>VZRS01009910.1:0-598184 GCA_013398055.1 Ifrita kowaldi | reverse complement strand
TGGGATAGGATAGGATAGGATAGGATAGGATAGGATAGGATAGGATAGGATAGGATAGGATAGGATAGGAGCCTGGAGGGTACAAATGTCTGCTGAGTTCCTTAGGACTCCAGCAAATCCAATTTATTGATAAATAAGAAAAGCTACGTTAGGTAAACTAAGCTTTTTCCTTCAGCAATGATTGCTGCTACTGGGAAAAAAAAGTTTACTTTCAGAGATCGCTGTGCTTGAATGAAAATGAGGATACAGGTGCCTTAATACTTGAGCTGGGGTAAGTTTTACATAGCTGTAAAATGGGTTTCAGCTTTTAAGTTACTGTCTTTTTCTTTACAATAATAATCTCTTCACTTTTACAAGCTCTATATTATTTTTAGGTAAAAAAACACTATAAAGTTCATGTTTTATTGTTCCTTGCAGTTATATAAATTACATTTGGCCAAAATAAATGTAATTCCTACTGTGCGAACTGAGAACCTAGAATGTTGATTTTCCTCAAGTTATAAACAATGTGAAGATATGTTATACTGGGTCACAATTTTCCACTGTACAGCAAAATATATAACTCACTTTTAATAACAAAACTGCATATATCATTAAAGTTTCCTACTCCATGGAGCACATATTATGTTTCTCTGCACAGCAAGGGATATCCTTTCTATGTACTACAATTTCTAAAATATTGTTTGACTGAATGAAAAATATTTTAGTGATTCATTAGTAAAACAGCTGTCATTTTGAAAAATTATTCAAATTAGTCTGTATTTTTATCAATAGTATGAAATTCTTTTTGCAGGACTTTTTTTTTTTTTATTTTCTTTGTAGAGCTAAAGTTTTTTGTACCCCTTCTTTTGACATGGTTAATGGAGAATTATTTATTATTTTGTTTGGTTTTTTTTGGTGGCTATCGGAAGTTAGAGGCACTTCCTAAAATTTAACATGCCTAGCTAGGAAATCCACAGTGTTCATTATGATAGTTTTATTCATTAAGTTTCTAATTATGGGGTTTCCAATCCATAGACTTTCCCAAAACACGGGATTTTTCTAAAGCACCAGGCTTTGCCCTAACACTGCTGCCATTCACATCCATGGCAAAACACCCAGTGATGTCAGTGGAACTATTTAGACCAATCCTGAGCGTTTTTGAATATCCTCTCTCAGAAGTACTACCTGACTATGTCATAAACCTTCACCTAAATCCTTCAAACCACAGCAACTCTGTCTAATTGTTGAGGTCATCACAAGTCTGTGAGAAGAAACGGTCGTTGTACCATGCCTGGCAGGTTTGTAAACCCAGGCTCTAAGATGACAGAAAGAAAACTCAAGAACCCTGTCCTCTTCCCAAAAAACATGCTTGCAGCAGCTAAATGGCATGAAGAAGCTCCATCATAGAATCACAGAAAAAATTAGGGTGGAAGGGACCTCTAGAGGCCAAGAATCCAACTTCCTGCTCAAAAACATGCTAATTTCCAAGTAAGGTCACATTTCAAAAAGTCTTATCCTATTAGGCTTTGGAAGTCTCCAGAGCTGGAGATTCCATTGCCTCTCTGGTCAACTTCTTCCAGCCCTTAACTCTTCTTGTGAACATTTTTTTTCCCTATAACCCAGAGCTGGTTTTTTTAAATGACTGCCTCTTGCCCTTTACCTGTGTAGCCCCTATCTTGGACACATAGAGAAGAGTAAGGAAATTGCAGAGTTCCTCAAATAAACTCCAAAATATTTAGGGCATAAAAGTTTAGCAACAACATATTGACTCCCTCAAGACCCTATCGGTGCCAAATGTGGCATCCAAAGTGTTGACAGTGAACTGCACAATGTAACATTCAACAATGCACTTGGCACTTGCGTGACCATCTGTGTGCAAACCAACAAACTTGGAGCTGCTGCATTAGTATGGGATTAGGCACTGAAGATCCCCCCTGGATGGGAAAGGAGAAAGAAAAAAAAAAGGGGACATCACATAATTTTGTGACAAAACCAACATTTTTTGTTAAGACTCCTGTCAAACACATTTTTATCTCCAGGGGAATTGAAAAGTAAAGTGTTATTGGGAAATGAGGGATCAGATTGAGGAGGTAGGGTATTCAGTTACATGTAGTTCTGTGTGTGTAACTGACACACAGTCATAAAGTTAGGCTAAATATGGAAGTGAATGTCCTATAAGAGTAGTGTTCTTGTTGTGAGAAAACTTTGTGATGTATATTATGCATCTGTGGGTACAGTTCTGGTGGACATGAGAGAAGAATAGCATTGGTAGATCAGGAAACTTCAATTCCAGCTAAATTTGTATTTGATAGTTAGTAAAGGTAATTAAAAACTTGGAAAAATGAAGGTATCAATCCTATAGGATCCTGCTTGCAGAAAGGAGATAATGAGTGAAAGCCATTCCCAAGCTGAACTATGAAGTAACTAGAACCAAAGAAAAACTGGGGAGGTGGGAGAAATATTATTTATTTCTTTTAATTGTTCAGTGTTTTTCTTGCATGAAATAGAAAAATGCTAATACATATAAACCTAATTCCCTACTGTCCCTCTGCATATGTCTGTCTTTAAATTAGAAAAGTTAAATTTTATTCTTTCTTGGCATGGGTGAGAACCATATTTGAGGAAACATAGGAGAGAGAATCACTTAAAAGTGATTCGTTTTCATGCTTGTTTCTTCAGGCTTGATGTCTACATGGCAGAATTATTTATTCTGCAATCCAGTAGTAGAAGAGCTTGAGAAATGTGTAATGTAGGGACAGTTCACTACAGACCTTCTCCAAAGCTCAGCTGAGCTTCATTACCCCTCCCTAGGAACTCTCTTCCCTGCTGAGGAGAAAAATTGAAGGAAATGCTTGTGTTTCTTGAATTACTTTGGGTTACAACAATTTGCCGCTTACTAAAAAAGAAAGATTTTTCTCTGCATGTTGGGATTTTATTGCCTCTATATATCATAATCACAAAGCTATTAGAAAAAGAAACATTTTCCTTTTTTAGCACTGTGGTTTTCAGGAGGAAAGATAATTTCCTATTTAGTAAACTACAATTTTTTTTTCTTTTGGCACAACATTTCTCTGTCTTGCTCCTCCGCTAGTCCCCAAACATGGCAGGACTGATGCAACTTGAGTGAGATCATGGGTTACTGAAAGACATTTCAATGCTCACACAATTGGAGCAGAGTAACTGGGATGGGAAGAAACCTCTGTAGGAAACCTGCTCTTCCTCTCTGATCCGAGGCAGGATCCACTTCACTTCCACAGTGTTTTAGCGAACCTATTAAACCAATTGTGTACCTTTTGATTAATTATTGGTATCGCACATCTTCATTCAGTAAACGTGCAATCTGCACACCTCTTGTTGCTATTCAGAGAGTGACTTGCAGCTGGATGGAGGAATCTCTGAAGAGCACTCCTGAGCTCCAGGGGATCTGCCAAGACAAGGGCAGACTGAGGAGCTTCAATTGGAAACTCTTCAGTGAATGCAGATCTCGTCACAGGTACAAGAGGTTATTGCATTTAGAACCATCGTACTATATGATATTATAGTGAATAATTGTAAGTGTTAACATGGATGCATTTCACACATAAATATATTTTAACCCAACTTCATATTTTAGTATTTTGTCTCTGTAATAAGGCTGTAGTAAGGTCTGGTTTGGGGGATCATAACCACATCCTCTCCTATTGCACAGATTTCTCTAAGCTTGTCATCTAAAAGTTATGGGGTATTTTGCTCCCACTATGGCTCCTGAGAGACTATCCACTAACTTTTCTGATGCTCAGAAGCACTCAGCCCAAATTCTATGCCAATTTTAATCTATTTTTTTATCGCAATATTATTACTTATGGTTAGTTTTTCCATTCATACATGTTTATAGACAGATATAATTTCTATTTTCAGCTTGCAATTAATGAGTAATAGGTAATACTTTCTGTTACAATGGGGTCTACCAATCTTCTGGTATTCCAGTACAGTTTGACTTTAGGGATGGCACTTCTACCAGACTATATACAGAGACAGAAACTGAGAATTGCTCAGTTTAAATTTATCATCTCTACTGCATTATCTGGTGTAATTTGAGGAAAATTTGCAGAAGACAAGGCTCATAGGAGACCTTTGCAAAAACATCAGTGGTACTGGGGACACTGCAACAAAAACCTGGTAGAATCAAGGGGTCCTCACTCTGAAATCTTTAGCAAGGAATTTTGTTATATCATGCCAGTGGTGAGCTGAGCAGTCCTCAATGCAAACTGGCCATTGGTAGTGGGGTGAGGGAATTTAGGGAAGCTGATCCACTCTTGTCTGGAGTAAAACTCCTGGTAGAAAAAACTATTAAGTGAGAAAGAGAGACAATGGTACTAATGGTAACTTGTTTTTTGGCACCCAGCTCAAAGACAGCTCTAGATTACAGGTTGAAAATGACATAAATTCATGCTATCTGGTTGTGCTCGGAAAAAGATTTGTGCCTTCCACGAAGACAATTTACAGCTTTGCTGTGTAGCATCACTCTGTCCAGACATTTTTCTGATAGAGATTTAGGAGAGGGATGATTGTAGGCTTCCCACAATGATAAAGGAGAGGGAAGGAGTTTCAGAAGGCAGCTGGCTGACTCAGTGCATGTGGAAGTGATTACTTTAATGGCGCTTTTATTTTATAGAATTATTAACAATGTTGGGGGGGAGGCTAGATGCCTTGGAAAGGTGTCTTTTTAAATTATCGTAAATGTAAATGAAGAAATTAAATAAATCCATATATTTGTCATCTCCCTTACCAGATCAGATAGCACCACAGTAGACAAAGCCACACCAATTACAGCCTAGACACACGATCAAGTTGCTGCTACTTAACCAGCATCATGCATTAACTGAACTGTTGTATACGCTGTAACCACAGCTCCACCCCCAGTCACTCATACCTTCATCACATCTGTGGTGTGGGGCTGCGGGCAGCAGGATAAAGGACCAACCTGTTTGCAGGATGATGGCTTTTCCCTGCAGCCTCTTGCTCCTGCAACCCTGCTCTGAGCTCCGTGTTCCACACCTGCATCTCTCCCGGCTCTGCTGCCCGTTCATGTACTGGTTTAGGAATAACCACAGAGTTGCTGCAGTTCTGCCAAGGCAAGAAGCAGGTTAAGCTCACATATTTCTTATACCATGTCATTCTGCTTCAAAATGCAGTGCAGGTACTCTCCAAGATTTTTGTCTTTAGAGGCCATTCTCTGGGTAACCGGACAACGGATTAAGGAGTATTCTGCACTGGTAATACTTCAGCTTGAACTTCTGCATGCTCTAAATTTCTGTTCTTCCCATCTCTGTCCTATGCTTGTAAGCCTAGAAAGAGATGCTGTGTTTGAGAAAGCCCTGCAGGCCAAGCTCTCATGCCACAGACTTTGGACAAGAGTAGGTCTTGACACACAGAAGTAAAAAGTGGTCTTCAGTGTACTATTGGTCTTTAATGTACTCCCAAAGTGCACAACAGATATCCTGATTTTTATGCCTAAGACAGCATATGACTTCAAATTTTAGTGCTATAAATCAAAAGGAATGTAAAAAAGAGGGAAGAGACATTTAGGCGGAACGTAAAGTACTCATTAATTCAACAATCACTGAAGTAAAAAAACAATTGTATGCTAGTAAAAAAAAATCTCTGTTGATGGAAACAAGATCAGATTATAAATCCTACAAAACTATCCACCCCAAATATGACTTGGACTGTGATTACATCAACATCAGACACTCATGTTTGCAAAAAAATTTATTTTAAAGTAATATATGCCAATGTACATTCACTGACCAACAATTTTAGCCCAGAAAAGAAAAAAACTTCTTTTACACAGACATAATTTCTTTTATGAAGTGGAGCTCATAAATGAAAAAAGATAAAGTTTTTTTTCAGTCACAGAATAATAAAATGGAAAAAAAAAAAAAGGAAGGGCTTTTTTCTGACTTTCTTTTCTGTTTTCTGACTTTCTTTTCTGTTTTCTGACCTGTGACTCTGTTTCTGTTCAGGCATAAGTTTTTTCCCAGCATGTACACTCGATCATATATATTCATACTGCAGAGATGAAGGTAACCTCAGCTACTAGAAGAACAAAGTTTCCCATGAGATAGGTTAATCAGTTCTTCCCTTGACAGGATTTCTTGCAGCTTGGCTCTGAAGAACAAGGCCAATAGTCATCACCAACCACTTTTACTTGGTACAGGAGAATCCTGTTTTTCATTTCTACCTTTGACATATCTGTGTAAGCACTGCAGGAGAACTTTCAATATAAAGAGAGCACAGCTGGCAATGTGAAAACACCTCAAAGTTATTTCTACCCCTCAAATTTTGTATTAGAAAATCAAATCTCATTTGAAACCCACCAAAACAGAAAAGCTCTTGTTGATGAGCAGGAAGAGATACGAAGGGCATTTTGTTTGCCCAACCAGGCTAAAGGACCTTCCACAGTAGAACAATAAATTCTTCTCTTTTCAGGATTCAAATACGGTTGAATCTGAGAGAATGATGAATAGAATCCCCATTGTCCCACCATAGAAGATGACCATATTGAAGGCCATCTAAGGAACATGAAGGTGCAAACGTCCATGGGACCTGATCAGATGCAACCATGGGTCCTGAAGGAACTGGAAGATGATGCGATTAAGCCACTATCCAACCTGTTTGAGAAGTGGCAATTTGATGAAGTTCCCACTGACTGGAAAAGGGGAAACATACCCCACCTTTTCATAAAGAAAAAAAAGGAAGATTTGGGAAACTACAGGCCAGACAGTCTCACTTCATTGGCTGGCAAGATCATGGGGCAGATCCTCCTGGAAATCATGCTAAGACACATGGGAAATAAGGAGGTGATTGGTGATAGCCAATATGGCTTCACTAAGGGCAAAACATGCCTGAAAAATTTGGTGGCCTTCTACGACAGGGTTACAGTGTTGGTGAATAAAGGAAAAGTAACTGATATCATCCACATGGTCTTATGAAAAGCATATGTCCTGCATGACATCCTTGTCTCTAAACTGGAGACAAGGATTTAACACACAGACCACTTTGAGAAAAGGAATTGGCTGGATGGTCAACATCTCAGTGTCCAAGTGGAAAGTAGTGAAAAATGGTGATCCTCAGAGGTTTATGTTGTCTGTTTAACATCTTTGTGGGCAACATGAGCAGTGGGATTGAGTGCAACCTCAGCACCAAGATGCATGGGAATCAACACACTGGAGGGAAGGGATGTCATCCAGAGGAACCTTGGCAGGCTTGAGATGTGTGTCTGTGTGAACCTCATGAAGTTCAACTAGGCCAAATGGGAAGTCCAGCAGCTGACTTGGGGCAATCCCAAGCACAAGTACAGTCTGGGCAGAAAAGGGATTGAGAGCAGCCCCAAGGAGAGGATTTGGGAGTGTCGGTGGATGTGGAAACTTAGTGAGAATAGCAATTCCAGTTGTACCAGAATAATTGTAAAAGTTTCTTCATTTTCACCATAATTGAAAGCTATCTCTAGAAGCTGCAGCTGATCATGCACCAGTTTCTTGGTACTTGCAATAGAAGAAATCCTAAAGTGAGAGATGCTGTGTGTCAGGAGAGGAAGAGAGGAAAAAGAAGAAGGAGAAAAATTAAAAAGATGGAATGGTGAAAAGGGTGAAAAGATTTATTAAACTGCCTCAAGAGTTGCTGCTTGTCTCTCTGAGCCTTTATTGCATGAGTTCTAAGCAAAACTGGTGAGGCAGAGAGTAAGGTAATATGTTGTAGCACTTCAGTGGACAAGCTCATCAAGCTTCCGTAATTGATTTATCTTATTATTATCTCCGTCTTCTTAGGAAAATCTATTCTAAACCTCCAGGATATCTCTTGTCCTTTTGCTTGGCAAGGTTTTCACTTTAAACCCCCAAAAAATATCTTGGAGTGCCATTATAACTTTCAGTCATATTGTGCATTTTCACTATAATACAGATCTCTGTTGTTAGTATTTAATTATGTGCTTTAAAATGTTGTCAGCTGCCTGAAGGAACTTGCAAGGACTGGTCTAGAAAAATCACCGTTAAATATGTTTCTTCATTATATTTGATACTGAGACCATGAATAACGACTTACCCTAGATTTCAGTAACCAATTACCATAATATTTACTGGCAACGACTCCGTAAAACTTGTTGCTATAGTGACTTAATCTTGGGCTTAATCCAGGTCCCAGAGGAGGTGTCCATTATCACAAAAGCCTCTGCTGGAGCAAGCATCTGTAGCTGCAGTCTTGGAAGAGAGGGACCAGGGACTGCACAGGCTGAGTTTCTAAACTACTGTCTCACCCCCTCAGGCCACTTCAGACCACTAGTAAGGCTACATTGCCTTGTAATAAGCACGTGTTGGAAATCTTTCAATTTCTCTGTGCTTTTTACAGAAGGTAAAAATTTCTCACTGCTCCCACTAGTTAAAAAAAGCACTGAGAAAAGAGCAACCTATCTGCAAAACTGGAGCTGAAGAGAAGTATCCCAACCACCACCTTCTTTTGCCTCTCTTTTCTTGAATCATTCTCAAATCTACCATTTGACATTATTTTACTGATGCCTTAATAATAAATAGACAGAAATGTTTCAGGTCTTTTTTTTCTTCCTCGCAATATTTCCAGGGAGCTTCCCTTAAAAATAGAAGGGGTGTAGTACTTTTTCCCCCCTATATGCCAGAACTGGGGAAAGATTGCCAGGTGTACTTGGGGATTTGACCAGGGTCTTCCACAAACATGTGAGGAACCATTTGCTCCATTTCTGGCCCAAGCCAGGTCCTGCAGCAGTATCTAGATGGAGGCACAACATGGGGAATGCTGGCACTGACTCCTCCAGCCCTGAACTTTCCTTCCAGAAGCCTGCCTGGGCTTGTGGGTCAGCTGAACTGTCTCTGTGCAGGCATCCTGAGGTGGATGGAATACATTATTTCAGTTTTTCCCATAAAAATTAATCACGTGTTATTTTAGCAAAAAGCCATGTTCCCCAAGGGACATGCTGACTTTATGAAGTGGGACTTTCCAACAGAAAAGTTGACTGACTGACTGACTGACTCCCAGATTTACAAGTCTACATGAGAAAAAGGCCACTGAATTCCAGATGTAATGCATACCAAACAGGTTGTGCATATAAAGGACCTAATTCCAAAATTTCACCCAAATAAAATTGGGTTCACACCATCATTTCCTTCTTGCTACAATCCTGCAGGTGTTTGAAGGAAGATACAGCATCCAGTTTGGGTCAAGAAGTCCTGAGAGGCTGGCACCAAGGATGATTGCAGAAGCAAGCACTCCTGACTGCACAGAAAACTGGCCAAAGATCCTTCTCCTGATATTTTTCCTTATTGTAGGACTTCCCTCCTCTCCAATCTCCTAAGCAAGCACTTCAGGTCATCTTGATGTTTAAATAATATTGTCCTACAAGTGTAACATGATGTAATAGAAGTGTTAGCATGATCCTGGATTTTTTACTTGATGTTGTCTAATCTGGAAGCTTTGGACTGTGTTGGAAATATTCCTTCTCAGGAGCAGGAGTGTTTGCTCTGGTTCCTGAGCTACAACCTAAACTTGGCTTCAAAGGGAGAAAGCTGACCTTCTACATAGCTCCTATCAGGGATTGCCAATTTATCCTGAGGACACTAAAAACAATTTGCAGTTAGCTTAGAGTGACAAGTTTAACATTCACTTATCAAGTGCAGCAATTTATTTTTACAGTGTTGCAAAATGGCTTGGGCCCAGCTAATTTCACTTGGAGGAACAAATACTGCCACAGCCAGAAGGCACAAAATGTGCAACAATAATCCTTAAGGCAATACACTGTAATTTGCCTTCTTCTGTTTAATGCCATGTCAAACAGAAGGATTTCTACACATTTCAGATGGTGGCTGTGTTGCCTTCCCTTGGTTTGAGTTTAAAAAAAAAATTGATTTACTTCAGAGAGCAGTGATAGATGAAGGATATGACATGCACTGAGCATGCCTAGTTCCCTGCTCATGCCAAAAAAATCCCAGAAGGATAAATCTCGTTTCCTGCCTTACTTCACAGAATTTAACTTTTTAAACAAGTCATGTTCTGTGGTTTGGATTCTGTGTTTATATCAGGGGTTGTTTCCAGGCTCATGGACAATAATAGTACATGGGTCTGAAAAATCTGAACATTTTCATGTGAAGGGGTGATTTAATCTTACTTTCACTCTTATTATTTGCATTAATTCTTATAAACCAGCCCTTACAGATAAGTTGCAATAAAAGGTGATATTTTCCAGGTATAAGCTGGAAAATATGTGAACTTGAGCTTTCATTTAAGTCAAACTTATTTCCATGATTTCAGGCTGTACTTATATATTCGTACTGTAGACTTTATTTATTTTAGTAAATATGGAACTGGAAATTAAGACTTAATTTCAAAAATATGTTCTATGTTTAAACTGCATTTTATACATACCCACACACACATACATATATAAAACCTTTGTGATCTACTGATTATAGCTTGATTGAAATTGAATTGGAAGCAGAGCATGAATTCTATTGAACCTGTTTGCCTGACTGCATTTAGAAGATTGTAAGAATATATATTTCTTTCTGGAGTTCCATTAATAGCAAAATCATTTAAAAAAGACACTTCTATATGATTTGATTATATCTTTCAAGAATATGGAATGTTATCCAAACATCTAGCATGAACAAATTTTAAAAGGTGTATGAATAGAATGTATACATGTAAGAGGACACATAAATGCACACATGGACAAAGGGAAGCCAAGATAAGATCAAACTTGAGACTTAACATGGCTTGCTAAGTTTGAAACTTTAACAATGCTCTGAATTATCTCCATAACAAGTACCTAAAACTTTATTCATATACACAAGAGCAGTTCTGCCTAATAGGCTAGTGATATTCTGAAAAGGATCAGTCATGCTGCGAAGGAAACAAAAAAAAATCAAAAGAAAAAACAAATGAAAAAGTTGATGCTACAGAATCTTTTCTAATCTTGATAGAAACCTAATAAATTAGGTAGTCTCTGGTGTGCTTGGCTTTGTCTGTAGCACTCTTTGTCTAACCCACATTTTTTTCAAACCTCTGCTAACTCTAAACCGTACTTTTGTCTCCTCACATTCTGGATTTTAGTGTATTATAAAAATGAATAATTTCTACCTACTTAACACATACCTCAGTAAGCTTAATATACCCAGTAGTTATTCCTAGATAGATAGTTGTAAAAATATGTATGTGCCTGTGTGTGTATGGGGGTGTGTGTGTGTGTGTGTTGGAATATAAATATAAATATATGTATATACATCTATATAAAGTTGTATAAGTTCATGAAAAATATGCAAAAATTGTTGTATTTTAGATTACTTGAAAAGAAAAAGCTTCTTCTTGGACAATAGAGGGAAGAGTTTCCCTTGATGCTTGGCTGAAGTCTAAGCAGAACAGCTGGTGTTTGTCCAAAGTGGCAGTTCTATGTGTTGCTGTTTGCTTCTACCAAATGATCTTCTTATCACTAACTATTCCTTTAGCAATAGTGTTATTTTTTTCCATGACAGTATGCTGTTTTATTCCTTCTTCTCAGCGTAAGAATAAACATGAAAATTTTAGGAAATAGTAGTAAAAAGAAGTGCACATGATTAATTAGTTCAATATGACTCCTTTATGTTTCCATTTAACCAATACCTATGAGACTAGTTTCCAGAGCTCCAGCTTTATTTCTTGACACTCAAAACAAGTAGTAAATATCAATCTCTGCTTTCATGTTAATACTCTTATATACATCCATAAACTTTGGTTCTTCTGCTTTCTGTGCAAGGATGAATGACCTTTTTGTAGGAACTCAAAAAGCAGTTCAAAGAGGAATTCCTTCAAAGAGGGATTCCTTCAAACTAATGCAGACATCATTCATTCTTTGGCCCAAGAAGGAGTAACATAAACAGCTGCTTCCACAGTACTGCTGAGGAGGAGGGGTGAAAGAAAAGGGAAAGAAGGAGACTGACATGCTATACTCTTGCTTCATGTGGTGCCATGTGGTCCCTGTTACACAAGACCAAGACATGTGCACCTTGGACATAATCCATGTATGAATCAGGATGTTCCTCAGCTGCTGCTCCAGCTCACAAATTCATAAGAACAGTTATACCATCTGTAACACTGGCTAAGGGAGCACCTAAAGAGGTGCAAAAGCAACCCCAAATACTCCCTCAGATTACAACTATTTTTAGTGGATTTCCTGCATTTGACATGATTTATTGAGTCACTAATCCTCAGTGTATTTCTATTCTGTGTTATTGTCCAGTCTCCCCTTGAGCCCATATAAGTTTTTGCATCTATGTCATCCTTTGGGGAGACATTTCGTAGGTCTGCTGACTGGTGGATATACAGAACAAGCTTTCTTTGGAAGTTTCTGTTTGATTCTTCTTGGGATCTTCATGGCACAGCCTTGCAAGAGGCAGTACCTAGCTCAAAGCACCAGTACTGAATTTCCAGCCATGTGTGGTGGCCATGTTCTTTTTTTAAAGACCAAAATGCTTCCAGCATCTTGCGTTCTTATGGTTAAGAAAGTGTATATTTGAGTTTGAGACATAGAGCTGTCCTGAGGCTAAGGCAAGCTCAGGTTGATGAACCTCTCTGGGTTTGGGATGCTTCCTGTGATCTGAGATCACTTTTCCAGCTGAATCTAAACTTTCTACCCCATTTGAGTGGCCTATTTGCTTCTTGGGGTGTGGGCAGCCTCATATACCCTTAGTGCCCAGAACACAGAGACCAAAACTTGTCTGGATAACCATGGCACTTGTAAATAAATAAAATGTGTATCAATCATTGCTACCATACAGTCCTCTCCAAAACAAAATTGTCTCTATAAATGGGTAATTCCCTGTGATTGCTCTCCAGGGGCCTTCTCTCCCTCACAACTGTGCTGGGAACATTGCCTACACAATCATAACACCAAGTTCTCAACCTGGTACCTCTTGCAGTCTTTATGTCTTGTTGCCTTAGCTCCTTCTCTAGCCAAATACAAATAGTCCAACTTGCTTTGCTTTTCTCCTATTGTCCTTAAATTCTCTTTCCACCATAACTGAGCCCTCAGATATCCTTCACTTTGTTTCTGTGCCAAAAATATTTGATAAGTAAATGCTTTTCCAGTATCTTAAGTTTACTAAATAATACCCCTAAATATTAAATTGAGTTCTTGGAATAGTTTTACATTTAATTACTCTTGCTGTATCAGTCTCCTAGATGGTTTTCTTTTGACTCATCCCCTAACAAGTGTGAGACTTTGCAGTGTTTACCTGAGGAGCAGGTATCTCCTTGAAGGTCTGCCTGGTTTTATGTGAATTCTTTTATTTGCACACCCTACTGATACACTGAAGAAGGTTTTGGAAGTATGTTTCTCAGATAAACTTGGGTATTATACCCCTGGAATTCACCATGGCACAGATAATCTATCTGAGAAAAGGAAAATTTCAGGCGCTTGTGCAATTTTAACAGGATTTTTATAACTGTACCAAGATTATCTTTACAGCTGCATCTGCAGGAATTTATCAGTCTTCTTAGAACCTTCCTCCCTATGTACTCAACTGCCTCCTGCAAAACCCTGTCCCTTATCACTGAGTTGTACACTTCTTCAGCAGCAGGCTTATGAGTCTCTTCTTGAAAGCTATAGAGTATCTTCAGCTTACCAAAACAGTGAATATAGTCCAAACGCATGAAGCCATAGGAACAGGAGTGAAGGAAAAGGTATTTTTCCTATCTGAACTCCATCTGAATTACTGTGTCTGGCGCTGGGGCCCCAAACACAAGAAAGACATGGACCTGTTGGAATGAGTCCAGAGGAGGTCACTAAGTTGATCACAGGGCTGAAGCACCTCTCCTGTGAAGACAGGATCAGAGTTGGGATTGTTCAGCCTGGAGAAGAGACGGCTCATCTTCCAGTACCTAAAGGGGCTACAGAAGAGCTGGAGAGGGACTTTTTTCTAGGGTGTGAAGGCATAGGATGAGGAAGAATGGCCTTAAGCTGAAAGACAGTAAGTTTAGATTAGATATTGCTTTTTACTAGAAGGATGGTGAGGCAGTGGAACAGGTTGCACAGGAAGATTATGGAATCCCTATCCCTGGAAGTGTTCAAGGCTAGGCTGGATGGGGCTCTGAGTAACCTGATCTAGTGGAAGGTGTCACCACCCATGACAGGGGATTGAAACTAGATGGTCTTTAAAGTCCCTTCCAACCTAAACCATTCTGTGATTTTATGATTCTACATTAAAATGTTCTCTGATTCTCTATATACTTAATACACTTCATGGTGGAATTCAAACTAACTTTAGCTATGCAGCCTTCACCAAATGCTTAGCAATTATGTGCCCTCCACACCAGTAACTTAAATACACCTAGTGAATACTCCCAGCCACTGAAATTTCAACAGCTACACCATTAATTCTCTGGTCTGATTTTTCAACAAGGTCAATCAACATGTTTCAGAACAATTACTGCTACAGCTCAGGATTTAGCAGAAACTCTTCCAAAAGGTGTTTTCCAAGCTCAAGTAATTTAATAGTTTGGAGGAAGCCTGGCCTTGAATTTTGACTTGGAGGCCAGAGAGCGGCCCCTGGCATATTTAATTTACTACTGCTATTGAAGATTAGGGAAAAACTGCTCCTGAAATAACAAGTTCCCTAACTTGCCAGAGGAAACAGTTCTTTGATAAGTACTTTAGAAAGCCTCTAGAGGAAGATACCATATGCCTGACTGTAGTATTTGAGTTTAGATACCATCTTCACTGACGTCTTTGGGCCAGAAGTCTGTCAATAGGAGAGAACAGTAATGACATAATACTTCTGCAAAGGTTTCCATCTGGAGAATCACAGTCATTAGTTCCATGAAAGAATTATACTCATTAGGAAGAAGGAAAGTGAAGCACAAGAAGAATCCAAAGTTCTCAGAACAAGGATTTCTGTCACAGGCACAACTCACTTCTGTGTTCCTGTCACAGGCACAACTCACTCCTGCATCCTATGACTCAGTCTCTTCTCCCACTCAGACCCTGTGTGATGAAATTGGGCAAATCAGGCTTAGGTTACATAGAAAATAAGCTAATATTTCTTTTGGATGGTGACTCTTTCCTTAACTTCTACTTATCACGTAATGTGACAGGGCATGGATTAACAACTTGTTGAATCCAATCATGCAGTCACAGAAAATGGAACTGAAACAGGATTTGAGAGGTCATGTGGTACTTTGCATTGCCCCAAGGCAGAACTGGCTCTGCTAAGGACATTGTGGACAGCTGTTGGAAAAACAGCAGTTTTAAAGACTTGTAATGATGGTAATTCCACACTCTCCTTAAGCAACGTGTTCCAGTCCTTCACTATCTGCACTGCTGGAATGTTTTTCCTAGTGTTTAACTTTAATTACCTTTGCAGCAATGTAAGCCCATTATTTTTTGTTCTATCCCCTTCTGGCGCAGAGAACAAATTCCTTTCTTCTCTGCAGAAGCCTGTATTAGGTTTGAGTACAGTTAGTAGATAGTATGTTTCCTCCTCAAATCTCCTTTTTTCTTTTTTGTTTTTTTTTTTTGTGTGTGTTATGCATGTCCAGTGCTGTCAATTTTTCAGAAATGGTCATGTTTTCTAGCTTTTCTGCATGTGCAGCTACTCATGGGACTACAGAGACTGTTGGATGAGCTCCTTAAGCCAAACAACTGTGTACTGCCAAGACCAAGGAAGAGACCAATTATGACCACATAATTGGGGAAAAGGTAAAAAAGAGCAGTAAAGCCTTTCATAAAAGCATAGACTAAAATTTACTTAACCAGCCTTGAAACTTTAATGAGAAACTCAAGTGATAGCTGCAGCAACAGCAGGAAAAAATTGCTTTGAACTACAAAGGAAAAAAAATACTGAGTTTTTGTACACTTCCTTCTACATGGGAAAGTATTATTTAGCGTGAATAGGTAGATATGTCTTCTTTCAGATGAAAACTTACTGCCTTTGCCAGATTTTCCTTGCACTTTTTTGTTCAGTCACAGTGTTACTCCAAACACTGATAGAAATGGAGTCATCTAAGTAATCCTCTCAATCCTGAAGAGCTCAGGGTAGATATTCCTTCAGTTTATTTCCATGTGAACTGGGTACATTTTAGGATGTCTGCTTAAAGCCTTGGCTAAAATTCCTTGTCTTTTTGGCTTGGGGACCAGATTTTATCAAGACTTCTTGGAGAAGAAGAGAGCAGAGGATCTGGGAGAGCAAATTCTTCATAAAATTCTAGGTTACTTGGAAGTAGAATTTTTTTGGGTATCTCTAACTGAGTAATGAAATATAGGAGTGTTATTTCCTCTATACGCCCACACAACATAGTGATTCTGAGGTTTTCCATTTTGAAAATAGGTATGTAAAACATCTTGGACCCAGAATCTTTGACCATAATTGTATTATGGTGGACAGGACCAGGGCAGCAGCCCAAGAGCTGTTATCTGTATGGCTAAATTGCTAATCTATTCCCTGGTGCCCTTTTGGCTCACATCAAACTGCACTATGTGTCTGGGAAGTAACACATGCCAAGGACCATTCCAGTGGGGAGGTTTGGATGTAGCCACCCTGTTCTGTAATGTAAAGGAATTTATTAGTGTGATGGTGGCCAGGCCATGTCAATTGGCTTCCAGGCCAACAAAGGGGTCTAGATACTGCTTTCCTTGTTACCCTCTGTTCAAATAGCCTTGGTGTAAGAGTTTGAGGGGAACAGGTAACTCTAAAGTCATGTGTCTAATATTTTTCATTATCTACTATAATTCTAGAATTCCTAAAAATCTTCCTATGGATTAAGCTTTATAACTGTGAAGTTTAAGCATAAGTATTTCTGGTAAGTAACTTTTTGACAGTGTTAAATGAAATCAGGACCTTTATCCAAGAATGACTTCTTGGTTTTCACTGGAAATTCCCTGTTGACACAGATTATGAAATCTTAACTTTGTATTAAATTCAAATTTGAATTTCAGTTGCAATGCAAGCCACTATCAAGTATATAAACTAGGACTTGAGGTGAATTTCAGGGATCTTGGGCTTTATTCCCTTCAGGTGTTCAACTTCTTCCTTTTTATCATGCCACACTTTCTGGTAAATACAGGTAGAATGAAAGAGATAACTAAAAAGAAATTTCTGCAACAACAGTTTGTTTATATCATTTTCAGTCCTGGCCCCCAAATGCAAACCAGTATTGACAGTTTATAATTACAGTGTAAACATTTTCTTTTTCTAAAGTAAGCTAAACATTTAGGAAAGCTGTATTGCAACACATCTTTGTTGTCTTTAATACACCAAAGACTTTTGTCAAGTTATGATACATTTGGTTTCTAAATTTTTCTGTTCTTGCAAGTGAACATTTTGCATTTATGTAAAGTTTCATTGATTCTCTCTCACTTATCCTCTAAAAAAACCCATGTCTGGGAGGCTTTTTTGTAATTTCTTTCTTTGTTTTGGTATTAAAAGTTGCATAAACAAATGAGTATAGTCTGATTACTGCAACATTCACAAAATGAAAAGCCATTGGATATACCAGGATTTAATTTTTAAAAGTCCACTCCAGACAGCCAGAGGTAGTTAAAAAAAAAAAAAAGTTTATTTTGCTTTCTATTTGAAAACATTTTCATCCATGGCAGTTAGCCTGATCCCTACTGGGAAAACAGAGACCTAATTTTGTCCTGCTTAATACAAACAGAATTCCCAGTGACTTCACTGAGGGTTTTGCCTGAACTAGGAGCACAGAAGACAGCCTTATAAACTTTCAAGAATATCCCTCTCCTTTCCTGTGGCCTAATCTGATCTCTGTAATTTACCAAGTACTTATATTGTAGCTCTGTATCAAAGTACTTTGCAAATTACCACAACCTTATGCAGTACTTTTGGACTTTTGATAGAGATCATAATTTTGTAGGAAGAGAACATAATTAAAAATTTCACATGCCCTATGTAGTTCTACCCTCCTCTGTACAGAGTTGACAGCTCTGAACATTGATTCTATATCAGTGAAAAAAACACCTCCTTTCCCAAGACTTTGCTACTAACACATTTAGTTAATAACAATAAATTCATATCTTGGATTCACAGAATAGTAAATAAAGCATAGGAAAACAAACCATTTCCAAGAATTTATTTTCTCTGTGGCTAGAATACATTACACTCTTCTACATTATTGAGGTAGTTACTGTTTGGAGAGGAAAAAAAAAGAGGAGAAGTCTGAATGGGAGACCCAAATTTGGCAGGAGCACTACTCCTGGTTTAAGGAATGAAAAACAGAAGTTAAAAAAAGAGAGAGAAGAAAGAGATCAGAAAACTTGTTTTTCAAATATGTATCAGACAAAGGGTAGATGATGGTAAAGAAGTTTAAAAACAGAAGTTAAAAAAGAAAGGGTAAAAAAATGGACACTGTCTTTTTTTTAAAGATGGAGTGCAACTGGAAACAGCATGCAGCCAAAGGTCAGGGTCAAGAGTAATAGAATCCTGGCACTATGTGCTAGTTTATCTTCTACACGATGAACTCCTGCCAAACCATATACACAATGTCATACAGCAGGGAAAAGTGTCTGATGCATCTCCAGAGTATTTATGAGGGCTTCTGTTTTGAAGATAGTTTCTTAGGTAACAGAATAATAACATAATGGGACTATTTCTCATTTATCAGGGACCTTTTTTTTTTTTTTTCCCTCTTTTTGGCTTATTCTGCAAATTAAACCGCAATAACTTGTCTCCCCCTTTCTGAACTCCCTCTCCCAGTATTAAGAGGACTGGGGGGGTTCTTTTATTTTTCAGATTTGTGTTAAGAGAAGGATATAGGGGGTACAAGAGCTGATTCAAATAAGACCAAATCTTGCTCAGCACCTTGGGGAATAAATAGTTCAGTTGGAATGATGGGCATTTGCAAGATTTAAAGGAGGTGAAAGAAGGTCTTGACTAAGTTGTTGCTTCTTGGACTGTGTGCCTTCCTGTCTGTCATATAGTACTGTGTGTTATGCTTTGTTTCTTTTAGGCTTGGTAGTATATTTATACTCGGCCTGCAAAGCCCTCTCCCTCCAGTCTACAGTCAGAGCACAATCCAGTAGTTTGTTTTTCAACAGCTATACTTATTTCACAATTTTATAACTATTCCAAAATTAGTTTTAGAAAACAGTTTATCTAAAGCATATCACATATTTTTAACCAAAAACCTTGCAGGTGTAGAGCACGGAATGCAAGAAAACAGTATGTCAGATTCTGATCCAGCACTAGGAGCAAAATGTCTTCATTAATGGAACGTGGATTAAACTCACAGCAGCTGCTCTGTAATATTTATATTCCAGCCTCTCATGAACTTTTATTAGGGGACAAGTGAGATCACATTAACTGCAGGGAAAAAAAAAATCCGCATATTCCCTTACCTCAGAGTAGCCTAACTCTAATTTTCTGGCTCTCATCTGGCTTCCCTCCAAGTAAATTATTCATGTGGCTGTGAACAATGCTGAACAAGTAAGGTAGCACATAAGATGAGTTGCTACCTATTTCAAAGCTTTGACTTCAACAGAAGTATCCTCTGTTTAATTTTTTATAACCATTTCTAAGAAAAATATAGGTACAGGCCTGGTTCACTCTGGTAAATGAAATGTTTCAGTGAAATCAGTTGCCTCATATGGAGCAGAAAATTCTCATGAAAACTGTAAGAATGCAAAAGGTGCTCCTTCTGGTCCAGAAGTCCATCTGAAATCCCAACAATGGATATTAAGCGATTAAGAGACGAGAAAATAAATAAACTTCAGGAAGTCAGTATGTAACATAGGGTTCAACATAATGCATTAAACAGTGAAGGAGCTTTGTAGTATAGGAGTTTTTCATATCTTTTGTTAAATCAAAAGACAGAAGAAATTGTGCTGTCGTTACAAAGAGTCCCTTGTGGTGAACAAGTTCATCTTCTCTCCCTTACGGAGTCAGACTCCAGAACTGTGATGTGGTGACAAAAAGGGGTATCAAAGCAGAGAAGGGACTGTAAAGCCGTGCTGTGTAACACTGCTCTAACGGTACACCTTAGGACCACAGGAGTTGTCCTTGAGCGTTTTTTCCTGGAGATACTGGCTTTGGCACTAAGCTGACAGCCCCAGAGGGACTGTGACTCCCAGTGTGGCTCCAGGCTTTATCAAACTCTATCCAACACTGTGTGAGTTATGTATTCCAGAGATCCACTTGAAGATTATATTTTACACAGCAGGTCAAATCCTGAAAAACCACCTGCAGCTGCATTAGTCCTAGCACTAATTTTTCTAGAGCTGTGGGCTGTTTAAAAATTCAGGTTGTTAGAAGGCAGCATTGATTTGTGAGGGATGTTACTGGTACCTGAGCACACAGCATGGAAAATGATAAGCAAAGGGTGTTACACAGATCCAATACGAGACAGTAGTGCTGCCTGCACCAACAAAAAAACCAAGTTTATCCCTGTTTATCCCTCTTCAAATTAAACATCAGGTATAGCAGAGTGTTTAGGAACAGTGATTGAGAGGCTGCAAAAGACAGCCCTTTCAGTGTCATTCATCTACTTTCATTTAGACTTCTTTTGAAAGAAGTTTTTTTGCATGAATATTCTTGCTAATATACTTTTTCTGTATTTCAAGATTTTCTGACCTTTTTTAGTGTTCTGCTGAATATTCTTACTCTTAAATGTAAAGCAGCTTTCAGAAGAAAGGTAATCAGCTCTTTCCTTCCACCACATGATTTTCAAAGTGAAAGGCTATGCTGGGAAAGTAATGATTCTTGCTTTATAATACCAGTTTCTAGCCTTGTAAGCAGAAACAATGAACTCCTATATCTTCTTGCATGTCTAAACCACCACTTGAGAGTCTCAGAAAGAACTCAGGACCCACACCAAGTTCTGCTCAGAATCTCAAACCCATCATTTTTGAGGCAACTTTAAAATGTAGGAAATTCAACTTTGTTTGCTTGAAAGTGAAGTTGAATTGTATTACTAATGGAATATAAAGCATAATTACATTGAAATGTTACTGGCTTTGTATACAAACCAAAATATAGTATTTCTTTGGCCATGGAAAACTACTGCTGAGTAGCAGTGAGGGTTAATCTTGCTAGCTGTTGCAAAAGTCTGTATCCAAAACGTGCACAGAGTAATGCTGGCTCTAATTATTACACTGTATGGAGAGATCAGTCAACTTTATTCCTAGCAATTCACTAACTTTTCTTTTGTGTAAACTTGGCACAGAAAGGCTTTTGCTATTGAACTAAATAAAACCCTCAGCACATGGCCATGGCCCAAGGGGACACTTTATCATTTGTATATAGAGAGACATTTGATTATGGCTTAATTATACAATATGCTGCTATTTATTTTCAATCAGTCTGCAAACTCCATAATTGTGGATTATTTACTGATGAACTACTTACAATCCATTATTCTATTATGTTAATGTATTCAAATCCAAAAACATACAAATGTTTAATAACCTAGTTTAAATCAGTTGGGCTTTTATTGGTCTTCAGGAAGAAAAATATGTGGAAACTGACAATTTGGTAAATCAGAGTTACACAACACTGAAAAAAAACCTTTGTTTTGTTTCATTTTTTTCAATTTCTAAAAAATGTATAATTTATCATATCAGTATTATTTGCTACTGTACTTATGGTTGTCATCTTCTCTGGACGGTATTTCATCACTTGCAGAAATCAAACAAATAAGATAACGGACAACATTTTCCAAAGTTCCAAACAGTGGGATTTTCGAATCATAAAATTTCTTTCCAGCTACCCCTTTGGACTCCTAATTTTAAAATTACAAATGACAGCTTTCTTTTTGTTTCATTTCTCTACCCAGCTTCTCCCCAGCCCTTCAGGGAATTACTTAGAATATTTGGATTTGAGACAAAATCAGAGGTTTTCCTGAGTTCTAGCAGAAGTCAAACTGCATTTTTCATCATCTCTTGTAGAAGTACCTAAGCCAAGGGGTTAGAGACTATTCAGAAGTGGCATTTTACTGCTGTGCAAAGATTTTAATCAATCCCTGGGTCACAGAAAAAAGGGTAGAACAACTCAACACTCTGAGGTTATAGGGCTGCATGAAGAGGGTGAAGTTGCAGGCCCTGCTTCTGTTCATGCAAAAGGTTATGGATTTGCTCCAAAATAGCTCAGAGGAAAGCTGAATAAGAGTATTTTATATCACAGATAACTTTGTAACCTTCAGTTGCGTACTGAAAAAGGGGAGAAGGAAGCATGAAATAGGTGATCCAATTTTGAACTGTTTTATCTGCATGGACTGATTTGTTGCACCATGAAACATCAGCAGAGACACCAGACTCTGATGTTGCAGTAAAAGGAAGAGCCAAAGATGTGAAGCAAGATGGGTGCTGAAAATGCATCTAGAAGCACATTTTGACTTCAGTGTCACAGACAAAATTTCTGATTTATGCAGCTCCTTTCCCAGAGCCCCAGTTGAGATCTTTGGCAAATACATTAAGGACAAGCCAGTCTATTTGAACTTGCCAAACTGTTTTCCTTACTTTTTTAAAATCAGTTTGACTTGATTTGGAACTTTCTGTGTTCGCAGACTTCCAAGTCTCCTCAAATCTTGAAAGGTCACTTTCTTCTCAGAAATACCCACCAACCAGTTGCTTATTACAGACCTGATGGCAGTTCACACTGGCAGTGGCACAAAACCAGGACTCCAGCTTCTCCAGTGTGCAAGGACCATGAAGAGCCAACGCTGCTTTCATTCATCTGTTTCTGAAGGGCAATTTGTAACTTTCAGGATAGTTTCCTACAAAATCTCTTTAAAATGTCAGCATGTTGACAAAGATAGAAATTACACATGAAACATCTCAAGTAAGAAAATAGGAGACCCAACAATTGCCTCTCTTGCTAACTTCTTTTTTATGACTTCTCAGAGGATTCCTCTATAATGTAGGCTGTAGGATCAGATGCAAGATTTATATAGTGAATTAACTGCATAAGCATGACAAAGTAAATCAGTAATACAGTAATAAAACATTATATTAAGGCTTCAAATAAATGGTATGTACAGAGGTCAGTAATTGAATACTAGATATTAGAAATGTATTGTATACTTTGGTAGTATTTGTTATGGATGGTTACAGGCACATTAGGAGGTGCTATTGATCTGGCCAGTCTATAATAACTTCTAATAAATGATTTAGCCTTTAATAAAAGGTTATTAGTCAAGTATCAACTCTTCAGACATTATTTATAGATATTCCGTAATGCTAAGCTTCATGACTACATCAGGTTTAATAAACCATTACTGTAGTTTTTCTGCCATTAGGTTTACTGAAATCATTTCATCAACATCTGTACAAACTTTTAGGATCCTTTTAGTCATGGATAAAGTTATGCTGTGCATATGAAAATAAAAATAGTTACAATAATGATACCCATATTCAAAGATGTTGAAATCAAGTAGTGCAGAATTTCAGTATTCATTGTAGTTTAAACTGTTTCTCTAAAGCTATAAATCTGAGTCAAACAGGGTCTCACATCGCCAGTTGGGTTTGCAAGGCGAAAAAAGCAGTTGATTTTGCATTTTCTACACCAGCTTTGTTCCCACCAGGATGTTCAGATCTAACTGGTCATGGTGAGTTTCACCATCAGGCAAACAGCCCATAAATGTCCCTTCAAGGGCACAGGGACCCATCTCTCCTGTTATGCTTGCAGTATTTTCATAGTGAACAGAACTTCTGAAAACAGAAATGAATGATATTCTGGAGACCAGAAAGCATGAGAAAATGTAATAAAATGCTTGTCTGGACTGGTGTGTAACTTCATGTATCAGGTTGCTTTCTACATATACAGATTATATATGTGCATACATATATATACACACATGATTTGTCGTTCAGTTAATTTTAAATCTTTTCTGATAATTTCTACTACTTTTCATATCACAAATGAAAAAAACAGAGTACTTTTTATGCTTTAAAATTAATGTTTGTATTAAGGAAAACCAAAGCTGTCAAAAATCTAAAACAAGGATCTATTTGGTTACTGAAATATGATCAGGACATTCATTTACACTTTCATACTTTTGGGACCTCAACATGCACCCAAATAGTGTTCGCTTTCTAAGTCCCAGTTTTCTAAATCACCTTATTTTGTGAGAATTCATAATGAAAATATTCAGGCCTCAGAGATGAAAAATATACCTCAAAAAAGGTATCCTAAAATGCCTGCTGAGATTTTTTTTTGCAGGACTTTTTCAGGTAGTCATCCTCCAGGATACTTTTCATCCTTCAGAAATAGATTAATTTCCTTCCTGCAGAAATCCCTATCACTCTCCATTTTCAGGAAAGAATTTCAGAAATATTAAAATAGGCAATGAAATTTTTGATGGGAACAACTGTGTGAGATTAATTCCATTACATAAACTACTTTTCTGAAAATTTTAATTAGGTATGTTTCTAGAAAATGTCATTAAGAGATGGCTTATAGGTGTTGTTGATTCCTTCACTGATTAAATGCAAAATTAATAAACTTTTAAATATATTTTTGTGAATATATTTTTGTCATTTCTTCATCCTCTTATTTATGCTGTAGAACTACACTATTCCTCCAATCCCTAAAGTATATTTTATCATTAATATTTCTTCATTCTCCTCCATAAAGTACTGTTTATGCTTTATCTTTCTAATTCTTCATGTCTTCTATTCTGTATTCCCCAAATATTAAATTTCCATTTCAATCACATATTTTGGGTTTTTTGAATGTTTTGAGGCTGAATTTTCTATTTAAATACCCCATTTAATACCACTGATGTCCTTCACGTAACAGATCTCAATGTGACCCTTTGCATTTTTGGGTTCTATCTTGGCCATTAATCTTTCTTTATTGCTGTATGCTTAACAAACTTAAAAATAATGGTAGCTGGCAATGAAAAAGTGTGGTGCCCTTTAAGGGGTGTTGTTTGAACTGATATTTAAAGATTCCTAATTCTCTGGGGTCAGGAAAGTAACATTTTCATGTTTTTACAAGTCATTTTGCAGCAAGTCTTATATTGTCCAGAAATGATGTTTAAAATTTCAATCTCTTCTGGTTCTCTGTGCCACATCACCTTGCAATTGCCCCGAAATTGTTTCTGAATCACGTTTCCTCTGGCAAGGAGTGGTAGCCCTCATTTTATATTACATTGTACAATGTACAGTGCTCTCACCCCACTCATAATAATGTTAATGTCAGAATGAAAAATGATAAAGCATAAATTAAATAGCAACCATATGTTTTCTGTAATATATCTTCTTTTGTTTTTTGACTCAGGTAAACAATTTCCTTATATCTCCTATTCAGATCTGCATTTTCTTCTTCCCAATTTGCCTCATGAACACCAGAGAGCAGGCATCTTAGTTGTGTCCAGACAGCTGAGCTAGAACTTCAGTTAATACAAAGTGATAGTGCTCCTTGCAGTTAAACAGCTTCGTATTTCAACCAGTGAGCTTGTTAAATAAAGCATCTTGTATCAGATTTAGGTCATTTTAGGGCTTTACAAACAAATTAAAGCTTCCAGTCTATGTTAGAAGAAAGAACAGAGAATCTTTCCATGGGATTATTCCAGTAAACCCTTAGTAAATTATCCTAACATATAAATGTTACAAAATTCTGCTGTTGGACTCCCCAACCTCCTCCTCCCCAGCCTCTTCCAGCAAGCAGAAGGTGCTCTGGGTATATCACATTGTCTAAGGAGAAGGCCATCCAAAAGCTACAGAAATCATTACAACAAAATACAAGCCACTAGTTTCCTCTGGTGCAGAAGGGAATCTATGGGCCAAGGACCTTTCCATGCGTGGATCTTTGGTACATAAGACCCCAGCCCAGCTGATGGGTCAATTATTGAAAAATTTCCTGGAAAAATTTTTATTCTTTTTCCCTGAGAGATGGTTTCTGAACTGCTGACACCCTTTTTTTTGGTGCCCAGGGTCTATTATGATGATGGGTCACTGGCAGCAGGGCAGTCACGAGAGGCAACATGTGTGTGAAGCAGAAGGTGACATTCTCCAGGTAGCTTGAACAGCAACAGTGAGCACTGTGCAGGGCTCTGAGCACTGCTAAGGTGCTCTGCACATTTTGTGTAATGAGTATTCTCACCTCCGTGCTGATGGAGCATCCCTGGCAGATTCTCTGTTCTGGTCTCACTTGGCTTCCAAAACCCACCCTCCCAGCCCTCTCTGTGATCCTTCCTGCATATTTCACATTGGCATTTAATCGAGTTCCCAGGAAAAAATCAAAAAATTTACAAAATCTTTTATCTATTTTCTCATACTTTTTTCTTCCTTTGTTCTGTGCATTGCTCTCAGCACCCTTTTTGCTTATCTATTTCTATCTATTGCTTACTGGTGGGGGCAGCTTCTCCTGCCGTCTCCTCTATGTGACAAGGGGTTTTTGCTACAGTATGGTGATGGATAGAAAAACACAACCAGACTTATTGTCACCAATGGTGTCACTGCACCACTGACATGCATGCAGTAGTAATTTACTGAGAGGCAGGACATACTTCCCAGTGGCAAACTGTGCCAGCTCACTTGTATCATCTCTGGTGAGCTGTACTAGTTCTGTTCCATTGGCTCTGGTGCACAGGCCTGTCCAGTTAGATGAAAAATAAGGATGAAGTTCATAGAAGGCAAATAAAGTTAAGCATTTTGTCTCTCTGTCCTGATGAATAAGAAAGAGAGACAGTCAAGAAGAACATTTTAAGTAAAATGTCTTCTAGGTGCATATAATTTTCACCTCTGATTACAGGTAGAGTTTAAAGTAACAGCCTGGTCTTTATGCTTGGCTTTCAGAGAGCCAAACGAGTCCATTCTGTGTGCTCAGTGCCAATCTGTGAGATGTAGCACATACTACTTTTTTTTCCATATAATTTCCCAATAGTTTTAGCTAAATAGCACTGAAGTGATGCTAAGCTTTCAGTTTCAGCTTTTTACTGGTAATGTAGGTTTTTCAGAACTAGAGTGTTTTTACATGGATCAGGCATTTTTTATTCTGAATTTGGGTTTCTGTGTATACTGAAAAATAATCAGCTTGGCTTTCCTTGTAATTATATGTCAGTGGTTAAGACTGAAAGGAAAACTGAAAAACCTGACTGACTAATGACTAAAGTCAACATTCTTTGCTTTTGGCTGTGGATGTCAGGTAAGAGATCTTAATTCTTTAACAGTTATATGAGAAATAATAGTCTAGATAGTGGAAGAATAATGAAGAGAAAGAGTTGTAAAACAATCCTATATTAAATGTCATGTACTCAGCATGTTAGGCTGATTAGATCTAGTGACAATATTTGTAAAACTTGCTTAGGAAAGCAAAACCTTTCATACATTCTTTTTCTCATCCTTTTTTTCTTTTTCCCCTGGAAGAAAAGTCTTTGACTCAAGTCTGGAAATGTATTTTCAAAACCTGCACATACAATAGTAAAGACTGTTCTGATATATGCTCTTCAACCGCTAATCTAGATTTGAAAGGCCATTTGGACCTCAAGTTATAATTCTACCTATAAAGAAACAAATTTCAGGGACAGTGTTACTCAATTTTGTTGGAAATATCAAAGTGATATGGAAAAACAATAGATAACAAGTTCTCTCTGTTTTTACTGAGTAACTCTGTGAAGTTCTTGGAAAGTTCTGCCCTTTTGAACCTGAACCTGGAATTTGGCAATGCAAGGTTTGGCACCTTGGAATATCTTTTAATTCTTAAAACAGATTGAGATAGATGCAGTCCTGCCTATTTGCAAAAAAAGTGTAGCACTCTACTCAATAAGAAAATGGGGTTTGGTTTAAAGCAATTTTTTCTTCCCCTTTCTAGGAATCCTTTAGTCAGCTTTCCAAACAGAAATATCTTTCTTTCATGCACACAATTCCTTTCTCTCTGGGACTCCCTTATTTTACTGCTCCCTTCTGAATACTTTGTGGTTTTTATCTCCTTGAATTCTTCCCACAGCTCCTTGCTTTCTGCTTCATCTCACCATAAGTCATCCCTCACTCTGGTCATAGGAGAGTCTGTGTGAAGTCCAGCCAGAAATTAGTTACTCCACGTGACCTGTCCACTCTTCAGACAGACAAGCACCTGAGCTCTGTGTGAGCCATCGCTGTGTGGCCTCTACACCATAGCACTGAATCAGACTGAGAGAGAACCTGGGTCCAGGGAAAGGCACAGGGGCATCAGGTCATCACTTTACCTCAGTTCATAATCAGGCCTTGTTCTCCAGGCACAGCCACCACCTGCAGCAAACTTGTGGTCCTTGTGCTTTGGCCTATGTCAGATAGAAACTTCCAAGTCCTCTTCACAGCACGCTATAAGATGTGCATAGGATGCACCCTGTGCTACAAGACACGTGGCATATGTCCTCATCTCCCTGCAGACTGACTCTAAAAATCACACACTGAAATAGTCCAAAAACTTCAAGCTTGTTCCTCTACTTCTTATGTGAACTCTGAGGTCTTTCCTTCTTGAGCCTATTCTTGTATTTTCGTCTACAGAGACTCACAGATAGCCAGGAAACAGTTTCTACACTGTGGCTTACACATTCAGGCAAGGGCTAGACTAAAGCACAGGGGAACCCATTACCTCCTTTTCCAGTCTTTGGATGCCCTCTGTGTCTTTGTCTTGCTGGAAGATGAAGCAGTGAGGCCTGTCTAGTGCTGCCAGGATGAGATTATTCCATGCTTTAAGTTAAACACGTAAGCGTTTGAAGGATGGAGGTCATCATTCCTAAAGCTTTAATAAACTTTACAGTAGAAATAAGTTTCTCTTAACTCCATTTATTTAAACAATCCATATTGTTTTATATAGAGGAAATGATCCAATGCAAATACAGCTAAATATTTTAATGGTTTACACATTCATTTTAGAAAGTTTTCTTTTAATTTGTTAACTTTTGTTCCCTTGAACCAGCTCAACCTACTTATTTAATCCCTTGAGCTTTCAAGGGACAGCTTGCAGAAAGTTATATACACAAATATAACAAACATTTCAAATAAAGCACAATGCATAAAGCAGAGAAAGGGAAAAATTTGACAACAGCTGCTAGATTTAACACTAATAGTTTTGAAAGATTTTGGCTTAAAGGTTAAGAGTATCTTATGACAATAAGCAGACTTTGTATATAATGTCAACAGCCCTGTTGCAACATGTCCAGTTTTAATTTATTCTTGTTCACTTGCATAAGACAAATAATATAATTATGTATGTCTGGTTCATGACATTCAAGTTGGAAAAAAATCAAATAAATCATGTTTTTTTTTAAGAATAGCAACTTCTAAAGCCTTTGGCCTACGTCCCTTATTAACATTAGAGAAATTTTTGCCTGAAAGTGATAACCTGAAAACCTGCAAGTCTTTATTTATTTTGATCAGATTTCATCTTTTTTGAGCCTTTTTGCTTCCAAATATGCTAGTGGTAACTAGTATCCTCCTTAGTCTTTCTTTTCTTTTTCTTTTTATATACAAAGAACATTGTAAATTATATCAATTGCCTGATTAGCAAAAAGTTAAGCCTCTAAGGGCTGCACTCATCAAACTTTGAGGCTCAATTTGGACTAGCTAAGTATGCTGAACATTTGGAAAAATTTTTATTCCCTGCTTATATTGCTCTTATAATGGAAGAATAACACAAGGGATATTAAAACTATTTTTCAGTCACATATTATTGCATATACCACATTTCATTGTGTTTCCTAAGATTAGTCATCAGCAAAACTTTTTATTTTCATATATATATTAAAAAAGGAAAAATTACTCTTTTTTAGTCATATTCTTATCTGATAAAGAGCAGCTTCATGTTAATCCCCTCTGTGAAACTTTTTACATGAGAGGTGAAATTCATATCACATGATTTTAGATGTGGTGATTTAGATGTGCAACACAGATGATTAGTATCAATTAATTTTAGTTTTCTCTTAAGCCTCTATTTTGGACAATTAGGCACATCTAGAGATCTGTCTGTGGGAAAGCTGGCAGAGCCTATATCTTTCTTTTGACTCTGAAGGAAATCCAGCGTGTGGTTTACTTTAGATGTACAACTTCCAGGAAGATTTAGGTAAGTGAAGTGAAACCCACTCCAGGTGGAGATTTGTACTTTTAATATATATTACCATATCTACTTTGAATAAAAATAGCAATACATTTTAATGGTTTCAAATAATGCTTTTCAGACGTTAACAGGGTGAACTAGTGTTTAGAGTTTTTTGTCTGCGTTTGTTTAACACAAAGGAACTACTCTGGCTTCAGTTGAAAATTTCCTGAACTAGAGGAGATTAAATGAAATCAAAATCTCAATAAGGAAAAGATGAGATAGTACAGAGATGGATGGCAAAAATAACATCTAGTATAGAATGCATAGGCTTAGCATGAAATGTGCATGGAGAGCTTGGAAAGTACACTAGTGACATTTATCTGTGTAATGGTTCCAAAGCATTTTCTTTTGGATGATATTAAGACTTTATAAAACAAACATATGCTCATGCTAATACTGTTTTGAAGCAAATGTATTAATGCAAAAATGTCCAAGCAAATGTGCCAGATTTCCTCAGGGTTTGACTCCCACAGCAGCAAAATAAGTAGTCCAGAGTGTTTGAAGCACTTTCCATGTGAGTACTTTTACCATGCCAAAACGAAAGCGGGAGCATTGTGCCATTGTGGCAATGCAGAAACCTCCACAGCAAAGCTATTCCTGCAGCGTGGAGGGGGAAGAGTCCAGGTGTCCTTCTTCTTGGGCATATGATGCAAGGGAACCAGGGTAGGTTTGCTTTACAGAAGGGAGTTGTAAGAAATATATGAGAGGCACAGAGACCGTGAAAACCTAATTTATGAGAAGAGGGCAAGAGACAGGCTAATCCATGCCTTCAGCAGGCAGACCTATGCCTTTGCAGGCACATCAGTGCACTGTCACTGCATTGAATCAAAAGAAATTGGTCTCAGTACAAAGCGTATGGCAGGACCTCCCCATCACGTGTACCAGCAGAGACACAGGAGCTACAGGTTCTCCAAATCCTAGGGACCTACACTGTAAAACCAACCCCACCTTTATTCTCAAAGACTGAAAGACCCATGACCAGACACAGGGTGATAACATCACTGTGGCTGGTTTTGTTTCTTCATATTTCACAATCGTTATGCAAATGCCATTTTGTGGAGAAATATGTTTTCAATAAATAGCCTTGTTTCTTGGTTTGCTACCAGTTCAATCCTCAAACTTTCCCACCAGATCCAAAACTGCCATTAGGAAAAATGCTGGTAAACCTGGGCTGGCCAACCCAGGCAGGCAGAGTACCAACCCCTGGAGATGATCCTGTGATAATTAGAAGGTTAAGCCAGAGTTTTGCAGGCAGAGGACTGAATCAAGCATTTATTAACCAGATGATCTTGTTACTCCTATAAAGAGCATTGGATAAAATGTACATTTAAAACTCTTTATCTGCTATATATGCCAGACTTGGATTGACTAGAGCAGAGAGAGAAGAAATAGAAGAGGAAATGCTGAGGGAACTCTAGCCTCTCCCATTACTACTCATTAGTTCAGCACATGAAATTGCAGTCCCTGCTGCAAACCCAAGTTCAGTGCCTCTCCTTCCATATTGGGCCTTTGTCCCCTGCCCAAATAAGTCCAATACTATATAAAAGAGTGTGCAGATATAGATCAGGTGGAGTTCATGGTTTGGGTATGTGTGTGGGTATATATACACACGTGTGAATACATATTCCTTTATACATCCACACATACCACATTATCTTTCCTAAAAAATAATTTGCATTTTTTAATATTTTTTTCATCCTTTTACTGGGTAAAATCTTAAATTACAGGTTTTTTCTTTCTTACTTTCTTTATAGGGGTCAGACTGCATTGCTGAATTGCTTTAAATCCTGACTCAGGAACATGTCACGAAGTTATAAAACAGCACTGTTGATGGAGCAGCCTAGTGCTGATAGGAGAGCTATTGATTGCAGATCTACTTTTAGATTGGATTTGTGCTCTGCAGTCCTTTTACCTGGTCATAAAATATAAGTGGAGTTTACAAAAAAAATAGCAGTCCACTTAGGAAGTCTCTTAACAGGTTTTTTGAGCTTAAATGTACATTCCTTTAAGTACCTGTTAATTACTTTACTGTGATGATGCGCACCTGTACAATGTCAGACTGCCCACAGAGCCCATTGTTAACCTGCCCGTCAGCCATTTACTGCTCGTGATTCACAGTCAAGGGGTCTAGGATTATTGTCTACTGGGAATTATGTTTTAGTAGTACAACAGTGTGCTGGAGATGTCTTAATGGCCACTCAAGTGCGATTGTTATAATGCCCGCATTGTTGTTCTAGCCAGAACACAGCCCAATTGCTTTTTAAGTTATGGCATCAGCAAGCTCCAGGTCATCTGCACTTAAATCACATGCACATATCTGAAATGCTGATGTGGTAACTGGTAGCAAAGTATACAATACTTTTAACCTCCAATTTGGTGGGTGCTTGGGATCATATTATATGAAGTGTGCGGGTATGCTACAACCTTTAGGGCTACAGCAAGCTTTGCTGATTTTAAATGTCATCGTAAATTTTGACTTGAACAGCTCACCTCAGCTCAGTACAGCTTTCCCCTTGATAAGCTAGAGAACAAAGAGCATAAGTGGTTTGCATTAAAACACTTGTATACCCCCTGCATGGGTTTGCTCATGAGATTGCTAGAAAAGTGTTTAGATGGGTAGAGATGGAGGGTACAGACACCACTTCTTAAACTTCTCCCACTTTCATCAACCATCCCTGCACTGCTGCACATGTGCACACACACACAGACAAATAAATACACATCTAGTCACAGACACACGCTGTACCACAGGAAAATAGCATAAGGAGACTGTAGAAACTCCCGTTTCTGACGTGTTCTGATGGCTCCTTCCCTCCGCCACCACCCTGCAAGAGCTTGAGCTCGTTGGCTGAGTTCTCCAGGGAACAGCAGCTGTTAGGTACTCATCTTTGAATTCACTGCCAATGTGTCTGAGACACTTTGAAAAGAAATAATGCTGCTCAAGGCCTCATCTAAGTCATAACCATCAGGTTAAACGATCCTGATTTCTTTCTTTCTTTCTTTTTTTTTTTTTGATGGTGTGCAGGTACTACAATACTCAACTAGATCTAGAAAGTAACTAAAGAATTTCTAATGGGTTTGGAGTCTACACAGCTTCCTGGCAGCACTTGTAACTTGAGCTGATTGGAAATATTGGCTCTTTCCCACAGAAAAAGCAAAAAAATCTTCCCAAAACATAACATAAATTAGAACATATACACCAGCCCTACCTCAAATTTTCCACTGAATAGCTGAAGAATGCAAAAACTTTGCCTAATCATTCCAGTTCTTTCTCAACAACAACAAAAAAATCAATTTATCTGCAGATCCTTTTCTAGTTAAAAACCCCTATCAGTAACTCCTCCCCTCAATATTCAGCTCTAAGCAAATTTGAAGGAAAATGTTTTAACTGAACCAATTGAAATGTCAAGAGCTTGACTGGAGAAAACTTAACACACTTCAAGGCATCTGATCTAACCTAATATCATATAAATAGGACTCATCCACATTAAATGGATTTGTATTCCAAAAGTATTGATGCAAATATTGCCTCCTTGCCATCACTGAAACTTCCACTTCTCAGCTTTCCCTTTTATCAAAAACACAGAACTGGAATTTTTAACAGATGGTATTTTCACTGCTTTGAAATTTTTGCAGAGAATGAGATAAACACATTGACTTGGGCAGGGGGAGAGGTGGTGCAGGGAAACAAGGAGGGAAGGCAGGAAGAAGAGATTTTAATAAGTACTTAATGCAGACTTTTTCCCCTGCATTAAAAATAAGAATTTTAGCTTAGTATTCAATGGGATCATAATAAGAGCAACTCTGAGCACTTTGGAAAAAAAATCACACTCCCCAATGTTATTAATATGAGTCATAATTAGGGATGGAACATTTGATCCAAACCCCAATTAACTTCAGGGGAAATCTGGATCCAAACTTTATGGCTTGAATTTATTTGTATGCTGAGCCAAGACAGAACTCCTGACCCAGTACTGTCCAATCCCTCCCCCACTAACAAATCCTTTGGGGAATTAAAGATGCATATCTGGTTCAAGGTCTGACATTTGTGGTTTGGAGCTTGTTTGACAGTTTATTTTATACATAAAGAGAACTTTCCACCTCAAAATGCCATTTGTGCTTTAAAATATGCATCTGTATAGGAGGCTGATTTTCAAGAAGGATCAGTAGAGCAAAGTGATCTGCTTTCTTCATCATGTTTGTAATGAAAATGAAAATATTTACAAATTACCAAAGTTCTCAGAACTTTCTGTCTTTCAAGTCAGAAAATTCTCCCTGGAGTACTAGGTGCATTTTCCAGTTCAGGAAATGATCCTGAGGATTTGACTATTTTTCTTGTTCATGTGGAATCACACTGGTTTCAGTTTGATTTTTCATTAAGCAAGTCACTTCCCAGTCTGATGATATGTGGGTAAATTAGGTTTTAGCATCACAGACAGACCTGGGAAATGTACCTGCTAATCCAAGACTTTGTAAGACCATTTGCTTCTTCTGTTCGTGTCATCTGACAGTGAGGTCTCCAGGGAGGTTCAGAAGGAGACTCAGGTGGTTATACATTGAAAGTTTTATTCTAAGATCAATAAAATGAACTTTAACACTGCAAGGACCCTGGAATGCATTAGAAAACATTTTTTCCCACAAGGAAAATTAACTAAAACAAACAAAAACTGACATTAAACATAATTGAATGTTACCCAATTTTATGTAGCTCTAGGTCAGATAGACTATGACCTGATACATTTTTTCTCTCACTCTATCTAAAAATCTTGTTCAAAATTACTGCAAAATATTGTCTTTGGGAAGGCAGTCATTAATTTTTTATGAGAATTATTGTGCTGAAAGAGTTTAAGCTGTTTGCTTAAGTTATGAACTCCATGGAGAGTTTTGTGAAATCTTTTTTCCCACCTTTACAGTTGGTGAATGATTCATTAATTGTAGAGAATATACAAATATTGAAGAGGCAGCAGCACCCACAGGGTAAAGCATTTGCCTCCAGAAGAATTTCTTCTCTTCTTAGCCGAGCTGTGTAACTTAGCATGAGTCACTTCTAATTCTGCATGCCTCAGTTTCCAGTGTTGTAACTTGTCATGTATTTTTTATGGAGATAATGTGCTCTGTGGATGGGAAGTTCAACACAGGAGTTGCGCTTTCAAGTTTGTGAGAGCAGGCTCAGGGCCTAGGAAGGACAGAATATGAAAGTGATGGTAGGACCTGCCTTTTGTACAGGCAGTGGAACCACTTGAATTTTTATCTACAGCAAGACTGCAGGCTGGAACAACAGTAATATTCCAAGAGACTGGTCGGACAACAATGACATTACGGAAGAAATACAAAGGAGGACCACAGGTCGGTGTTCAGAAGAGTACATGGCATATGGTTTCGGTCCATAATTAAATTAATTGCATATTGCACTGTTATATTGCACAGGGGCAAACGTCCTCTGGCTGTGCTGCAGGGCAAGGAGATAATTCAGGCAGAGCAACAGAGGCACAAGGGTGTGCTAAAGCAGTCCTGAGTAATCCAGCCTGGAACCACTTCAGCACACGGGCAGTCAGCCTGGGTCTGCCTGCACTGACTGATGTGGGCATACCCTCAGCTGCCTGAAGCCAGATTTCCACCAGTAACACTTAAGAACCTAAACATTCATATTTATTTCCCATTTTTCCAAAGATTGGCAAAGAATTTGAATTAAGTGTTCAGCTCTTCTTACTTTCACAACACATCTAGCTCCAAGGACTATGGGCAGCAGGCTCTTACCCCTTTATTACATGTCCAGTCTGTATTACAATGCAAGGAAGCAACCAGAGCAGGTTCAGTTAACACCCCTCCAAGTCTCTACACAGCTTTCAGGCTGTACCTGGTTTACTACATAAGAACAGGACTAATTCATTGGTGGTAAAAAGATTTCCTATAAATTTTGGCTTAATTTGGGATTCTGGGCAGATTAATAGCAAAATAAATACTTGCTATAATTGCAACGCATTGATTTTACTGGATTCTGGGAAACAGTAGAGTATTGCATCAGTAACAGAGTTGTTTGTGACTATGTGTGCATAGGTATATATAGGTGAAGATATCTACATGCATATACATAAAAGTAATTGAAATATTCCAGATTGACAACTTTGTAGCAGAAAATATTGGCCACATGCACAGTATAAGATTTTTCCTTTTCATTTTTTCACAAGATGTATTTTACCAAGGGTGATAGAATTTTTTGCGTCATGAATATTTTATACCAGACCTTAGCCAAAGCCGTGATATATCCAGAAATTAACTTAGGGAAATCTGGTTCTCATTATCCTCTGATGTTCATTGATTCATTTGCTTTCTCAAACAAAGAATTTTAGTCCCCAAACTTGGTATCTACTTAGCTTATTTCTAAACCTTCTGGGAGGTGTGTGTGTGTGGGAATTTATTTCTTGGAAAAGTGTGGAGTGGAATAACTCTTTTTTCATGCTATTCAACTAACTTTTATTATTTATATCAGCATAAATTAAAACATTTTCCATCCATGTAAATAGAATTTGGGCCATCTTGTCTACTCTATATTTGTATTTAAAAATCTTAATGGCCTGATGAGAAGGAAAAAAAAAAGAGAAATAAGAAATATAATAATCTAAAATAGAATTTTGTGTATTCTTTAGTTATCTAAGATGTAAACTGGAGATCATTCTCTTTTCTCCTCCCATTTCAATCCCAACCCAGCATCTGAGTAACTCTGAAAACACCTGAACTCATCAGTTGCACCACATTTGGACCTGGATGCTTTCTAGGCATCTGCAGTTCTGCATTGTGTGCATGCCCAGATCTACCCAGACCTTAATGGGATGCAGGAACTCAGCTGCATGGTGCCAAATTTCCCTGAGGATTTTAATCCCATAAACATGACTAAAGCCTAGTTCATATGTTGTAGTAGGACCAGGCCTCTCACAAGCTGGAATCTTTTCTGTTAGCTTTCAAAACAGCTTTCTGGAGAAGAGGGTGGTGTTCACTGGTTTTTGCAAAGTGGTCAGCTTAGCAGCAGGTTTATCTGTGAGGTATTAAAATCTGACTGAAATTTCTCCACAGCCTGAAGAGAACTTAACTTACAGGGGTCTCTATCGAGCATCTAATAGTGTGTTATAAAATACAAACCTGCTTACTGCTCCATTTGAAGCTGCGCTGTTGTACCAGAAAGACAGCAACTGAGGTCCCTAGATTGTTTATGCATTTAGCATACATTTTGGTCACATTAACATGACTAAAAGTAAAACCAAAGATTCAGAAGTTATGTGTTTTCTTGTAAATTCCTTCCAGTCCCTATTTGTTGCATGAATAATACAAGCTCACATAAGAGAGAAAATTAGTAAACTACTGTGTAACTCAATGGTAATAAAAAAATATCTGTTTTCCTGCAGTCCATGAAAAGAGACTCAAACCTTGCTTTCAAAATTTCTACCAATTTGCCTTTCTCTGTATGGGACAGCTTCACCTTTTCCTTCTGCTCTTAGAAAAAAGTCATACATACATGGCCATGGGAAGCAGCCCTCCCCTACCATGGGGAGAAGCACCTTCCCAACATTGTGATTTAGGTGTTTAAACTGAGAAGAGGAAGCTTGGTCATGTCTCAAGAAAAACCCCACTGAAGATTACAGATGAAGCAGGAGACACAGTTCCTGTGCAGTGACTTATTGCACGCTGCTGGTCAGGTTCACTGCAGTTACTCAGTGCAGTACAGAGCTGCCCTTTGAAATGCTGAGCATGCACAGCTTCTCTCAACTTCCCTAAAAACAAAAAAGGAAGAAGGCCATTAAATGGCAGGATCTGCTTTTCTTTAGGTCTAGCATTTCTTGAGCTATTTAAATTAAATGTAAGAGTTTTAAACATAAATAAACTTAAAATAATCCTTTGAACTGGAATTTTGCAGGATTCTAACTCAGAGGACTAGTATGAAGGCCCAGGACTCTTACCTCATGGCCATGATTTTAAATCAAAAAAAAGAACTACACTGACAGAAGCTATCATTTGTTATGAATTCAGTAGCTTGTGTGAAACTAGACAGCTATACCAGGCAACAGTGCCCATTAATTCCAGTAGTTAACAGTGCTTAACCATGTCAGTATTGTGTTTCTGCTTACCAACATGACTACACATTTTATCACCTGCCCATTAATGTTTTAGTTTTACATCTTGTCCTGGATAAACAGGTTCTTGCTAGAAGAAAACACTAAGGTAGGTCCAGTTGTCTGCAGATGACTGGCAAAAAGAAGCTGATCTGAACTTAGGTCTGTGCCCACCTCCACCAGCAGATATTTCACACTGCTGCTCTCTCCAATCCTCTGGTTTTTATTGTACAATCCTTCTCTTCAGCACATTGCATTATGAACATCACCAATATTAAAGAAGAGATTTCCTTGCATGTGATTAAAATAATCTTCTCTGGACAACATGCTCCATGAAATTCACCTGAGAATATAGATAAGACAACACCTTCGGTTACCCATTTTAAAATAATTCAACCATTTCCTAACTTCCAGTCACCTGGGATCTCCTGGTTAGCCAGGACTGCTGGTAAATGCTGGAAAACAACACAGTGAGCCCTTCTCTCAGTCCCCTCAGAACCCTTGCCTGGATCCCATCCAGCCCCACAGACTTGTGTGTGTCTAAATTCTATGTCAGGTCACAGACCATTTCTTCTTGGATTATGGGAGCTTCGTTATGCTCTCCATCCTGTCTTCCAGCTCAGGGGACTGGGCACGTGGACAACAACTGGTTGTACTGCTAAAGACTGGCTGAGGTTTATTTTGAATAGAAAATAGCCATTAGAGGTGTTTAAATTTTTTTAGTGATAGTAGCTGCTCAAAGCATGTCAAAGTGTCCAGATTGCCACTAAATGCTTTTCACAGCTGATTCATCTAGAAGATATCTGTGAGCTGGGAGGCTCACAACTCTCTAAAATGGTTTAGCTATATCCCTCCTATATTATATCCCCACCAAATTAGTATGGCTTCACCATAGCTAGGCTAATCAGGTAATTTGAGAAGATATCTCCCTTGTCTGTAACTGCAAAACTTTATAGGATTAACACATTTGTTCTTTTACTACATGGACTAAAAACAGTGTGTCACTGCAAGTCATCTTTCATGTGAGACATTTAAAATACATTTAGTCTTACTGAAAATATCCTGAGTTTAAAGCTTCTTTTATTTTGTAATTTTTTTAGAACAGTTAAACATTGAAACATTTGTCATTAACTTTTCACATGTTTTTGTAAAAAAACTCCTTTACACAAACCTGACGGGTTCTCGGAAACTATCAGACACTGCTTTTTAAAAAACAAAAAAACAAAAACTAGTGTTAGTTTTGTTCTGAAAGTTGCTGCTAAACTTATATTTGAAATTAAATTGAAAAAATAGAAATAAAGGCATACCTAATTTCCTCCATATAAATTTAAAAATTCACTCTATGCACTGTTGAGGGAGCAAATAAATAGCAAACTTGCTGTTTTATGTAGCATTCTATCTACCTTACACAATTGCAGCTTGTTGTTTAAATACTTGTGTCACTATTATTTTTTTGAATTCCTGAAAATAAAATTTTACCAGTAATACTAAAACCCCACAGTACTAGTGTATACTTATAGGCTGTCTGCCAATCTTTTAAAATCCATTGGATGCATAACATGATGAATATGAGGGATTATTAAAAATAAACTCACATCTTGTTGCTTAAATATTTTCTCTCTCTTTTCTTAAGAAGTGATCGCTACAGCATAATTTTTTTGTGATGGGAAAAAAAAACATAGGCAAGGACAGCAGAACTAGATGAAATTTTTATATAAAAAATCCATTAAAAATGGTCTTTGGCTGTCTGCTTGTGCCCTTGAGTCTCATGAGTACAGTTGGCAAGAACAGAAAATCACTTATGGACTCCAAAAGTGATATAGTACATTTCCTACCCTTTTAAATCCTTTAATGTGTCCCCAGTATCTCATGTAATTTAGAGAGGAACATCAGAAAACTTGGATGCTTTTCTGAACTTTGTTCAAAGCATTCCAAATCCTTTGTGTTGTAAAAATAAGATGGAAATTCTATAAGAGAAGCCCTTCTTTCAGATTTTCATACCATTTACATGGAATTAGTATTGGTCTCTACAGAAATAAAAGAGCATGGAAAAACTGCAGAGGTTAATCATGTCTTTCCAATTTCAGTAATTTGATGATCTGCATTTCAGTTGATTCTTAAGCAGCAGGAGCTGTTCCTTTTGGGGACAATGGTAAAGCCTGGTGAACAGGCTTAACTTATTTATTTCATTTCACTGGGATGTACTTTAGGGATTAATAAGGAACAGCAATTGATGCCTTGCCACATTCTCTCTGGACTGTGATTTCTTTTGCTCTTCTTAGCTGCTTCACTGCCTTTCTCAAGCCCAGAAAATAATCATAAATCATACCGAATATTTATATAGCTTTTTGACATTTTTCATGCCTGAGTGAAAAAGATGATCGGTGAGTTGGTCATAAAAATTCCAAGGAAAAAATACTTTATGGAAATTCGCCTATTTGTCAAAATACGAATGCTTTACAGAGGCTGTTTGATTATGTTGATTTTAGGGTGGGTGTAAAGAAAATCTATCATGCTTGCAAATACACTGCCCTGAGGGAATGAACACAGTGTTCAGAATACATCCTATGAAAGAGCTATGAAATCCATCAGTGGAAATGCTCCAGATTTTTACTAATGGAATACAAAGCAGGATTTAGTGTCAGATTTCTGCTTTGAAAATGCTGAAATCTAAAACATAGCTTGGAGAACATTAAGGTAAGTAACTTCAGTAATAAGGATAATTAGTGAATGAATGCATAGGGCAAGACCACTGTTACCTAACCCAAATAACCAGAATAGTTACCAAGCCTCCAGAAGCTAATAAAAGTGTTTATTTTCTCCGAAGAGAAGCTTTTGAGATGCACATGAACAATGATCAAAATAGAGCAAGGAAGCTAAATCTAGCTAGTTGGGAAGGTTGGGCACCCTATTTGTCTGAGGTCTCTCTTTCCAAAGAAATATTTACATGTGACACCAATCCCTTAATCCAAGGTCCAAAATACAATAGAAACTCTATAGACTTAATATAACATGGATAATTTGATTTTAGATAAAACTTGGAACTGAGATATTCTGCTTTCTTAACTCCCTAACTATGAGATTTCTAGTAGAAGCACTGACAATGTGCACCCTGTGGGCTGGAGGAATTATGGTGTCTGTTTCCCCTGGCCACGGACATTTGAATTCTGTATATATATGAAGAGTGTATTTATTTTAGCAATTTAAGGTGGATTTTGGGATTGGCTGTGAGCACTGAAATTTGGTCAGCTGAACTGTTAAACTGATATCCTGGATGCTAAAACAGTTTAGGCTTGGGCCTAGTTAGCATTTTCCAAAATAGTTCCCAAACACAGTTCAGAGTTTACCACATGCCCATTCTGTTCTGGGAAGATCACAGTGCAGATGTGCCCAGATCATTCCAGTTGGACTCAAGGCCAGAGAATGGCTCCCTGTACTCCAGTTTATAGGTACCAGTAAAACCAGACTCGTAATAGAAGCAGGTAAAGTAGTCCAGGTCTGCCTTGCTCCTGCTGCTTACCCTGAAGATGCTTATTCAGCCTGTCTTGTGTCTACTCTCATGAACAAACCATAATCTCATAGGCAGGGCATTCTCACAAGAAATAGGGAATGTCTGCAACACTATTCATGCTCTTTCCCACTTCTTGTAGTAAGTATAGGGGAGTAGGGTACTTAACTAAGCTGTAGGCTGATCAAGAAGATCTATTATGGAATGCAAATGACACTTTTTTTTGGCTGTTTTCAAGTGAAAACAGTGTGGACCATATATGGGACTCGTGCCCTCTTCAGTCCATGATACTTACATTAGGGATCTGAAAAATCAAGATATCCAGAGTAAAAAGGAAATCAGGTACACGGTGCTGTGAGCTACAACTTAGCATCTTAACAGCCAGAACAGTCTCATGATGTCTTCCATATATTAAAAAAAATATAAAACTATTCCTGCCCTTAGACGTAGAATCCCAGAATTACAGAATCAGAGAATTAAAGAATCAAAGAATGGTAGAGGTCACCTAGTCCAATTCCCCTGACCAAGCATATACAGACAGCTTTTGAATACTCCAAGAAAGAGACACAATTTCTTTGGACAACCTATGCCAGGGCTTGGTCACTCGCACAGGGAAGAAGTATTTTCTGATGCTCAGGAAGAACCTTCTCTGTTTCAGTTTCTGCCACTGAAAAGCTCTCTCTCTTCTTCACACTTCCATTCAGGTATTTATATACTTTAGTATATATTATACATTATTAGTAAGTACATTAGTACTTACTAATGCTTAGTACTAGTACTTAGTATTAGTACATTATGTATTATTAGTAAGATCCCCCCCTCCAATCCTTCTCTTTTACAGGCTGTAAAGTCCCAGTGTCTTAGCCTTTCCCCATATAAACATGCTCCAGTCCCTTATCATGTTAGTTGGACTCTCTCCAGTATGCCCATGTCTCTCTTGTGTGGGGGAGACCACAACTGGACACGGTGAAATAAATCAAACCCAAGAAAAGTGGTAAAAGATGGTAGAGTTTGAAGTCAAGTGTACAAATAATAGAAAATAAGGAAAGTCCAGTTTTCCTCAGGCAATGGAAATTCAGCCTGTATGCATGCATTCATTAAAGTCTTGAATTAAATGTTTCCCTAATATACCTATAATGAAAATAAAATCAAACAACAACCAAAACAACACCAAAAAAACCCAAGAGAACGACAAAATCTAATCTAACAACTTGATGCTGTCATGCTATGCTATTACATATCAGAAAGTGAAGTAAAAACCAACATAAACAACTTCTGTGTTTCTTTTGTGATATGTAGAAAATTCAAGTGTGAGAATGATGAACTTCTGCTTATGCTGTGTAGGGAGCATTCAGATCTCAGGTACTGAAACTTGTGGAGAAACTCAGTCTAAGTTCATCAACCAATTTGCAGATGAATTCTAGGTGTCTCCTGAAGCTTTTTGCCCCAAGTTAGTGCTGAGATTTTCTATAAAGTGAATAGATAAAGGGAGGTGTCTGAAGTTGTAAAGGAGGAGTTGCTCTTAGCCTGACTTTAAGCATTTTGCATTCCTTCATGCTTTCACCCGTACCTGTTTTCTTTATTTAGAACAAATTTAGATGACTTAAACACTTTTGGAATGACTGACTCAGATACATGAAGGAAGTATATCTCACTCAGACTGCCTGGGTTTTATCCATAACGTTTTAGCTTTCCAAAGATGTTGGCTTAAAATTCAGTGGATCTATTGTTCAGGGGGTAGGAAGGCTTATTATTTCCTAAAGTCAACAGCCTCCAAGTTGTCTCAAATTGGCCATAAGTCTAGGAAGAAATTAATCAAGACTCCAAAATATAACTCAAAGGAGTCCTCTTAGTTAAATTGTATTATGTCTCTGAATGTCTCAGATCCACCATACAGTTAGAAACAGAAGTTGTGGTTGTGGTAGTGGGAATCTAAATTTTTAGAAAGTTAAACGCTCAACATACACTTCGTCTTTTATTCCTGGGTCTTCAAAAAGACCTTCACCTCTGTCAGGGGATTACAATGATCTTTGCGTACTTTTATTCCAGGAGTGCAATTGTATATATTCATACCTATATCTATATCTATATGGATATATATATGCATGCTCATACACACATATACATACATAGTCACAGAAACATATATGCATGCATATGCATACATATATGTGTGCTTGTGTATGGGTATATGCATGCATGAAAATAAAATAAAAATATAAATAGCTTTACAAATAGCATTTTATTCAAATTTATTGATAGCTTGAGTTAATGAGTGGTTTGAATTTTGGCAGGTCCTACTGCAGTGCGGATCCAGTGCTCATAAAACCAAGAAAAATCCTGGAATCTCATCTAAAAATGGACCTTTTGTCTCATGTCTCGTATTATTGTTACATATGATCCATAGGTCTGCTGAAAAAATCATAAAAAACTGGAAAGCAGAATTATTAATGAAAATCAGGTTCTATTTGAAGCTGGTGGTTTGGCATTGTTGAAAAACTATGTGATTTCAGGCTATAAAAATTTTCACTTACCCATTTCGTGACAATTTCTTTTGATTATATTTAGTCAGAAGCAATTCCCATTTTTATTTTCTGACAATTTCTGTCTTTCTTTTTTTTTTTAGTAATGATGTAGCCTGTTGGAATGAGTAATGGGCAGAGTAAGATTTCTCTAATTAGTCTGTTAACACTTTTCTATGCTGCTGCATTCAACATTTTGGAATTCTCTCTGAGCAACACCATGTATAAGTAACTTGCTCTCCTATGCTCTCTATATTTAGTAAAGAAGCTTGTTTGGAACCCCACTGTGCCCATGTGGTTTCTATATATAATTTGGTTGTATAATGAGAGACAAAGCATCCCATAACATGCCCAATGTTGTAGAGGACACAAATGAAGATGCTCTCTGCTGCCAATGGTTTACTGTCCAACATCTCCAACTTGAGCGTTTCTCTGCTGGATGGACCCCCACCTCCATATGGAGCTCTGCAGCTGCCAATGGGCTCCCTCATATGCATTGGTCCCCTGCATATGCAGTTCATTATGGGGCTGTGGCCCAAAAGGCATTCATGGGAAAGAAAATAAAGACGAGAGGAGGGAATACACACATTTCAGTTGGCATATTCACAGATTGCTCAAAGCCATGTGATTTCCATTAAAACACAATTGAATGACACTTTTAGAAGGCCATTTTTTCAGGTGACATAAGAAAGGAACATTCCACCTGAAACAGGTGTTGGTGATATTCTTTGTTGTTCCTGTAAGGATCTTCTGTGCGCTAGAATTATTTCCTAAAGTCAAAGAAATACATTAATGAAAGAAATAAATTTAACTCTTTGAAGTCTTCCTGTTGAGGACTATTGAGGAACTTGTAGCTGTATTTTAAAATTTTTTGCGAATTAAGTTAGACCTTAGCTGAGATAATGCCAACAATCATAAATATTTTAGACTGTTCTACACCTTCAAAGTGCAGCATAAAATGAACTACATTATATACTACTTGCAGTTGTACTTTAGTCATACTTTAGTCCAAGTTACAGCCATGGAAACAACTCCAGCAAGGGTCAGCAGAAAAGATTTTAACACACATGAATAAAATCAGTGGCTAAGAAACACAAGGGTGGAATGAGAAATACACTTCCACTAAGATTTCATCTTCTACACACAAAAAAAGAATTCAAGTGATCTCCTAGGGTGTAATTCCACTGTAGGGATTGTGTTGCCAGGATAAGACATGGTGGAACTGCCTCTGTTAGAAATATTCCCAAATGTTTCAACTACAGATGTTATTGACAGAAGCACAGTTAATTTGTCTAAATCCTAACCAGACATAATTGATATCTTTTTTCTGGGTTCTTTTTGGCTGGTGGGAACTGTTACTGTAGCATGGGATTTGGAGTGGACAGCCAGTTTACCATGAATTTTCACCAGTCTAATTATCTAATACAATCCTTGAAATAAATTCAAAAAAACAAACAAAAAAAAGAAATAGGGAAGGGGGATGGGGCAGTGGACACAGACGCAGGATGACAGTGTGGAAGGAAGAAGGGCAAAATGAAATATTCTATATAAAGGAAAGCAGTCTTCAGCTCACGACACCTTCAAAACAAGACTGGATATGCAAGTAAAACCCAAAATATTCTTCTCAAAATCAAGTCTATAGCTTGTAAAGTGTAAGTGCTTATATTGCATGAAATTTCAAGGTAAATAATAGTAGCATTCTTTCTGCCCTTACTACCTTTGATTCAGCAGGATTGTCATGTTACCGATAGCAAAAATTGATCCCTCTTTATTCAAGGATGATTTTGTATTTCCAGTGCAAATTACTACACCTAAAGTAAATCCACAGGTTGTTCTTAGTTACCTCCTTTTCCACAAAATAACTGAAGAAAAGTCTAGGTAACAAACACACAAAACAGCCAACTCTTGATAAACATTAGTATCAAAGGGGAAAAGAATGTAAAAACATATGATTGTGTTCATAAAATAAAAATATAAACATTCAAACTGAAAAAACCTTTTGAAAAGATTTTATATTGTACCAATTTTGCCTTTCTTCATGCTGTCCCAGTAGTGTAAGTAATGTATGATTTAAAATTGTGGGAAAATGAAAAATAAAACCTAACTCAATGCCTACGCAGTGAACCATCTTTCACCATCCCTGCTTGAGCACATTTTAAGGCACTGGGGCACAGAAATGTTACAAGTGAATTGCCCATGGCAAAAAATTAAGTAGCAGAAAATCATGGAAAAGCTCTGACTCACTTCTGGTCTAACAGGAATTGCTGCTGACTCCTTTGAGAGCAGAGATGCAGTGCAGAGAGACCTCAGCAAGTTAGAGAGATGGGCAATCACCAACCATGTGTAATTTAACAAAGGCACGTGCTGGATTCTGGAATCCTGGAATGGGGCAACCTTGGCCATGTGCACAGACTGGGGAGCGAGAGGCTGGAGAGCAGCCCCACAAAAAGGGACCTGGGGGTCCTGGTCAATGGCAAGTTGAACCTGAGTCAGCAGTGCCCTGGCAGCCAGGAGGGCTGAGTGTGTCCGGGGGTCATCAGGCACAGCATCACCAGCCGGGCAAGGGAGGGGATTGTCCTGCTCTGCTCTGCACTGGGGCGGCCTCACCTCGAGTGCTGGGGGCAGCTTTGGGTGCCACAGTATGAAAAAGATAATAAGATATTGTAGACCATCCAAAGGAGGGCAACAAAGATGGTGAAGGGCCTTGAGGGGAAGCCGTATGAGGAGTGGCTGAGGTCACTTGGTTTGTTCAGCCTGGAGGAGACTGAGGGGAGACCTCACTGCATCCTTCAATATCCTCATGAGGGGTAGTGGAGCAGCAGGTGCTGATCTCTTCACTCTCCTCAATTTATGTTAGATAGCAGTACAAAGTTTTTAACCCAGAGGGTAGTTGGGCACTGGAACAGGCTCCCCAGGGAAGTGGTCACAGCACCAAACCTGCCTGAGTTCAAGAAGAATTTGGACAACGCTCTGAGACACATGGTGTGACTCTTGGTGTGTCCTGCGTAGTGCCAGGAGTTTGACTTGGTGATCCTGATGCTTCCAACTCAGCATATTTTATGATTCTATAATTCTATGATGTTAGAGTTTGCTTCCTTTGGAGTGTAAGTGCAACTCATGGCATATTTCTGCTGTTCAGAGCAGCCTGCTTTGAATTCAGATTGACACATCCTTAGATGTACATTTGCTCTGCTGTGCAAACATGGACATGCATGAAATAGAAAGGGAGAAAAAAAGGGAAAGAAAAAAATTAAACATAATTTGGTGGTTGGAAGTTATTTTCAGATTGCAACCACTGGAAGGGTTGCCTGGAGGACACTTTTCCCTCTGTTATTACAGAATAATAGCTTGTGGATGCTGAAAACCAAACACAAGTTGTGGTTTTCTTTTAAGTCACACTGCAGGGCTATCTCCCGCTTAGCATTTTAGCATCATGTTGTTTGGGAAAGGTCACGTTTTTACTTTCAAGACACCATTTGTCTTCAGCCCCTTCTTCTAATCTGCAAATAGTTACACAATAATTTTGGGCTGGAAGCCAAGTACTCGGTTACAAAAGCTGCTTCAAGTGGCATTTTACTAATCATGGAGGTCTGTACTGTGTTAAACAAATGCAGGTAGCCTTCATCAAACTATGCTTTTGCCTTTACTGAAAGCTGAAAATATTAGCCACAGTATGTGCAGGAGTACAGTAGTCACTGGTGTCTGCAGTTTCAGGCCACAAATTCATATTTAGGTGATCATAAGTTAAATCATAGTTACCTAAAACTTACTGTCACTGTTTTGGGATTTTTCAGTCGCTCAGACTACCTCCAATTACTGCAATTTGGAGTGTATTGGATTTTTTATTGTTTCAGCTAATTAAATAACTCTGTTATTTAATTTACACCTAGCAGCAATATCTTCTTTCAATATCTTTACTGGAAAGATTACACACCACTGAAAACGGGATTCTATTTGATGTCAAGGTTGTAGAGTCACTTATAATTAAATCACCAAGAGTTCTATGTTTCAATGAAGCTACTGTGTTTTCTCAACAGTGTGATAGATTACATCCCCTTAATGACTCTGTTTAGGTCCATTCCTCCATCAGCCCATATATTTCCTACATTAGCTCCCAGATTAAAGTCATGGATATGTATCTTGCAGTCCCTACTTTTAGATGTGTTCACTATTCTATGAGATTATCATATATTCTCTTTACCTTTAAATATATTGTTCTTTGATGCACCTTAAAATGTGATTAATTTTTCCATGAAAGAGTTGAGGACAGCTGCTGAATACTGCAATGAGAGATTTCTATACAGAAAGAGGGAAATTTATTCTCAGGTAACAAAATTCTTTATGACAGAATTAAAGAACATAAGATCTTGTTTCTTCTGATCCTTATTCAATCAAACTAGCAATTCAATCAAACTTAAGTTTTACTATCACCCAAGGTCTTTTATTTATGAGGGTCTTCTTAATGTGAATATGACCTATCAATCAGTGCAGAAGCACTCTAAGAAGGATTAAATCAGACCGTGAATGCAGTGCATAAAGAGGCTGTATCTTTCCAGGTAAGTGATCACAGAACCAAGCAGGGTGGAAGGCAGTATTACGGTTTCTGGACTGATTTCAAGAGTAATGGGGCTATGGGTCTATTGACTTTTCCCTGAAAGACAGAAGTGAACTCTGCCAAAAAGCTACATCCCGTCCAAGGACAGTCAGCCACAAAGACAGATGGTTTGGGAGGCTGTGCAAGCCCAGGTGTGTGCTGCACTGTCACTGCCATGCCATGTCCCAGTCAAGCAGTGAGCAGAGAGAGCTCACTCACATCTGCTCAAGTGTAAGTAGAAATATCTTCTGTTTGGGTTCAGAAGACCATTTCAACACATCCACTGCTGGCACTGCCTTGCTAGTATTGCACACATGTTGGAAGATATGCTGGGATTAAAAAAAATTCATTGATCATTTTTTTGTACCAATAACAGAATTATTAACTTTGATCCAAACTGGGCTTGGTCAAGACTTCAAATCCTACTCCACAATTAAATATGGGTTGTTATTTTTTTTTTCTATGTGGAGAAACAGAAATAATCTTTCCTCCTATTTGCTCATCCAGCTGCTTTGAGGAATGTAAATGGAAAACTAACTTTCCAAAAGTGTTGTTTTTTCTAGTGAGCAAATCAACTTCTAGAAGAAAGATGTGGAATCACTGGAGGATCTCAGCTTGAAAGTTTTTTTTACCCAGAAGAGGAAGACCTGAATATTTCACATCCCAGCATCAAATTTCTCTACTCTTTCTGTAAAGAAAAAAAACCCACAAGAAAAACAGACTTTTTCTTTTAATGTTTTCTAAAATATTTAATATTTCAATTCAAAGTCATGCTTAATTTTGAAGTATCTTGGGATCATTAATAGTAATAACAAAAATTCTCAAGAACGACAGAGTACATTTGAAACATTCTGTTTAATCTGAATTTTACTTCTGCCTCATGTCTCTGATTTTTAGTACTGTATTGTAAAAAAAAAAAAAGCCACCAAGCAAACCAACACGTTATCCCTAGCCCTCTGGAAGACAATCCCCTCCACAAATGAGAGCTTTCTGGGATCTCTGTATGACACCTCAGTTAGCTGTGCAAGTCAGCTGCTTGAGAGACCTCCCAGGTGCAAAACGCCATGGCAGTGGTCAGAGAGCTGTAAAACTCCTGCTCTGTTACAGGAAAAGATCTTCACTTTCTCAGCTGCAGAGGACTGAACTTTGCAACCTTCCAGCAAAAGAAGCTAACCCCATATTGGTCTACACCACAATTAATAGACCAAAGAAAACTATTATTTTCTTTGATTTAGCATTCATGAGGCTCCAGCTGGAACACTATGTCCAGTTTGGGTCCCCAAAACAAAAAAGGAATCAGTATACAGGAGAAATCCTAGAGGAGAACCTTCAGGATGTGTAGGGGTTCGCAGCACATGATCCATGAGGAAAGGCTGAGAGAGATGGGGGTCTGCTTAACCTGGAGAAAAGAAGGCTAAAAAGGAATCTATTTGTTCTCCAAATATCAAGCAGATGCAGAGAGACAGATCTAGACATTTTTGGCAGGCACACATTGAATAAAATTCCAGCAGTGGACACTAAGTTACAAAAATGGAGATCCTGGCTTCATATGAAAGGAATAAAATTATAACTATGCCAATTAAACATAGGAACAGATTTCATAAAGTTGCTGTGGACTCTCCATCCTTGGAGATACTCAAAATTTGAGAAGTCCTGTACTTTGAGCAACCTGACCTAATTTGGACTCTAGCCCTGTTTGAGCAGGGATTCAGAATTCCAGTTATTTCCAGCTTGAACCATTCTATATTACTACAGTTCAAGAGATGTATTTTATTTTCAGAGAAGTACATTTTAAGGAATTATAGTTGGTTGCTTCATGGTTCAACTTCGAAATTATGAACACAGACCATTGATCATTCCTTTGTGAAGAAGATTGAATGCGCAGGTTTGTGGGAGATTGTGGAAAGGGCTCCCAATAAAGTTTGCATCTTATAAAGTCTTTCCTGAGACATGGGAGAATGGAAAAGTCATGACAAGAGGTTGAATCACTGATAATAGCAAATGGTTCTACATAGCTGGGATACATTACCTGACAGGTTTGCTAGAGTGAAGACTCAGAAAGAGTACAAAATCTATCTAGAGTTTGACATATTTCTGAATTTCAAGAAGATCAGTTGGAGCTGGGAAAAAAGCCAGTTGCTTTTTCTGGAATAAGTGTTTTGACTATTCTTTAGATGGCACAGATGAAAAATTACCATGATAGCTTAGGGAGGACAGTGAAAAAAGAAAAACCGTTAAATTCCACAGGCGGGAAGAATGAATGGGTGGCAAAATAATGACGGTCAACAAATGGCTTGAGAATGTCAGCCCTCAGGGAATTTTAGGATGTTTGCTTTCAAGGAGACTTTTATGGATTTGACTTTCTCAAAGTACAGACAATATCTAAGGAGCACCTACAATAGGAAACGTATAAATATATCATGAAATAGATAATAATTAAATGATAATAGAGAATAGCAAGTGGTATTGGGAGTGTGGGAAGGAAAACCATCTTCATTTGGGAAGGAAAAAGTTATTACGTGCACTAAAAATGAAAGGCAATAAAATTTCTTGAGGTTCACCACCCCCAGCTGGGGCACTTTGAGCTTGGGATGACTAGTCCTCTTCTCCCTCAAGGAATTCCTTAGGCAAGGAACCTAAAAGAAAGGAAGAAACAAGGTTTTCATGGAAGAGGTGAATATAGTATGGATGAAGAGAGCATGAACTAATTAAATTGATTTTAGAACTCTATTCAGAAACAAAGTAATGTTTTGGATTTTAAGACACAAAGGGATCAAGTCAGCAAAGGTTACTACACTGAGAAGATTAAGGATCTGAACATCGTAAAAGGCTTTATCTGAAATTTCTTTCTAGGTAAGAGGGAAGGTTAATGAAAAGAGTTACAGGGAATGGCAAGAATTAATATCACTACAGAATGATAAGGTCACCTTTAAAGAATAGGCCAGCAAGTCATGTAAAAATAATTTAAATGGTAGTAGGTTTAGGTAATATTTGCCAGGTGATTAATATAATGAAGAATTTACCTGATGAAAACAGATTTTGAAAAAATCTTAGTTTGTTTTGTCTCATAAAAATCCCTAAGTTATAAAACTTTTTGTAATAAAGACATCTGGATCATAAATATAAAAAAATTGTTACTTCATTTCAAAGATGTTATTGGTATAGGATAAGATGATAGACAAGCATAAAATGCTTACGAAAAAACTTTGAGTAGAAATTTGATGTGTTCTAGTTATCCACATTGTAATTTTTAAGGACAGCCTCCTATAGAAGATAGGTAGGCATGAGGAACCTAAATTGTTTCAAGATGAACCCTGAAACCTTGGATAAATTAAGGATTCCATAAGTGACTAGAGAGATGTTATAATTAGAAATCAAAAGCAATGCAATAAGAATCCAATTTTATAAAGAAAAATGGTTTTCTTTTTTAATTTAATATCCCTAAGGAACCCCCTAAAGGTATCTTGGTCACCATTTTCTGAGGCTTGTTTTCACACTGCATTTGTTCTGTTAAACCTGGGCTTTGAAGTTGCTTCTGATCCCTGCTGGGGCTAGGAAGAAATATTTTTTTAAAAACTCCTTGTGTCATAGCTTGACTGTGCTAAGAAGGGGGAGAATGTTTTCCTTCCACAGCCCTTTGGAGGTAGATCTGGAATGGATCTGAGCATGCTGGTATACCCAGAGACACTGCAACATCTCTAATGTGTTGGACTAGTGCAGCTTGGCTTTGCAGTTTCCAGGCTTGGAGTCAGGAGTGAAGGAACCTTCTCCCGAGTCCCACTGTCTGAGGTGGGTGGGGAATGCCTGCAGTCTTCTGTGACACAGGACACAGTTCATTCTTCAGGGCTACTTGAGCATATTCACCTCTGAAATTCCATGCTGTTGCTCTTGACAACAGCCTTTGGTTTCTTAAGCCTTTTGGCAGAGCTTTTTGCACCTGGTACCTTGGTACTTCGTGGCAAAGTAGGGATTATTTTGCAGCTTGCAATGGACAGTAGGAAGGGCAGATGTAAAGGTTTTGATTCAAAAGCTTAGAATAACACTCTTCAAGCCTAATTGTAGACACCTTTATGAGCCATCGACCTTCAAGGGCTATTTGTTCTAGATTTCTACTAGACACTGAAGTGAGATGGACATTACCAGGGGAATTTCAACCCATGAGAGTCAGCTATTTTTTCCTTCTGAGTAGGCCTAACTCTCTCCTTGAACTATGAAAAACACAGAAACACAAGACATAGAAGTAGGAAAAAAAGAGTTTTCAGGAAATGCTTAAGTTTGCACTTATGAAACATGTACATTGAGAAATTAGAACTACTCTACCTGTTGTATGATATCTTACACTTGTAGAGGGTTGAACTGTGTGACCTGTTTCATATTTATCTTAATATTCATATTTATCTGGCCTATATTTGGTAGGGGAAGGGTAATGATGACTAATTGAATAATCAGTAAAGATATTCTTCCCACACTGCAAAGAGACCAGATACACAAGTCACTCTTTTAAAAAATGTAAGAGAAAAAATTAATCAAAGAACTCATGCAAATTCGAAGTTTTGTCTGAAATCATCAAAATTACTCAAATTAATTTTAGAATGACGGCTATAAAATAGCAAAACACATTCACAAAAGAAAATAATCATTTCTTGAAAAAAAAAATTAAAATTAGCTTCCTTAATGAAGCGTGTTAGTGAAGTAGTACACTAGTGAAGTAATTCACTTCTCATGATATTTAAATACTGGGCAACCCCACATAAAGTGCTCAGTATAAAATTATGTGCAGATATCTGTACATACTACAATGTCTCAAACAGAGTCCTTGCCAAAGCTGAAAATAAAAGCAGAGATGAAGCCAATGACTTTACAGCTGACACGGGAGACGTGTCTGTATCCAAAGGCGAAGTCATTATGGACTGGATTTGAAAGCGTAGGCACATGCATTTGCGTGCATGCATATGAACATGCCTAATAAGGCCACAAATATGTCACATATGCAGGCAAATCACATTTCTGAAAACGTGTATTGCTAGTTATCCAGAAAAATGCCTGTTACCCTCAGGGACCAAGACTGAGCTTCAGCAAAGTTCCCTCAGGAGCTAGTTGGGAAGACAGAGTAGTATGTGAGACCTATAAGGAAGGGGATGGTCTTGGAAAGTTGGGTTCTCTCACAGGCCCTGGTAGTAATAACTGTTCAAATAGACAGTTTTCTATTTTCTTCACTGCTTGCATTGCCTGTTTTTGCTTCTGTGTTCATTAAGAACGCTGTCTTAGCAGCCTTTCATTGTGGAAGAGCTCTCACTTTCTGTCTTCCTTGTTGTTAGCCAAGTAACTATCCATTACTAAACATGGCTGTTTGCATGGACAAAGACATTCATAAAGCATATGGTGTCACTTTCCTCGTCTGAGCCACTTTCTTCAGGGATCTCTTACTATAGGCAAAAAGACTGTGCAGGCAAGATAAACTCTGCTAAAAAGTGTACAGTAGCTATTCTTTGGCTGACACGTACAATAGGAGGAGGTCGAGCCTCTCAAATTGGCCATTTATGTGTGTTAGCAAGGCATATCCCCGTGTATACATTTTAACTTCAAAAGCCAATTCTGCATGCTTATTGTGTGAATGGGAAAGCAAACATCTTTAAACACTGGAACACTGGTTTGAAAGCACCGTTTCGGTTGATTTGGGGTTTTGTTGTTGTTGTTGTTGTTTTGGGGCTTGTTTTTCTAAAATTCATCTTTTAATGCTGTCACTACGCCCCAAGGAACTCTCTTAGAGAGAAGTGCCTTTTAAGCAGCCCATATTTGCAATGATATGATGGTGTCTTTGTAGCTACCCAATCTCCACTGTTATTTTTCCTAGTAAAGAATGGCAAGACATTCAAGAACCTGATTGGTTGGCATGGATTTTGTTTGCTATAATAAAATACAACAAGGGCTGTCAAGACTTATTGCTTCAAACGAAGAGCTGTGTACAGCATAGTTCCCCATAGCAGCCTGCATATGGAACCCTTTAAACATTCTTAAGAGACCCATTGGGGCTTCTAATTATTGTGAAACATCTCCTGGCAGAACCATTCCTACCCTTCCAAGAATGCGTTGTAAAAATAATTAGATGATGAGATTTAGATCGAAACCGCTAACTAGTGATTTAGGAGTTTTGCTCATACCATATAGAAATCTAAGGAAATGAAATGCTAAAAATCTTTTTACATGAAAGGAAAATAATCCTTTGTGGTTCACATTTTGGGGGGAATACAGAGAACGAACCTCTCTCCTTCCCCATTCCTTCCCCCCCTCAACTTTAATACTGTGTTTCCTGTGGTTACATGAGGGGGTGGAGATGTTTCTTCATTTTCTAAACATTAAACCACTTGAGAATCTCTCTCCATTTCTGGGGAGCCTGCTATTAGAGAACAACTTGAGGAGCTTGCTTTAATCAAGCTTAAAAGCTACAAAGAATAGAATCACATTTTATGGCTTTAGAGGCTAAACCAACATGTAGTCAATTAGGTGACATCACTTCTACAAAAAAAGCAGAACATCTTTGTTTAATCAAAACAAACAAACAAGATTAGAAGTTAAGTGCTGTGATTTAGGAAAGATTCACATTTTGAATCAAACCCTGGAGGACTATGGACGTGGCAGTGATAAATATTAATCACAGGAAATCTGGTGGCCAGCTTAGCAATTGTGTTAGCTTAAATGTGAAGATGTGTATTTATACATTTTGCCAAGGAAAATTAATTAATTCATGGTGTATGCAGGTGTCAGGGATATATTTGGTTCTTTTCCTTGTTTGTTATTTTCTTAATTAAATCTTCAAATTTAGCTTTTCAGCACCTAGATCCATAAAATTAATTTAAACAGAGCTGAGGGACTTATTTATACACTCTTATTTTCTGTTAGCTCTTTGCCACTATGTAAGAAGGGCCACATCCTGCTGAGTGTTACAGAAAATGCAGTGCCTTCCCCAAAGATATTAAAATACTGACAAGTCAAAGAATAAGAGTGTCACCACACTGCCATCAGTCCTGTCATTTAGGTTCACAATTTATGTGCAATCACTGAGCCATTTCTCTGTGGGTATTCAGATCCAGGCTCTATCTGAAATATTTTCCTTCACCATGTTTCTAAGATACGACCTCTCCCACCAACCCCCATGGCTACTCCTCAAGGAAGCTCTCAGTACATCGTTGCTTTCTGAATACCGCTGTGACCTTCATTCATGGCCTTGACAAATGCAGTCCTGCCAAAGGGCTTGTTTCCATGGACCATCCTCCTACCCACATGGGTGTCCTGCTGCAGCCCTCTCATCCTTCATATCACAGGACAGCCGTGGGTGAACCTTCACCAGCAAGGCAGCTCCCAGATGTTCTGCACTTTTCATCCTTCTGATTGCTTTCCTAGCACCTCTGTTCTTTCATGTCCCATCCCTCACCTTTTGAAGAAGCCTATTAGCCTATTTGAAGAAGCTATAGCCTATTTGATGCCTATAGGCATCAAATCACCAGAGTTTTGTCCCCTCTTTACGACATTTTTCTTGTATGGCGAATACAGACGTGTCAAGGCCACTGCTTGTCACTCATTTCTCATTGTCCATTCCAGTTCCCTAGCTGTAGACTCTCAGTTTTTTCCAGTGGGAATTGTTCTCTGTTGTCTTTTATAGCACCTGGCACAAAGGGTTCTGGCTCCTAGATATACAGCCATACAAATAATCATAAATGAAAATAAATGAGTTGAGAAATTGCCTGCAGTCACACAGCAGGGCAGTGGCTGATGTAAGATTAGAAATTTTGGGACAGCTGGTTGGAAAACTTGAGCCTTAGTCATGTTTTTCTAATTGAAAAGTCATATTTGGGATGAAAATTTAAGCTGTAGCTGTAAAACTCAGGGACCTATACTGCAAGGACAAGTTTCTATGATTTTCTTGTAACCAGTGATGCAGGCAAGTCCTACAGAGCTGATTTTAGGCATGTGGAAAAAGCTGCACAGCAAAATTTTTTGTTGCCTTCCTTTCTCCTGCATTTTAATCTTCATGCTTTGCCAGTGTTGCCCCCGCTCATCTGTTAGAGGTAAAAAGTTTTTAGTCACAGCTCTGTCTCATGCACAAACCAAGCTTCTCACAAAAGGCATCTCTTTTGACCTACAGGTCACTCTCACGTATCAATGGCTAACTGTTGACAATAGCTGGGCCTTTGGGGATTGAAAGATAATCACTTTTGTTTTTAATACTGAGATTTTTTTAATTTAAACTCTGTTAGCTCTTTACTGCATAAGATTAAACAGAAGTAAGTCTGACAATGTTATGAGAAGCAGAGGCCTCAACGACATACCTTAAACCCAGAAAACTCTACTATTCACTGATCTGACTGAATTTACTGTGCAAAGACTGAAGTTTTAGACCAGATATTACTGTTTGCAATTTTGCCAGCAGCACTATTTATAGTTTCAATCAATTTGAAATGCTTCAGAGTTGGACAATGCTGCTGTGCATGTGTGCAGGTGGAGAACATATTTATATCCATCCAAAGCCTGTACAGCTGCCATTCCACAAATTTATCAGAGCCAGGCCCTATGAATAAACTCAACTAATAGGTTTAAAGCCTCTTCATCCCCCGTAATGAAGAGAAACTTAACTGCTTCATGGATTAGGGATAGTGCTTGGAAACAACTTCCTGGCTGTTAGAGTGGCCTCATCTCCTTAGCTGATAAGACCAAATGTACAGTCTTCATTTAAGGAAAGAAAAGGAGAGATTTCAATTTAAAATGTAGCAAATTTCTCAACGAAACATTAGGTTTCACGACAACTTTCCTGCTGAAGTCTGAAAAGTTTCTGCACAATGAAATTGCAAATGAAATTACAAAGAATCCAGCAGACTGTGTATTAGACATGCCCTAAGCTAAAAAACAAAAGAGCATTTCAAGGTGCTTGCTAACCCAGGCTGTCCACAGATGCAGCTACCCCAGATAAGATGATTACTCCAGACTGCTTAACAGCAAAGGAAGGAAACTGAGCACTTTTGAGGCATGATTCATGTGATCCATATTTGAAAGCTATGAGAAGATGACATGAATCACAGTGCAGAAGAGACTATGTTCTTCATTCATTGTAAAGGAAGTGTAGGCAAGCAGCTCAGATAAAGACATCAAGATTTAACCTCAATAACCTCTTTCTCTGAACACCTCAGACATGTGATTGTTAGGACACAGCCTCACTCTGTAAATCATTTTGTCCAGATGAGGTCTGGCAGAGGAGGCTGCTCAGATTTTTGAATATCTATATTCATCTGTCTTTTACTAGGAAGGTCTTTCTATTGTTTTGATATAATTTTCTGCACTACCTATTTTTTGCGTGCTTGTAAATTTTGGGAATTTAGCAATTCTAACAAACTACAATTCTTAAACAATCCTTTCATTAATTCAATTATTTATAAACTATGAATTTTCAGGGAATGAAATAGCTCTTTGAAAATTTTGATAGTAAAACTAAGCACATCTACAGTCATATGCACAGTCAATGTCTGTAAGTCTTACAGACCTGTGTAAACTTTCAGCAACCCTGAACTGAATTTATTAATTCATAATGAAGTATTTTGTGCAGAGGTGTTTGATGAAAACAGATGGCAAATTGCTCACAGTCATCCTCAAAGAGAGAACACAATGTGATGGAATTAAAATCCAATTGAGGAAACCTAGGTTAAATGTTAGGGAAAACAAGATAAACCTGAGGGAAGTGGTGCACACCACCAACAGGGGTCACGGAATCACCATCACTTCAGTGCTCAAGACTGGGCCACCCATCTCTTTCAGAATGGCTCAGGAGTAAAGCCATCAATCCTGCTGTGATGCAGGGAAATGGACTTCATGACCTACCAGCAGTATCTTCCAGGCTAAATGAGCCCATTATTCATAGGGCTAATAAAAAGACAAAGGGAAGGACTTCTGGGGAGTAAAAAAAAAAAAAACAAAAAACAAACCAACAAAACAGCACTTAAAATGTTTTTTTTTTCCTTTTCTTTTCCAGACTTACTTTAAATACCAGATAAAAGAAAAAAGTCAAAAGCATTGCATCTAATCTTGTTTGAAACTCTTTCTAAAGCAATAGATTTGAGAGATAGCTTAGCATAGATTTAGATCCAAGTTTTACACCAGATCTTTCCCATATAGAGGGACAAATCAAATCTTGATAGCAACTTCTAACCTTGATTTATACTTTTATTTTTGTGTCAGATCTGTCAAGTATACAGAATATAATTTGCCTTCCTTCCCCCTATTCAAAAACATGGATTTATTGTCTCCTGCTTGCATCAAAAGTGTTCTGTGGCAAAATTCTTCAGTGAAATATAAAATTATGCGCTTAAATTGTTGGGTATCCCTCAGTCTACAGCAGAGCAGTCACAGTGGTGGTATAAACCATTCCCTTCGCTTTACAGACTGCAAAAGATGAATTCAAAGGACAAATTCTTAATTCTTTTCAGACTCCAAAGTCCTATGCCATATTCACCTGTGAGTTCAGGATTAAGAAGTGTTAGCAAACTAAGTGCAATTTTATTAGGCAAGCAGAATGCTCCTTTTGCCTGTAAAATTTACTGAAATGAGATAAAAATAATCCAGTCAGTAGGTGAACTCTGCTGTTCTGTGTTGTCTGAATTTCACAATAGATACAAAATTTAGCAATCAAATGTGAGGTCAGTATAATTCCAGTTCCCGATAATATCCCTCTGATGAAAGTGGGATATATTATTAATTATGTAAAAAAGCACATTTGATTACTATGTTATATAATTCTAAATGTGCAGTGACAGGAATTACATGCCTTTATGCTTTCAGCCTCATTACATGAAGATAAGATGCACTGGTGTCAGCATAGCACTCCTGTGCATTTTCAGAACCCCTAGGAGCAGTTTTATTTCCTGGAAATTATTGCTACAGAGGTGACGTGGATAGTGCAGATCAAATATATTGGTAATCAAAATTTTAATTTGATCTGTGATAATGCTCTTTTAACTATGTTCCCAAAACTTCAAGCAGTCATTATTTCAATACAACTTTTAATGTCTATCTAAAGAATAGAATAAATAAAATCTGCAGCTGTTACATTTAAGCCTTTTTAAAACTTGCTTTCCAGTAAAAAAGTTATACAATTTTCTAAACCTTTTTAACCTCAGCAGCAATATTTCAAACTAACAGTTTATTCAATTAAAAAGGAACATTTAAAAACAGACAATATTTTTAAAGTATCTTAGCAACAGGTGTTTGAATCCTTGCCTGGAACTATGAGACAAGTTTTGCCAAATGGGCTACATTCTAATGATATCTTTCATATAGCAAATGGAATAAATCTAACATTGTTTTGGACAAGTTACATAAATTACATCATAATACAAAATTCTTTATGTGTTTTCAACAACAATAGATGATGGACCCATGAAAGAAGTGAGAAAAGAGTACATGATTTTGTCCTCTCCAGCTGTGGTTAAAAGCAGGTAATGAGCTCAGATACTTGGACCCAATAAATACTTAAATACTTCTCTCACCTTTCGCACATACAGGCAGCACACGAACTCCTGCTCTGTCCCTGAGGTGGTTTCAACATTTAAGAGACAGTCTTTAAGGAAAGATCTGTGAAGATTGTTGATAAGGTCCTTTCCCTCTCTGAGAGGTTGTTGAATGAGGACATGACTAAACTTCTGCAAAACCAGCATAGATTGTACAGGGTCTCTTTTTTTTTTTTCTTCTCAGTTGGAACTTGCTGCATGTCTATGACAGAAAAATGATTCCTTGCAAGATATCAGTGCAATACCAATGAATAGAAATTAATGGGTTATGATCAGAACAGTGATAGTGGGATTGAGAAGTGGGCTGAACTCACATTGCAGAAACAATAAAAATACCTCCTTTTGGTGTAACAAATTAAAAGCTTTTACCACAGTGAGCTCAGAGAGCAAACACATCTGTAGGCAGAAGGTATTATTTTTCCAAGCCCAATACTGTCCCCATCGTAATCACAAGCCTGTTTTCTGTTTCCTGAGATCCATGCATGCCTTTGTCTCCTTTCCAAGGGAACTCTTAGAGAAGGGCCCACAGCATGGGTTGTGACCAGAAAGCCCTACCTGAGGGAAATGTGAGCTACTGCAGACATGAACGCGTGACATGTCCATGGCCATGCACAACCAGTTGTCTCTTGAGAGCAGCACAACTCCTTATCAAGAACACCTTCCACTCCTGTACTACTTCACTGAAAAAAATGTTTACAGAAGAAATGGGAATAGAATTGTACAGAATAGAATAGAATAGAATAGAACAGAATAGAATAGAATAGAATGGCATTGTCCACTTGCCCCTTAAACATGAATGGGTTTGGGGCATTGACTACCTCTCTAAGAAGCCTGTTCCCGTGTTTGACCACCCTCTCAGTAAAGAAATGCTTCCTAATGTCCAGAATGAATCTCCCAGATGCAGCTTTGCACCATTCCCACTTGTTCCATCACTGGATTCCAGGGAGATCAGCAAAGATCAGCACCTCCTTTTCCTCTTTGCCTCCTCAGGAAGCTGTAGACAGCAATGGGTTTGCCCCTCTGGCCTCCTTTTCTCCAAACTAGACAAATGTTTAGTCCTTGCACACTCCTCATAGGACATTCCTTCCTACCCTTTCCCCATCTTTGTTGCTCTCATAGTGACACAATATATTAAAGTTTTTATCTCACCTAAGGAAATTTCTTCAAGCCTAAAATGGTGATAGTATGCAATTGTCCATTCTGACACACGTTTTTCTTCCACTCACTGTCTCATCCATCCACCACTATCAGAGTCGTGAATACATCTAGTAATCTGCCAGAAAAGCAGCAGATATTGTTACGCCTGTGTCTGTGCTCTTAGCTGTGAAACAGAACATGTTCTCCACACACAGATCAGAGAAATGGAACTGCTTTGCCCTCCAACTTCCATCCTGTAAAAACTCTCAGTGTTTCACCACCTGCCACTAGCAAAAGTCACTTACTAAAGGATGTGCATAAGATCATTGAAATCAACTAAAAAAAAAAGAGATGGTACAGATCTTTAGTGATTTAATTATTTCTTTTTATTATGAGCAGCATGGTTTAATAAAGAGAATATTGGACTGCAAGCTAAAACCCACTGGATTCTACTTATAACTTTGCCTCTAGTCTGCAAAGGGATCTTGGCAAGTCACTTCTTTTCTTTGCACCTGTTTTCCCATCTTTCTCATCTCCATAAAACTTAAATATTATTATATCACAATCCTTCAATAAATAATGTTTTAAAAAATTTCACTTGCAAAATAATTTATGAATTTATGAACAATGTTCAAATATAGTCTACTTTTGGCTTTTTTCCCTTTTTTTTTAATTGAACAGGGTTCAGTTTTAACTCGGAAAGGAAAATTAAGGATATGTATATATTTATCTGGATCATAATTTCTCAGGAGGTTCTAATATGAATGTATGTGGAATGTTACATATTCGTTATGCTGCTTAAAACAATATAAGTGCTAGTTAAAGCGAGTGAATATTTGGAACAATAAGGTAATTCTATACACTTTAAAATTAAACCAATATTATATATTCTTTTACTGCCAGATTCCTGTCATCCTTTAATTCAGCTTTTAGTCATATGATATCTCTAATGGACATTTTCAGACTTTTAATGTTGCAAACAAGTTATAAACAGTATTCATACCAGCTGTATCATTGGGAGGTAAATGAATCAAGTATTTCAGTGCAATAAAAAGAAATAAAAAATGATATATAGTTGAAATAACATAAAGACAAAGTCATACTTTCCCTTATTTCCACATCTTCATCACAATTCAAAAAGTTTCATCATTTTGGAGGTGAGTAAGAAGATTTCCATGGACAGATAGTTTGTTAGCAAAGAATTGAGTGTTTCCCACTTCACATACATGAACAACATTGTGTCATGCTGAGTGATGACCCATTCTCCTTTGTCACTGACAGTGGCACTGAATGCCTTCAAATGTACAGCAAGATGTGTTAATGTGTCAAGTCAAGCTTCCTTGGGACACCTCATTGGGCTCATAAACACAAGCTACTGCACACGCACACGAGGAAGAATCTGAAGAGAATGAAGCAGTGCTCAGTAGAAGAGATCAAACCAGTTCTGAAGGTGATGTTGAGGGCAAAAATATCTGGAATGGAGACATGTAGAGAACCACAAAAATATCTTTTCCGTTCCAGAAGTTGTTCCCTGAAGGAGCTTTACAAATGGTATACATCCAATAAAGCCAGAGTGGGTTGTGATGGGTCAGTGGCAAAGAACCTAAAACAGATCAAAGAAGCCGTGTTCAGATCTCCTCACAGTCTGTGTTTCCTCATTCCAGGAAGCTAATTGTGAGAAATTTTTTTTCAGGGAAGTAGAAGGAACATCTTATCTTATTATTCTGAATTTCTATGCCATTAGAAAAAAAAAAAAAAAGGAGCTCATGGCAATTGCCAAGACATCCCGTGAAGACTTCAGGGAAATTAAAAGTGCAGCTAGAAATGATCAGCCTGAGCTTATATTTAAAATGGCCAGGATTATAATGAGTAACCCCTCTGATGTAGCATACTGCTTTATTTTTAACTTCTTTCTTAATCAGCTAAACAGATATGTCTGTTTGTTTCAATCCAAAAGCACTCCATCTTCACCCCAGACATAAGCTGAAAAGAGGGTTTTTTTAAGAGGTTTTCAGTTGTGCTCCTGTTCTGGATGACATGAGTAGGAGATATGCTGGTGCTTGTCCAAGAGCTCCCCCTAAAACAGCTCATACATTCCTCCATGACTGTGTCTCCAGAAATCCTCACTTAAGACAGAATTGTCAGAGAAAAAACAATGTCTATCTGATATCCAAGGTGGATGCCTCTGGTTGGATCACAGTATTTCCAGATGAGATGGACACCTCTTCTCTATTTCTCTCCTCTCCTTCTTGTGCCCTGTGGGATGAAGACTAGGGTAACTAATATTTTATTTTTCCCAGGATGTAAACTTTTATTGGCTGTTTTTCTGACTTCTTTTAATCTGAAAATTGTAAAATATTGTAGAATTTCAACTAGAATGTCCCAGGTTGTCATGTAGTAAAAATGACCTCGTCTGGTCTTAACAATTTCCTGGGAGATGGCAGGATTTTGGTTAGGACTGGAGCTAGTCTCTTGATTATACAAAAAAATTTATGGCTGCTGGTCTTCTTGGAGAAACCTTCATCCATTTTGCTCTCTTCCCAGACTGGTCTGGTTCCTTTAGTGAAACAGCTTATTAAGGGTATTCACCAAATGACACAAATTCTCTAATCAACCTGACAGCAATCTCACACAGGTGAGAGAGGACTATAAAAGCCCACTAGCTCTGGACAGCTTACTTATCCCTGGTTTCTTTCTTTTGATAAAGAAAGTTAGTGCCTGTATGCTCTCTCTTCAGTTCAATCACCTTTTGCAACATTCAGTAAAATGGAGGGAAGACAAATCAATTGCTGCTTCCTTTTCACATCTTGACCTAATAACAGAATTTGCTTTGGAACATTATTACTCTTCCTGTTCTTGGCACAAGCCGAGAAGCCTACTTTTGCTGTCTCTCGTAGTTTTATTTAGACTCATATTGGTGGTCACTTAAGTGAATTAAACACAGCAATTCAAAGTTGCCTCATGTAAGATGAAGGCTGTTTTCCTTAGCAGATTTCGTAAAAGGACTTTTCAAATACAGGTGGAAACCAAGAATGTTTAGAGTATAAATCAGCAACTGTTGATGTAAAATTGATTATTGTAAGTATCAGAATGATATCATTGAAACAAGTTGGAGAAGACCCACAGAAAGTATTCAATTAGTTTTTTTTCTATAATCTTGTTAGATAATATTTCAGAAATCAGAAGCCTATATGCACATGCCCATGTTTTAATAGTACTGTATTCTACTTTTAAATAAAGGAAAAATTAAAGAATCTTTCCCCTTCAGCAGTGGCAGTGGAATAGTCTGGTGGAAGTTTCATTCCATAAAGTGTCATTTCTTTTCCAAAATGAAATGTCTGAATGTTCTGCCAATCACACAGTCCAGTTGGCCAAACATTCGTTACTGCTTTGTGCAGGAATATGGACACGTGTTCAGTGCTGGGCACTTCAAGAAATTCAGCTTTGAAAATATCACAGACCAGTGCAACAAATCACCATTTGGAATTTGCTAAAGCAGCACTGTTCATTCCTTCTGCCATTAGTATGTCAAGATTGTTCTTGATCCTAGCATGTGCATCTTTAAACTGAGATGATTTTCAGGAAATAGTCCATTTTCAATGTATTTGTATGTAAATGTATTTTCAAATGCACAAAATTACTGTCCTTTCTACACCCTGGGAAAGTGTGATTTTGGAAAGAGCATCAGTAAAGTTTCTTCCATCATTCTGATCCTCTAAGCAGACCAGGTAAATTACATGTAACAAATGCTTACAGAACCACAACATGTTCAGTACCTCTCCAGCACATTCAGCTGAAGAAGAGCCCTCTCCACTATTCTTTGCTCAGTTAAGGAACCCCCACTCCATAGAATACTTTAAAATTAATTCTGATTTATTTTATTTCTATTGGATACAATATACTTTTGAATTTTGAATACTAGAGGACTCAACAAATACAGCTTAATTCCAGAGAGCTGGCTGTGGAGAAAACAGATCATGACATGAAAACACATGCTGCCAGTGAGACATGTCACCCTTAAAAGCTAACTGTGACACAAAGTGGAGTTCTGTGACCCACGAACTTGCTCTCTGGCAGGCAGATGAAATGATGATGAGAAAGAGCTACTGCTGGTAGGCAGTAGCAGAGCTCTGAGAGGAGGAATTTGATGGGGCAGCAGCAGTGGATAAAATGGCAGGAGGACTCCAGAGGCAGTCAAGAGAGATAATAAGGTGTTTTGCATTGATCAGTGCATGAAATGGATAAAGAAGGAAACAGCAGATCTTCCACAAAGCAAGGAGGGAAACCCAGTGCAATATGCAATGCCCGAATGTGGAGAAACCTGTAATGACAATGGAGTATAAAACACTACATTAAACTCCACCACTGCAGAGCGAGCTCTGAGCTGGAAGACTCAGACCCAAACACAGGCAGGCCAGAGACAGAGCAGTGTGGTGGAGGCACTGCCTCACAGGCTCAGTTCTTGGAAGCTCTGTAACTGTTTTCAGATTACATTGCTCTCTATTTGTTTGGCATGCACATCAGATGTGATCATCAGCTTTCAGCTTCATGAGTAGTTCATTCAGTGACCGTTCTGGTCCCACCATTTCACAATCAATTACTCAATGTAAGCAGATCCTAGTTGTTGCTTTGTTTGTGTTGTTTTCTTTTTTTTTTAATGTACTTCTTAGATTTATAAGACACTATAGAGTTTTTAAATTTTGTATTCAGAGAAAATTTGGTGAAAAGTCATTCCTAGTTAGACAAAAGTGGTTACTTTTCAATAACTGCTCACTAGAAGAGTCTAAAAAGTATGTTTGCATTTCATGCTACCATGGTTTTGTTTATTTGTAACTTAAGTCTTCCTCTTACGTTTTGACTATCTGGATGAGAGCGGCATCTGTAACTACTGGGGCTCTGAATACAAGAGTAAAGGATGTATTTGCAGGATTGAAGCCATACATCTTGCTTTACCTGCTAAGTATCCTGTTCAATCATTAATTTCCTAGTAGTCACCAGGTATCATCATTAATGTATTATCATTAAATGTGGTCCCCTGATCAAAACTCCCCAGTCAAATACTTTGAGCATTTAAAGCTGTGGGAGACAGAAAATGACACTAGAATCAGGATCGAGCATTTGATAGTAAATGCAATGTTTTTGAAATTACTAAACTTTACAGTGACCATAGCAGAGTTAAATTTGAATGGCTTCTAGCTGCATGACATACAGTATAACCATGTACAGGCTGTCTTTGAAGCCTACAAAAGGAACACATTTTAATATGCTTTTCTATTTTAAATTATATATGGAAAAAGAGATGAGGACATTAGTAAATGATACATCATGCTTAAGATCAATTTGTGCAAGCAGCTACATGATGCAATCAAACTGATGAAGTTTTAATTTGAAAGGCACGTGTTTACATAGCTGCTAATTTAAAAATATTAGAAGTTGGGTAAAACCTCTAAACTGGTTGTATAGTTGAGATACATTTGCAAAACACTTTCAGGAAGAAGAAATTAATAAAATAGCTAGTAAAACAGTGATTTCTGAAGATATTAAAAGTACCATATGTCAGCAATACCTACTTTGTTCCTCTCACTTTGGACCTCACAGACTGATAAGAAAGGAAAAGCGTTATAACCTAGAAGTAAAACTGTTGCGTGATTATAACCCTGACAACCTCCTCCTAATGAGCTTCCCTGCAGATAGAGAGAAGAAACGGCTTTGATCTCTCAAAGTGAAGGATCTGAATGAATCACTGTTTTAAGAAAAGGAATCTGATTAGGCCTACTCTCCTAGTAATCAAAGTCACAAGCTACCATTTGAGGTATTTGTGAAATTCAGATAAGATTAGTTGCTCCTTAGATAAACCACTGCAGTCAGTAGGAGCTAATTTTGTCTGGGATGTGGGCACAGAAAGGAGCACAACGGGAAATGAAGAATAATCTTGCTGAGCATATTACAGGGTAGAGCACCTTCTATTAGAAAATGTAAAGCAGCTTTAAATGTTTGCAATCGATATCATGATTAATAATTCCATCTCATTAACAAATCACAATTATTTAAATTGTTTGACAAAGTAATTCAAGTTGTATCATATTTATATGACAGTCCTATCTCTAAGTAGTTCAAATAATTAAAAAAGAGAACATATTTATTTCTTGAAAGTTTCCTGAAGTTTGTTAAACTGCCTTATTAATGCTAGAGCCATGTTTGGCTTGAGAGTGCCTCTTAGATTTGTTAAGCATGGATATTAAACAGATGTACATATGTATATAATGAATAGCAGATATGCTGCTAAGTTTTATCAGTTTCCTCTCCCTTATCATTTCTTTGCTCACTGGAAATGGGATAGAATGGCATCTCCAGAACTGTCAGGCTGGGAAGCAAAAATAGGCATATTGGTGCTTATTTTAGGTTACACATGAACAGGAACATCTAGAGGAAAAATGATATCTCAGTGAGGACCACAAGAACATCTCTGCCTGAGAAAAGTAATTCCTGAACTGAATCAGCGTTCAGGTTTGAGCCAGAACATCTCCTTGCTCCTGTACTACCTGTGTCCAGCAAACAATACACAGGGCACACGACTTTGTTCTCATGGACAATTTTAGTCGTGACACCCTTGAAGAACAAGACTGGCCATTTAGATATATAAAAGAAGCAAGATGGATTTCAGTAAGGTAAAAGAAACCAAAACTGTTAGTTTTAGGTTGTTCAAATTTTTTAGAAGAAATAGCCTTTTTGCAAAGCAATACTCTTGTTCTATCATGTGAAAAAAAAAAAAAAAAGATAAAATCTCTTTGGCAAAACTCTTTCCACTGATAAAGATGGGTCTGCTCCTGAACAGATTTTGACATTTAAGTGTCATACAAAGGACCTAGTAGTGTTTTTTACTTTTTTTCTTTTGAAGCTGTTATAAAACACCTATGCTACTTTTCATCAGATTTTGAGACCAATTTGTAGGGGATAGGAGGGTTATGGAGATCAGTGACTCATTTCAAGCTGTCACTGTTATTTGTGGTGAGCCAGAAGCAACTGATAACAGAGTTTTATCTCTTAAGAGAAAAGGAGGGCAAGAAAGGGCTGATGTTTTGTTGTTCATTTAAAATGAATTACCCCCATCAAAATGCAGCCTTGAGAATTTAATTAAGCAGCTGCCTAAATACTGGTATTTAAGGATGTTAGGCATCTCATGTCAGCGTACTAAACAAATGGGACAATAAAGATGCAAACTGCTTTGTTTGATTGAAGACTGAGCTTTTTCACTAAGTCCTCAAACCATCTGGCCCTATTTGGAGAATGTGGGATGGTAGCTACTCTAACGCTTATCTAATGATAAGACTCTCACTGTCAAACATGCACCAGAAAGGAAATATTACACTTTTAGGCTTATAAACTCTTCTTTTTTCTCTAGTGAAAGAGTGTCTTTTGAAGACAATAGATTACAGGCCCTAGGTGATAATAATTTTCAGTGACCTATAATTTCCAGATCTTTCAGTGCCAACTCATAAACAGACAAATTGCTTCAAGAGGTCCTATTCATCCAGTTATACTTAGGGAACAATATAATTTGAGGTTTCTCAGTTATTACACAGCCATCTCCAAACTTAAAGAAGGGTTGATTCTCAAAGTTTTTTGAATAACTGGGCCTCCTTCCAAGTTGGGATTTTAGTTGGTTGTGTTCTTTTTTTTCCAGCTCAGATACCTGAAATTAAAAGCCATTCATGAAAAAAGTTGGCTCTAGGAACTCAGCTTTACAGCCCTTCACAAATTTGTCCCTGCCAAAAATCTCACATCACTTCATTTCCTTAGATTCTCACTCTACAGCACCAGTCTGCACTGCTTCCACTTTCATTTCCAACTGGGTTGTCCACACTGCCACTTCAAATCAGGGCTTTTTTTCCTAACACTGCTCTTCATCTGACACCATTTCTTCATTTACTTCCTTTTCAACAGCCCATTTTTTTCTGAAAATTGCTTAGAAGAAAATTCACACAATGTAGCAGCATTATTTCTAACTTCTACAGGAAAAAGAAAATTTAGGTAGGAAAAGCCCAAATGTGCTGTTGACCCTTCTAGAGGCACCTGGATACAAGGAAGAAGAGCTGTGTGAGCATAACCAAGCTCTGGTTGAATTGTTAGCAGTTCTCCATGGATTACCAAGGGGCCACAAAATACAGTGTAGGTTTCACCAGCTAAAATTATTTACTCCTATAGTCCTGAATTAATAGAGTTTCAGTTTGGACCAGCATCATTCTTCAAAAAACCTGGAGGAAAAAAATACCAGTTTTGTCTGAATCTATCTGCATATATTAGTATTAGTGACTACTTCACTGTAGTAGGAGCAGATAAGTTTGTTAAAGCTGCTGATGCAGTGGTCCCTGTTAGATGATGCTCCTTAAATCTTGATTTGACCTAGACTCCAGGGTTCTCTCTTTCCATAACATACTTAAGTCACAGCTTCCTGGGAGAAATAGTGTTCAGTGGAGATCGTAGATGACAAGTCCACACATCTGCAAAAGTGAGCATCTAACTCCAAGTTTCTTATTAAATTACAAACCAGTGTAAAAGTACATTTAACAACTTGATTTTTCTGTTGAATAGGATTGGCCTTTGCTGAAACTGCACTTTGACTTTTTTCCCATTTCCAAATCAGGCTTTTCTGAAAAGATTTCATTACTTTCCAAAGACTATTTTTCTTTTACAATGCTCGATGAATTTTGAAAGAATTTAGTTCCTTGAAAAGAAGGATGTGCATCTGATGTTGACCCTTCAGATAAAATCAGAGAGGATTTGTCTGTTGATTGCAGGAGTTTAACTCTCACCAAATGCTTCCACTGAGATTTTTTGGTTTTTGGGGGTTTCTTTTCCCTTTACTGGAAGAAAGAATATGCTGTCTACTGTATTTCCGCATTTGGCTCTGATAAGGGCATGCATCTGCTTTCAAAGGAGAGAATATTTCAGATTTTTTATATTTGTATATAAGCAGTTGTTGCTGGAATGAATATATTGAGGTTCAAAACCTCTGCTGTAAACACAAAGGGATGCATCTAGCATTACTGGACAATATATACATGGCTATTTTTTAAATCTCCAATAAACATTGAACTCATTTATATATGAGTTCATTTATACACCCTTTCCTAGGGTAAGAGATGTGAGTGATGCTCCTATCTTGCAGTGATGCTCCCATCCAGGTGGATTCTGGGTGCCTACTGAATGACTGGGTGCCAGCAACTGCAAAATCAGACTTTATGTCTTTCCCATATACATTATTTCCTGATGTATAACATGAAACCAGATTAAATACCAGATGAGCTTATTTTACAGGTGTATAAACACAAAAGCTTTGCTCCAAGAATTCACACTGGCTGTAATGTGCACTAGCTTCTTTGGCAAAAGTGAGGGGAAGAAAATACAACCATTATCTAGGGTATTTACTTGCATATTCCACAGCAAAATAGCTATGCTATAAGCAGCAGACACACTTCTGAAAGCTGAACTCATTACAAAGAAAATGGATATTGAAGCAGTCTGGTCCTAAATCACCACTTTATGCACCTGCTCAGTATCAGCAGTCATATTCCACGAACTACATCTGTGAACATGTTTTAGCTATAAAGCAAAACCAAGCTTTTGCTATTGGATTTCAAAGAATTGTCCCCAAATGCAAAATCTGCAAGACATCCATACCCAATACTGACACCTAAGAGGACTGGTTTGAGAACTGATTTACCTGAAGCTGGTGTTAACAAATTCATTTCAAAGTTCCATGGGGACTTTGATTGGGAAAGCTGACTTTCCTTTGGCTCTTAAAACAACCAATAAGATTTGTAACTGTTGTCTAAGAACCTTTAGAGGGATTCAGTTTTGAACAGCAGAAGAAATGCGTGCTTCTTCTCAAGATGAATATAAATTATTACCGTTTCTGAAACAGCCTTCAGTTCTTGTTCTATGGCCTATAAGCGTTCCTCAAACTGGAAAATTGCATGCAGAATACAGCAAAATGTGGGGTTGTTTTTTCTTTTTTTTCCTCAGAGGGCTTAAAGCTGATCTTGCATTAGGAGGTTAAATGCATTCACTTCCAGAAGACATGACAGCCTGAAGTAAAAAAAGAATTTAAAGGTGAAAGGGTTGTCAACTGGAGAAAATTATCCTGACACCAGTCTCCTGCAATCATGAGCAGATTGAATTATGTGATTTTAAATGAGATCTCTTTGGTAACTTTTCCATGCTAAACCAGAAAAAAAAAAAGGAATTTATCAAGAGCATTACTGTTTTGCGTTTCCCTCTCACATATACAAAAGAATAAAACTCCTTGCATTGAAAGAGAATGCTTTTTATAAAAGCCTTTTGATTTTTCCTGAAGAAAGGCCTCTAGCATGCTTTGTTTGTAATTCTAACATGCTTGTACATGTATGAATTAGTGTATGTGTATCTAAGTGCCAGACACTTGTATTTTCTGTTTCTGCACCGAAAATACAGGTATCCATATGCACAGAAAACCAATAGTTAAGCATTCTGCCTTGAAGTCTTTTGAACTACAAACACTTTAAGCAGAATTCGTCAAGGTTGGGTCAACTTCTTTGACCTGCACATTTGTAAACAGTAGTAGATCTCAGTTTTATTAGATGTATTTTACAAATGCAATGTTGCTGCTGTTACGCAGTAAGTATTGGGTTTGTGTGTCAACTTTAAAACATGTTTCAGAACATTTTCTAGCTATTATAGATAAACACTAAAAAGAAGAAGAATGAAAAAAACACAAACCAAAGCAAATCTCCTCTCTCTCTTCAGCAAAGCTGCATTCGGCTGGGAATTTGTAGCAGTTTTATAGACTATCACATTACCATAGGCAAAGACGTCCTTCTATGACTTAATTTATTCGTCTATATGAAGAAAGATTAATATAGGATTATTAGTGGAATGCCATGTTCATGAGCAAACTGAGTGGATTGAGCATGGGCACTGAACAAATAAAGCTTTTCCCTTTCCATACTGAAAGACCCCAAGCACCAGGCTAAGTGGGAGCAGGAGCTCTGTAAACTCCCAGGAGTAATTTGAACCTGACAATTGCCCATGCTATGCCTTGGATCTGCTTTATAAAGCGTCATCACATAGAAGGAGATTAGGAAAAGGAAGGAGGACAGCAGGATACCTGACTCCACAACCAGGATTAATGGATGCAGCCACTAAGTGCTCCTGACAGGTAAAGAATAACGTCACCACTTGTAATGATGTGTCTTTAATAAAACTGAAAGTCTCAGCCTTAGCGTGGGCTCAGAGCTGATTTTTCACCTCCCTGAATAATACCCGTCCCTTTCTCTAGACCTGAGACAATGTCACATGTTGACCTCATCCCTCCTCCTCCAATTTCCTACTCTTCAAAACAAAGCAGTGCCTTCAAGCCACCCACAGGCAATGGACCCTTGCAATGCAAGGCCCATGTTAGAAATCCAACCTCAACTTTGTTTTGCATTTTCTGTTCAAACCAGAGAAAACGTCAGAAAGAAATAAAGACAAGCCAGATCCTCAGCAGCTGGCTAACTCTAAGCTTATTTCTATTGCACAGAAGCCAACCAAACCAGCAACAGGGTAGTGCCAAAGAGCATCAGGACACCCTGCCAAAGAACAAGCCTTAGGCCTAGCTGCTGCTACTGGAAAACCCTAGACAAATGCCTGGCAAAGAGCTGGCCCCAGACTAACACATTGTTATTGTGGAGGAAGGAATGGTGACACAATTTCCTGCACAATATTTATACACTTGTGCCCTGGAGCTTTGGCTTCTCACTTCAGTGGATATAAGAAGAAAACCAACTGCAGGAAAGGCGTTTCTGCTGCCTAAGGTATTGCTGTGACTATTTGTCCTTTTTTTTCTGTCTATTTTATAGTAAGTTCCTTGATTCCCATAGTGATCTAAACCAATGAGAGGATGCCACCATCACACAGAGTTTGCCGTCAACAAGGGCAAAGCAATCAGCAGATAATGAAGAAATAAGGGCATCAGAAAGGTGATATGAGGTGTCACAGTAGGTAGAAACAGTACTGACAATGAAGACTGGGTTTCCAGACTCCCTCGTACATGGACTTCATCCTTCTTACTCGGCTCATTCCCATTCAGACAGATTGTGATATTTATATTGCTGTGCAATTACAGTAAAAAACAGACTTTTGTTGCACTGGCACATGTAGGGTCCTTGCCTTATGGAAGTCTTTTGGGATAAAGGCATATAGAGCTAGTACAATTTATGTCAAACATATAATTCTGATGTCATTTCATATACACACTTGCTACAAGGTCACCAAAAGGTATTTCTCCCAGGGCATTTCCTCATTTTCTTTTGATCAGTGTTACTGTTCCTGGACTAGGATGGGGACTTAAGGGATGAAGAATATTTAGATTATTTTGAATAAATTAAGAGATTTCGCATTATAAAGAAGAACGTGTAAAACTCTGAGAGAATAAGCAAGATTTATTAACATGATAAGCACATAGATAAGTTTTTATAAAGGATTTTGTGATTATGCTTCAAACTTTATGGGTGCTTCCTCAAATGTGCAACAAACCTCTTGTTACAGGTAAAACTTTTATTAAACAGCTCTTCAGATCTTCCAAGTAGCAGAGTCATATTTGTGCTTATTTTTTCAAATTCATAGAATTCAGGGAATGATAACTCAGCTTTAAGTTCCCTCTCCGCTAAATTCTCTGCATTGATATACTAGGAGACAGTGCAGCTCAGAAAAATTTACAAACTCAAGAGACAAAAGAGGTAAAAGGCTGAAAAAGTGAAAGATGCAGTAAGTTATTTTCATAGATGATGTATCAAGGTGGCAGCTGAGACATGCCATTTTTATGTTTCAAACTCTGATTAAACCACAATGTCTAATAAAGAAGCAGACATCATTTTGAATCTAGAAAAATAATGTATACGAGGTAAAGTAGTTAATGTTCTATTGATGTAACAAGGTAAAGCAAATGGGAAAAAGTGCAATTTGCACTACTGGCATAGGAGAACACTTCCTCAGGTTTGTGGTAACAGAAGGGCATGAAGCAGCCAAAATATATGCAGTTTGGCAGGACCAGACTATTAGGAGCAAAAAAGCATTTTGTCCCATTCAAAAGTATAACTGTTTCTACTGCAGACCTGTCAAAGTGACATGCATTAGCTGTCAACTTCTTACCCCAGTTTTATACAAGCTGACGTGTACACAGGTAGTGATGGCTGAATACCAACACTGGTACTTTTAAAGCGGACAGCTGCTGCACTCAGCTCTTACTTAAAGTGCATGAAAATTGGTGTTATGCTGTGAGCAAATGACAGCAGAGCAGAGGCCAAGAGAATGCTCTTGAATGAGGTGGAAATGTTATGTTTTCTTAGTGTTAGCCATGAATTTTGTCCTAGTGCCAGAGTGGTTTCTATGCAGGCTTCTTGCAAAGTGAAACAGAAATGATGGCTCTGCTGCAGCTTTTCCTCAGTCTGTGGCAATTTATCAGCACGATACCAATCTCCAAAATGTCTAGCTGTTGTTCTTCTCTGAAAACACAATACAGCTAAGATAAACAGTGGTGCTTTACAGAGAAAAGACAGAAGGATAAACACAGGTTTTAAAACAGCAATTACTTTTCTTCATTTTGAAAAATTTGTTACTAGAAGCGGAAGTTCATGGGCAGGAGAAGGAAATAGAGATGACACCATTTCTCTGGGTTGGCGCAACAGAGGACTTCAGTTTTGTCTCCTACAGGAAAAGAGCTGCTATTTCAAAAGTCCAGCATAAATGAGATCATCTATAAAATAAAATACATCTCTATGAAGAATGTCAGAGACTATTCTGCAAAATTTATTTTTTAAAATAGTTCTTGTTTCAATAAAAAGCCTCCAGCTGAAGAGGAGTTATTCCTTCAGTGAGGACTGAAGGGTTTAGAATACATGAGAAAGAACCATTTCTGCAGGAATTAAAACAAGAAGAAAAAAAACGATAAGAGCAATTGAAATATTTACCAGCTAAACCAACAGTAACATAAGAAACATATAAACACCTCTCAAAAAACCAAAATATTTACCACAGGACAGCAGCTATTTGCCTTTGCAACATGTGAGAGACTAGCACTAACTTCCCTCTGCAGAATGTTGCATTAACCGGTTTCCTTTAAAACCTAAAGAGAAAAAGAACTCTTTAAAACTCACTAATTTTTCAAGGTCAAAACTGAAACTGCACTCCATCCTGTGCCATTCTACAAAGAAGAACTGAAAGACAGGGCCTTTCTTGCTTTATGCTTCTCCCCACCTTCGAGAAGAAAATTTAGTTTTGCCATAGTCTGCTCTAAATGATTGAAGCATGATGATCTCGCTCAAAATTATTTTCAACGTGTTTGGCCTCTTGCATTCTATGATTTACTTGGATTATGCCAGAAAAGTTTTACAATTATTATATTTCATGATGTAACCTTTGACAGCAACATCCATTACTCAGCATGTTGAAGACTTCTATCTATCTATTCCATTTCTACTCCCTGGATGAAATAGATAAGTTAATTAAAACTTGGTAAAATCACTAAGATTGAATCCACTGGAATGAAAATCTGCAAGTTTTACAGACAGTAACTAAAAACTTATGTAATTTTTTTTTATACCACAGTAAATAATTATAAAAAGTATAAATAAAATAAAAATTTATGGGTTTAGATGTTCCCTATTAACTGCTTTTATTTCTTTCATTAAACTTAATTGGTATTTCCACTCCAGGAAAACTGTCTAACAGGAATCCCTACTTTACTTTTTCACTGCACAGTGTCAAAGATACACGATTCAGTGTGATGGTTATTGAAAAGTTCTCTTACAAAAATGTTTCTTTTAGATTTTGAGGGCAGACTTTACTCACAGGTTACTACAGCTTCTGTCTCTACTACAATCTGTACTGCTACAAAAGATTTTGAATATTTTAATAATCTAGAATATTTTTTTTCTGCTGTCAATAAAACCTTCTTTTCATCTTCAATGAAAGGTAAAATTTCAGGAAAATTTTATGGAATGAGCATAAAGAAAAGTTTTGGGGTTTTTCGAGGGAGGGTTTAGGGTTTTTTTGTGGGAGAAATATTGAAAGACCATATGTTCAGAAAAACAGTGGAAGATTTTATACATATCTATACAAAGTTTGTTTATAAAATTCACAAAATTTTTTTTCCATATATAAAGTTTCTGGTACTCTTAAGAAACCATCAACAAAAAGATTGTCTACTTGAATCTGGGGGGTAGAACAACACCCAGAAAAATGGACACAATCCAGCTCAGGAATGATTCCTTTGAAATAAAATCTGTGGTGTAGAAATGAATAACTACTAGAGCATACAGCTGCCAACTCTGGAATTTAGCATTCCACATTTCACTTAACCATAAAAAATGAAGAGGACCCATGTTCAAAGGCAAATGTAGTAAAACATTAAATTAATTTTATAGTGTGCATATTATAGGTCAAGCATGTCTAAAAGTTCTCAAAGCAAACTGCAACTATGTCACTGAAAAATATTTGCCATGGAATAACAAAAGTAAAACATAATAATAATAAAAGACATTTCTATTGTGTCTCTCTTCTGCCGCCTCATTATACTTTTAATAATACAGATGGTATTTTTGAGCATATATTAAAATCTTCTCTTGCTTTTTCTGGGCTTAGTTCTAATGATTTAACTCACACTGACTAAAATGTTACCCATAAAAAGGAATCATTCATTTCCATGCTACTTTCTTGGAGATAAACTTGTTTTCAACAACAGCTTTCCATGTACACCATGTTACCATGTTTTGCTTTCAAGTATTCTTTTTTTCTTTTAAAACTCAAAACACTTATTGGTATATTCCCATTTCCAAAACTCTATGGGAAGGATCTTCAGCTATGTTACAGGAACATGGATTCCCTAACTCAGAGAAACCAGAGCTACAACATACCAGCAAATACTGGTCACGATTTCAAGAAGGAAAATGTACATATGCTTTTGTGACAATAGTGGTATTAGCATGAAAATAACAATTTTCAGGTTGCAATTATTTCTGAATAACATTCCTTTTCAAAAGAACTGGAAGCATCCGTTTTGCTTATGAATGTCTTCAGCTGGCTTCCTTTCCTATTGCAATATTAAGAAAATAAAACTCCTGTCATAGAAGATACCAGCATTTACTCATATTTTATGTGAGAGAAGTTTTCAGAGGTACTGGAATATCAGATGTATCGGAAAACCTGATATGTGGAGAAAGAGTTACCTGATAAGCTAAGCACGTAGATGCCCTTGTTATGACCCTCCTTTTTCTCCCTGAAATGTTTTATTCTTTATAGAATTTACATTACTACCTGTGAATCATAGCTGCCAGTAGGAAGAGGATTACATTTTATACCTAATCAAATACTCTTAAATAATCCCAATTATTTCATAAGACTGAAGCATAAAGCCAGACCTACGAAAAAGTTTAGGGAATTGTTTGGTTCCTTTGTGGGTAAGATGCAAATCTGAATCCTGAGCCACTTGAGATTTTAATTGAGAAAAAATGATGGTTAAAACATGGAGAGAGCTACCATTTGTAGTCTGCACTATCTTTCTGTGCAGCATAAATTATAAATCAGTCAACAGCAAATTCTAAGATCTGCTGACAACAAGGACAGGGATAATGGATAGAAAGGAAAAAGGAAGAGGGAGAATGAGAGAAAGAGGATGGAACGAGTGCAGGAGGTCATGCAGCCAAAGGACCTGTTTAAAATCAGTCAGTATATTTTAAAGTATTCTCCTGGGTCCCACATGATTGTTCCATGTAGAAGACTTCAGTATCTCTCAGATCATCTTCTTCACTAAATTTTTACCATGAAGAGAGATCTAAGCTATAGCCAGATTAATGAGTAAAAAGGCAAAGTCAGCTACATAGATCTGTAATAGAAATCAAGAGACCTAAGTAGCTGCTAGGAACTTGAAGCCTGGTTCTATCATCGCTTAGTAGGTGGGATTCGGATAGCAATCATTGGAACATTACAAGATTTCAGAAGGGCTCAGAATTTATGAGACTCCCCGCTTATGCCTAATTGAAAGATCGTGAAAGTTAGCCTGGATTCCAAGATCTGCGTTAGTAATCATGTAAAACTCAGTGGGTTTGGAACTTGTGAGTGACACAGACATTTTCTTTGTGGGAACTAACATGTCATTGTTATTTATCATCTTAAAAAGAGATCACAGCACAAAGATTGTGTTATATGTATTCAGACCTATTTGCATTGATGATTCTTCACCTTTAGCCTTTGGTTCAACAACATAGAAGGAATGAATTCATGCATCACACTCACTTGAATTTTATTTTTTTTAATTAGACATGCCACCAAAAGGTGATGTAAAGATCTTAAGACTGACAGAGCATGCTTTATCATGTTAGCACTCAAGCAAGTCATCACTTGAACAGAGGCGTTATGAATGAACCATAGCATCAAGTACATTCTCCAGAAGAATGAACAATACGCTGCAATAACACAGCACAAATGTCGCTGGTAGAAATAAAGCATGGAAACAAAATAAACTCTCGTGCTTCAAGGCATAGATCAACAAAGGCTTTACACTCAGACTACAAGCTAAAAGGATTAAATCTTGTCATCCAGTGCATGTGCACTGCTCTGCACGATGGGATCACTGGGTTCCTACTGAAGTACTATGCTGCTGTAGTAACAATCACCACAAAAATCAACATGGGATAGTTGCAGCACTTGATCTTTTTACTGAGGGTATAAAGAAACCTTTCTCCATGTGTGAAAATGATCAAATGATGGTTTCTGACATTATCTTCTGAAATATCAACCATTAAAAAGCACCTCCAGCATCACTCTCAAGTTCAAATTCCCTACTTTTTACACAAGCTATGTTCACACTAGCAAGCTTTGATGGTAACATATCTTTTAAGTTAGAGTTGATGATGCAATAACCCCTTTATACACACTTCAGGAGTTTGGTTTTCAACTAGCTCTGGTTTAACACTGTAAATTTCAGCCCATTATCACTTGCTGCAGGTTAGGTCCAATGCCAAAAAACACCTTTTGGTCTATGTTGACTCAAAAAGTGTTGATTTCCTGTGATTCAAGACCACTGCATGATTCAAACCAAGAAGCAGTTGGAGGGGTTAACTGGATGATTAACTTCAGAAGCCTGCTCCTGACCTGAAGTAAATTGCTGTTGTAGGCACACTAGTCTTGGCCTGAGAGCGCACACCAATGTACCACTGAAGTGCTCCATCTGGAATGCCCGAAGGAAAACCCTAACAAGCCCCAGGTGTCACAAGGCAGTTCAGTGCACCCTTTGAAGCCACCAGGAAAACCTACACCCTGCTGCCTCATGACGTGGAGCAACCTGAAATGCAACACAGCTGTGAGCATGTTCCAGTGCCAGATGTCTATTCAAAAGCTGAGTGGCAGAGGTGGCACAAAATGCTCTCTCATTTCTTAGTGTCTCCATGTCGTTACACTAACAAGGCAAAGCCCCTAAGAGGAAATTTCTCCAAGTTGTACAGAAATTCCATACGGTGTCTCACCAGTAAGGACTAAGTATCAAATCTGGCTCCTTAGAATTTGTCACTCCCTCACTGACAAATGGAAAAAGACACATAAAGACAATCACATCTTTCCCATTCTTCCCCTCATTTCTCAGGTGTTCTCCAACCTTATGCTGCTCTTACTGGGCGTCTCTTTTCTGCTGTTAGAGCTGACTGCCAAGACTAAGTTTGCCAGAGAAGCCAAGTCTCTAGCAACAAGGTACACCAGAGCTCAGGATAACATCAGTACAACCTGACGCCAGCCCCAAAGGTGTGCATGTGACCTAAGCCACTGACTCTCTTGCCACTTCCTGTAAATAGTTTTGTCGGGTGTGTGCTTGGACATGCCAGGCTGCCAAGGCCAAACCAGGCAGACATGCCATTTCTGGACACACAATGGACTCCTTAACGCAAGAAAACAAAATCACACAGGTAGAAACTGAACTGCTGGGAATGGGTTTGACTTAATAGGAAACCATACATCATACCACTGTCAATTATTCGGCACATCCGGGTCTGTCTGTATTTTTACTGGCATCTTTGGCTTTGAAATTTTGAGGAAGACTGAAAAGCTATGGACACCTTGTAGGGATCTTCCAAGCACCTGTTGTGGTGATGGAGAACCACCTCACAGATGTCTTGCTTTCTAGCTGCTTGCATAGTATGTCACTGCTGAATCCCATTTCACACCAGCTATGTTTGCTTAAGAGACCCTTTCAAGCCTCCTTATATTGTCTGGCTTTTGTGGAGTCTTAAGCTCAGAGCTGAAGCTGACACTTTGATAAATGCACCTTTTCTAAGGAGACAGAGGCCCATGTGTCTGCTGTCTTACCTACCTTCTGGACAGCTGGTGGGTTACTCTGTATGGGTAATGCTCTTCCTTGGGATACTGCTAGTAAGGTTGAGAAACCAGACAAAAAAAAAGTTGTGGCACCATTAATATAGTTTTGTTCTCTCTGATGATGAAGTCTGTAGGTGGACTAGATGTCATCTGCCAACTTGATTCCTGGGGAAAAAATCTTTAAATACAAAATTTCCAAACCATCATACAAACACACACATGAATGTTTTAACATTACCAACATATTAACAACTATAGTTTGTTCTGTGGTCCTGGAACTTGTGAACTTTCTTAATGCAAGACTGGCTTATGAGCTCCTTCCTAAAAATAAAATATTAAAGCCGTCAGTCACATGCCAATAAAATTAAGGGAAATGTAGTCACAATAATGTGTCCTGACTTAGAAGTCAAGCCAAAAGGTCCATCTTTTTTTTGTCTGGAACAATAAATTATATTACGTGGTATTTTTCAATTTGCCAGTTGCATATATAAAATAGTTTGTAATGGATTCAGGCCCTGGTAGAACATTTATCTTCTCCTTCCAACTTTCTTTTACTATGAAGTACAGGTGGATAACACTTGAATTAGTCTCATACTTAGATGCATTGAAGAATGTTGCGGTACTCACTGTTTATTATATGTGTACACAGGTAAACACACACACACACACACACATATGCATGCACAAGATTTGAGTATCAGAAAACAGAGTTTTGAAACTAAAGGATGTGCACAAAGGTCAGTCCTTTGCTCTCTAGTGTACCTCTAGACCCTTTGATGTCAGAGTCTTAGCTCTAAAATGAATCTATAACCAAGCTAGGAACAGTGAGCAGAAGCATGAGGTAGGCAAACAGGGTGGACACAAAAGGGTGTTGCTCAGGTTTGAGGTATTTGTTTGCATGACTACTTGTAGACCAAGGTGAAAAGTGCAACTGGCTTTTTGGATTGAACAGAGTGTGTAAACAAGCATGAAAAAGAGATTAACTCTCACCATCAAAAAATGTTTGTGCTCTCAAAATCAATGGGTGATTCATGACAACAAGAAAAGGGCAAATATTGAAGACAAAAAGGCTCCAACCTGTGGTTTGCATTCAATCTGCTCTTAATATCGGGTAAACTTGTTACAGATACACAAATAACTCATGCTCTAGGCTGTGATTTCACTAAGGTAAGAAGATGTGTTGATGTAGATAGAGTAAATATAAGCAGCAGACTGTCTTGTAACTGATCCCTCTTTAATCCTCCTCAATTGATGACAAATTGCAGTGTACAGAAAGCTTTGTGAGAATGCAGGCACTTCAGATAACTGAAACCTACAAGGCAGTGAGCTGCAGAAAAAGTGCCATATTCCCACCAACTAACCAACCTAAACAAACAAATAAATATTAAGCAAAACACTGCAAATGTCAGCAATCTTTTTATTTTTACCGGAACAATGGCTTCTATGATCTATGGGAAAATAAACTTTCTCTACGTGTTTCTTTAAACAGAGAATGCTGCAATGTTGATACATTGGTCTAAATTAAATACATGAAATATGTTTGCAGAGGATTTTCCTTTTAAAGTTCTGATTTTGCTACACATGCAAAGACTCCCTAAAATCAAGTCAACACAGGGCTGCAGTAGGAACTTACTTCCTGGAGAGAGGTCGTGTCACTCCTGAAAGTAACAAACATAAAGGTTCTGTCAAACATAAAGGTTTCTGTTGCAGGTAATGAATTTATTAACCAGCAAGTTTTAAAAGTTTTACCTCTACATATAAAACTTGCTTTAAATACACTACCGTGGCTAAAATGCTTCTGTTGTGTTTAAGTGATTTCACAAGGCTTTAAAAATGCACCTGTCATACTTCAGATTCAGTCTTTATTAGCATGCTTTTATTGTGAGAGGCGGAAATGGGAAAATCAGTCCCACTAAAACATTGACTCAAAGCTCAGAACTCCTGGTCTTCTAGAAAACCCATTGAGCTCTTCCAGAAATTTACACCCTATAACTGGAAAAATAGGTATAGGAGGAACAAAGACAGTGAGAGTGTTTAACGATTTAAAGATTGCAAATAAGGCTGGATTAGGCCTGAACTGTTTTTTGAGTAACATGGGGTATGTGAGAAGTCCCTTGCAGTTTAACAGTGAGGAAAAATACATTGTATAAACATGGGAACGCAAGGCCCCTAACATAGTCAGGACAATTACTTGGAAATATTACTGTTTTATAAAAGTCCTGCATCCTCATTGGTTTTAAAACAATATTGAAATCTGCTTTGTACCAAAAGAAAAAGGTCAAGGTGTTTCTTTCCCTTCTGCTCAAAACCTAGATTGAGTTCTACTTAATCAAACCCAGATTTTAGCCTGACCTCTACATACCCAGGGGGAAGCTGGGAGGCTTAGAGCATATTTGCATTGCTTCACATTGCCTATGGTTACCATGGACAGCATGACAAAGAGGAATTCTATTTTAACAAAGCTGCCTGGGAGCAGGGCTCAAGCAAGCCTTGATTTTGTTCATCACAGCTGCTGGAAGTCTCACAGGTTACATTTATGCTGGTAATGTGTCAGGTCCATTCTCTGGACATGGTACCAAAAGTCTCTGCATGTTGCGCCGATCTACTTAAATTCCCTTTTTACATAGCACAAGTGATTGAGGCTCAACACTGGATCAGGAAGAACTCCTGCAATCATATTATCATAAAATGGTTTGGGTTGGAAAAGACTTTTAAGTCTCTAAGTTTAATTTAGGCATTCAAATTCACTTGGCTTGGTCCTGCAACCTAAAAAATATGTGTGCCAAGGCCACAGGACAGACTGCCAGAGAATAACCCATTAGAGAGACATGAGAGGTCTGGGAGGTTAATATGGGGTAAATCACTGCTTCTCTGGACACGTGGAAACCCAAATACTCTCCTCTAGTCTGCTCCTGAAAGAGAGAAGCTATGCACTGTCTGACACGAGGGAGTAGGGACAAAAATACAAATAACCCTTTCACTGAATAACTTGGGGAATTCAGTGCAAATGTCTTCTTGGCAATCATTTCCTCCTATTTTTCTCCAGTGTTTAGGACTGATTGGAACCAGTAGGTATGCTATAAATAAAAATATCTTTTAATGTTATTCCAAAAAATAAACAGCTTCTGAATCCCTGGATAAATTCCAAGTCTGTTTAAGGAGGTTTTGTTATTAATTTTTAAGCAGGGAACTTAGAATTAAGCTGATGAAAGACCATGTAGGCAAACTCAGAATTCAAAGATATCATTGTTAAAAGGCTAATAAAAGACATTTTTCCCCTCCTTGTCTCTCATTAAAAGCAAACAAGATATCATTGCATTTTTCTTGACAGATGTCACTTTTCATTCTGGTTTACTACCAGAGTAACCATATTATTTGCTTTGCTACCAGTACAACGCAAACTTGTAGATGCTTCTATTTCTTGAAATGAAAATATGTCTGGTTTTATAGAAAAATTGCTTTTTGATTATAAAGCAGGACAAAGGATGATAACTATGATCTTTCTCCCTTTCTCTTTGAAGCATCTTTAAGTATGCTTCTACACAGACCTGGGCAGCCTTCCAGTATCTGAAGGGTGCCTGCAGGGGAGCTGGAGAGGGTTCTTCATCAAAAACTCTTTGGAAAGAACCTTTATGAATCTGGCCTCATGTAGTTCATGTGAAGCATTTCTGTATATATTTAGAGTAGTTTTTAAACAATGTATAAATATGCAGTGAGGAAAAAATACTTTCATAAAAGAGCTTACATTCTACATCAATAGGATGAAAAGAGTAAAGGAATATTGTCTCAATATCTTGGATAAAACAAAAAGCTTTTCCAATCACAAAGGAAATAATCTGCTACATTTAGTAAATGATCCTAGGATTTCTGGGTCTTGGGCCCATGCAAAATACTAGTACTAATAAGTGTTATGTATTAAACCCTCCTTATTTCTATCTGCAGACAAGGAATTGTATGCTTAAATGTAATATCCTACCCATTTCTCAATTAAGATAAGCAACATAGAGATGGTAAAGTCTAAGGTGATTCAGAAGACCAAACCCAGAGATGAGACCAAAAACAAATCATGACAGTCAGTTCAGAGATATGAACTATCTAATTACTATGGATACTTATCACCACTGTAATTGCTATATATTGCTGTCTTAAGTATATCTATACATACTCCTATTTACACCTCTAAAGAACTACTATATTTATTATTATTGACATTATTTTTAAAATTTTCTATTAAGAAAATTATTAAGAAAATATGAAAGGCCTATATTCAGATAATTACAACATAGCTAAAAAATCCCCAAATTTATCCAAGTTCATAAGTTTAATGCATATATACATAGTTTTCTGTATTCTTCAAGTTTCTATGAAAGTGAAAAGGAACCAAAGACTAATATTTTTTTGACAATGTTCAGGCTTTTAAGAACATCTATAGAAGCTCCAAATCATTTTTTTCACCCCCTCAATGTAAAGAGAACATATTTCCGTAAAATCCTCATGAATCGAGCAGAATATTTTTTATTAAGCATTTGCTACAAACCACATATGAAGATTTCACAACCCGTTTGAATGTGTTAAATTTACATCTTGCAACTATAATTCATTGACATCCTTTTAGTTTGGAATCTATTATAACCCAAGATAATTTTGTTTAGATTAGCTGTCTAGGGAAAAAATATTATTTTTGTAACACAAACATAGTGTTTGCAATTTTTTAATTTGATTGAATATTTTTCAATATAGATCACTTGCCATTACAAAAACAAGAGAAAAAATCCATCTTTCTCCAAACAGGCATTAATAAATCTATTTCCATTTATCTTTTGTATGTGAGAATATCCTTGCCTTATCTTTTATGTGGTTTATTTACTCCTTTTTCTTAACTCTGAGAGCAAAACCAGCCTTGTTGTGTTAAGCTTTACAACTTCTTTAAACTCATTTCAGAGATTTAGGTTCTCGTGGGTCTGCAGTGATCAGCACAACAGTGTGATGTTTGCATTATGAATACTGGAGGTCAATGCTTCTTTAAAAAAAGGGAGGAAAAAAAGGAAAAAAAATCCCATTGGATTGCTGAACAAACAATCATGATAATGTTTCATTTTTAAGACTTTTACAGGCTTTTCTTTATCAAAACAAAATCTGGGACCTAATTTGACCTGACAGAGTCCCTTTAGTGCATGGAAATTTCATGCATTTACCAATTTTGACATCATATTTAAAACAGTGGTGTCACTCTTTTGTATGTCTTTCACCTTGGTGTTGACACTAAACACTGCAAACAAAGCAGATATTTTTCTAGTACACATGAGGAGTGTAATGTTAATACACTTACAAGAAAATTTAGAATGGATAAAAAACAAGAAAGGCCCTTACTAACTTTAAAAATGCGTATTTATATATATATGTGTATATATATATATACACATATATATATGTATTTTCAAAATAGATATAGATGGGTTCACTTTGGATGCAGTTCCTTAGAGAAAAAGTGTTCTATTGACATGGCAGCTGTGGTTTAGGATAGTATTTTGAAACTATTTTTAAAAACCCACCAGAGATAAAATACCTAAGAGTCTCTTTTAGAAAAGAATCCCAAGACAAGACATCATTTAGGCATGTTGTTAATTGGTTTCCTGAACAGAGATGGACTGACAGTGTGCTGAAGTGCATTTTCTATGTACTATAACCCGGAGTGGTTTTTGTTGACACACTGGTGAAGAATAATTATTTTGGAATGTTTCATTTTGTGTCCCTTCGGACCAGAAATTTGGCTTGTCCAGACTTTCAATATCAGAGTGGATGAGCCAGAAAATGTTATGGTCATGAGCTGTCCCTTTAGGGAGAGAAGAAAAAGACTGGAGAGAGAGTTTTCCAAAGTGTGTACATGTCTAGCTTGGCAAAAGCATTGTGAGATGAAACATTATGTAAGAAAAGAGATGGGCAGATCCCTCAATGTCTAGAAATTTAAATGAGCTTGTTCCAAATCTAGTTTTTCCTATCTGAATGACCAACAAAAGACAAAAGAGGGATTGAGAAAGATTGAGTTAAACAGAAAAGCTTAGTATTATACTAGAGCACTTCTAACTTTGCTGTTCTGACTGATGATTCGTCTTATTTTACCATCCCTCTGGGGACTAAAATTATTCATTAGGAATACTTCCCTGCTACTACCCTTGACCCTTTTTAGGGAGCAGAACTCTGCCCTGGGTACAAAAACTTTGGTAAATGACAAAATGGGAGTGTTAAACACACAAGAACAGCAGTCAAAATCCAGCCTGCTGAACAGGAGGTGACCTAGGCCAGGAAGCGGGAGAGAAGGTCATGACTGTCGTCTGGAAGGGACAGATGCAAAATCTGTCTTGAGTTCTGACAATTTAACAAACTCTGTCTCACAAAACACTTCTAGGAGTATTGGGGCCTAGATTTCTCCTAGTTGTCAAAGAATGGTGTCCACACTTATTTTTGCTTGGGCAGACTGAATTCTTACTTTACTTACACTTACTTTTCTTACACTTACTTTCCCCCAGTACTGTACCATCTAGGTTAGATGCTATGCAGGGAGGGAATTTTTCTTTTCTTGTTTCTTTGTTTCATTTTTATAAAATCTCTGAATTCAACTCTCTTGTCTCCTAAAATATTTCCCTACTGTTAGCTATAAATTACTATGAGATGGGGTGCTTCCATCTCTTAATGAATAAGTATTTATTTGGACAAGGAAAGAAAGGATGTCCATGCTAGTGAGGAAGTCTTGCTAGAAACCCAGGTTTGGCCTTGAGCATGACATAAGATGGTTTGTGTTCATGCATCTCCTTTCTTTTACTTCAGGAGCATAATGGTTGGATCCATACTGCCTACTGGCTAATACTCCTGTACGGTTCTTTGGCATCATCAAAGAAAGTGCTAGAAAGCACCCAGACTAAAACCAGGTTTAGTCCTGACGGGAAAGAGAGGACTAACTGGTAAAAAAAAAAAAANAAAAAAAAAAAAAAAAGTGGGGGTGGGGGGGAAGAAAGAAACCTTCTTTTGTGCCAGAGAAGCCAGACAATACTTGAACTATGAAAACTCCAAATAGTGTAAGCATCAATTAAGTGGGTTTTAGAACTTAAACCCTTTTAGGAATGCCTACAAGTATACATGTAAGTAAGAAGACAACTAGACCATATAATGCTGCAAGCTTAAAACATGGAAAAGACTGGGTGGGAGGTAGGCAATATTTGAATGGCACTTAGAGCTTTCATGAATTTTGTTATAAGTCTCTTCCCACTTTGGTTATAGTAAAAGCATTAAACACGTCCCAATTATAACGAGTACAATGATTCTACCCTGAAATTGCAGAGATGCTATAATTATATTTTTGTTGTGAGAGTTCCTCTTACATTTGCAAAAGAAAGAAAGGTATCATATTTCATGAAGCTCAAAATGTCATATTATTTTCTGTTTCTGGCAATCAGGGAAAGGTCATGGCTTTAGAACTCTGAACAGTTTGTTCTAAATAATTTCCAGTTTTTATATAAGGCTTCAGTAACCCAAGTTTGGATTCAGATGGGATACAATGTTTTCACACTCTTGAAAAGATCTTGAAAAGCATGACAGGACTCAAATATTGATTAAATTCAGAGCTTTTCTATTTTCTAAGGATCATCGTGCTGCTGAGCCAGATTGCTCTATGAAACACATCCTACTTATTATGTCTTTTATAGTTTTTTTTTTCTTCTAGTGAAAGAAGCGGAAATAGTAACTTTGTTCTTAACGGCATTGAGAATTTACTAATATTGAGTTTTATGCTACTTCTTGAAGAATCATGCTGACCTAAGTGAAACAAAACCTTTTCATTTCAGCTAGTCACTGTGACAGTGAATACTGCAGTCTGGTCCTTTGCAATGAGTCTAAACAAAACCCTACCATTTGTTTCAACCAAAACTGTTGATATTTAAAAATGAGCCATCAAAAAAATATAAAGCATTCCTGCATTCTTTGTACTAAAAATTACTCATAATTATCTTGAAATATTCCTGTACCTGATGTGGTTTTAGCGCCATCAAAAATGTTAGGATAAATAAGTAATTTTCATAGCTATTAGCACCATAATTAAATATCCATGCTAGCTGTGGCTTCAGTAATGAAATTTCTTGGCAAAACCTTTCCATCAGAACTTGTTTTATGAAATTCCATCATTTCTAAGTAAAACAAGACTTAAGATCACAAACCCCGGTTCTAATGGGAAACATTAATCTGCCTGACATCTGGGTGGGCAACATGGAAGCAGGGATGGATGTGCCACAAAGGAATATTTTCAAAGATGCCCAGGAATGCAGCAATGGTGTCAGGCAAGCCAAAGCTCACTTAGAGTTGAACCTTTAATAGTAAAAGGCTGAATGAAAACCAAATATGGCATTGCTGCTAAATGGGGCAGGTGGCTTAGTTTCAGCAGCCATGGGTAAGGCTGAAATGGATCAATGCCTTCTTTATCTCAGCCTTCACCAGGAGAGTTTCCTAGGATTCTGTGGTTACAGGAAGAGATACAAGCAGTGAACGAGGATCAAGTCAGGGACTCTGGTAAGAGAACTCAATCCCTGTGAGCCCTTGGGTTCTTCTGAGTGACAACCAATGGCAAAGCAAGACCACTCTCTATCATATCTGAAATGTCATGGAGATAAAGTGAGGACCCCAAAGATTTTGGGAAAGTAAATACTGTGCATATTTTTAAAGTTAAGTGCGAAAGAGTGATCCAAGGACTACAAATTGCTGAGTCTCATTTCGGTCCCTAGGAAAATCATCAAGTAAGTCTTCTTGGAATCCATGGACATGCAAAAGACAAGACATAATTTGCAAAATCAGCACAGGTTTACTAAAAATAACTCATGCCCAGCAACCTGGTTGTCTTCTGCGAAAAGCAGGTAGATGAGGTGAAAGCTGTGGATGTCCCTGGGTTTTAGCTGGGCTTTTAGCATTCCAGCTAGGATGCCATGCTCTGTACTGATGAATAACTAGGTGGTTAAAATCTGATATAATGCCCGGGCCTAGAGGATAGTGATTTAAGGGTTGTACTCTGTCTGCAGGCTGGTAACTAGTGGAGTACTGCAGGCATTTTTCACAGGGCCTGTCCTCTTTAATGTTTTCCCTGGTGACCTGGAGGAGATGTTGGAGAGCAGTCTCATAAGTGTGCAGATGGCAGCAAACTAAGGCTGACCCTGAACGTAGGTTTGGAGAGATGACAGACCCAAACCCTTCAAAGTAGCGCATGGTGAGGAGAGGAAGAGCAAAGATAAGCTAAAACAAGATAAAATCAGACCAGATATGATGAAGAACCTTTTCCTCGTGGACACAGTGAAGCAGTGAACCAGACTGTCAAGGGACGTAATGAAATCTCTGTCCTTGGAAGCTGTCAAGATCTGATCCCATAGCTGACTCTGCCTTTATTAATAGGTTGTATTAGAAGCTTCTAGAGATCCCTTCCCACCTATATTATTGTAGGATTCTACCAGTAGAGTAGCAACACAGAAGTGTACATTGTTTTTTCACATAATTTATAAAGCAAAAAGGATGGTGGCATAAGTTTGTTTTAGTTATTTCTGCTGAAGAATTTTTGTGTGTGATGGTCTTTAGTTCTTGTTGTTATCTTCATCTTTCCACAGTTTTACACTCTGCTTTATTTAGTTAGTGTAATTGATTCTAGTTACCGGCTTGGCTAATGAAAACCACTCTGTCAATAAGCAAGTTTAAAGGAAAAAAAAGCAAAATGTTATTAATCAAAAAACAGGTTCCCTCATGGATACTAGCAGAGCCAAACACAATGCATGAAAGAGAATCGACCTACCAAGAAAGAGAAACAGCGATTTCAAGAACACAGCTGTTTTCTTTCCCAGTGACAAAATATACAAAGAAAGTACAGGCCCCAAATGTCTAAGGAGAGGAAAGATGTTTTAGTAGCTTGACTTTATCCTGCATTGGCTGTACTGAGTCAGGCTTCTTTGAAAGTGTTCATGGCCATAGTGGAAAAAAATAATTCACTGCAGAGGGCTTCTTTTTTTTTTTTTTTCACTGAAGTGAACTGATTGTTTCAAAATTTCCAGTGAAAAGTATGGTCTCTTATTTATTGTTTTTCATAAAGAATAAAAATAACTCCGCTTCTGGCCATTATCATTCCCGTAAAAAATAACCTCAGAAAACTTTCAGGCCTCATACTGTAGCTTTGAAGTCAGTGGGAACAGAATCATGTCCTTAAAACATAATGTTTCAGTTAGATTTTGTCACACAGTTGCTCACATCCTTGTTATTTTCTATCAGTAAGATTAACATTGACTACTTTATGAACACAGATTGCAATGGCTTCTGGAGGCCCTTGGAAACTTCTGGAGGAAGGATTTCTATCCCTTTATCTCTCTAGAGACCGAAAATCTGTAGGAAAGTGTGACTTCTGGAGCTGATAAAATAGGTCTGATAGGAGTTGATTCCTGTAGGTACTAAGCCTATGTCCATACTATGAAATTAAATGTGCTCACAGCCGTGCTCTGGCACTGCAGCTAACCAACGTGGAAAGTCCTGCATCCATGGTATGGCATCCTTGTGCTTTCAGAAACTGAACAGCCACATCCAAACTGTTCACAGCATTCTCTGGCCCCAGCTCACTCCAGAGCTGGTTTGAACAGCAGTAGCACTCCTCTGTCAAAAGCAGCCAGGTACCATCCAAAATTGTTTGTGTGGCAACGAAGCGGCAGGGCATATTCCTTTCTACTGTTTAATTTATTAGTGTGCATAACTTCAGGGTGCAATTCATCTGCCTTAATGTAGACATCCAAAAGTTCAACATCTCAACCTTTACTAGTTACCCTGGCTTCCTATTATACTCAGTGGAAGCAAATCCAGGCCACAATTCATCTGACGTGTCTTGTGTACTTAGCTCAATAAGATGGATTGCAATATGGGAATGCCCATTTTTTCTTCTGGCTATAAAGTGAATCTGAGGTCTCCAGGTCAGACTTAGACCTCTAACTATTAGGCACCTGAGATAAGGTGAGAGATACCAGCCTAATACACACTAATAAGTTCGTCAGTGTATCTTTCAAGTTAAAATATACTTTTAAGGACCTTGTAGGTTAAATTATAGATTTTTACTCAAGAAAAATGGTAGAAAAACTCACAGAGAAAATGCCCTGTCAGAAAACCTAAACTATTCTCCACAGAATAGAGCATGGAAGGGTGAAAAGTCTGGGGTTCTTTCTGAATGAGTTGCCCAGAACAGTAATGATCTCTCACATCTCCCAGAAGTATGATGGAATTTATCAGCAGACATGCTATCTTCATTGTTCTAAGCATGGAACTATACCCATTTCATTCATTTTGTTTTCAGGGGTTGACTGTCTGAGGGGATCTACCTGAAGCAGTAGGATTTAATTTCTCATCTGTGTCTGGAGCTGCAGAGGAGGACAAGGTCAGGACTCTGCCCTCCAGCAGCATAACTGAGACAGTTTGCCTTAGGTTTCATTAATAACCCCTCTTCCACTCTGACCTTCAGTCATAATAAATACCTGGGAACCGTAGCTGTTGATTACATTTGCAGTTGATGCCAAGTTATATCATTTCTGTTACCATTAATGTAAAGAAAATATTTGTGTCTGAAAATAAGTCACACTGCAGCCTATACACATTTTTTTGCAACCCTTAGCCCTTGCTACCTTCATTAGATATTTTTCTAATGATAATTAACTAAGAAAACATGACCTAAGTAAAGTTATCAAAGGAGAGCAATTATGGGAACATGTGCCATATTATTCCAATTAGGTAACTGCTCATGGTGGTTTCACGTGGTAACAGCACAAAACTACTGTTCAGCCCACTATTCCCACTGTTACATTGATAAATGATCCCAAAGCTGCCTTTCATTCGACAGGTCTGTTTTTGGACAAGGGCCAGACAAAACAAAATCACAAGATTTATAAGTACTGCAGTGGGAGGGTAAAGAGGATCTGAAGGGCATGAGCCCTGCTCTGTCTTCTCGGAACTAAAGTTTAAGAAAAATACTCCTGGTGGACCAAATTATAAGGACTCCATTCAATCCTTAGCCATCATTCAGGCAAGCTCTTGCAGACATTATTATCAATATAGATACAAAAATACATGGCCGAGGGGTAAGTTGTGATTCATGCTTGTTTTGTGGGAGGACAAGAAAGTGCCAGCCCTGGTGGTACAGAATTTCCCCACAAGAGCTTTCCTACCTGTGAATGGGTTTGTGAAACAAGCAGTAGAAAGCAAGTACTGCCTTGACTCCATGACCCGCTTCAGCTCTGGATTGCTGTGAAACTCAGGGAACCAGCACTTTGCACCCTCCTCAGTGTTAGACAATGAGCTCTGAAAGAGTCAGTAGCTCCCCTTCTTTCCTCCTTCATCTCTGGGCAGTGACACAAACGATATCAAGCTCAGTCTGGAGAAAGATTTTTTGACCATGGACCTTTATGGAATCTGTTGATTGAAATGAAATTGGAAGACTTCATCCTCTGAAATCAGGTGGAGGACCATTAATCACCAAACACCACAATCTCAGACAAAAGATGTCCTCAGTAGCAGAGTAGTATTAAAAAACGTACCTTCCTTGGGAGAATATGGTCTCAAAGAAATAATAGCAAAGACAAAAGGAAAGGATAGGAAGTTAGCACTACGGCAAGAGGTTAACAGACATGATCTTACAATTAAAGATATTTACCAGAGAAATTTGAACCCCATTATACTCTGGCTCTTGGTACATAAGGAAGAACTGGTTTACATCATTAAAGACAAAAACCAGGTCTATAGGTAAGCTTTAAGAATAATAAACATCCTGAATTCAAGAATAAGTCTGTCAAATGAAGGGATATTGATTTTGGAACAAGGAATATTATGTCAAACAACATTAGTTTAATTGATCTGAATTTAGTTTAAGTACTAAAAGCATTTATATACAAACAGCAAATGAAAATTAACTGCAGCTGAGTCCCTTGATTCTCAGATTATACAATATGCACAAGCAACTGAAAGTTCTTGTAGGAATCCCAGCAGCAAGGTCTGGGTTCTATTCCCATAGCATGACTCAATAGAAAAGCAATATGCTTTCTTTCAGAAAATATGAATATTTAAAGCCGTGTTTTGACTTTTAAAAATACACAAAACTTTTCCTTTCCCAAAAAGAATTTATAATAAATTGCAGAAAGACACTAGAGCTATGATCATTTCTAGCATGACTTAGTTCAAATATTTCCACTTGGAATGAGCCATCCAGGAAAAAAACCCCATTCCTTCTGAAACAAACAGATTTGCGTGCTTTTGTTTTCCCTTCTATTCTCACTCAGCTATTTACTTAGCTATCTTAGCCATCTCAGAACCTGCATTTGTAGGAACTAATGCATAGAACCTGGAGACACTGACTTCTGCAACATGTTGCTGTTCTTACCCATCAAGGAAAATGCAAAGTTATTGCTGTAATTTATTTCATTTTGTTTTAAGACCTGTTTTTTTCAAAGTGGGAAGATTTTTTTCTACAACTTTGTTATGCTCTTTTTTTTCTTTTAAAAACATATTTGGATTTCCTAAATTAATGAAACTTTAAAGAAATTATAACAATACAAATGTCACAATATAGGCACAGAGGTAAAGAATTTCAGTTGCCACTTCTCACTTCCAAGTACCTAATTTACTTGTTAGCATAGGATTAATGCTCTAAAATTTCTTGGTCTTGTGCTTGTGAACACTTTGAGAAGCTTGAACCAATGAAAGTGCAAAAACAATAAAACTTTAAAAATTTTACCTATATTTACACTTTTAATTATATTAAGAGTAAAATAGTTTAGTACTAAGAACATAATATCCAAGGCTTGTCAGATGAACTGTATTTAGGCATAGATGACTCATTTTAAATACCTCAAGAGTAAGTCCTGCCTGCAATGAATGACAGTTTATGGGGTAAATAACCAAAACTGTTACCTGGATTATTAACTGAGTGATTAAACCCCAAGCTTTTAGATCATAATTGGACCTTTAATTTCTTCTTAAAAATGTCTTTCTATATCTTTATCTCATATAATTCATATATTTTTTCATTAGTTTTCTTCACTCTGCTTTGATGTCAATGTCAATGCCAAAGAAGTGTAGGCACAAAAATTTTATCCAGAGTTGTAGTAATAATTTGTAAAAATATTTTTTACTCATAACAGTCATTATCCATATATCACAGTGAAATATTAGGCAAACATAAAAGGGGAGATTTCATTTTTACACAGCAGTGCCAAGTTTGCTTCCAAGTCTTATGGTTCAGATAAGAACTGTACATCTGCTGAAGAATTCACTGAGGAAATATCTGGGCAGTCCACTTTCCAGCCTCTTTCGGGGTTTGTCTTAATAAGTCAGGAGTTTTTAGGCTCTTCTGAAAGTTTGTTGTTCACCTCAGAAAAATACCAGTGACTCTTCCTGTTGACTGCTTGAACCCATAAGAAGGGGTTCACTAATTTTTCTTATTATTTAGAGGTGATCTAGTTCTTGCTTAAAATGTATCCTCCTAAAAGCCTGGTGCCTTGGCGATGACTGACTGGAAGCAAATGGGTTAATCAGTGAAGTTTGACCTCTCATATGGAGAAAAACAGGCAGAATCCAGACGCATGAAGAAACCCAAGAAAGTAAGGACTCATCACTGAAAAATGTGCACTAGGAACTTGTTGAATGATGGTGCTCATTGCTGTTGAGAAAGAAGAAAGAAACTTGTCAGGTCTCATTTAGAAGTGGCTGCCCATATAGAAGTTGTGGAACATTTTACATGTGATTTTCTTCTTAGTTTCAGAAGCCAAGCTTAATAATCCATGGGCTAAAGCATCACAGGAACACATGTAGGAGCTACTCCTGTGCTGTGCCTGTGATGGGCTTGGCAAGGTTCCTAAAGTGTATCAGAAGTCCAGCTAATGTAGCTCTGTGCACCAGCTTCTGAGAAATTCTTTCACTTAATTCAGTGGAGCAACAGCTTACAAGTATTGCATGTGCAGTCTTTGCTGATTTGTGAAGAAACCATCCTTATGCAAAAAGACCTCTGCAAAGAGATCAGTAGGCATAAGTAAGGCAGGATATCTGCTTTTTTCTCCCTTAATAATCTATCAGGACTACACTGAAGTCTTTCTCGCTGTAAACTTCTTCAACCTCTCCAGCACTGGCTTAAAAAGAGGTGAGTTTCTGCCTTCTTCTGTCAACAACTGCTCCCTCCAACACTGCCTTTTATTTTTGTCCAAATCCTATTTATGTCTGTCATTCATGAGAAAGTTTCTGTAGAACAAACAACCCACTGAAGACATTTATTATTTTCATGATTAACATTGCCATGAAGCAACATTTAGACAAAGAACATCTTGTTAATATTGATTGTCTGAAAATTGTTCTACAAGAAATTTTAGCTAAAACATGGCATATTTCTTACAGTACTGTTTTCCTCTCTTCCCTCATTAGCCCTGTATCTCTTTCCTTACTTTTTTGACTTCCATGTCAATTTTGTGTTAATACAGAGACTATTAATTGTCACATATACACAGCAACTAACATATTACAGACAGAACTCTGCTGAAACAGTAGAAGTTTCACTACTATATCACTAAATTCATGAGGCAGACAGATTCCTGGATGACCAGGGAATGCTAATTGGCAGGCTGCAATTGTTCTCATGGGCCAGTACAGAGTGAAGAGCAAGAGCTCATGTGGACTCTGAGGTTATGACTATAGTGATAAATCAAATGCTGGTAGGGCCCAGACCAAGGTGCAAGAACTAGATTTTCTTGGTTGCTACTGCAAATTTCAACACATATTTTGCCAATCTATACAACATACTCAAAAAAAAAAAAAAAGGCATCCAGCACATTTTGGGAATCTAATTGTTCACACTGGTCAGTTTTAGCATTGCCACACTATTTTCAGTGATAAAATATCTTTACAGCATGGATTAACAAGGCTGTGCAAGTTGGCTTCAAATCCAAAGACCAAATCCTAGCACGATTAAGTTAGCAGTACAGGCATAACTAGAAAAGATGTAGCTACAGTCCAGTACATTTGTGTTAGAGTTAATGCAGCTTCAGGGAACTGCAAAGCTTGGCTGTACACGTCTTGGTACAAATTCAACATGTCTGGTTTTCTCCCTGTCACCACATCATTGCTGCATGTGTAATGCAGGCATGATTCTAAACCTCCAGGTTAATGTTAACACAACAAAAATTAAGTTCTAGCTGATGCATTTTTTTTTTAAATGTGTAGTGAATAAACCTGTCAAAAGTTAGGATAGTAACTAAATATGAATGACTGTATGGGATGTATGCTCTTAGCTGTCATACTGATAAGGAATGTTTGGCACTGGACATGTGATCACCATGAGCAAAGTGTTCTTTTTTATAGGATCTCCTACCAACAACAGGGGTGGCAGAGATACCACTCGGCAAGAGAAATGCCTTTCAGTCTCTGAAAAAAGATTATTCCATGGAGGCTGACTTATTTATATTCCTTTTCTCAAGGAGAAAGAATTCCAGAGACAGGCAGGGAATGAAACTCACACAAGTTCCTGGGATACATCATGCCATGATGCACAATTATGCAGATTGAGCACATCAAGCTTTTTAATGTATGTGTCTATAGCACACTTGCAAAATGGCTTAGTCAGAGTAGCTGTAAATTTAAAAATATGCCTTTAGTTTGAAGACAACAGGATTAAGGAGATATCTTCACTGAAACAATATAAAACATTTTTATAACTTGCCTGTCCAACCCAGTGGCCTCTTTGCTTCTTTAGTGCAAGATAGTCTTTCTGCATTTTAAGATAGATATGTACAGCTATTCATGAAGTTATGCTGGATGTTAGGAGAAACCTCAACAAAGCTGGTAGGTGTAAGAGCAGCCCTTTATTCAGAAACGTATCAATGAAGTCTAACAGCTGAAAGAATAATCGCTCAAATTATAAGTACACACAATGCCATACCAGAAGTCAAAGGGTTCATGTAGGATTAGTAGCATGCAAAATGACAATGATCAGCAGGAAGGGAGCAGAGAAGCCACAGAGACCAGAGATGCATAGTCCTGTGATGAAAATTAGAAGTAGGTGACAATAACCAGAATATCTATTATATGTTTGCATATTAAATATGTTTCAGGCTAAAACTATCACGAAAAACTTGTGGATTTTTTTTTTTCTTTTAAATGTCCTTCTCAGGTAAGGAAGTAAGATAATTCTAATAGTAGAGAATTTAAGTTCAAGCTTTTTCAGTACTCCTGCCCACAGGCTCATACAGATGTCTCACAGTCCTAGCAGGCTTTACTTTCCATCTGTCAAGGTTTCCTCATGCGAAGTAAAAGGGATGTTCTTTTATTCTCCTACCCAAGTCCCATATTTGTGTCAGTATGTGAAGTTTCACTAGACTCTTAATTCATATTTGGCCATATCTAACTGGTTCATTTATATTTAGAGGGAAAAAATGGTTAAGAAGAATTTGGATAACAAGCAGAAAGGAATGTTTCATTTTAAATGATTTTTCATTTTTAAATTAATGTTATCTGATGTAATAAAAAAGGTTGAAGCAAAATATCTCTCTGTTATCAAAACACAACATTTCACTGGCTCAAACCATTTTTGTTATGGCTGCTTTCAAATGGATTAAAATGAAAGCATATTTTGGAATGGAAGAATTTGCAAAACTTAGATTTCCAAATTCCTATTCTACTTGGAGTGATAAATTATTCATCTTCAGTAAATAGGGACTCAAATATGATCTACATAGCCCTGATTGCATATGCAGTGTGCATAACATTTAGATCTTCCATCTCTACCTCCATCGCACAATAACAGTGGATCCACAGAATAATTGTTATAGGCCTTTTAATTGCTGAATCTACCTTAGTAGACACAAACTCAGCTCTTTCTGCCCAAAGAGAACCTTCTGATTTATCTTCTGACAGTACAGTTGTGACCTTTATAATTCAAGAGAATGGACTTTGCTCTGCAATGCTCTGTTAGGTGGATGCAAGAGATTTCAAAACATACATGATTGTGGATAGTTCAGCAGCAGCAGTAGTCTTCAATCAACATCATGATGCCATTGTGGACTTTGCTACCAAACAAATACATGTCCTGAACTGCTTACAGAGAAATGTATGCTGACCCTGAAGTCTGGAGACGGCCAAAGACTCAGAGGAGCTCGCTTCTGGTAGAGTGCTGCTCCTGTAAAAGCAAAATAACATGCCCTCCGCCCATGCATGCTCATATATAAAAAAACATCTCAAATCACATAGAAAAAGATCTGATCTTTCCAACAAAGAAAGCCAGTGCAGTGCCTGGAGTTTCTCTTTTCTCCCAGGTCCTTTCCAATAATATTTGGCTCAAGTTCAGCATGTTACAGGGCTCCCAAGCCTCTTTCCCAGATATATCTGTCTTGTCTCTCTGGGTAAAAGAAACTTATTTCTGGCTCTCTGTCAAGCTCCCCACAACCTTGTATTACCAAACAACAATGTTGAAGGCAGGAATGCATACTTTTGCTTTGATTTCCACAGAGAATCATAATTCTTCTCTGCTTCTTTCTCCCCTCCTCCTCTCCCCTTTAGGTGACAAATGGCTCTCTAGAAGTCGCCCTTCTCTTCATTTTGACCTTCTGTTCACCTCCTCCATTTTTTTTCCTCTGCCCTGGCCGATTCCAATTTGGGTAATTATTCTGTCTACAGTACGTAAAATTCTCTCTTTTGTTGTAGTCAAAGATAATATCCTTCTCCTTCTGTTCTTAAATGTAATGCTATGCCTTGATAAATCATTACTGTGGTTTACCCCAAAAAGGAAAGAGTGAGTGATTCGGGACTGATATCTTTTCATAAAGTCGTTCCAGTGTTTAGGAATACTTTGGGATGAGTGGTGTTATATTATTAGTCCTTAATCCCTAGATGATTTGCATTACAACTATTATTCGCTCTATTGTACAGCTTTTTAAAGGGTGCCTATTTATTAAAGTGAATTGACACTAAAAATATGTAAACCTTTGCCCATGGAAAAATGAAAATAGCCATAGCTTTGGAAATGTTTTAGCAAACTGAAATTCTAGCTGTTCTAAATGCAGCACTGAAGTGACGTGAAATCCAAACTGTGACATTTTTCTTTTGTTCCTAAGCCTGCACTTAGATCCATATATTCTTATTCTTAGTACAAAAAATATATATACAGACACAAAAGATGTAACAACCCTTTTTTTTGTCTTTCATCTTTAGAAAGGACCAATACCTTTAATGAAAACTTGAGTCCATCTTAAAAAGTATTTCTCTTATTATGCACATCAAGTCATGCCTTGGGTTAAAACACTTTGTAGATGAAGACAGCTGTTTGCTATGAAGTACCCACTGTTATTTTTGAAACAGATGCTTTGATTTGTTGGAAAGAACTGATATGTGCTGATTTTAGCCCCAATCCAGTATGACACACAAGCATGTGCTTAAATCTACCGTTACTCAGAAAAAGCTCTTATACATATGTTAAAAATTAAGAATGTGCTTAAGTGCTCTGCTTAATGGGGATGATCTTGAGCACATATTTAAGTGCACTGTTGAATCAAGGCCAGAATGCCCAACCTTAGTTATTGTGAAGTTTACTATCTTTTTACTGCTTTAAGTTCAAACAACATAGCAATGCTTTATTTCATGTCCTTTGCAAAGGAGGCAATAGCACACTTGACAAGAAAAAAGAGTTCATTACATCTTGCAAGCCAAATAGTGGGGAGGATGGCAAAGCCTGCGTAGAATTACCAGGCTCCCCTTTCTTACACTGGTAAGCACGTGAGATGTGATTCCTTCTGTGGCTGCTCTTCAATGGTTGTGAATCTGTTTCAGATCTCAGCTGGGTATTTATACAGCAAGAGCTCCTGCTTTTTGCCCTGCCTCACAATCTGACAGTGGCCAAAATGATATTTGCCCCACAGACTGCAGCTAAGGTGCCCATTCCGCTGCATTCCTGTTTGCAGAAGGTGTATAGAGGAAAAGCAGGTGTAACTTTCACTTTTTATATGAAGATATTATTCATCATCTATTTCCATGAGAATTTGGTCAAACCCTCTTTCCAACATTGATAATTTCTTACTTGAGGAAAACGTCCAGATTCCATACCAATCTTTTTTTTCTGTGATGTTTCTGACATATAATTCCCTGTGAAATCCATCTACACCCCAATATTGTGGGAATATCTGGATGGGTGATTTTCTTCTGCTTACTAGATTGTGCAGCATTAGGGGTTTTTTTCAGTCCACAATATCGGTGGACTGAAAACACGGTGTTAGACTCCATGTAAATCTCCAAATACAATGCATAAGAAAAACTGGATGCTTTTTAAAATTTTAATAACTCTTCAAAATGAGAGAGGAATGAAAAATAATAGTCAAATCTTTGCCATCCTTTACACACAGTTCTGAACACTTGGACTATTCTGAAACAAATAACTAGACCAAAATCTTGGTGATTTACTTTCTTGGGTTTAGTTGGAAACTCCCACCTTACAAAGTTGTCTGAAAAATAGCAACGCAAATCTGATATGAAATATATCAAGCCTCAGCTGTAGCTTCAGATCATATCTGTTGTAAGCAGCAGAAAGACAACAAATCTATGTGGGGAGCAACATGGATTCCCCTCTGCTTCGAGTGCCATTGAAGATGCCAGCTATGTTCAGATTATGGAAATTTTCTATTAGTTCTTATGATGAAAGAGTGAAGACTAAAATGAAGCTTGTCTCCCATGTTAGTTTGAGTTTGCAGTGCCCGCTGTCAGAAATACCATCTTTTGAAGTACTTAATGCCATTTATACATGTTCATGCATAAAAGTATAATTGCCATTTATCTTATGAAAAACATATTCTGATAATTTTCCACACTGCTGCATATTTATTGTATGTTCTGTTCTGCTGTTTCTTCTAATATCCTCATCTTTACTCATATTGTAGTAACAATATACATCAGGTTTATAATTAAAACATTATGAAAATAATGAAAAAAAGAAAAATGTAACAATAAAGATCAATTACATTTAATAGTCTGGTGATGGAAATGCACATTCAGAGCTCGAATTTACTACAAAGCCATGCTCAAAGTATTTCAAAGCTATGGATCCACCACAAAAAAACCTGCTTCTGTAATTGCCAGCAAAAAACTAGCAGTGGTACTGTTTAAAAACATCAAAGAACCACTGTCATCTTCTTCCCTACCTCTTTAAAGGAAGGGATTAGTTGAAAAGCAGTTCAAAGTGTAAGCCAGAGATCTTTCAGGGAACTTCAGAATTCGGAGCAGGTGTTTTTGCCATATGCTAGTAGTACATCCAGTAGCAATGCAAGTCATCCTGGCTTAAAGAAGAAGAACACCTGACTCAATATTCCCAGCAGATCTCCCAGACAATGAATCATGGGTTGAGGAATTGGAAGATAGGGACAGGCAGAAATAGGAATATTTTTTGACGGTTACTATGAGGATAAAAGAAAGGAAATCATGCTTAAAAGATATTACCAAAGCAAGTGAGAAAAGTCAGAAGTTTCTTATTTGTTAAAAACCCACCAATTCTTAGCTAAATTCACACAGAGGATATGTTTTCATGACAGACCTATAGAAGACTGACCCCAGAATTAGTGCATTCAGGTCATCCTTCTCTAGCCATAAAGCACTGCTGCTTCTTAAGTGTTACTGTACACACCTAAGGTAATACTTTCCATAATTCTTCTTTCTGCAGTGCACTGGACTGCTCACTGATGATTTCCTGGTGAAAAACTACAGATTTTGCCTGTTCCAAGCCAGTTTGGACTTTAAGGTGGATACTAGAAGATGTTCAGCCTTTAAATTCTTGCACAGTTAGGTGTTTCTTTACATGAAAACAAAATCCCAATATTTGTTGGATAGTTCCAGACAGCCCAAGTATAAAGCACAAATCATTTCAAGTCCAAGAGGCTGTGGACAGAAGGGGGTTTGAGCCCCAGCTAGCATGCAATGTTACATATGAATATCACTCAGATTTCATACAGAAGAAGATTCTACTCAGTAGTGTAAACCATGAATAACGGGCCTGGTATCTGACCTTTTAAAAATATAAGCAAAGGAGTTGTTCCACTTGCTCTGCTCTGTGAAGCTTCACAGATAAAAAGCACAATCACTCCCAGCTTCTTGTCCTTATTAATATCAGTTATTGCTGTGGTACTTGGCTGAAAAGACAAGTCAAACCTTCAGTCTGCTCTTACCAGAAAGACATCAAAATCATAGTTTCAGCATACATAAACCAGTGCTCAGTGGAAATGTTTTGTACTCAAAGCAGAGTAGGAAAGGCCAGATGATTTTGCTATGCCTACTCAAAGGAAGAGAAATTTCACTTGCAAAAGAGTAAGTATGGAGACATGTCCATACTTACTGGTCACCAAGGAGGTTAAAGGAAGATGGAGAAGAAATTATAACTGTGTGTCCAGCTGCGTTCTCATCACACTGTGTGACAAAACGTGCACTATGAATCATTATATTTCTTTACAGTTATGTACTGGAACCATCTCCAGAACTGAGCATCTTAGTATTGCCCACAAATTCAGTGCAGAGGAGATCACAGTCCAACATTACTGTCTATAGGGTAGTCATGTGATTTCCTCTCTAGAACATGGCATCTGCAGCCACCAAATGCTATAGACTGAATTTAGCAATAGGACTGCTGATGAATAAATATTCCCAGTGGGAGCCAACTGAGCAGTGTCCCACAGTGTCATGAGTCATTTGTTATTGCTGAACAGTCCATGCCTCTGCACAGTGTAGAGAGCAGTGCCATACAGAGATGCTGTCCTGCCTTCTGGGAAGAGATTAACTTGGCCAAGCCCATCATATTTAATTAAATTCTCCACTAAACTGCTAAATTGCTTTCAGTCTTGAGATCATATTCTGAGAGCTGAGAAAGGAGGTAGTTTGCAGTTTTCTCACCCAGTGAATAGAGTATGGTCTTGCAGTGAGATACAGCTTACACAGTTCTAATGTCAACATTTTAGATAACTGCATGTGAGCAAGTCACCATAGATTGCCTGCATCACCCGTGAAAATATGTCAGCAATTTTGGAGCACAATTCCTCTGGCCTATATTAAATGACTGTGAGCTGACTCATAGCCCAGAAATACCTGTTTTTCTCATTGGAGGAAGGGGAGTTTAGGGTGAATTCTTGAGAAAGAAAAAAACCCTCATGTTACAGACATCTCCAGCCAGTCAGATGAATCCTGTGCAGTGAGACTAACAAGTCACAGAGCAGACAGGCAAGACTTAAGCCAAATGTATTGAATATTTTTCACTCTGATTCACTGAGAAATTGTTCTGCTATCTACTCAGTACAAAGTAAATGAGTACGGCACAGCTGCTCTCCAAGAGGGAGCACCGAAATATGGGACTGGCTACAGGAATGATGAGGCCCACAAGAGATTACTCAGCTTTAGACAAAACCATTCCTTCTAGTTTGTCAGTCTACTCATCTAGGCCTGATTTTTTTCTTACTTTCCTATCTACCTGAAGAAATATTCAGCAAAAAACTTACACAAATTTTGTGAGGAAGCCAGAAACCATATTTTCTCCTTGTGACTCAACAAGATTGGAATTTGTTACTGATCTCAGTCAAACCAGTGCAAATCAGGAGCAAGTACATCAAAATCAATGGTGATAACCTAGTAGGAAGCGAGGATCTGGGCCTACTATTTTAAAAATGGCAGCAAATCTCACCTTATATGAAGATGGAATGATACAGTTTGCTTCTAATGAGATGGTGTAGTCTTTTTATGTGACAGAGAAACAGTGTTGTAGCTGAACTGTAAAATAAAAGTTTTCACTTAACTTACAGTACATTTTCCTGTCATCAAAAAAGCATTTGGGAAAAATAGTTCCCAATGAGTCTCTGTTGAAATTTTGGGATAATAAACTTTTATATCTTAATATTTATGATTCTAATAAACTACCACAATATTAAAATGAAAGATACAAACTCTGAGGTCAAAAACTACAATTTGTTGTAAGGCAAAACAATTTTGAATAATAAACCACTATTGAAATCTAAGATCACTTCCTATAATTTAATAAGTAATCCCCTTGGTGATATATCCCGGATATTAAACTAGTTTAGCTCACTTGGACCAGCTGTTTTAAATTGGTACATAGCATTCTGCCAAATGATAATACAAAACTAAGCATGATAACCATTTATGTTCTGATTTTTACCTTCATTGCTGATCACATATTGGCTAATCAGGAGCAATTAATTCATTCATTATTGTTTATGATAGTGAATGACAAGTATAAAGATAATACCTTGTTTGTTAGCTCAGCTATAGCACTGTTGGATGTCAGTTAACCAGATGCAAATGTTTGATTGGATAATGTATCTCACAGCTCCCAATCCACCTAGCATGTGCCAAAGCAGTTAGTGTTTTCTCACCACAAACATCCAGCTGCAGACTATAAGTGTTTCCATAATAAAGTCAGTATAGCTTGTACTTTTAAAACTTATTCAAAGGATACTGTTTGAGTCTGAGAGAAAAAACATTTTCAAAAGGGTCTGCCCCAAAAGGGTCTGCCCCATGTGCAACCAAAAATAGTCCATAAATGTATCTTTCATTATGTTTCAAAGACACTGGTGTTAAACTTTTTAGTCATTAGAGAAGATGATAATTCGTCAATTACTTGTTCCATACAAATGTTTGCTGATGCTGCTGATGCACCAAGTTCAAACTTTTTAGTCATATATGTGATTCATCATGGAAGCTGCCCGGTAACAACCACAACAGAAAGACTCTGAGCCTAGGTCAAAATCATGACATATTGAGTCTTGGTACTCAGTGGTTATGGTTTGTCTTATCACTGCATGAGGAGGTTCCCACTCCAAATCAGTGTGTGAACCCTATAATTAATTGGAAAACGAAAAAATGCTGTTCCACTCTATGGCATAACACCTTGTTCAAGAATAGGCTTTGCAGTCATGGAAATACAAGCAGCAGGCAGCACAACTGACATAGAGCAGAAACTCGTTATGTCTGGTTCCCAGAGCAGGTGCTGATGGTGTTGGGCACGGTCTCCTTCTCTGGTCAAGGAACTGAACATTGTGTTGGTCATGCAACAGGAAAGGCTGCAGCCACGAGGATGTGGAACCACATCCCACAGAATCTGATGCGCTTGAGAGCTGTGCTGGCTTGACGTCTATAAAAACGACAGTTTTATTTACACAATTGTTCCATCATACTTTACTGAAGGGAATAGAGAGAGATTGCTTAACATGCTTCCAATTTGTTTATTTGTTTTCCTTTATTGGATAAAAGTAGTGCTCAGGAAATAACTAATGTAACTGACAGCGCTGACTTGAATGAAGAAGGGGTGATGGCAAACAGGGACAGTTCTGTGGGAGACTGGTGAATGACAGGTTCTTTACCCACCCAGAAAATCCTTCTTCAAACAAGTGCCCTTCGTGGGTGGGGACAGATGACCAAAAATATTTCCATTTGTGAAAGAATTCTGGTCTAACCTCAGATCAACAGACCTAATCAACACTAATCCAAGCAAGCACTTAGCCCTGTTGCAAACAAGCATAGACTGTATTACTTTGGAAGCTCAGGAAAGTCAGCTATGAAATACAAATTGTAGGTCTACCCTCGACATTTCTGACTGACATTAATGGAAATGACAGTTTACTCCCAGAATAAAGATAGGTTGGGCTGAGGGAACATAACAATTCCCTAAGAATTACCACTTGATTACTTATTGCCAAACCCTTAGTGGTGTCAAATATTCCACAGAGGTCAGGAAAGAGCTATGTAGAACTGTCAATGCTCCTAAAAGTTTGTGCTGGATCATTAGAGTGCGGCTTGTAGACTGAAGCGGTCACAAAGAAGCAATATTTCTTTGCCACTCATTGAGGAATACGAAATACGTTCTGAGTTTTGCAGTACTTGATATAACTGAGGCTGTGTGCTGAAACAGCCCTGCCCAATCAGAGCAGTGGAACAGCAATAGCATCTCTTCCAAATATCATATTTGTGGTTTTTCTCTTCCATTATAGTTGACAGAGTTAGGGTAAGACACTGAAGCAAATGTAAAACCTATCACTTTTAAACATGACATCTTTGTATCTGATCCCCATCTGACATGGATGGGGAATAACCCTATGATGATAACAAAGCTGTACCTCTTTATTCCAGGCCCTAAAGCAGCTGGGCTTCTCCATTTCTATAATTTAGACAATACAACAAAATTCTCTAGAAATAGCAGTTAGGATTTCCTCTGTTTTACAAAGCACCAAACACTCTCGGGGGCTCAGAAATAATTCCCAAGTACTGTTTCAATGTGTTTGAATTCACTGACCATTCTCAGCTATATGGGAACACACACACATACACAAAGAGCCCTTGAAAGAAATCAGAGCATCTGATGGAAAAGTTTTACTTTACTCTGGGTGATCTCAGCTACATTATTTACACACAAAAATCTCTTAGAGGGAACCATAAAAAACACATCAAAGTGCAGTGACTTTTTGTGCCCCTCCCTCCCAAGCTCTACAACACATTTTGCAGTTTATTTTCTCTTCCTGGTCAGTTTCTTCCAGATCTCATAATAAAACAGAGTGCATGAAAACTGAAACTTTTCTGGGAAAAAATGTTTTTAAATATTTTCTTTTAGAAGCTGATTCTCCTCCATTGGACTTTTTGCAATTATTTTAGAATGTTTCATTCTTCTATCTTCTTGGTCTGCAACGGTCTCCCTTAGGAGATGTATACGTATATGAACATGGGGATGGTGTCAGACCCTGTGCTTTGTGGGCCTCATGCTCTGGTACCATTAAACTAAACTAAACCACCATCTTTGCATTTTGTTCCTCCCCAGCGCAGGGAGCAAGGTGGTTTGCAAAACCACCAAGCCTCAGCACTAGGTGTGGTCCTTCAGAAACCTCCTAGGATGAACCTGCATATGGGACCTGACAGAGCCAGGAAGCATTGGATTTAATTGTGCATTTTTAGTCACAAAATTGGAGCGGAGCAGGGCAGCTTGCCATATTTGCTAAAACTGGCCCTGTGGGCTACCATTTGCACATAAGAAATCGGGAGACCCAAATTCTGTTCAAAAGCAGATTTCTTACATAGGCCTGAAATAATTGACTCACCCCTCCACATCTCAGGTCTTTCCCCATAACTTTGGGATCTTTAGTGGGGTATAAGTACCTAACATTCATGACAGAGTATCAGTCAGCGATTATGAGAATTAGGATTGCACAAGCAGTTCAGCAGAAAGAAGATTGCACACTCTTCAATTTGTTTTCTGGACTATCAGTGGATATTGCACTCACAGAAGAGTGGGGCACACCTACACTTCAATTCCTGTGTGGGACACCTTCTCTTGGGGTTTGGGATTTAATTACTGGCTGGATTCTGGTTATCCACAGGAATTCACAGTCAGGAAGAGGTGGAAACATGACTCAGCCTCTAAAAGTCATCTGGCAGCTGCAGAAGGATATCTGAATATCTTGCTGTAAAAAACACTTTGCAATTTCTCATACCCACTATCTTCCCTCTCGGATGGAGGGGAGGAAGGAAAAGTCACAGCTTCGTTATACAAACCAAGTACCCCCTATTAACAATTTTTTTTTCTTCCATAACTGATGGCAAGTCCAGACTCTGGCTTGAATTTGGAATAATCATATACTTTCCTTCCTTTTTAGCACTCTAGCTACCTTTGTCTCTCCACCTCTGTCTACCTCTGTCTCTGCACTTGCCCTGCTTGTCATGTCTCCTCCAAGATGCACCCATTGAAAGTTAAAATTTCATATTTCAATGAAATGCAAGACAGTTGTTCTGGCTTGTATCTTCACCATTTGTATTGGCTGCCGTGCTTTCAAATTTCTGAATTACCCTGTTTTGGCTATTTCCATCATTTTAAGGCCTCCCTTTTCCTTATGAGCCCACCTGGAAAATGGCAATAAAACTTACAAGCTGTAGGGGGCTTTTTTTCCAAAGTTCACTGCAGCTCTAGTTGTTTTTAAGAGAGCTTGTCACTTTATCAGGCATAAAGGATTGTTATTATCCTGTGTGCCTAAATCTAAGTGATTAAATGAACCAAACAGCTTGGTTTGTGCAATATCTATTCAGGATGGGGTCTATTAAAATACAGGTGACAAAACTCTCAATAATTTTAATTGTTTCTAAAGTATCTTACACAACCCAACAAAATAATTCATCCTGCCATGTGTAAGCTCAAACTTGGAACAAGAATATTGGAACTACAGTTCAAACAGCGGAAAACCACTAGAATCTTAAAAAGTTGATAAGTGGTTATTCATCTAAAGATGTTGCCTATGACAATTTTGTTATTTGTTGTCTTAAATACAGACTTTTGGTGTTCAATACAGGTGAATTACTCTGCTAGACCAAAAAATGGTCTCTCTAAACTGAAAAATGGTGACAGCCTAGAGACAAGCAATCATGATCTGCACTCTTCTAAGAATGTAAACAAGAAAATTCCCAATTATTGGCATGGTTTCTCCTTTAAAAGGCATAATTTCTAAAAGGTGAGGAATGTTATGAGCAAAATTCCTGGAAACTGAAATGTAAGCAGGGAACTTTGAATGAAACTTGGACGTTCTTTTGGAAGAGTTTATTAAATGGCTAAACCCCCACAATTTCACAATCAAGAAAGAACAAACTTTGGCTATAAGCCAAACCTCATTTTGTGGAAACTGTGAGTATAAAAACAATGTATAACGTGAAAATGAAAAAGGTAGATTTAGTTAGCAGTAAAAATGAGAAATTACCAACAAAATGAAATAATTAATACAAGAAACTAAAAGCATGGGAAAATAATTCCTGTCTATATGAAAAAAGCAATAATTTTAAAAGTTTTGTTAAAGATAAAAATGTGCTAGAAGTGATATAATGCTGACATTAGATAAGGATATTAAATCTGTTAGTAATCATAGAGAAGGATAAGGTTTCAGTAAATATTGCCTTGTAGAAAAACAGGTTCATTTAATCACTTCACATGAAGATGATCAAGATTTTTCCAGTCCTTCAAGTAGCAAGGAGGAATTTAGGCAAAGTCTGTTAAATATTTTTAAACTGGTAGCTTGAATCCAAGAGCCCTTATTTTCCCGAGGAGTCAGCTGAATCACTAATGCTGCTCTTCAATAAATGTTGAAATACTGGTGAAATTCCAGAAGACTAAAAAAGAAATACAAATCCTGAGCCAATATACAAAAAGTTTGAATTAGGCAAGTCACTGGAAATCAATCCCAGTCAAAAAAGGAATAAGCTGATAAAGCAATAAATGTATATGGTTAAGATGGGCTGACAGTTCCCTAAAGCAACCAGTCATGGGGAACGCTTCTTCCTTTAGTCTCAGTTCTCAAGGATTGGGTGAAGCGTGACCACATGCAATGTAAAATATTCCTAAAATAGTGGCAGAAGACAGCTGTGAATGACAGATGTAAAAACCTATTGAAGAACTGATAATGATATACAAAATTAGTTGATTTATTTAGTCAAGTGAGGCAATTTCAACTAACCAGGTACTACAGCCAAACTTCTGCAGCAGTTCTACAATGAATTTTTAGAGATAGGCAACAGAGCAGAATTTCCTAATGTAATTCTGAAAATATGTGAACCTTTTGTTGTGTAAACTGAATAGCAAATACAAGCAGGGTGATTATTTTGCCACTGCATGTAATATTGATGAGATTGATACTAGAATATTGCATACACATCTGGCGTCCATATTTGGGGGGGAAAAAAAGCTGAAAAATTGAAAAGGATGCAGAAAGGACCTTAAAAATCATTCCAGGATGGAGAAAATGCCATGGGGCACTGGAAATACTCAATCTATTTAGATTATAGCAGATTTAAGGGTGGCTTGAATGTGCATGCACATACATTCATTAGGAAGAAAGCTGAACACTTGAAGGACTTTTAAACAAAAGCAAAAATGCCTAAGGAAAATCAGTAGATACAGGCTAAAACCGGACAAGTTTAGTTTGGAAATAAGACACATTTTTCAGCAGTGAGGGAGATTAGTCAGAAAAAGCATCTACAAGGGAAAGTAGTGAATTCTCCTTCTCTTCATAATAATATTGGCTGCGATTCAGAAAGATGTGCTTCAGCCAAATAAAAGCTACTATTTAGTCAGAGATTTTTGCTCAATTTAACGTATTAAATTGTGCAATTATTTCTTCTGCGCTTAAACACTTTATGTAGGGTACAACTCACTTAACTTTAGCTGTCTACAGTGTAGATATCTGAAACTCAGGTAGCCTGTGCAGGATTGCTTTAGAGTTAAAAGACACTTAGAGGGCTGGATTAATCTCACCCATTTTAAAAACCTGCATTAGCATGAGATTAATCCCGAGAAGTTCCTCTTTCTCTCTACTACAAAAGAGATGTTATAAAGGGAACAAAAAGAGACTATTAAGGGAACTTGAATAACTAGCCCTGATTACAAATTTTCACTGAAAAAGCATGCCTTTAGTCAGGTGAATCCTGACTACATTTTGTGTCTGAGTATCAAGAAGGCATTCTGACAACAATTCCTGAGCAATGTATCTAGTTCAACATGAAAGGCAGTGCCTGGATTTCTGCTTGGATTAGGTGAGGTAGAGGTTTACAATATTTCTTCTGTACCTAATGTGTATCTTTTTACATACATTTATTTAGATTTTGTCTACCATTTTTTTCAGCATCAGATGCATTTTAAAATCTAACAGTAAAAAATTATGTTTTCCCTACATTTCAAAAATAGATTTTCAAAAGGGAATTAATGACAAGGAGTTGAATGTCTGTATTTGCTAAAGGCGCAACATCTCATTGCCACCCAGTAATCCAGCCCAGCAGGAGGACACCGAACAAAATGATCTCCTGTGTGAAATAAGAACTTGCTGTGATTCTGAATTGTGGGATGTTTTCCTGTTTGCTTTGAACTCCACATTAAAACAAGGTGGAATAAATATTTCCAACAACAGAAGAAAACTTGAAAATGAAATAACTCAGAACTCTTCACAGACCACAAGACTCAGTCACTCAGAGCAGGCACATGAACACACACACAGAGTGAAGGGCTTGTGGAGACTGAGGGGTTTGTGTTTGAAAATAAGCAAAATCTCCCACACCAGCCCTGGTCAAATTTACACAAACAACATGGCTTGAAGTCAAGGGAAGATTTGCCTCAGGAAGGACTAGAGGGCTGGATTCAATGTACTGTTCATTAGGGCTATTTTCCTTTTCTTTATGAGCCACATGGGAATCTATCTCCCTGTTTCAACTGACATGAACCATTTTGTTTCAGCATTTTTTTACTGTTCTAGCCTGTACGCTTTATTGATGTTGATTATAATTTGGTTGCTCACCAACTTATATTGAAAGGAAAAGCTGCAGTCCAAACCCATTTCTGTGGTGATTTAACAACAGCTAACATGTACAATGCTTGGACCAAATTTTCTCATTAAATAGTTATTAGTGAAATTTTTATTTTTGCTAAGAAATCTTTTAATACCAAAGCACATTTCACTGACATACATTTTAAAGTGTATAACACTTCTTCTAGATAGACTACTAACTTAAATAAGAACATTATACAAGCAATGAAAATTACTAAGGACTTAGAAGAGGCACTTGTGGAGCATCTGAAAAGAGTAGGATTCAGCTTGGGCATTATACCTTAATCATGTACAATAATTAATTTTATACATATATATATGTATGTATGTATGTATGTATGTATGTATGTATGTAACATGGAGAATCTATTTAGCCTTACTGAAAATAATGAAAATATTAATGCACTGAAAACAAAATTAAACTTTTCTCCCTAAAAATCACTTCATTTGTCGACTTCCTTGCTATAAGACAATTGGGGAAAAAATCTCAGCATGTCTTTTTTTAGATCATATTTTTAAGATTGCTCAGAGTACAATTGTAAAATGAATGAAAATTTGGAAATTTATTGGTTAACTATTTAAATAATGAGCTAACACACACTTTAACATCTTTCAAAGTTCAACATACATTTCTATGTGATGCCATTATTTTTTGCTTATAGAGATCAGAAAAGGTTTACAAATATTATGCCAAACTCTTAAACCATAATTGCAGTCTCACTCAGCAGACACAATTTTTCACATCTATTTTCTTTCCCCTGGAAAGAGGCATGAAACAGAGAATGGACCAAGCATTACCTAAATCAATGTATTGCTAGAAGATGGCTTTACAGTACAAGATTAAACATGACCTAAGATCCTATCTAGAACAGATGTGAGCTGTAGACTATCCATAGTCAAGGAGAAAATTTTCATCTGGAGCAACTGTTTCTATCAAATTGTCAACAATGGGACATCTCTGGAGGTTTCTTATAAGTATGTGACACTCCCTACTGAATCATGATCAGACCTAAGAATATTTTTCTTTTCTGAAACCCAGTTTCAGCTTTAAAATACTGCTGCAGTAGGGCCCCAGAGAAAACCCAAGCTCTGGAATGTGACTGTCAATATGCTTAAATTGTTAAGACACCATTGGTCTATGTCAGTTACCATTTCCTCAGACAGCAGCTGAGCCTGGTTTAAAGCAAGTATATTGGTCAGGAATAAATCCCAATAAATTCTTTGGATATAGCTAAACTGTGTTACAGAGAAAGGGACTAGATGTATGGATGTGGTCCATGCTGTGCCATCTGCCCCCAGGTTCAGAAATCAGGCCCTGAACCATTTTCCTGACAGCACAGGTTTAGTCTTTGTGTGCAAAAGATAATATAGCAATATGGAAATCCTGAACTCTGCCCTTAGGAGGATGTGGGAAATCCTAAGACTATCTCTGGAAAAGATGAGGGACCACAAAACTTGCCAGTCAAAAGAATTTGGGTACCTACAAACAGCAGTTGCTGAGAAAGGACAAAGAGCAGTGCCAGCTGTTAGCAGAGTGTGCTGCTGGGGGCCCAGCTGGCTACGGTGAGGACAGCAGGATGGAAGGGTTGATGGAGGGGTAGGAAGAGCCAAAGTTTGGATCAACAACTTCGTGGCAGTGTCCCTACAGCCTTTCTGATTGTTTTCTGAGCTCCTTTTTGGAAAGGTCACTGGCCCAGAATGACTCACATCCATAGTGTTCCTCCCTTGAAATGGTTGTACTGCATCTAACAAAAAGCCTACCTAGATCCAAAGACAAATACAAAAAGCAAGTGCCAAGACGAGAGCATAATAAGGTAAGGAGCTAGTAAAACTGCATTACCTCCAACTGCTCATAATTTAGTGTCTTTCTGAGTTCAGCAGGTTTGTCTTGCTTGAATTTGTCTGTTTCTCCTCTTCAATTTTGGTATATACAGCATCCTATGCCAAGGAACTCCACCACTTAACTGCACCACAAGTGGAGCTTCCTGCCGGTTTTACGCCTTCCTTCTAACTCCTGCTAAACAATCAAACCTTATGGCCTCCTCAGCATCACTCTAGGCTGGATCAACCTTTTCCGTGACTGCCCCCCAGGCATTGCTTTACCAGACCTGGGAGTCACCATTTCTTCAGGCTTCAGAAAGAAGTTTATCCATACCCCCTGCCTTTGCCTGAACTTTTTTCAGTCCTGCTTCTGTATTTGAGTGATTTCAGCACTGTGCACTATTCCAGTTTTTGTGAATTTCCAGAGTAGCACACCACATTCTCTTTTTAAAATTCCCCATTCCATTCCTAATTTCTAACAATTGGCTTATGCTTTTGTGCACTCCTGGTAATGTGAACCGATTGTGTCCACACACTGCAGCCCTTGGAGCAAAGCCTGGCTTAGTACTTGCCCCATAGATTTGGCACACACTGACTCACTGACCTCACATGATCTGCACAAAGTTCATCTATTGCACTCTTCCCACTGGAAGCTCACAGCTGTAGCTGCCCTGCCACATCCCTGTCAGCAGCTCAGGATATTCTCACAGTCCTTTTCTTTCCTCTTATGACCTTCCTCACCTCAGTCCAGGGTAGCCTGAGCTACCCTGCCACAAGGGCTAGATCTTCTCCTGCCCCCAAGTGGCCTAACTTTAGGACTGAAATGTTGGTATTCTTTAAGAGGGCATACCCTTCCTGCTTGCCCTAGATAAGAAGAGTATCTCCTTTTCCATCTGTCATTCTTATTATTTTCTTCACAGTGACAACATGGGTGTAGACTGTGGGCAGCAGGATGCAGTGTGAGGAAACCAGAAGTGTGAAAGGTCCAATGGGGTGGGTATAAGTTGAAGAACCAGGTTTTGTGGATAGATGTTGGATGCTTGACTGATTCACCGGATCAGTCCTTGGACTGCTTAAAAAGTGAGCCATGGTTTGTTCAAGAAGACACCTATTTTCTCAGCTCCAGAATGGATCCTGGAGGTGACCCAATAGGTGGCATAGACAGCCTGGGGAGCAGGGCCACGGCGTAAAGCAATTAAAAGGTTGCTGCAAAGAGGAACAGAATAGTCTGTTCTCCAGATCCCCTGACAGGAGGAAGAAAAACAGTATGTTTAAATTACAGGAAGGGACAATTAGGTTAGACAGTGGAAAGATCTTTCTAACGGCGAGAAGAGTTAAGCCCTGGAATAGCTCGCCTGGCAACTGGTGCTGTTTTTCTTGCTGACAGGTTGTAAGAACAGGTTAGACAAACATGCCAGGAATGGTTTAGGTCTACTTGATCTTTTCTTGGGTCAAATGGAGAGATAAGATCACTTCTTCTGTTCTTCCCAGACTCACCTGCTACAATATTATCATTTTTCATCCCAGATTGCTAGAGATAAAAATGGATTCTTTTTCCACGTTTTTCACTACTGCAAAGAGTAGCTTGTTTTATATGTCTAAAAATTCTGACAGACACAAAACCACATTCTGTGCTTGTAAAAGTCAGAAATCCCACAGTTAAATCAAAGGATCTCTGTCCAGTTCTGCCTGTTTTGCTTCACATGCAGAAACTAAGTATGACACATTTCGTTTAATAATACAATATTTACTCATTAAATATATTTACCACCTTCTTTGGAAGTCTTTGCCTTTTATCTGCTGATTATTTCACAAGCTGAAAAGTAAAATGAGTGTTATGGCAGAAAGTCTCTTTTCAGGAGTCGCAAATAGAAACCACTTCAGAATACCTCTGGTCAGAGTTCGTATTTGTTTGGCTTTGATTACAAAATTACAGATATCTGCTTAAAGTATTATAGCCAAATACTGGCCCAGGAGGGATTATATTCCCAGTTCTGAGATTAATGCATTGTACAGCCCCTGGTCATGAAATTTAAAAGGCCACTAAATAGTGGCCACTGGCCGTTTTATGTGACAGCCTAAATAATTAAAAAGGTCTGTTTCAATCCCATATCCATTGAGTACATTTTTGTAATGTTTTGCTGCCTAGAAATGGTCTCTGCACCAAAATGTAGCACTAAAATGAGAGTTTATCCTGTATCAGTTAGGAATCTGCAATCTGTTTTACGATTCTACAAGGATGTATAAAAGAAATAAGGTATAGCTATCCAGTAGAACTTTTCCCCATTCAGAGATTATTGCTGAACCTTATTCCTTCGGCTTCTGTCCAAACAATCCACACTCAGTATTTTCCTCAGTTCTTTGTTGACTGCTTATAACCTATGTGGAAATCCTTAGATTGCTGTTTGGAAATCACCAACATTACATTACCTGAATTCACAGGCTTAATTTCTGGCTTTAAGAGAAGCCCCATACTCGAGATTGGTTAAGCATCTCACTGTCCCTACAGACACTTACTGTGGTGTAGGTAGAGTCATTCCCAGAATTGTTTCTCTGATGTCACCTTCTCCATAAACACCCAGGTCTTTACAATCAATATGTTTAAGCCGTGGGCATGCCCTACACACCATGAACTCTTAGAGATCGTGCTCAGGCTACAGCCAAAGACTTCATAGTTTATGTTCAAGCTTTTCTAGGAAACTCTATCTCACTAGTCAAGTGTAATCCTTTAGGCTTGTCCAAAGCATCTCTATTATTATCTACCGAAATGTGAAGGGACAACTTGCTTTGAACCTGAGAGGTGATTATGGAATATACACCTGCCTGAACAGGACACTCATCTGAGACACCATGATAAAACTGTCCTTCTTGGATCCCGGATGTGCAGACTCAATCTTAAATTCTAAACTGTCAGCAGGATGCTTTTTCTGCAGGGAAATATGTTAAACATCTGTCTGAGCTTAAAAAACAGGATCAGGAGAAAGCTGATGGGGCAGAGAGATTGCTATGGGACAGTTACATCTCCAAAAGGTTATTTCTAGGTGTCTCTGCCTAAGTCAGCTGCTTATGCACCAAAAATTGATCCTCTTTCTATTCATGGAAGCTCTCTTCTATCAGGTGCTTCAGGCATGTGTCCTTTTGGAGTGCTGTAAATCACTTCAGAAAACCGTGCTTTCCTCACCCAAAGAAATGTCAAAAATAAAAACTGTCAGTGTTATAAACATCATGAATAAACAAAAATATTTTTTAGGATCTATGAAAAACTATTATGAGGGACTGAATTATTCCTGCTGACAAAGGCTGATTTTCTGGGAAAATGTGCTGAGACTACAGAAAACACTAAGTAACTCTCCACTGACATCCTCTGTCGGCCTTAATGTAATGGCAAATGGATTGTTAATAGCTCAGACGTATAAGGCACTCCAAGTTTTTTAAAGAATAACTAATATTGATAGGGTATATTAAATACATTTATTTTAAAAAATATTACAAAATCTTTCATGTGGAAATTGCATTAAAAGTATGCACACTCAAGATGTAATACTATCGTGGTAGGGGAGGTGGGGGTGTGTTCTCTTTTGAAGCAGCAATAACATTTATGAACTTTGTATTTCCCAGTTTTTTCTCCACAAAACATTTTTTCCAAAGGCAGGAAAGTGGTGTTTTCTAGTTCAGAGAGGATGTGTTGTGACATTGCCAGTGTCTTGACTTTTTTTTTCTTTCCTTCCTCTTTAGGTTCTTTAGAGCTAGATACACAGAAGATAACAGTCCTATGGTTTATCTATAGTCCAGAGACTCAAAAACAATGAGGCAAGGTGAGTGAAACTTCCTGCTGATGACAATGTACCATAAAGAGAAAGAAACAGAAAAAGAAGGGAAGATGACACAAAAAAATTACAGTCATATTTGAATCATCTGTGTGATTGTCTTTCATATTTAAAAAGTTTCTAAAGATTTGTGTGACTAAAAAAGCAAAGGATATCCTGAAGAAGATGGAGGAATTTCCACTTATTGTAGTTCACATAGATGCCAGATTCACACAAGAGCAGCAAGATGCGCAGGCCAGAAGGACAGTGTTGGATATCCAGGAAAAGAAAATAATCCAGAGTGGACATCACCATGTTGCACAACTCAGTGGTGCCAAACAAAAGGTAACAAAGAAGGCATCAGGTGTGAGTGGGCTAGAGTGCAAAGGAGCAGTGGGGCTCCTGAAACAACAAAGTGCACTTACATCCAACTCCTGGCTTCAAAACTCACCACACATTTTAGGAGGTCTTTCAGAAGGATTAGGTAGACACTGAAGAGGAACATTAAGTTGAACAAATAAAAGTAGCGTTGCTCTTATACAAAGCAATGTAATAGTAGCACAAGAGATAAAAACTAATAGTCCATGAGTAAACAGATAAATACTACAGTTGGCTACACAATGTACTATACGTCTTCAGAAAATCTAAAAATGCATGGAGCTATGCTAAGGGAGACACTTTGCCAGATCAGTATGGAAGATAAAATCTTATGGTGAAACACTTGGCTGAGCTGTAGGATAGTGTAAGTAACCAGGGCAAAGAACAAATTGTGCTGGAGACTTGCAGCAGGTCACTGGGACTGGTAAGGAAAAGAAATCACTACTTTTTGTACAGCTTCTGAGGACACTCCAGAAGTTAGTGCAATGGGGTTAGCAGCTCCACAGGAAGATGTTTTGCCTGTGCAATATATTTTTGCTGTATACCTCACTGAAACACCAAGGAGGAAGAACATGTTACGTGACAAACTGACACATTAAAACAGCAATAGCTTATGTAGAGGAAAAAGCACAGTTCCAGTAGGAAGATCAGTCAGAAGAGCCACACTGGATGAGGCCTATTCCAATCTGAACAGCAAAATCAGTCTCACAAACGCACATTTCAACATTAAATATAATTATTTTAGTCATAGCCACTCTTGATTACTATCAATGGATAGTCCTGTGAAAAGACATTGTGTTATTCAACATCTCCAAGCCAGTGCCATGAGCTAATACACCATGTTAACATCCTGGTTCTTACACACTAGCTAAAAAGTATCAATCATTATTTGTCTGATATTTTAAGCTGCAGTCACCCAACCAGACAGCTGGACATAGCCACCTTTAAATTCAAGCTGTCACTCACACTTTTTGTATTACAGTAGACATTATTAGAATATTGCCCATGTGAACCACTGGGGAAGTTTCTGCACATGGCGGCTGGAGTCAGGAACAGAATAACTGGCAAATTAGGGTAGTGAAGCAGTGCCATTAATAGACAAAGGGGATTAATAAAAGGCTTGATTTACCCTTTGTCTATGATAATAACCTATGTTCGTTCCCCTTTTCTTGTGCCTCAGTTGTTTCACCACACACCTTTCCAATGAGCAGCGGAGTAAATAAAAACTGGTCAGGCGGGCTGACGTTGATAAAATCAAGTTCACTGGCAGATATTTCAAACCCTTTATTAGCAAGGCCATAAACTACATATGCTGTTTGATTAGGATATGATGAAAAGAATTTATTAGCAGATGTGTATTCAGCTACACTGTTTTACTGGCAACTTTATGAGATTCTCTCCTAGGCTGACAGGTGCGGCTTGCCAGCTGCCTTGTACAGCAAACAGGGGATGGAGATCATGCCATGTGCAATGATTTAATCAGTTACCATCAACTGCTGGAAAATAAACAAGGTTTTGTGCATTTCTTTCAGTCCCACGTATATTAATTGAAACCAAATATTACAAATGACACTGAAAGAGAGTATCACTGATCAGAGGAGACTTAAATTTAATAGGACACAGCCATGTAATACATAAATATAATAAAGCACAGTCATGTAATACATAAATATTTGGTTAAAAGATAGCAGAATTTTGTTAAACTTGGCAATGGGAAGTCTTTTGAAGTCTCATTTGTCAGTTTCCATTCGTGGGACAGTCAAATCTAGTCATTTGGGTCACAGCTGGCAAAAGAAAGATGATCCTCTTGGTTTATTGTTCTGATACAAAATTGTCATTACAAATTGAAAACACAGAGCAAATAAAAGAGGGCAAATGGGGAACTTGTGTGGTTACATATTTTTAACTGTTGCGTCTGGCTGTACTTTGCTTAATAGGGGTTGCAGAATTCAAGATGTCTATATCCTGTGTCTTATTACTATTGTTTAAAATTTCTATACCACTAGTTTACAATTAAAACGTTCTTTCTCAATTCAGTTCTCATATCCCATGTTTTCAGTGCTCTAAATATGTGTAACCTGAACTAATATTTTTATTAAGTATCTGACAGCTGCCTTGAAACATTTTTATTTCAAATATTTGAATGTCAAAATACAGATATAGAAGACTTTTTTCCACAGCCAAATGAGAATGTTCATACAATGTAAAGAAAAAGTAATATTGCTAAACTGAAGCAAGAACATTTTACAGAAGATCCCTTAACTTTGTTTTCTGCATGTTTGTGACAAAGAATTGCCATGATTACACTGTAAGCAAGGACAAGTCAAGAAGAGCTGTAAAGCAAAAAAAATACTTGTCAAACTGATTGCATAAATAATTATAGCAGTGGTCTGTTAAAAATTATGAAAATTGAAGCCATGGAAGGGTTTTGAAAAAAGTGGGCTTGTCTTTGAAGTGTCAGTACATTCAAATTCTTTCTCTCAGCCTAAGAATATATTCAGATTTTAGCAGATTTTCTGTCCTGGTTTAGAGTCAGGTTCTTGCACAGAATCAGAGGTGCTAGAGAAGGAACAGCACTAGCAGCATAAGACTTTATGCCTGGTTTTTTTGATTATAATAATCTCTCTGAAGGAGATTACTTTTGTTCTTTTGTATTTTAACAATTTGAGAGAGATGAGTTTCTAGTAGTCACAGCCTGAGGATCCAAAACTGTGATAATAGCTGCAGGCCACATTGGGCAGAAATAAGATATTTTATAATGGATTATGAGGTACTGATTTGCTTTCAATCACTCCTTTTCTCTTCATGTCCCTTGGTGTATTTTCTTGCTGAAGCATAGACCACAATCAAGATTTTACAAGGAAAAGAGTAACATCAAAAGCATGCACTGTGCAACTGATTAGAAAATAGAGTTTAATACACACTCACCCTTGAAATTAGCTTCTGGGGATACCTCAGAGAATTTGCCTTGAGAAGCTAGCAGGCAGTAACTCAGTCTAGACTCTTCCACACAAACATCCTCATCATATTGCTGTTCTGTATTTCCAGTGAAAGGTTTGCCTTAGGGCATGTATGTATGGAAACACTCCTTGCAACCTTCCCATGGAGAGGCTGTCTATCTTCTCCCAAGCAACACAACAGCCTCTCCATCAGCTTGGAGTCTAGGCCATGTAAGAGTAGATTTCTCTCAGAGCCTCTGTAGAGAATCTATACTAGTAAAATAAATGCTAATGTGACCCCGAAGCTAACTTAGCATTATATGGTTATCTGTCTTTACCTCCAAAATAAGGTGGCCACACTCAGACTCAACATGCAGAACATCTTTATCCCATACATTATCCTCAAACCACACCTGGGAATCATCAGGGAGAATGCTAGTTATCTTGAGTCAAAATCAGGCAAGGCACCATTTAACATTACAGATAATGGAGTTTTAGTGTCTGTGCCTGTGCCCTGTTTAACTTGCTGGTAAAAATGAAACCTTAGGATACAGCTAAAAAGTCTGCAGTCTGCATCCACAATCACAACAGACTTCAGGATGTTATAAACCCATCATAGGATACATTTATATTGCATGTCAAGCTCAGGTCAGCATTCTGGATCTGAACTCTAACTTACCGACACTGCAAAAATTTACAGCCCTAAAACAAGGTTGCAATTCTCTCAACGGCAGGGTTTTAAGTCCTTGGGGCTCCCAAGGTCCAAGGCGAGCCAGCATATGATGTCCAGGTCTGTTTTGCAGGCTGAAATGACCAAGGGCAGTTTGAGAAAGTGTCTCCAACCATCTCCCAACATCTGGGCACCAGCCAGAGTTTGCAGATATGCCCTCTCAAGGCACCAAGGAACGTGAGGGAGGCCTGCAGGGCTGTGCTCAGCTGGCAGGAGGACTGTTCATCATTGTCTGCTAATCAGGTCCCACACACCATCCACTAGGACATAGATTTAAGCCTGTGTTGCAAGTATTGCAGAGTGAGAACATAATCTTCTGTAAAGTGTTCTGACTGTTCCATTTTTTTGCAACATATCAGGTGTGTCATCCACAGGACTGATTGCCCAAGCAGCTTTGATCTTCCTCTCTGTCCAAAAGTGAACTCTGCCATCCATGCCCTATTCCTAATTAGCGCAGGCACTGCATGATCATGATATCAGAGATATCTTGTTCTGGTTTCTTTAGCAAAGTTTCCCCTACCACAGCTCTACATTTCTGCTATAGGCAGACAAAGGTTGCCTCTATAGAAGCAGCAGGCTGTTGTACATGCCAAAGCACAACCTTAACCTCTCCTTCAGTGGCTTTGGGACTTTTGAGAGCATGCTTATTCTTTAGTGTCTACATGTGCAGAAATTAAGAAGTCACAAAACCTACATAACTGGCTGTCAAACTACTCTGCTCAAATGTCTGGAGTACAAAATATCATCTAGTTGTAATAATTGATTGATTTGAGCTAAGCACATTCACTGCACCTGCACAGTCAGTATTTCCAAGCTATTTCTGGGTCTCAGAACCTGCATAAAAGGGCAACTTATTTCTCCTTTATGCATCTCTGCCTTCTGCCCATCGCATTGGTTCTACAGACCAGTGTACCTCCAGAGAATAGAAATGCAACAATAATTAGGCTCTTCTTTTGGGCCTTAATGATTTTCTAAATAGAATTAGTTTCATTTTTGTTCCCCAAACACAGAGAAGCACCAGGCAACATTTCATCTTAGGCACAGAGCCCCCCCGAAATACCGAATTCCTAAAGTTATTTATATGGTATTTTTATATGGAGAGAAGTTATCCTCTGGAACCCTGCCAAGGATATTGCACAAGTAGGTGAGGGCCTAGAAACAACTGCTAATCTCAGAAATGGCAACATGCTTCCATCTCCATGGTCTTTGTTTAAATTCCTTGCTACAGATTATATACACCTCTGAATGTACTTTTCTTGGAGAGATTAATTTAACCATCTTGAATCTTGGCTTGCAGTCTGACTTGAGGATTGCTGCAGCACACCCTAGTTACAAATACAAGTTTATTGAAAAGAAATAATGGGATTCAGTGCTGGAACTAACAGTAAATTTTCAAACCCAGAATTAAAACTGCCTGGTTCTGCAAAGTTGTCAGATTTCAGAGTAAAATTATAAAATATTTTTCAGCCTTGACATCTGCAAAAGTAAATGTGGGGTAGCAAAAACTGAACATGACTTGAGAAAATATTTTCTGAAAGTCTTAACAAAAATGTTGCCACTTTTGCAGATAACACACTTTCATTTTTAAGCACATTCTTTTTGTTACAGGCCAATGCTTCTGACTTGTCTCTGTCAATTTCCTCTAGATATGTCCATTCATTACACTCATGGTTTTGGTGTAGGCCAACAGAATATAGACACGTATACATTCCCAGACCCACCTATAAAATGGCATCAAGCACACTGAATGATGTATGACGACAAAACACACTCCTCACCCTACACTAAGTCTTTCAAACACTTCTACGTCATTAAATTCATACTGGTCGCAGAAGAATTTCATGACCATGAAAACTTGGTGGGAACTCAGTAGAGTGGTAACAGTTGAGATAGAGAGTGGCGAGGTTCAGTGTAACTACACATGTAAGAGGCGTCCTTGGTGCTTGTCACTTCTTGAAGGGCTGGGGTTTGAGTTTTGACTCAAACCAAGTCCCACTGGTAAATGCCATTCACCTTCTTGGCAGAAAAGTAACGTGTATGTCATGTCCAAAACATTTCTCCTGGAAAGAAAGAGTTTGGCGCTGCAGTGAAGGGCAACCTGGGAATTGCCGATAAAGCAGAGGTGTTTTTTCTCCTCCAAACAAAGATGCTAGAGTTAATTTGTTGCAGTTTTGTCTGCACAAGACCTATTATATGGGCTGTAATTTCACGGGATGGAGACTGTGAACTCCCAGGTCACTTGTAAACCGATCACTCCCCAGCCTCTCCTCCTTGTGCTTTTAAGTGTTTTGAGCCTGGTAAATTGAAACCTGAAGAAACACAGAGCTCTGATCTTTGGGACCTCTAGAGCAAACCTGGACTTTTGCTGATTTGCTCTAGGAAGTAACTGCTTACTTACCCCATAATTAACACCACAAAGCTGATCTTTGAAAGATAAAGTATGGGAGGTCAGAGACAGGATCAGGGAGAACGGTTTCATTAGAACCACAGCATTTGCAGCCTGATTTTCTTCTCATTTGCATCAGATTGATCCTGGAACTGTTTCACTAAAGTCAGAGGTGCTAACAACTATAAAATCTGTCTGAATTAGAAGCAGGTCATTACTATCACATCTAATGGATTTTAATCCATAAATTTAGTAAAAACAGCAACAAAAATTGCTTGTTAGCTACATGACTAACCACACTTTCACTCTTATCTCACAACAGAGGCTACATTAGCACTTCCTTACAAGTTCCAATTTACACAAGGTTTCAGACACATAAATAAGTCTTCCAGTTGATTGACTTCCTTTAGCCAAGCAATTAGGTACAGTAGCATTCAAAACACTGAATAACACTGTTAAACAAGCTTTGCATTAACTTTTTTACCAATTTTTATTTGCATTTTTTCTTCTGGAAATTTAAAGTGCTATCTTGTATTAAAATGAGAAGAAGAAAAAACCAAAAAAAGACAGAAAAAAAAGACAAAAAAAAAAAAAAAAAAGGAAAAAGGAAAAAAAAAAAAAAAAAAAAAAAAAAAAAAAAGGAGAAAGGAAAAAAAAAAGAAAAAAAAAAAGAATAAGGAAAGTCCAAGCTCTCAACTGGTGGAAATCAGAAAATCAGAATGGCCTCACATGTCCTTCATTTCCTCTTTGTAAGGTTGATTTCAGGTTGATATCCAGTTTATATTAATGAGGAGTCAGTCCAAAATATGTGATATAATTGTAAAAGAATCAGTTGCCACTGCTAAACTAAGACTTTCATGAACAATAACAAGAACTAAATCGGTATATATCATATGTTTAGACATTCCTTTCCAACATCTAGTTTTAGACTCAGATTCCTGCTTTCCTCACAAATGTGGTTGTACCACAATTTTTTTGTTGACAACCATTTATATCAGAAATAAAGAATCATTATTTTGAGGTTAGCAAAAGACTTATTTATACTATAGAACTGGATCCCACCACATTTTGAATTTACTGGATGAATAGTTTTTGTGTGTCCCTCATTTCGAGTCTTTGTCACACACTGCATCCCACATTCAGTCTTTGGCATGCGAAAGTTATGCATCTCAAAGACATTTTCCTCATAAAACTGGATGTTTACTTTTTCTACAGCAATACCACAAGCTAATGTTCTTTCTTTTTAAGAGGGTCAGGGTCTTTGGGTCTATTTTGAAATGAAAAATGAAATAGTGCAGATCAATTAAACCTCAGAACATAAATCAAACCTCAAATAATGGAAAGGGCAGCCTCCAATTTCTTACCCAGAATATGTGAATACTGAAGATGGATAAACAGTCTGTTAATTTGCCCTCTTCTTTTAATCTTTATCTAAAATGTAATTCTAATACACAGGAACAGAACTGCCAAAAATAAGTTCTGTCTTGCAAGCAAGAAGGTATCATATTGCCAGTTATGGACACAGTCCTTTTTTAGGTCTATGCCAGCGAATATTCTGGGCACTACAACTCTACCACTTACATGGTGAAACTGTAAGAATGGTCCCTGACATGGTTTTGTTAAAATCACCTAGCATTTCCCAAACAATTTCCTGGCAGAGTGCAGAAGTTAATATGGGAGAACAACCACTCAGAACAGGCAGCTTGAAATAATCCACATTTTGAAAATAAAGAAAACTTAATAATATGTAAATATCATGACAATGCCAGCTGGCCCCATGGTCAGAGAACAGGCACTTGCACTGTTTGCTCTGTAGTATAAACTTAGCCTGTATGACTAAGACACCTCAGCACAGGAATACTGCAATTCTGGATGCCTCTTCCCAGAAACCCTATGAAGTGAAAGGAAATCTGTGAAAGAAAAGAGTAGCAGAAACATCCAGAAGGGGTTTTCCCCCCACATAAAGCTCCACTTTAAAAACTTAGAAAGATGTGGGTTTTTAAAAGCACTTAAAACTCCAGAATGTTTTGTAGCTGACTGCAGAGAAACAGTAACAGTGGGAATGCCAAAACCTTGTGCGCAAATTCCTGACTGCAAATAGCAGTTGACCCGTAGTCATCATATGGCTTCTACACAAATATACTTCACTGCTGCACAATTGTTTGAGGTATCTTCCAGGAACTTCCAAACCATGTGCAGACCCTCTCTCTAGGGCTCACACTGGCTGAGCAGTGGACGGGGTACAGAAATTCCTGTGAACACTCTGTAGGGCAATGCTGTGCAAAGCACCTGGTAAAGACACTATAGCATTTGTCAGAGTGCTGACCCTTGCTTTCCTTTCAGGAACTACTCAGGTCTTTGCTTTTCAGGTTTTTCTTGCTCTGTGCTAATTCTTCTCCATCATATAGGATCATAGAACACATTTAGCTGGAAAAGACTGAGCTCTGTCTGTTGTCCACACTTCCTCTCAGGTAAGTGTGTCTCCACCCAGGGAGGGTTGATCTCCACCCAGTTTCTCTGCTGTTCAGCCTCTACAAAAGAAATTGTACCTGTAGACCAATGCTGAGAACACTTTCCTGGATCTTTATTCCACTGACGAAGTAAGCTTTGGTTTAGCCAAAGTAAACAGGGATGTTTTAACTAACTCACAAGGTTATTCAGCTGGACCATTAGTAGAAAATGTGGTTCTGAAGCATCTCAGGTAGGAATGAGAAAAGAATATTTGGGGTATACATTTTCCATATAAAAGGTAAGATGTATCTCATTCAAGGGAAGTAAGTTTAACATGTAAATAGCACTTTTTCTTTCCCATGTGACCCTTCCTCTAGATGTTCAATATGTAATCTACTAGAACAAAATTGATGTGCAAATGACCTACCAGAAGCTGCTGGTCTCAGAGCCAATTACATCTTCAGCAGTGTGGCTGCTGCCATAACAGCAACAAGCAAGTACAGTGCATGCAACAGGCAAGGAAGGTCTGTACTCTGCCATAATTCCCATAGTCAGCCCATTGTCATTCATCATGGGCTTCTGAATATTTTACTAAGCAAGGGGCATGAAGCCACAATCAGGAAGGAAGGAATGCAAGAGAATTCAAGTAGAGAACCTTAAAAAGAAAACTTCACAAGGTCATAAAGTGTTCTTCAACTTGTAGGGTTTTGCTGTGGGGTTTTGTTGTGGGGTTTTGTTGGTGTTTTGTTTTGAGGGCATCTGTTTGTTTGGGTTTTTTTTTGCCTTAAGCAGGACAAATTGATAGGAAAAAAAAGTCTTGGGGAATGGTTCTATTTTTAAAAAAAAGAACAGGGAACCTGTCAGATCTTGGAATCTTTGTTGCCTCTCATTTTATGAACAAAATGTGAGTAATATACTGTTGAGGACAGCTAAAGAAGGGGATTGAGTGGGAATGTTACTTGATTCAAACCTTTCTGTTAACAAAACTCTCCACTGTCAAGAATCTGTCAAGGGAGTTCCTGTATTCAAATAGACAGCAAATTAAACATATCACTAACCTCAGGGATCCTAGGAATACCAAAACAAGGGATATTTTTAGCCTATTTGGCTACTTGGGGGTGGTAAGTGTCTGCTCTCATTAAAATCTTACAACTGTTTCTCCCAAATGTCAAAATTGTAAAGCTGTTGACGGATGCAGCTGAGATAACCCAGGCAATGGTATTCCAATGGTTTAGGTGACAGTGGCCTCACCAGTACAGTGCTAGGGAGCTAATTTAGCTTTCAGGGAAATTAGGAATCCTTCCAAGTTGGATTAGGATACCTTCAGAATCCAAGATGTTGTCTTGAGCTTCAAGCTATGTACAGCGGGTGAAGAAATCCACTGGCCTGGTCTGGAAGCTCTGCTTTTGTCTTCATTTCATGAACTTGCTCTTTTCTTCATGAGTTTCAGGGCTGTGGAAAAACCCAGGCCAGGATTTCTAGCTGAGTAAAAGTTCATGCTATGTAAATTAGAAGAAGAAAATAATGATTAAAAAAAAAAAAAGCTACACAGTCAAAACCAGCAGTGCAAAAACACATCCACCATGGGCAGAAAGCCAACAGCAATGTTAGAAAATACAGAACAGAATATGTAGAAAACCAGCTCTGTCGTTTTGGAAATCCATATCAGAACATGCAGAAAATATACATCTGTGTTACAAAAAATAAGGTCAGATGTGCATGTTCATGTTTCTGCATTGGAAGAGGAATTCAATTCCTTCCCTGAGTAAAGAACTTTTCTACTTCCAATATCATGACTTTTTCATTGCTTGCATAGGAATAGTATGGTAAAATATACTCTGGGCTCAATTAATTCTGTCTCTCTAGTGACTTCTCTGAGTTGATGAAGAAGAACCTTTCACAAGTCAATGTGCTATTTTAAGCTCCTTCACATTTTGGCGCATCAAACAGCAACAGCGATATAATAGACCAGAGGAGCTGTTACTGCTTCTGGCCTGACCATTCTCAAAGCTCAAAGGAGAACTGAAGGTGTCTGGACCATGAGGAGAAGACAGTAAGCTGGAAATTCTATTTAAGTTAGTTATAGGAATATATTTGAGAAAGGATTTCTTAAGAATGGGACATTTACATGGGATTGAGAGGATGGGTGCAGGAGGAAGATGTGTGCTTGTCCTCTTCTGCTTGACTAACCCGAATAATGTCTGGCAGAGCTGAGTGTGCACAGCCCAGAGCAGCCAGAGCTGGCACGTTCTCAGGCTTGTCCAGAACATAAACCTAAAAAGTTTCAGATTCAGTTCAGAGTCTCAAAATGTGTGAGGGGGCTCAAAAACACCACATCTAGACTGCACTTACATAAGTCTATTAAATTAATTAGTCTTGCAGCACAGTACAAAGTGTAATTCAATCCTGGTGATAGATTGGGAGATTAATCACAATTTACAGCCTTGTGAAGGCAGATACACACACACACACACACAAAAGTATGTAAAAGGAAAGAAAGGAAAAGAAAAATATTCAAGCACTCAGAGACTTTAGCTTCCAGTAATAATTAAATGTATTGATGACATTTTTGAAAGATAAACTATTTCTCCCTTTTTTCAGTATTTCAGTTGATCATGAAACTGGGTTTTGACTGCTCTCAGCTTCTAAAAAAAAAAGAAAAAACAAAAGCAGACAACTGGGGCTTTCATTTTTGAAAAGAAACCTTGATACTTAAAAACTTTTTTTTTCCTGGTTTCTTTTTTAACAATTAAAAAATGTCAACAAAATTGACTTTTCCCTGAAAAAAAACTTCAACTGAAAATTTGACAACCTCCAGTGCTAGCCCTGGGCTAATATTCTAAATTAGACATGAACATTCTTAACACTGGTTTTTGACTTTGGGGGTTTTTAGTTTGGTTTGGTTTGGTTTTCTTTTTTTTTAGCTTTTAATCAGAAAAACAGCTTGAATTTCAAGAAAGTGAAACTCCATTATAGTCTTGAGAATCCACAAAAACCTTTGTAGAGCATGAGAAGTGAAAAGTACCATTTTGGGCCCTAAGCCTTTCACATACTCTTCAACAGCCAACACAAAGTCACACCAGTTGCAGAACTCCAATATTGTACAACCTGTATATGTTATTTGAAAATTGTGTACATGACTAAAAAGTGGCTCTGTGTGCTATTACTTCTTACAGAAAAGGTGTGGGATCAGCACATTCCTTGAAATGCTTTTCATTTGTAGAGGATATCTATAATTTTTTTTGCTGTTTTGCAATGACGTGCTATTTCTCCATTTTCGTTGAAAATCACATCAATAATAAGAACAGCAGATTTGAATTCCCACAGTTGTTTACTGCAGTGACAGAAATCCCCTGAACACAATTATCTCGGATGAAGATTTTCATGTCCCTCACTTGGAGCCTTCCTAAACACAATGTGTTTTGCCCTCAGTTGACTGAGAGGGCCTGAGTTTCAGAGAATAGGGCTTCAACGCTTCCTGAAAGTGTGACAGCTTCAAAGTATGTCCAATGAGACCCTAGAACCACCAGTCATTTTGGAAAAATGTTGTTACTGTTTCTCTGATCCATTGTCTTTTTCAGAGTGGCACAACTGTGTTTGCTGTGCACAATTCTCAACAAACTGATTGATGTGGAAGGCAAGCCAGGAAAATCTCTGCTCCACCCCATTTTGCGTGTTCCACGGTCAAAAATGTTCAATAACTGCCCAGATGGGGAATATATTTTTTCCTTTCTGTTCCTGTAGATACTCCTTCTGCAAATTGCATTATTATTGGGTCACTTGCACGCTGTTGACTTCATTCTACAGCTTGTAACCCTTTGCATAGTCTCCCACCTACCACATTGCTCTGGAAATGCCACTAGTGAACTCCTGCCATGAAATGTTCCTGTAAATGGGAACAAAGGGAGCATATGGATCCTTTGATTAATCCTTGCTACACACACACACACACATACATTTTTTTACCACTCGAATGAAACCTACGAGCGGTCAGAACGCTTTGTGTGCAGCCCTGGGCTGTAATGACATTTGCGTTATGTTCTGCACTTGTTGGGGTGTTGTATAACCATCATCGCTCGAGCCTACATCTTCATTCCTTCTTAGGTTACATGACCAACACAGACATTAGGAACAGGTTTTAAAATATGCCCACATACTGGTAATTTATCACACACACATTACACAAATAAATAAATAATACACACATATATATCAACTTAATTGCTGCACATGTAAGTACCTGATTTCACATAATGAATACTTCAAGGAAGTCTATACCCCAATAGATATTAATTACTCTGTCTGAACCAGAGGCCCCACTTTTCTCCTAAACATGTTACATTCAGTGGACTATTGGATTTATGCTGCTGCTTGTCACTGTGCTGCCTAAACACTTTATTTGCTAAAAAGAAAAGCAAAAATTAAATCCCCAAAGGAGAGAAGTTGTTGTTGTTGTTGTTGTTGTTGCTGTTGTTGTTGCTGTTGTTGTTTTGTTTTTTTGTGAGCGATGTGAGAAAGGTAGGATAGTTTTGGAGCAAGACGTAAAGAAAATTACCTTTCCAGGTTTTATTTGCACTATTTTATTTACACTGTTTTGGTGTCAAAGGATAAAAGTATTACAAGTATTATCTTTGCAGAAAATAAACCCTTCTGCCTGGGTATATTTCTGGATAACTTGCATAACTCTTAATTTACACCAATGCAGCTAAAAAGTTATTATTTTTTCTGGTAGTGGGTTTGTGCCATCACCCAGAGCTGGGTTTCTCCCCAGGAGCAGACCCTCTCCCCGGCTCGGCATAGGCAGCACCAGTAACAGCAGAGGTACAAACACTTCCTCCCAGGAGGAAATTCCAGCTTATACAGGGCCACCCTCAATTTCAGAGGAATTTTGTATGATTTAGGACCACTACAAATTTCTGGTCATGATCACAGCAAGTCTGAAGAGGATGCAGCCTTGCAGGCTGGAGGAACATTAGATACAACAGCCCAGCTTGTGTTTTGCTCTGTTAAAAGGACACCATTATTCTAAGTCCCAAGTAATTGCTAAACAGTTACACTTCAGCAAACTTCCATGAAAGATATACAAGTCCCCAGAGATGTTCTGGCACAGGAGTGTTAAGTGCAGCATCCTTATATTTTAAGTAGGTGATTCTTTGCTACATAAATGTCCCAGCCCGCCGCATACACAAAGGTAAGATGACCCTCCAGAGACATTAACAGGCTTTTTACCTCCTCTTACCTTACCTTATTCACAGGCAGGCAGCTTCCTACCTCCCCTCTCCCGCCCTGCTTTGCTTATTTGTGTTTATGGTACACAAGGCAGTAGATAAACAAAAAGGAGTTTTAGGCACTTTCTGTTCTTAGCTAAACCTTTTAGTTACACATTAGGGAACAGAAGTGTGGTACGACCCTCTGTTTATTTGTGGTTCTTTTAAGTGATGTCCAGAGACCTACATTTCATGGTTGTTTGAAAGTTTATATAACAGTGGGAAGCTGTTAAACAGCAGTTTACCTTCACTTTTTTTCTTTTTTTTTCATCATGTAAAGGATTTGAAATTAACACTCATTCTACCACATTATTTTAGATATTATTCAACATTCTCCAGGTTTTCTTTTCCCTTAGAATTTATATTTCCTGTAAGTAATGATAGGAGCATTCATGTTAACAATTCTAAAATCTATTTGGTAACTATGCACTTTAAAATAGTCCTTGAAATTTCACAATAAGTTGCTGTTCAGCTGTCTGAAAAAAAAAATTGTGATTAAAAAGAAAAATCTGCACTCTTCACATTAGACCTATGAACAAGGCAAAAAGTGCTTCCAAAAAGAGATTTTTTCTTTTTACTTCCTTGCATTCTATTGAGTAATACGTAATCCGATCTTTTAAATTAACTGGATATGTTTTTTTAAAATGCTCACAACGTTCTTGCACGTCTCTCAGTTCCTAAAGTTTGTCATGTTCAAACACTCTTAGGATCTCTCTAGCACTACAATGCTAGGAATACAATGCTAGCATTAAAATTCAGGAAATAAGTTTTTTTTTCATATGTCTAAAATCTCCCCTTTTTTCTTTATATAATTTGACCCTAATTCTGTTTCCTTAGGGGTCAGTGGTACTTTTGTTTTGCTATAGGATCCACTTCTTTTACTGTCTTGTATAGCGGCAGCTCCTTCCAACACAGAATACTTCTTTCATTAAAAAAAAAAAAGGAAAAAAAATCCAAATTAAATAAATACTTTATTTAGTAACCAGGTTTTAATGCAAAGTCACTTTGGGATACTGGATATGTTGCTTTCCTTCAAATCATCTTAAACCTACAAGCTAAGAAATATAAAACAATTTTAATGTAAATAATTTAGCATATAAATTTGATTTGGACTAAGAAATAACTGTATAAAAACTGCCAAAATTTTAATGCAAAGTATGCATTATCTTGGCTCCTTATATTAGGATGAAAGAAAACCCACTTTTTAATTATGAATTTAAGTGTTTGGAAAATAATTTTCAGCCTGAAAGACAAGCCAGTTTTGTTGTTTTTAAAATTATTTGTGTCCAGGAATTTTTCTGGGAGAACATAGATGGAATTCATAGTAAAATAAATTTAATGTAATTCCATCATTTTTTTGGAAAGCTCACATGACAGAGTCATATCCCATTAATTCACAGTGATCACTAGAAAGCCAACTGAAAACTACAGAATAATACAAACTAGAGCCAAAAAATTTAAACGGTTCACTACACAAGACCTCATTTATTTTACGTTTTAAAAAAGACATGTTGTCTTCCCCATGATAACTCTGTGCAACAACTCTGACTTAAATGACCATTTTTTAATGAAAACAATTACCTTTTAGGGTTATGAATTCTCACGGTATAATATTATGTGTTTATATTTTTTCTGGAACACTTTTGGATGCAGATTCAGACTCTGCTCCAAACATGTAAAGTATTCTGCACTGCAAGGCAATGACTGAAACAAAATTTCTCTTCTAAAGTTGCTGAAAACTCCGTAGCTCACGAAGACAAATTTGTCTTATTATCATTATTAGTATTTGTCAAGCTATACCTTCTATTCTCTAACTCTTCCTAAAAGAAAACCTTGGTGAGTGACAGAACAGCAAATCCAATCAAATGCCATGAAAACTGGCCATAATAAACTTTGTTATAGTGAAACTCCACTTATGGGTGCAGCAAAATGCAAATCACAGAGCATGTTTATGCTTTTCGACCAAGCACACTACATTTACATAGCCACTTGAAACCGCTGACAGCCAAGATTTTAGGGCGGGAAAGAGCCACACTGAATGTCTTAATAGGTAATAAGAATAATAATCAGGATTTCTGAGAATGCTCCCCAGTACAGCTCTCGATAGAGAGTAAGCAAAGGGACCAACTGTAACTTTTAAACATTCAACTGAAGTTCGGCTTGTAGTTAAAAGACAGATGTGGTTTGAAAGCTCTAATTCATAGTTATTAACTTCCCCCTCCTCAAACACATACAATGAAAAAAAAAAAAAGAGAAGATATTTAAAAGAGATAAAGCCCTGTTTAGGCCAACAAGTTGTTACATTTCTTGAGCGAGGACAATTTTCTAAGTACAATCATTTCCTCCAACAAGGTAACTCATGTAAACACCACCAGGGTCGTACTGTTTGTTCTGTGCTGCCAGATGGGGGATATAAACCATGCAGAAACAATTTCAGATTTCCACCCTGATTAGTTCATCTTGAATATTTTCACAGTGTGAATCTGGAAGTCAGAAGTTTACATAATGGTTATAAATTAGGGAGAAATCCTGCTGCCAAGAAAGTCACACTCAAGCAAACAAACTGTCTCCTTCCTAACATGTTTTAGGTGTTGCTTATCAAACACATTCTCAGCTGTAGGTGGAAAAAGACCTTGAATTCCTCTTCGGTTTTTGGATTGCTGCTTTCCCACCGCGGGCTGTTTAGTCACAGCGGTGATTTACCCGCACCGTCCCCATCCCCATCCCGCGCCTGGTGCCCGGCCTGGCGAGCGGAGCTTGCGGCAGCCTGCAGCTCCCTCCGGGGGCCAGCGGAGAGCCCGCAGCCTCCCGAAACCCTCCAGGAGCTCTAAGCCATGGGCCAGAGAGAAGGTTCACTGAGCAAAAAAATACCCCCTGCAAGTCCTCGAGTCCTTCACACCGCAGAGTTTTGCTACAAGGCAGCTGAAGGGGTGACCTGTCCTGCACCCCTGAACTCCTCTCATCCACACTGTGCCTTCCTGAGCTTCTTCAGAGCATGGCTTTGGGTGGTTTTTACTGCCATCCCTAAACATAAGCCTTAACCCCAGTATTATTTTACAAAAACTCAACATAATGCCAGTTCTTATTAGGCTTGATGGTGGCTGTGGTTGAAAGGAAAATAAAGATCACAGTGTGCCTCTAGAGCAGATAACAAATACCCAAGTAAGGTTTATGCAAAGGCAACTCTCAAGGCACAGGCAGATGGAGTAGGCAAAAGGTAAAGTTTACACATTCTTTCCAATTGGCTTGGCTGAGTGCTAAAGCCAGTAAAGCGCTTGCTTTTATTCAGAAATCAATTTAAAATCCGTCATGTGCCAGATATGTAATTGAAATTTCTGGTTATTGTAAGTACAGGGGTAAATTCTGCCCTCTTATACACGCATAAGTTCAGCTTCCCTTTAGGATCATCAGGGTTAATGCACATACATGTTAGGGCAGAGTTTAATATTATCTCCGTGGAGCAGTGAACAACGTTAGGTCAAACAAGCCGGTTTCATTTAATACTAAGCATGTTTAAGGAGAAATGTCAGAGTTCAGTTCCGCTGGCTAATGATGTAAATCAGGAATCACTGAAGCCAGACACCTATCCTGATCTTATACCCAATTTGTGTTAGGATTACTCTACTGAAATAAATCAGTTCTTTACCAGGAATCCATCCTACTGACACATGAGCAGTTCACAAACATTGTTCAGACAAGAAAATCATGCCATGCAGGTGAGTAAATTTATTTGTGTGGTTTAACTACTCGCTAAAGTTACTTTTTTACTGCTGCTGCTGAAGTATTTTTAGCTGAAAATTACTTCTCTTTTTAAACAAAGTTTTGCAAGAAACACCAGCTTCTTTTATCTTTTCTTTTATCTTTTTTTTTCTTTTCTTTCTCTTCATTCAGTCTTTTTTCTTCCTCCCCCCCCTCCCCCCATTTGCTTTCTCTTTTCTTTTCTTTTCCTGGTCTGTTCTTCCCTTCCCCTCCCTGCACATACCATATGAATAAAATAAATAAAAAAAAACCTCCTCAAACATATTTTTCAAAATTTTCTAACCAAAAGGTTTTGGCGTTTTAATGTAAACACCACAGGTTTTGGGGTTTTGTTTTGTTTTTCTTGTTGTGTTTGTTTTGTTGTTTCAGTGGTGTATTATGTTGTTAATTTTGTTTGGGGTTTTTCTGCTGCTGTTTACTATTTTGAGAAGGAAAGGGCATGTTTCCCAGTTAATTTATTTACCTGGGAAATGAAAAGAATAGAAAAGACAGACAAGTTTACCAGGAGGCAGCTGGAGCCCTGGAGCGCAGTGGACAGAATCCCACCCCGTTTCAGCTGTGCCGCATTCGGTTGCGTTCTGCCGAGGGCAAGACCTGTGCTAATATAAGAATGATCCCCTGCGCCAAAGGACTTCAAATACTAAAAGCACACATTAGGTAGCATACGCTGTACTTTCAGATGCGTTTCTCGTGATCCGCAGGTTGCTGATACGTTCGAATCCTCTGCCGGGGGGCCGCCGCGGGTGCCTCCGCCGGGCGGAGCGCGGCCCGGGGCTGAGGGAGCCGCGGCCGGGGCGCACCTGGCACACACCGGGAGAGGCTGCGCCGCTGCGGGCTGCCGCCTGCTCTTTCTCTGTGGCCAGGAACTGGGAAGCAGCTGCTCTTTGGAGGGGGAGGTGCTGACCAGAACGTGTGAGCTGCCGGCGGTGCTGCCCCGGGCCGGGCCGCGGGTCCCGGCTGGGGCTTGGCATCCGCGGGCGCCCCTGGTCCCGCTCGCCTCCACGCTCCTTCCCCTCACAGGCTGTGTAATGGCGCCTCCTGCCTACCGGCACAAGGAAGCTGCCTCTGGAAGCGCAGCCGGCGAGCTGTTTCCTCTTACCCCGCCGAGCTCCTTCCAGGGCTGCAGCGCCGCGTCCCCGCGGGACAGGAAAGGAACAGCGGGCTGACCGGGGAGCTCCAGGCCGAGGTCTCCCAGCCCCACACCAGGTGTGGCCCCTGAGAGACCCACCTGAGCTCCCTCAGGCCGTGGCTGGGGATGGACGGGCACCCTCAGAACCCAACAGCCCAGGGGAATCACACCCTGTGACTGCAGTTCTCCCCACTGTGCATCACAGAAACTTTGCAGAGATCCAGGGTTCAGTGGAGCTGCCAGGTGAGCTGAACTCTATTTGCAGGCCCACGTTATGGTAGATGCTGTCTGCAAGGGCCGTGCCTCCTCTTGCGTTATTTTCCTCTGCTTCCTGCCTGCAGACCAAAGAAAACCCCTGGTACAGGTAATAGCAGCCATCTGAATCGCTGTCCTTGCATAACGCCTGGTGATTTTTGAGCCTCAGCACTATTTGGTGACTATGGAGCATAGATGCATCCTCAAATTGAAGGTAAGGCAGAGTTTTCCACAGATAGTGACTACAGAAGAAGAAAGGGAAACTTAGGCAATGATGATGTCATTCATGCCATTCTGATTCTGTTGCACACAGGTTCAGTACTGTATACATTAAATTAATTTTAAACAAGTGGCTTTTCAGAGGATAATGAGGTACCCAGACTTCTCTAGAATATATTTTGTGATAAGTTATTTGTTAGTATGTGTAAGGGGATCTGCCTTCATGTCTAGCTACAATTGCTTCTTTTTTTTTCTCTGTGTATCGATGTGGCTCAACCAAAACTCAGGCCAAATAAGACAGACAGTACTAAGAATGTAGACTCTGGTCTGTCATACTTAACTCTGTAAATTTCTGATTTTCTCATTGTCAGATGTTTTCCTTGCCAAGTAAATGTCCAGTACTCCCAGTAAGCATGATATAAAGTACAAATTTTGCAAATATAATTAGGACTTTTGTTGATGGTTTTAAACATGGGGCGTAAGTTGCTCATGCAGATTTCCTCACATAATTTCTCACATATATGGCAATACATTCAAGTGGATATGGAAATCTCTCATTGACATTGAAACAGACATGTTTTAATACTCACATCTAAACGTACTGCCCCTGAGCTGTCTGTGTATGATATATAATACATAATAGATATATATAGTGAACCACCTGTGCATTTCAGCTGAAGATGACAGTACGTCAGTCTTTTCAAAACATCCCTAAGCTATGTCAAAAAACAGTCCTGGTTCCACTCAGCTGTGTTTTTCAGTCCTCTGGATGATATCTAGCTGCTCTATGAATGCTGATGAAATCAAAATGTATAGATATACCATAACTGCAAGCATTTGGATCAGCATATAAAACAAATGTTCTCAGAATATCTCCAAGACTCACACTCCACAAAGCTCTGCCTTTCTTTTATAAACACAATGAACTCAAGGAAGAATGTTTAAACTCTCCCTTCACACACCTTTGCCCTTATTTTCTCTTTAGTAAAGGAAGAACCTCAGCTTAACGCAGTTATGTCTTTGGTGACTATACATCTGCAGGCTTTCAAGAGACAGTTGTTCTTTCTCAAGTCTTTCTTTAGGTCCTGAAAAAACACAGACCATGGACTAAATGTGATTAAAATGAAGGCTTTCCCACCAAGGTGGAAGAACATACTCACCTGATACCCAACAATGATACCTCTATAACCCATCTCTCATGTTAGGAATAGCAAGCTTTGGCCATAATGTTGTTTCTGAGTCACCTCAATGCATGCCAAGCTTTTGTCACATCCTGTTTCTGGATTTCACAGAGGATGTCTGTCAGAATTATCCAGGTGTGCAGTCATCTTGTGCATTGGCACCTGCATTTCAGGTAATACTTCTCTCTCCTTGTAACTATTTTTTGTTCTTTCTTTGCATTCAGGAAAGTCCTGTAGGCATGTGGCCTACAGCCAAACTGCTTCTGTTCAGTACTTTTAATGTATTCACCACTCACATGACCAAAAATTGAAAAGAGAAGGGTTTTTCTGAGTTTCCATTAAAATCTCTGAAGTGTACAACAGGGAGGCCAAATATTATTTACTTTTACTTTTCTTCATATTTTTTTCCAGTGTTGCATTCAGTTTCATTTAAAGGAAATAGAGAAGTGGAAGAAGTGAAAGGGAAAAGAATCACTGTTTGATAATTTCTCCATTTAAATATTAAAAAGGCTTTGGCATCAGCTGGAGAATGCAGGGGTGGGTAGAACCCATTCCCAGGACTACTGCTTGCTGGAATCAATTTTCTGGAAGACTGGTTTCATACTGTCACATCACATCAGATTACATTTTGATTATTATATCTTTTTGACATTAAGAAAGAAAAGTATTTTGCTAATTTTTTTAGTATAATTTACAAAAATATAACCGAATTCAGCAGACTTATTGCTGAAAACCATAAAACCACAAGAACTAGGAATGTGTTCATAAGTGTATTTCAATGTGACAGCCAATACTTTGCCAGCTTTCTCAAAGCTATTCATGGGCTTATTGGTCAAGTAAGAGCTAATTGCACTCTTCAAAAATCAGAGGTAACCACTGAAGAGAAAACCTCATTTTATCTTTATCTCCAGGCCAGAAAACACTGTTAAAATTCCCAGCCATCACTACTGGCTTATGATGCCTTGTCAAAGTGAGTAGGAATATATCTTTTTAGTTCAATGTTCTTCTCCTAAAAAAAGCCAAAAATAAATAAATGAATCTTGAAATGTTTTGACCTCGATGCAGAATAAACAAGCAAAGAAGTCTTAAGCTCAAACTGAAGGATGTTTCTGCCCCCCATGCACAAAAAAAAATAGTAAAGGGTTTGTTTTTCACATTGAGTATGCAACATTACAAGACATAAGGAAATCTTTTCTGAAAGTCAGAAACATCTGTAACTACAATTACAATGCCTATGGTACATTATGACTCTGACGTTTAATTGGATAACTCACTGTACAAGACACTTAAAACAGAATCAAAGCAGGCTTTTTTAATCAGCAGCATCTATTCCAATCCTCTTCATCAAAGACAATGTGGGCAACTCCCTGGCTGACAGCATTGGAACCAGGTTTGTAGCTGATAGGTTTGTACCAGGTTTGTAGCCACGAGATTTGTCATAACACACCAGAGAAATGGGCTCTGGTCTGATCAGACATTATTTGTTGGCTCTGAGGAGGAAGAGATGCTATCTTGAGAGACATCAGGTCTGTGGTTGCAGCTGGAAGGGAGCTGGCAAGTTTAGATCGTTTAACAGCTCCATCTCTGTGACTGCTTATGGGGGTGATTCGAGAGCATCAAGATCCGCTCAAATTCCTCACCAACACCCTCCGACCGCCAAAAGTGGAAGATGGGAGAGGGACCACACATAGCCACAGCTCCTGCCTGTTAACAATTAAAATGTGCTTGCAAAAAATTAACAATGAAAATCTTAGCTATGTCATATTCATTCCCTCACACATGAATTATGAGGTGAGCCCTTACTTTTGTACATATTTGTGATACCACACTTCCCACACTGTAATGTAGTCTCCTTTTTGTATTTACTCAATGTAGGCTGGCTGGCAGCAAATGATACACTTTGGGTTTCCATGAATATGTTATATGCACATAAATTGGGTATGGTGGGAGGAAGAGAGCCCATGGGTCAGGCACATGAATAAATAACAAATAGAAGCAGGTAATAGCCATGATATCATTCTTGTCCTCTCACAGCATGCTGAAAATGGCATTGTGTGAACCACCTGCACCCTGTAGCTGCTAGCATATATGAAGGCTCCAAATGAAAATTAAACCAATAACTATTGGGTCACCTTTGGGACTTTAGCAGTAGCTCCTTAGGTTTCCCTGCATCTGTCTTCAAAGTCAAGAATTGGCTGCACTTTATCCCCATGATACATTGGACAAAAAAATTTTCACAGAGTAGGTAACAGCAGCAAGAGCAAACTTTTGCAAGCAGAGACTAAAGCAGAGGTTCCCAGGTTCTCTGTGCCCCACATCAACACAATTAGGTGTGGTGTGAGGTGCCAGCATCCATCAAGCTCCAGGCAGCCACCTGTGACCTGGAGGTTTACAGCAAGGCTGGTCACTCTGCACTCCCTTTGTGCCCAATGGGTGGGAGTAGGTACTTCTAGGGTATCAGGTGACTCAGCTGACAAGTTGATATTAAAGTGGGATTGTTCCCTTCAGAACTGCACCTATTTCATCTCCATTGGCTATCAAGGAGACCCAGAATGACTACCTCAGATCTGGGTGTCTACATAGTAAACAGAAAATTAGGAGAGGGTCCTTCCACCCCAACTAGGAAATGCAAACTGGGAAGTGAGCTTGGGTTTTTTCTTTAAAGGCCCAATAACCACAGATCATGGAATGGTTTTGGTTGGAAGTGACTAGGAAAGATGCCTTCCTTGATTTGTTTCTTGTTAACAGAGGTCTCTTTAGTGAAGTGGTGATTGGTGACTGACTTGGCCACAGCAACCACAAAGTGATTGAGTTTAAAATCTATTGACAGGAGGAGAAGTGCCATCAAAACTTCCACCTGAGGAAAGCAGGCTTCAGACTGCGCAGGGAATTAGCGAATAAGGTCTCCTGGGAAAATGCATTTGAAGGTGCTGGGGCCCATCAGTGATGGCTGCTTTTTAAGGACCCCCTCCTAAGGGCACACGAGTGCTAAATGCCAGAAGGGAGGAAAATGAGGCAGAAGACTGGCTTGGATGAGGAGGGATCTTCTTTTGGAGCAAAGGCAAAAAAGGAAGGACCATGGTTCTGAGATTGATAAACTTCCAGTTGAATGCGAACTTGTGTGGGATCTGCTGCTCCAGCTGAATCCCTTTGAGTCTATGGGGCTTGATAGGATTCCCCCTGCCATGGAGACATTGGATGATCTTTAAAATTACCTCTTTCTACTTAGTTTTATTTTTTTTTCCAAAACCACAGCCATGAAAAATTGAGATAGAATACACTGTGGTGTGCTGACATGCTTGCAGAAGGAGGCAATCAGGGTTTTGATTTTGATGTGGAAGAGCCATTTTGAGGAATTTCTGGCCTGTTGGGAGGTTTCAGGAAGTGGAAGAAAAGAATTGGAATGAAAATATAGAGAAAAAGTAAACTGATGCACACATAACCATAACAAGGAAACCTTTAGGTGCTCAAAAATGTGGGTTAGTTCATCAACTGTCTTTATTGGTAATGTTTCTTGACTTCCAGAGTAACACGGGAATTTGCCTCAGCCAAGCACTAGTGCTGCTTATGAGGCCCCAGTGATGGTGACCATGGTGCAGCCTGCACCAGGTGGCACTGCTAGAGCTGCTCTGGAGGAGCAACAGGGGCTTCACCAGGAACTCTTGCAAGTAGCAGAAGAATCCAGGCCTAGTATATTAATTCTGTTTAGCATATAGGATTTGGATTTCTTGATTTTTTTTGAGGTTTCATTTCTCTTTTTTTTTGTTCCTAGGACTCCCACGTTGATGTGAAAAGTTCCTGTCAAAACTGATTTGTGTGATAAAATTGAACAAACAGCATTAAAAATAAACTCTGATGTGCCTTGCTAATTTATTATATGTAAGAAATGGTGCATTAATGCCTGAAATCACAGGGACCACATTATCACAGTGCTCTCTTGTCAATAGATTTTGTGGATTTGGAAGGAGCCATTTCCAAACTATACACAGAGGTACAAATTGCTTCTGTTTCAGCGGATAAAACCTGGAGAATAGTCAGATGATTGCAAGGCTTAAAAATTCTTTGGAGAGACATCTCAGTTTTTGGAAGTGTATGAGTACATCTGTGACAGGGGTATTTTCTCCTGCTCATAGTTTGGTATGTTTAAAAAAACACCACCGAATACCATTATAACCAGATTGAGGAGAAGGGAGGAAGGGAGGGAGGGAGGGAGGGAGGGAGGAAGGGAAGAAGGAAGAAAGGAAGGAAGGAAGGAAGGAAGGAAGGAAGGAAGGAAGGAAGGAAGGACATAAATCATTTCTTAACAGTGACATTCTTTCAAACTAAAGTTTTCCTCTATATTTTCTAAATTTCGAAGTGTTTGACTCTCTTTCCACATTTTCAAGTATAAATCTGGAAAGAAACAAACTATTTCTCTGAAGGTGAACTTGTGGCTTTTTCGATCACTGGAGTAGTATTTTGTTGTTTATTTATACTGAGTTGGCCACATAAGTCTCAGGTACAGCATCTGCATTTCTAGACTTCTGCTCCAGTTCTTATGTCACCTGCTCAAGGAAAATGCTCAGACTGTCTGAGGATTGAGCAGCCACTTCTCTGAAGCAGTTACCAGCACAGCTTCTGACTCCAGCCCTCTGCCAGCACACATTCAACCAGCCTGCAGACATCAGTAGCTGGCTTTTCCCCACTCTGAGGCTTCACATTAAATTGCTGTTGAGACTCTATGACATAAATTAAGAACAGAAAAACCAGTTTTAAGCTTACAGCTCTGAAGAAATCACTAAATGAATTCTATTTTGGCAGCTTGCTGCTCACAACTCAGAAAATACGACAGCAAAGCAAATCACATGTCCAGTGTATGTTTTATAACCCTGCACAGACTAAGCCATCTTGTAGGCACATGCTCGACTATTTTTAGTGGCTGTGCTCCTGCAAATATGGCAAAGTCCTTTAGCGTTGGCGAGTCACTAGGGGCTACTTGAAAAGTAGCAAGGGATGTCAGTTGCTGGAATTTTGACTGAAAATAATAATACCTGGATTTCAGATTTGCTGTACAGATTTGCCAAAGAGCAAATGAAGTCAGCTCTGGCAATGTGACGATTCGCTGATTGCTGCCTCCAGCCATGAAAGCACAGGATCTGACTGTGTTTTATTTTAATCACCATTGCTACAGCATCATTTTAAAGGTACACGATGGCCCGTGGGAATGCCAGTTTTCCAGGGTGTCCATCTGGGAATCAAACAACTTTCCTTCAGTTCCGAGCAGGCACTGTGGTGTGTCCAGAGGACCTGTAACTGACATGGCCCATTAGTCATAGAAACATCCCACTAAAATTAGCGGCAGCTTTTCATCTTTATGGGCCTCATGCCTTGGTCCATATGTAGAACATACAGAATGGATTTTTTTTCTTGGCATGTAACCTCGTCTTTCCGGTACTTTGGTTCCAGACCTTCATGAGCAATGCAGGTGGCTTTTGTTGTTCCACAGTTCATATTCTTGACAGTTACTGCATCTACACAATACTTCTGGATTCAGCCAGGCTGAAACATTCTCACAAACAGTTACTTAAGATTACCAGCATTAGCACGTAAATATAATAGCAATTAATAACACTTTGGCTTCTTGAAGATTCCTTATGCTGCTCTGTTGGCTCTATTTCAACAGCACCTAAAAAGCCAGCAGCAAGGTCTCTGCCCACCCCAATATTTTTTTTAAGATTTCTGTAGTTTGTTTTTAAGGTGTGCAACTGAGGCATGGGGATAAACTACTGTGATTTTCTCTTTGAGAGGCCAAGGTTTTCATGGCCACTTCTCATTTGGTACTGTATGTATTTATTCATCTGTTGAGTCCCAGATGGAGACAATTCAGACCTGGTTTTCAGAGGCGTTGGGCAATTAATAGTTTCCATGCGAGCCAAGGGGAACTGTGACCATGAGGTACTGTGCTAAATATGGCTTCTGGTTTTTTGAAGAGAGCATGCACAAGACACCATTTAAACAGCGTTTAACTCATATCCTCACTCTGAATCTAAACTTATAGCAAACAGGACTTGAGCTACCTCTGTGTCATTTACAGCATTTATGAAATGAGTAACGGATCCAATCAGATATTTTACATCAGTAATATATTCCAAAAAGAAAGTCCAAGACTTCTCAATCCTACCCTTCTACTTGGGTTTCTTGCTTGCTGCCTCAACATATATGTCAAACATCAAATAAGAATCTCCTTTTCTTATTAAATAGTTACTCCAAAGTAGGGGTGAGGTTGTCAGTGGTGCTGTCGTAGCACCATTGCTTTACCTGGCACACTGGATTTTATTTTCCAGTGCTGTAAATACACAAATTTTCCAAAGCATTTCACATGTTTAGAAAGGCAAAAGTATGCCAGGTTGTCTTATTTGAAGTCCCCAAGTTTATATATCCCATTTTGTAAAAATAAAATAGAATATGTAAATTGCCTGGATAAAACTCAGAGGGATACTTGGAGTTTACTTAACAGTAGGGGCAGCACTTTTGTGCCATACTGTGCAACGTATTGCAATGCAGGCAATGACTGTTCCAATCCAGAAATAGAAAAGGTGATTCATTTTGGTTTGGAATGAAACAGCAGCATGTCTTGGTGTTACTAATAAAAGCCTTTAGGGTTTTTCTCCCCGCAGGCTTCGTTGCAATAATAGCCGTGCTTCTGTTAGCTCATTATCAACATTGCTGGCAGCGGAGGAGGCAGAATTGGTTGCATATTCAGATTATTATTGTCATTACAGCACTTTATATTAAGACTCCTTAAACAAAGGATTTACAAGCCATGCATGACAGTCCATCAATAGAAGCTGTTATAGAATCTATTACTACAAGGACTGATTAGCCTTTTATTGACAGCCTGCGACAAATCTGCTAACTAACATTAACTGTTTGTAAACGGAGCCGTAACATACAGACACATACATTTGAGGAACATGAGGGACCATTTGGGGAATTGAATCTGGTTTCCTGCAGATTACAGGTCACAACCTCTTGCCAGAGGAGTTCTGCAGTGAAACAGCAGTTTCTGGATGAACTATTTCATCTTTCCTAGAAAACCATCTCTTTTAAACAGGAAGTTCTCAAGAATCCTTAATTACTCAATATTTAAGCTTGAAAAAGGCAGTTACTGATGTGGTTCCAGATTTCAGATATTAAATAGTCTGCTACAGCAAAGATCCTTCCACTACTGCAACCTTCCCCTTCTCTCTCACTTGCTTTCTTTCACTTCATTTACATTCCATGTTCTATATAAAGTAAAAATCAGTACTTAAGATTTAGGTTTTGGTAGAATCTGAGCTCCATCCAAGCTAGGGATCAGTAATGCTGATGTTATTATGAGCAAATGCTAACCCATCCTTCCAAAAATTACATAGGCAACACCTAATGGACAGAATAAAAATTAAAAGGCTCAGAGGCCGGCCACAGAGAATGGAGTAAATAAGTAATGGACACATGCAGCTCCTTGCCACTTTCATACCATGGTGAGTTTTCTCCCCAGAGCTGCACTTGCAGGGCTATATGCCTTGGGAGAGCCCTTTGGAAAAGGTCTCCCTCCCTCAGAAAGATGGTGGCCAGGCTGCCTCCTATGGGTAATTTGAAATAATGAATTAAAACCAAAACTAAGATAAAATAACAAAAGAACAAAATATCACCCATGCTGCATCACGGACAGAATCACTGGATTTTGGTGGTGTAGCAGACAAGAGCTGTGAGATCTGCCTAAACCACTGGTGTTCCTGTATCCATGAGGTTTGTGTCATAGCCTCCCTTTCTTACAGACCACTCTGCCTTCCACACCCCCTCATGCTTCCCTTTAGCAACCCTCCTGTGCTGAGCTTTTCTGAGCACACAGAGTGACCTGGCATAGGAACCCCAGGGTCCACTTCAGATTCCCTCATAAAATAACTTGGATCATCTCTTGTTTTTCTTGAATAAATGCAACACATTCTGCCTATTATTTTGCCAAGGTGTTTAGCAACAGTAAAGCTGGGAACTGCAGAGTGCTGGCAGGCCAGGCCAGGAGCTGCGCTTGCTGCAGCAGTATTCCTCTGCCAGCTGGTTCTGCTTCCCTGTAATTTGTTCAGGATTTATGTCAGGACCTCTAAGTTCACCTTCTGCAAAATATTTATTAATTTTTTTCTCTCTCTTTCTCTCTGAGAGAACTGTTCCCCCTCTCTCTTTTTTTCAGAAGAGAATAACTTGCCACTGGATTAGAAACAAATTAGTACTATGTTGGCAGGGCAGCTCTGTTTCCCAGACACATGTATTGTATTTGCTAGTTCTTTTCATCATGAAAATGGCAGAAAGGTAGAGGTGACATCAAATGTATGCAAGGAGCTCACTTAACAGAGGTAGATCTAAAACAGAAATGAGGCTTCGTGCTCCACAGTTATAAATGTGTTCCATTCATTGTGACTGCAGTACACTCCTAAGCCTGGTGACTTCGGCGAATTCACAGTTCAAATCAATATTGACATGTAGCTTAAAAAATCTTCTCAACTGAAAGATGCTGTTGGGTCTGGTTATTAATTACTTATTACACATATCTGCCTAGTTCCTTGTCTTTTGAAAATGTTGGACTATCTGCCTTGGTCATTAGATTTAATATTTGCCATGTCCATAGGACATCGAAGGTTCTCAAAGACTTTCCTGATGAAGAGAATTTGTGATGTAAGGCTAAAATATGATGTAAACTGAAAATAAAGTCTGTGATTGAAATAAGAATTTTTTCACCCCCTTTAAAAAAAAAATGTTCAGATTTTTCACTTTGACACACTTTGAGAGTAAGCCTACTTGAATCTAATGCAAAATTGAAATGAAGAAAAAAATAACTGCAAGATAAATGAGGTATTTTAAAGCAAGTGGTATGTTTAATTTGATCAGAATTGAAATACCTTTTCTTTCATTTTTGTTCTGGCAAAACTAACAAAAAAGTCATTTTGGGTTGACCTGAAACAATTTTTTCCTAAGTTTAGACAGAGAGTGGAAAGATTACTTATTTAGACAGCACTACTCCTAAATTCAAAGGCTGTGCCATTTCCAGCAGGCTATCCTTCCTGCCTTAAATGAGCTTTTCATCCTTATATATATATTTATAACAACTGATGAGAGAAATATTGAGTAATCACATAGATCACAGTCAAAGTTTCAAAATTCCTTTAACTATTTGACCTTCCTTTCTTGGAAGAAGATCCTATGTGTGTGCAACTTATTCATCATTACAGTTTATAATGAGATCTTTTTGTTGTTTATTGTGGCCATTTGTTGTTGTTTTAAAAATAAAACCTTTCCATATTAATCTTCTCCATCTCCTGCATTGTGGGAGATAATTTACAGTGATGTGCCTGGCCCTAAATAAATGCAGGTTCGCTTACAGTAGGAAGAACTGTCGGAAAAAATACAACGAGTTGTCCCAAAAATAAACAAACCTTACTTTTCCATTTTGGTTCAGCTAATGGCTGGTGATACTCAGTATATAGGAGCAGGATGTTTGCTGACCATCCTACAGATGTCTAATGTTTCAGTCATGCTGAATGAATCACTTTTGCTCCGTTGGCTCACAGAGAAGCAAATAATGTTTTTCTGATTCATCTTCTAGAAAGATATTACTTTGGAGAAACTATTTATGAACTCAAACATGCTGAGCAATCTCTTTGTTCTTTAATTCCTTCCCTATTTTTCTACTTATAACACCTTTTCTGACTTAACCATGTGCAGCATAAACCTTGTGTCATGTGTTACAGGGTAGAAAATCTAAAATGCTAAACACACTAGTGCTCTTTGGGTAACACCTACAATCATAATGAAGTGTTTCCTGGCACACCACACACTGTACCTTAAATCACTTTTATATTGAGTTCTGTAAGTGTTCGGGCTTTTTCCCAGTTTCACCTCTATGTTGGTTCCTGAGAAAAGGGAGCTGGGATGTAGTAGGCAGCCCCTGTCCAGGCAGCGGCTCTGGTAGACGTGTTTGCCACCATCAGCTTCAGCAGAATTTGGTGTTGGGCTGAACTGTTTCTACAGGCACTGCCCAATGCTGGGACAGGAGCATCAGCTCTGTCATCAAGGCTGCAGAGAGGGGAACCTCTGGCCAGAGGCAAGGGAGGAGGGGTGAGACAATCTTGGTGGCAGAAATATCTTTTTCCATCACAGCAGGCTCCAAGAAGAAGGATTTGTCTAGAGATTAGCACTAAAACCCCAGTTCAGAAACATTGTTAAGCACATGTCCAGCTGAGAGCAAGTAAGGCACTTAAATGTCAATGGCTTTTCTCACGCTGTTAAAATGGGTATGCACTCCAGGGGTCATTAGGGAAGATATGCAATTTTTTTAAGGACAGAGAATTTTTAGAGAGACCTGAGAGAATAAAATATAAGAAAACTGAAAAAGAAAAAAAGTCATTACACAAGGAAGAAAATCATACAAATGTTGATAATTAACCAAGAATTCAACAATTCTGTCAGAAACCTATGAAAGATGATGTAGATTAGATATAACATGAGTCTGAAATGAATTGGAAATACTGTGTGTCCAAAACATGTTAAAAACACCTCAGCTGGGAAGATAATAATCTTTTTCCTTGATTATGCTGGAATTAAGTGTGACAGCTGTGTGTTTTAATTGGCCATGAAGATCTTCATGTTCAGACCTTACATTTGCTGACTGCTGAACATTTTCCTAAACAGCCTGATCATCTTGATGGCCATGACCACCTACAGGCCATAGCTCCTATTCAAACTAGATTCCATGTAATCTTGTCTTTATTTGAAAATTACCAAATGACAATTACTGGCCATAAGAGAAAGACCTAAACTTGCATTGCAAGTCTGAGAGGAGTAGATATTATTTGATCTCATAGGTGTTATCAACACTGCTTTCTGTAGACTTATAATGGTCCATTTATCAACACTTAATTGTATCTGCCAGTTTATTACTACCAAACTATTTACACTGTTGCTAGAACCATCCTTCTGTAACTCTGCAGATTGTATAAAGTTTTGCTGCTCCAAAAAATTCAGCAGTTCTGCAAAATATTGTTTCATTAATGCAACTCCAAGAATTACCTGTATCTGTGTCCTCAGATTTATGTAACTCATTTAAAACAAATGCACATTAATATCAGGATTGCACTGCCAAGCAGCAGCAAACCAGCAAGGGCTGGAGCTTAATCAGGCTCACAGTCCTCTATGCTGGGGACACAAAGAATTTTGCAAGATTTCTCAAGAATCTAGATGAAGAAAGGGAATATCCACCCAGAGAAAAAATGTGTATAGAAGTGTACATTAAAAAATAATGCTTATGTAATTGCTATTAAATATTGTTATTACATAAAACGGAAAAATAAGATATGGCTAGAAGGCAAGTTATTAATTTAATTAAAATAATTTTTAAAGTGTGAGTTAAGCAGGACTATAGAAAAGCATTTGATTTCTTCCTTTGATTTCAGTGGCTTCCATTAATTTCTCACAGAAATGGGTTCAAGTCACTGGTGAAGCCACAGTGAAGTAAGCCAGGGTGTGGATTTCTGGTAGATCAACCACTTCACCCATGGATGACCTTGTTCCACAGCCAACATATGTAACTTACTTGACCTTTGGTACCTAGGCTGGACATTTGTATATGTCAGATGAAATGAATGTAAATCCAGGTTTAGAGGTTAAAAAAAAAAAAAAGAGTTACAAAGGATTTTAAATATTAGACAAAATTAGTTTATATTTACTGCAGATGTTATATTTTAGGTTAAAAAAGTCCTTAGGGTTAAGGTCGGAGACAAGCTCCCTCACTGATAAGAATATTTTATAGACTATTTATAGATTAGTCTCCAAAATAATATTCATCATTGTGTACACATCTTTCGAACTTTTAACTTCCTAAAAATCAAGATAATAAGAGGCTATTGTGCAGAAAAAAATCCAGCACAGGCCAAAAGATACACCGGATAGGGTAGTGTTTATCTATTATTTGCATCTGCTGTGACTGTGAGTGAAACACTGAATATAACCTTAATTTACTTACTTTAAGAGTATCTCTATCTATTTTAAGGACTAATTCTAAAGCAAATATTCCTCATTATGCACATCTTCTGACTTACACTCACCTAAGCAAGGGACATTTGCAGACAGCTTGGCACAGATAACCAAATATTATTTAGTTATTTATTATCATTGTAGCTTCAGTTTCTTCTCTGAAATGGCTTGGATTGTTTTCCTGAAAAATGATCATTTCTCACTTTATCCATTATCCACTCATAGTTCTTGTGTGAGCTCCAGGGAGGACACATATTTCTTCTCAAAGTTTTCAGAAAGCTCCAGCTAAAGAATCCTGTAACTAGAGTAATTTTTATTACCTTAACACTCTCTTCTTCAAGCTGTATCTCTCCAAAGAAAAGCCTAAGGCCATTCTAACAAACCAGAGGATCCTGACCCTTTAAAAATCACCTCTGATCTAGAAGCAGAGCTTCCATGTTTCACATGAATGCAGCCTTCCTTCCCAATCTATTTTGGATTTTTTTACAATCCCCATGTTAGCCAGGAAGTCTCTGAAGCTCAGCTCCTACTAGAATAGTTTTATACCTTATACTTTTGACAGGAACTGCTGGCATTCGCCTGCAGGAAGCTGACATGTGATTTAGGAGGGGATAAAACATGTACATGTTTGTTACTTGAGTTTTACAGCTCTGCAGGGAATGAAAATCTTTTTCACAAAGGATTTAAAACCTTGGCTTTTTTCCCCACTAGAAAATTTCAAAATTCTCTGAAGGGAAATTGTGAGATGAAATTAATTTGGGGTCAATTGAAAGGTTTCAGTCTGACCAAACACAAAATCCTTTTAATTTTGTCTTTCATATTTATTTTTTTAGATTACATTATAATATACTGAGCAGCATAAAATATGAGATGCTATTCCTAATGCTTTAAAGAAAGTCTTGAACATATGGCCCAAATGTAACTGATACATTGGTGTCTAGCTGAGTTTATGAAAACCCTAAAACAACAACTGTGGGAGACGTGAAATGAGCTATTCATCCTGACTTGTGTCCAGGAGTGATACTTAATAACAATGATATTTAAAATAGTTTATCAAGGAGTATGACAAATAGAATAGGAGACAAGGGCACGGTACAGGAAAGACCAGGTATTGTAAGAGACAGCTTAATTTGGTGCCAATAACAAACTATATTTGCTAAAACTATATTTTGACATAGTTATAAACGTTCTTATATCCTTGCATACTTATGTGCTTTCCAAAACAAGACACACAAAACCTCCAGCAGCAATGAAGCTCTGCTAAGGGGAAGAAGAGTCTCAGGAGACAAATTTTTTGGTGCCGCCAAAACCAGCACTGGTTTAATGCACAGTCATTTGCACTGAGTGGTAAAATATTTTGGTGTATCATTTGACTGAAACCTGTTCCATCAGAGGAGCTTTCCATCCTCTCCACCACCACCACCACCACATTAGCATTATTGCTTCACAAGCTTGAAGGACAGGAAGGTAATTAGGAACAGTCAACATCAGCTGATCACACACCACCAGCCCAAGTGCTTTTGATGAAGAAATGAGTGTCTGTGCAGATAACATGAAATACACTCTGACTTCTGTAAAACTGTTGACACCATCCCACACAGTATTTTCATGTGTAGGCTGAGGAAATACGGGCTAGACAAACTGTCTTCAAGATGGGTTGAATACTGGCCAAGGCACCTCATTCTAATTAGCGTCTCAGTATCAATTTGGCAGCCAGCAACAAGCAGAGCAGCCTGGGAGCTGATAGCAGGACTGGTGCTCTTCATCATCTTTTGCCATGACCTGGATAATGAGACAGAAGCCACCCTTGTCAAATGTGTGGACAATACTTTATTAAGCAGAAAAGGCAGGGTTTGATACACTCTACAACTGGAGTTTCAAGCCAAAGAGACCCCGACAAACTTGAAGATTAAGCTAAGAGAAGTCTTACAAAATTCAGCCAGGATAAGTGCAAAGGTTTGTACCTGGGGCAAGCACAAGTCGGTGAGGTAATTGTCTGAACAGCAGCATTTTTGAAAAGGACCTTTGGCATTTAGGGAATACCAGACTAATGGACACCAGAATCAGAGCTTGTGCTCTGATCACAAGCACAGGAAACTGCATAATGGGTCACATTAGGAGGAGTGTGGTCAGAGGAAGGCCAGATGAAGTTGCCCTGCCTTTCAGCAGTGATGAGGAGGCAAAGGGGTGATTTAACAGCAGCCTACAACTCTTTGAAGGACAGTTGTAAAGGCAGTGGGACCAAACTACTCTCAGGAGTAGCAAATTATTTAACACAGGCAAGAGCAAAGTGCTGCAACTTGGGAGGTTCACCTCCTTGAACATCAGGGCTTCTTCAATAGGATAGTAGTGTAACACTGGAACCCACATCCAGGTGGAAGGTCTGTCCTGAGAGGGTTTCAAGAATCAGCTAGACTTGGCCTCAGCTGGTCTGATATATTGTAGTTGTAGTCCTGCTTTAATCAAGATATTGTACTAGATGACCTCCAGAGATCCCTTCTAGTTCCCTTATTTCCTCGATCCTCTGATTCACTATTTTTCCTCCCCTCCCCTTCAACGTATTAGGAAGGTCAAATGAAAGTTCAGAAAAAAATTCCTCTCAGAACATGAAGCCATGTAAAAATGACCTCAGTGTACTCCTTTAATATAGACACAAATCTTTTAAAATGTAATTTGAAAATTACAGGAGGACACAAGTGTGTGAAGTGGATCACCAAGATAATGTGATTTTTTAACCCTTCATTGCTAAAGACAATACATAGCAGAATGGATTTCAGTTGATTACTTTATCCTATATCCTTTACAGCAATGACAATGGGCAATCTAAATCCCTTCCTTCCTTCCTTCTTTCCTTCTTTCCTTCCTTCCTTCCTTCCTTCCTTCCTTCCTTCCTTCCTTCCTTCCTTCCTTCCTTCCTTTCCTGATTCTGGGGAAGATCTTTACTCATCAGTCCAGTATGCAAAGAATGGGAATCACCATGACTAATTGGGAATGATTTCAGCAAACTGAAGTCCCTCAGGCACTCGGGTTTGTGAGAGAAGGTAGTAGAGTACAAGTCTGGCCACAATCCGGAATTTAGGTCCAATACGCTGACTCAGTCCCATTTTATACAAAATTTGAGCATGACTACAAACTACACTGTCCTTTTCTTTGATTATAGATGCATTGAAATTCTCTGTTACGGTGAAAAACCCAAACATATGAGAATGCTGAGGTGATATCATTTCAATTCACTTCTAGTGAAACTCTACTGACTGGACAAATGTCACCAAGACATTTACCCTAAATCAGTAACTTCCCAGAAAATCAACTTCACATAGCCTTGGGAGGAGTTCAGTGTTACTTTTTAAGATACATATAAGATAAAATTAATGTGGTGGGAAACACTACCTACATATGATTTCCCAAGTAGACAGATAATAAACAACACAGTGAAACAGGAACCACCAGAGAAGTTTGCTCAAACAGAGAATTGGAAGTTGTTAACACAGAGATTCTGAAAATGGGCAGTTCTGGCCTCTGGAGAGACTTTTTTCAGTCTGTGTGGCCCTTGGAATATTTTCATCCAAGAGGAGTTCCCTTGGATGAGATCCTTGGAAAATATTTCCCTTTGATCTCTGGTGTATTACTCCTCTTTTGCAGCCAGCCAAAGTTTAAAACTAACTTGACTCCCCTTTGACTGATACAACTTCTACAGTCAGATACTGAATTAGTATAACGGGGATCAGAAAGACCCCAAGAAGCACTGCAAATAATCAAAACACTGCTCATGTTGGGCAGTGGTAAAATGAAAATTTTGGATATGTCCGGAAGAGTCTTGTCTCATCAGCACCAGATGCTTAGACAGACATGGGCTATGGAGAGAATCATAAACTAGTTGAGAACTCACAGTTGCACAGAAGACAATGCAACCAGATCAACACATACCACCTGGGAATCTGGGCTCTGAAGACTGAAGTCATAACAATAGAACTAAAAATAAGTTCCCACAAACTGGCCCACTCGTCAGCACTGTATCTTGCTTTAGTGAAGCTGGAGATCTGCTACTAATACAGGCTTCTCTGCCCTAAATCATTTATTTTGGCAGCTCATAAAATATGGAAACTCTAACACTCAATATTCCCCACTCTCTCATGATTACTGTTCAGGGACAGACTCTTTATATCAAACAGAAACTTAAAGATTGTGGCATGTTATCAAAACCATAATGAAATCTTGTGCAAGCACAGTAATCAGAGAGGGCTATTTGTCAAGACATACTGTAGAGAAAAACAAAATCCCACAGTAGAAACAGGAGTGCTTGCTCTGCCGAGAGACACTGTGAAAATGAAATGAAGCTCTTTTTTCCTCCTCTTTAATCAAAACTCAGTATGAAAACAAAAACCTTACCAAATAACTTTTGCTGATAAAAAAAAAAATGTTGGCAGGAAAGGAACAGTGCATAATTTATACAGAAATAACATTAAAAGGGGGATTGTTCACATAGATATTTCTGAGTGTGTGATCAAAAATTTTGGCCCTGGGGGGAGCTCATGTTACTGCCACTACTGGGTTGAGGCTGGATTTTACTCTCTCTGTGAGACAGTCAAAACCTGGGAAGTTGCTCAGGGAATGAAGGTGTGAGCAGATCCGATATTATTTAGGAAGTCCCTTGTGAGGGCATGCCTGTGTTTTGACCCCACCTGCTGCGGGAGGTTACCCGTTCTATGCACAAAATATCTGTAGAGGTTTAAACTTGACTCATTGCTTAATGAAGAGAAGTGCTGGAGGGGGAGTTACTTGCTCTGGGATCTCCTTCTGGCTGTGCTATTGATTTGCGAGCCAGAGGCCTACTCAGTAAATCAGGGATAACATTATTAAGTTACTTAAATGGACTGTTGGGATGTTAATTACCCAGCACATTTGCAGTCAGTCTGCCCTTCTGAAAATTAAGCCACTTGGCTGTCTAAATGATGCTTAACTCTGAGTGCAAAGATCAAACGCTTCAGCTTAAATGTCCCCATTCTCAGCTCCACAGGCTTTCATAGTACCATCATATTTTCAAATACCATCCCATTTCTAGAAGAGGAGGGCATCGTTAGGTCAGGATTATGTTTCAACCAGGGATCTGTAAGGAAGATCTTAAAAGAAACAGTGCTATCTGGTGTTATTGTTTGCGCAGTTGCATGAGCACTGCATTACTGAATGTGTATGTAAATGCTGATGAGTACGGGGCAGAAAGGCTGAGTGGCTACAGGGGTATAACAGAATACTTTATTTTTGATCATAAGTACAATCTATTATTGTGGCAAAGCAATGCAAGGTTAGTACCTGTCAACAAAACAGCTGGAGGCCTCTTTTTTGCTGATGAATGTTGAATGCAGCTGTGCTTTGGCACATGCTTAGGCTGTAAACAGGAGCCATGGCTTGAAACATCGTTCTGATTTTTCCACTCCTGCTAATTGCTGCTTCCACTTCCTTAGGAGTGGTACTCAGGTGACATCCTGAAATCTATTAAAACCCAGAGAACAAATTAGCTCCTAGAGCTGCCTGGCCTTTTCGGCATCTCAATTCATTAATTCATCTGTACCAGCTGAAAGAATTTTAAGTCCTTAATTGTAGTTACACTTAGACCCTCAGAAGTTGCTTCATTGGTGGATAACCACAGACAGAGCTGGGCTCTTCATGTTCTTCACAGTAACACACAACATTTGCAGCAGCCCACACTCCAGTGAGGGAGTGGATATGATGATTATCATATCACGCCTAGGATAGCATGATGGTCTCATTGTCAGGGCACCTGCCAGAGCTGTAGTTACATAATCTATAAGCTAAATAAGTCATGACTGCAGGACTCCTATTTCTTGGATTTCATGGTGATATGGAAAAGGTGACAGATGGAGCTGGACCCTCCCAGTTCCAAGAGATGTGCATCATAGGAAGAAAACAATCACAAATAGAATGAAGTATATAGTGTTTTCTATTTGTCCCTGCCCCATGACACTCTTGTAGTTTTGCCAAATTTAACTACATGAACAAGAGTAGTCTGAAATATTTACGTGAAAAGAAAGATGTAAGACTAAAATCAAGATAATGTAGGACAGCGGGTATCAGACAGCAGAATCCACATTTTAAACTCAGAGCACTGTGGACAGCAGATCAGGAAAGGTCTTCAGCTTTCTATCAAAAAATTTAAAGATTAATAGCTAGCAAAAAAGGGGCAGAAGAAAAGGATAAGTAGACAAAAACATCGTGACTTTCCTACAGAACCTTCAAAGTGAGACATAGAAACATCCTCTTGACTCATTGTCCTAAATCCTTATCTGTTCTCCTGTCCTTGATAAATCTTCTATTTGTTGTACTTTTCTCCACTGTAAAGTCTATCACCAGCAGTGCTGTTTCTTCATATAAGCTCCTGATTTTACCTTTCTGCCAGTTGTACAAATCTTCATGGCTTATTTCATGTCTTGTTTTGTCTCCATCTGTCACTCTGGATGCCTTACCAAAGAGCAACACTGCTTTAAGCCAAAATTCTAAAGACAATTTATCTACAATGACAAAATTAGAGGTAAGACTGAAAGGTAAATAGATCTTTACTGTTGTTTGGGTTTTGATTTTTTTAAAGCGTTTGATTCACATATCTTTATCAAAGCTCTAGGACTTGTTACAATGCTTTCTCCATATATCCCAGGGATGCACCTTGTGCCGGTTTGGCCAAAATCTAGCAATATATCTTCTGAGAGAAAACCAGGTTACAACCACCCTTCCCCCCACCAGGTTTGGGAAAAAGGAAATTTTCCTCGAAGGAAAGTGAATGATCTAAAAACTATTTATTTAACAAACACACCAGAAAAGGATAATAATGCTAAATAATGAAATCTCTCGCTGTAGAGAGAAACCTGGGAAGATTTCAGAGTCCTTCTGTAGGTGTGGTTTGTCTCCTCCTCGGAGCTGGGTGAGGGCCCACCCCCTCGCGCCTCGGGGAAGATTCTCCCAATGTGTTCTGATGTTTTTGAAGCAGTCTAGAAGAGAAGAAGGGAAAAAAAAAACCAAAGTTCCAGGAAACAAAGTTCAGCTTTCCGTCTCAGCCGGAGAGAGAAGGGAAAAAAAAAACTGGCCGAAGAAGCAAGCAAGATGCTCCCCCCGCGCTACCGCAGCCAGAGCACGCAGAGGAGTGTAATCTCCGTGTCCTTGAGACACTGCTTTGAAAAGTTTGCTTGGTCCTTTTTTTTTTCTTCCATCTCAGGCTCAGTTTAAAGGCACAGAAAAGGCACACAATTAATTGTTTGGCATAAAGCCGTGATAGGGGATATACATGATGGAGTCACCCCAAGACACACCTAGGAGGGCTTTGAGGTAAGTTGTGAACTCATTCTGCCTGACACCTATACCAGCTCCAAGTGAAACACATGCAGATTCAGTGTGCGACTACAACTAGTGCTGCTGATTTGGAGCTGAATTAAAATACTCAGCTGGCTTGAATCACCCACAGAGGCACCCGTGAGACTTGTATGGCCCGCTGTAGGTATCCACAGCACAAGTGTCAACATTTGAGTCAACCTTCTACGCTGTTTTAACAATCACTGGAGAGATACAATCTCCCTCTGGAGATCCCTTTTTTCTCAACTGAATGCAAAGGAAGCCTGTGCAAATCTATGTCCAATTTTCCAGGCTCAGATAACGGTTCCTGAATGTGGATATGAATGTATCTGGTACCAAATGATTACACAGCTGGACCTGCATTTATAAATGTTTTGCTCAGAGCAATCATCTGCTGGTGGTGAACTAGACAACTTACAAGCATTTCCTTCACCACGGTAAGTAGTGCATTTTGAATGTCCAGCAAAGCACAGACAAGGCTCTGGCAGCTGCCGCAGTAGGTGCAGTTTCCATCACCCATGGTGGTTATGGTGCACTTTCTAGTAGTGCACTCTTCCTGCTGTGTGGTGAGTGGACATTATATCACCACTTTATCAACAATATGTGATACATAAAAGTTACTTAATACTTAGGTGTATAAAACTGCAATTAAATTTCCATACTATTCAGTAACTCTCACAGAAACCATTTTAAAAGATGTGCAGATTTATCTCTGCAAATAATTAAATTATTTCCTCCAGTGGTGCCCAGTGAAATATTACATATAAATCTGGAAATATTATTTCCTTTAAAATTTTCCTTCATAGTGTTTTATTGATCTCTTTCTTGTCACTGCACCACTAAGAAACATCTGTGTTTTTCATTCAGCTCACCATCAGTTCCCACTTGAAAAGTCTGTAAATTCTGTACTCCTCTAAAATCTATTGATAATTGATTCCAGGAGTGTGTCCACAGCAAACTGTGTAGCTGCAGTTCCACTTCATTTAACAATATACAGTTCTTTGTTAGGTAGAGATCAAAGAATATAATTTTATTAAGTTTTATTTGCCAGATTGGAAAAGAATGGGCTTTATTTAAAAAAAAAACAAAAACAAAAAAAAACCCCACCAGGCAGGCCAAGTGTTTTTCTAATAGAATATAGAGTGCAAAAGGAGGTAAAACAAAACTAAAAGAAATTCATATATATATTGAAGTAATTGTCAATCAACAACAGCCTTAATATATATAGCATTCAAAATATTTTTACCACTACTATGGAAAAGTGTCATTACCAAACAATAGTAAGGAAGAAAAAGTCTTGGGAAATGCAGAAGTAAACAAGTATTTGCTACAATGTGTAGATCAGGAAAAAAAGAGTTGGATGAAAAATAAAGAGGGGGATTATGTTTAATTCTGTGTTACACTTCCATGCCTCTGACTTCATGCATTTAACAACTTTCAGTCTTTGACTATCAGAGCTACCAATTAATACGTGTAAGTGCCTGCAGGATCAGGTCTTGCCTGTGTAGAGGATGCCTAAAGTCCGGGAGCAGGGAAATACCTGATGCCTCAAGCACAATGCAGGACACCACTTTGTAAACTCATGGTCCTTGTGCATCTAAGTCAGGTGATACCTCAGTGGCACTGGATTCAGAATGCTCTGAACCATCCTGGAGGGTTTCTCTGGCTGAAATGTCCCCATTTTTTGGTTGGTTGGTTTTTTTTTTTAATTAAGAGAAAACATTTCCACAATTGTTTAAAGTTCTTTACTGAAAGTGTTTGAAAAACAGTTGACATGAAGAATAGATGAAATAGAAAAATCAAAACAGGATGTCCTGGAATGTAGCTGCCAATAGCAGCTTTGTTTTGGAATGGAAAACTTCTCATCTTTTCTTTGGTACTTTATTGCTTCTGTTTTAGGTTTTGGGAGGCCTGGGTATTTGTTTCTGCTTGAAAGCTTGGTAAAGATAAAAAGCAGAGTCCAGCCTTTCTTCACTGTAAATTAAGTAGTTTTGGAATGTGCAATCATCTCAAAAATTTGATACTGATGTGTACCATGGAACGGCTTAAATAATTTAGGATATTGGCTCCAATAAAGTTTATTTACCTAGGTTATTATTCTGTGTGACAAAACAGAATAGTCCCTGATACTCATTTATTTTATAAAGTCAATTTTTTAGCTCTGTTTTCTTTAAGATGAGGTTCATGTTCAGAGAGTGTAGAGTTAAAAAATGGGACTAATTATGTACAATGAGGCATTATAATTAGAGCAGATTACATCTGCTTGCCCAAGAGTTTTAAAACAAGCAAACAAACAGAAAGCAAATAAATAAATAAATCCTGACAAAGTGCAAGTGGTTGGACGACAAATTGTTTTTTGCAATTTTGTGTTGAAAATTCTAAGCAATATGAAGTAAGTACACACTTTGAAATGAAAATTTTGACATTTTACATTTCTTTGTATTGAAATGACTTCTTAAGCCATTTTTCAAATATTCCAAAATTCAAGATCTGAATGATTATTCAATTTTATCTAAACAAATTTTTCAAAATGACATATGAAAGAATGATTGTTTAATTGTTTGGATTTTTTTAAATCTAAAAAATATTCCCTTTTCAGATGGAAAAATATCCAAGAAGAGGAATTTCCTTAAATTCTTTTAATAGACATCTAACCTCTTTACAAAACTCAAAGTGAACATCAAGACCAATAAATTGTTTTACGAAATGTGCTATGAAAACACAAAAATGATGTTAACTTTGTCATTAATAACACTGTGTCAGGATGAAAACAGTTTTATTTAATGCCCAGCAAAAGTAGTCTTTTTGTTCATTCCCCAGCATCATGCAGAAAAGACAGTTTTTGTTGTCTTTTGTTTAATTTTTCTTTCAGACTTATTTTAAGCAGAATGTTAAGATACCTGGTTCTGGAGCATGTTTAACATCTCTATCTAATGTTAGTATTTTCCATGTACCTTGCTTTTATTTTTCTCAATAAAATTGGTAGAACAGGTCTATTTTGCCAAAGCTGGAGATAACTACACTTCATTAAATTAACTAAGTTTGAGTATTGCTAATTAATGTAAGTAATCATATTTGACATGTTCTATTGCAATACTGTTTGAGTGTCTCTCAGGCTAATTTTCACAGTATTCTTTGGGGTTTTTTGAGCAAAACAAACCGAGAAACAGAAGTCTGGATTAACTCCACCTCATTTTAGAAATTTAACTTGGAGTACTTATGGTGTGTATGCTTTAGGATTACAGTTTCCCTGAGGTCTCTCTCTAGCCAAAGAAGACGGATGGGAGCCACCAGAGGGAGGTTGAGCCCATAGAAGTCCTACACCAAAGTAGCATACAAAACAGAAGGTGTTTCTAGAAGGGAATATAGAAGAAAAAAAGAAGTAAGGGGAAAAAAAAAAAAAAGAAAGAAAAAAAAAGAAACACACCAAAAATTGGTATTATTTTGTGATATAAATCTTTGGTATATGTGCAGTTTGATCATTGTGTCCTCATTCCCTCATCTCTAAGAGATTATAGCAACCTAGTGAGAGAGAGAGAAGGAAAATAAAGATGGGCACTGAAGTGGAACTAATTCCACCTAAACCCCATGAAATTTGGCTTACAGTCTTCAGCATGAGAAAGACCTTGTAGAAATATGTACAATTATGTCCCTCAAAGAAGTTGAACTTGAAGGAGATGGTCACTGTGCCTCATTTTATTCAAGAGGAGATTTTACCAAATGAAACAAACCCATGGCAGACTTGAAATAAATGTCAGGGTATGTAACAGTAAGAAATAAAGTGGCAGAACTCATTGCAATGGGATGCAGGAGCAGGTTCAGGGAGATCAGGCACACTCATGGCATAGAAACAGTTCAAAGCCTGCTATCAGATATGGGGCTCTGGACAGTCTAGATGTTTGGCCTGATCCATTCTTATCCTCCTTGATTTGTTTTTCTGGATAGGTTTCTGTGGCCCACCAGTGAAGGGCATAGGAAGCTTTAACTCTGGCTGGTCATGTCAGTAATGTTTCTAAAGGTGATGGGAAGGTCTTGAAGCTCTGCCTTGCCTCACTTAGAAAATCTGTGGTGCAGCAGGGCAACTCACTCCAAGTCTACAGCTAGCAACCAAAGACATCCATCATGTCTAAACAACAGGGTTTTTTTAACTTACACAGCTTTTTTCTGGAGTTCAAACAATTATTCACAGCCTGGAAAGAGGGCATCTGCAGTCACTTGGAGGATTTGGTCTCCTGCATGGCCATATGAGACACTTCAGTCAACTTGTGGGCACAAACATAATTTCTGAATTTCATGTGTATATATCTATGTTATCATATTCTTTCACTGTGAAAGCAATAACTACTGTATGTGGTAAAATGATATATTGTTGTCCGCAAAATGTCTTTGGCAACAGGATGTTCACTAGCCTTGGAATTTTGCCTTGTATAAATATTTTTAATCTACTCCATGTAGGCATATTTTGGCTGCAAAATAAAGGGTTTTGGAGATTAATATATCCAAGCTCAGTTCTGCTTATACATCCTACATACATCAAGGTTTTATTGAACTCTGCATCTAGAAACTTTGCATAGCAGCTGTTTTGGCTTTTTTTTTTCCTTTTGCCTGCTTTACTCAAAGAAGGATTATGACTATATCCTATTTTTATACCGTACAAATGTAGTAATTTAATCTACAGATATATTTTCATTCTTCAGATGTAACCTATATTAAGCATGTTCAAATTTATGGTCATTGCTTTTCCTGTAAAGAATATTATTGGCCTCTTTTCAAAAATCCACATTTTCCCAAGGACTGTCCAAATAGCTATTTATCAATGAAAAACAAATATAACAATTATTTGACAGTATCAAGTACCTTTCAGCTGAGTACCTCAATGCTGTTTCAACTATTTATTCATCCTCACCATGCCCTAGGGAGATATCTTTCACCGGTTTGTTTTATTGGCACAGCAACTGGGCCTCAGGGAAGTTGCATGCCTGGTTTCAAGCCTGAGAGTCCATCAGCCATAGCCAAAAACACAGCTCAGAGCTTCTGCCTCATCACTGCTCAGTGGAGCTGTGGATTCTCTTGCTGGTTAAACTTCTGCAAGAAGAAGTGTAAAGGAAGGCTAAGATGGTTGTTCTGCCCAGCTGCACTTTGCCATTTCTTTGTCAAGAGAAATTTATACCTATACCTAAGTATACACCTGTATCTCAAGCAACCATTTAACCAAGTTTTGCAGGTTACCTTTCTGCTGCACTGCAAGTGATGCTGGCTTTCTGCAATTGTCAGTCTCATGCTGGAGAAGATGACAGGTAAAGAGTGGGTCCCCCCACACCCCAGCCCTTGCTCTCTGGACATAGGCTGTCTGAAAAAGGGGGGCTCACTACAAGAAAACAAAACTGCTGCTGGTGGAGGAGTGAAACAACATAACGGAGAGAGGGGGTGTTTCCCCAATTCAAATATCAACAGTTCTACTGAGAATACAGGAATAGCTTTCAGATGGACAATGGCCATTCATATCTTTGTCCAATTTCTGCCTCAATCTGGATGTGATAAGATGTCTGCAAATGCCAGTTCAGAATACAATTTAACAGCTGCCTAAAGTGCCACTAGTTTCAGTCAAACCTCATTTGAGCGAAAAATGTGCTTCCCCCTTCTTACAGAGCTGGAAGTTGTTGCTTGCACTGGTGGTGTGTGCTTTTCTTCATGTAGCACTGTATACATTTCAACTGCAATACAAGTAATATTATTTGAAAGAGACTGTGAGATCTTTTATTTATACTCTCTGCCACATGATTTTTTTCAGAACTTTGCTGGGACAATTAGTCTAATACTCCTGTAAGCTTGTATCTCATTACAAAGGACCAGACTGTCCTCAGTAGCACAGACACACATACATCTTTAATTGGAAATGTAAGGCTGACATTAACACCATCCTCTGCCCCTTCGGCCCAGCTCCATGGCCTTTGTGATGTGTGAGATTGTAGGAGTGGAGGTGGACCCTCTTCCCTCCCACTCTCCTGCTCTAGAACTTAACAGAGGAGTGCAAGTACCTTTTTCATGCTTTCAGCAAATTCTGCCTGAGCTCATGTACATAGGAGCAAAAAACAGGTGGAGGAGTTGCAGCAGTGACTAGAAGCAGGTTTCTAGAAATGCAGAGTAATGCAGAGTGAGAAATGGGGCAGAGCTGTCACTTAGCAGATGACAGTGCAGGTTGGAAATATAATGGTAACCAAGAGATGCTGTCTTTAGAGAGGTGAGGCAGTATCTGTCCTCAGTTTGACATTGCCATCACTGTTGGGCATGACACAAAATCTATCACTGCCCATGGACATATGACCTAATATATCCACTAGCCTGGAAAAAGGAACAAGAGTAACTCATGTCACATTGGAGTGACAGATGTACACTGCATTTTTCTTTCTGTGATAGAGAAAATAAACTCAATTCTTTCAATTTTTCTTGAGAAATCTCTTTATTCATTTTTAAATCTTCTCTCACTGTATTTAACTTTATCTTGAGCATATCTATATCCTCCTTGAAATCCAGATCTCATTACGTTACTTTATGTGAGACCTTATAATTTTTAATTAATTTATCTGTCACAGATTGCATGACTTTCTGCTTAACTTCTTCCAGAGTGAGACCTGCAAAAGCATCAAATTGTGGATTAAGAAGCACAAGATTCGCTGTAGCTCCAGAGCTACCTTCTGCTATACTGATGGGATGCAGAATCATGGAGGGGGGTTGGATTTTGGATCCTATGGTAGTCTTACAGCTATACCAATTCTCATGTTCAAATGAGCTGTTTGTTTATGGGCCAGAGAAATATTATCTTCCCTTAAGGAATGATATTGAAATTTTTCATATTCCCCAGAGGCTCTCCCTGCTCTTCCTGAGTGGTTTCCCACAAGAGGGGAGTGATCTGAACTGTGAAATGGACGCTATTTTATGAACAGTTAGCTTCATGTGTTTACAATGTGTTAATGATAGTAAAGCATAGGAAGTCTTTAAATTAATGCTATTGCAGACTGAGCCACTGTGTACATAGAGACATTTTTCTTCCTGCCACTGCCTTTTAGAACACAGTTTTCCCTCTAAATCATTTCCACCATAACTTCACCATCAATAAGAGTAAACTACAGGCTTCTCCCACAGACATGGATGATTTCCAAACAGAGACCAGTCTTCCCCCAGCCTAGCCACAGAATAGCTTCTCTTCCCAAAAGGGAGGTTATAATATCATATAACCTCATGTGATCACTGCTGACTTTTTAATGATGGCCACTCTTACACACTGGAGTGTTGGTGGTAGCTCTCCTCCTTGATCTCTGTCCTGTTCCTCCCCACCTCTGTTTTACCACCAGAGATGATGGAAATAATGTCCTCACACTCCCATTGTGGCAATTTGAACTGAAAATACTTGGTCTTGCCTCACAGGCCTTTCTGGATACATTCTTCCTTAGCTTGACTACACTTACTACACCCTTCAGGATGTTATAACATTTGATCTTCCTCAGTTTTATTTATTATGTGACAGTGTTGGCTTTGCTCCTTTGGCTGCACAGGATACACATTTTGTGTCCCAGGAGTCACCAGGGATCGTGTGAATGTCCCAGTAACAGAGAATGCAAAAAGTACAAGATTTAAGTACAAAAATGAGTATTAAACTCTTAAGACCTTGTTTTATACTGAGAGTACTCCAGCTAACATACCGGTGCTCCTGGCTGGAGTTTAGTAGTAAAAAATTCTAGTATTTTGTTTAACAGGAAAGACTCAGAATAATATTGTCTTTTTGGTTATACATGTGTAATTGAACAGCACATATTTCTGTGGTCTAAGCAGTCATGTTTCACATAATCTGTAATAATTAGCAAAGTCTTGTTGACCTATAGCACTCTTAGCTGCAAAGAAGAGTGTGTAAATTGCTCCTTATGGAAAATTCACCCTTAATGTAATTCCATTAACTTCATGCCCTTGAGATTTATACTGATATCTACCACTACATCAAAGGTCCTGGATAATTAAAGTGTAGAATAAAAATTACCCTTTTCCATCCCTTAAAATTCCACTCAGGCCAGAAGGGAAATCCCCTGTGGTTTTTATTGTCCCATCCCATAAGGATAAACAACCTTCTCTGAGAGCTCTTGTCTTTACCCACTGTGACAGTTAAATGGACACTGCTGGGTTGAAAGTAATGCTCCCAATTCTGATTCTTATTTGCACTTGTATAAATCACTAGTAGCTCCACTGTGGAAAAATGAATTGCAATGGAAAAAAAAATCAATAGGTGGGAAAAAAACCAGACTCTCATATTTACAGCAAAGGAAAGAGCATTATCTATATGTTATCTATAACCTGTCAGTTTCACAGATATCTATTCTTAAAATTTACTTATCAGTTTTTATGGTATTTAACTCAACATTTCGATAAACTTACAGAGTTTACATATTTCAATTAGATTTTGTTTCCACTGCATAGCTAAAAAAATATTTTCCACTAGTTCTATGGTATAATAAATAAAATTCTTGTAAACGGTAATATCAAGGAAGTTTTCTACTATGACATTAAGAATTCTACTACGTTAAACAGTGGAAGACCATTACATGTTCCTGTCCCAAGTAACATGTTGCTGTCAAAACCTGAGGAGCTTATATGAAAGTTTGGGTAATCCATGTGTATCATTCTGATAGCATTTCTGTGCCATCAACTATATGAGATTAAGTTGAAATTTTCTTTCCTTGGGAAGATACCTTTACTTAAAATAATTGCAAACCTCATTGCCTTTTGGAAAATTAGAAATATAAAAAGACCCCTTAGAAAAGAAAATCCATGTAAAAAAATTTGTTTTTTTCATAATGAAGATATTATTTTGAAATTTTCATGATCAAATAATTCTTGGAAGATCACCCTCTAACCCTCAGACAAGGTTTCCACACTGCCCAGCCCCACCAGCACTAGGGAGGGTCAGGACCTGTGGAGGCTGGGGCAGCCCTATTAACATGAGCCTTAGAAGAATAAGCAATTTCTGGTCCAACAACAACCTGTGTGGGTTGGCAGGAACGTGGTAGATTTCCAGCAGGACCCTGTTTTTATTTCATCAAAACTTCATCAGACCTGACACATTCCTATGAAATACTTCTGTTTCCCCATACTGGCATTTTCCAACAAAAGAAGTGTTTGATCGCTGGCTCCCAACCAACTCTATTCTGAAGCGACCTGTACAAGCCGGCCCATAAAACAGTAACAGGTTATTTCCAGCAGTTTACACCTGACTGACACATACTCAGCTCTCTTTCACTATCCAAACTATTCCTCCAGGCACTTTTGTTTACAGACATATCTTTAGGGTAAGAGCATAATTTAGTCTCACTAAGAAAATATATCAGTGGTCACTGATCAATGTAATATACTTTAGAGACTAAACCAGATTAAAGTGAGCCTATTAATACCACAAAATACCAATCAATAGTTGAACTGTTTATCTATATATATGCTAAAAGTGCATTAGCAAAATAGCAGCATATATACAAAGCCTCCCATTGTACCCACGCTGGTCCATTTTTCTTCAGTCTACAGCTGTGCACGTAGCCCCACTGGTTGTAAAATGCCAAAACACTGCTCCTGACAGATCACACCTGCTTCAAATAACACATCTCGCCCCACACTAATCTACAGCTATAGGCTGGTTTTAATGATTTTAAAATGCTGGTATTAACTCTTAATGCTCAACTAGTTTTTATGGAAGACGCAGAGTACATTTTGTCCAGTTTTAATACAATCCCAATAAAACAGCTGGGAAATTGCAGTGCCAGACAAAAGACATTCAAATCCACCATTTCCCCTATTGTAATAATAATCAGCTTGACAAAGTCAGATAGTAAAGCAGATTGTAGCACTTTGGGCTTTTTATACATATATTTAATTATATTGTTAAATTCTCCATTTGAAAGCAATTAAAAAAATACTTTCAGTTCAAGATTATAAAACTACCCACTTCTGATTTCAGACTGACATTTTTATTGGTAATCTGAGTTATAACATGCTCAGGTTCATTCCTCCTTGATTGGCTGCTGAGCTTTCTGCCAGGGTTTTATAGCTTTATGGGAAAGTACAGTATTTAAAACACCTTTAAATTCATGGGCTACTCCTGCTTCTGAAAAAGCTTCTCTTGACTTCTCAGAAATGCATAACAAGAGCCCATGTTTACTTAAAAACATCTGCTTCATCCTTTTCATGTAATATAAAAAGTGGGCTGATGTTTTCCATGTTTTCCATTGACTGTCCCTGGAGGTGTTTAAGGAAAGACCGGATGTGGCACTCAGTGCCATGGTCTGGTTGATATGGTGGTGTTCAGCCAAGGGTGGACTCAATACATTCAGAGATCTTTTCCTACCTAATTGAGTCTATGATTCTATAACTCTACCCTTGTGTCAAACTATGAGATGATTTCTTTGGGGCTAAATCTGGCTTCCCCTCTATCTCACCACAGCCAGTGGGCATCAAAAGGGGGCAAAAAAGGGGCATCCCAGAGGAAGGGCTGACATACCATGTATAGTATACACTGGTCCTTAGGGACTGGCTGAGGTCTTAGCTACCACTTGATGTGTGCAAAGAGTGGGCAGGAGATCTCAGGGCCTGGGCCTGTTGTTGGTTTCCCAGATGAGAATAAAAGAGGCATAAAGACCACTAGAAGAAACACAGACAGCAGAAATGTTCCTTTTGCAGTTTTACAGGGAAACTCAGATCATATAGTGCTAGCGAGTGCAAAGAGCTGGTCTTCACAAAAAAGACAGGGACAAAAAAGAACATTGAAATGGTCTCATTTTTGTTATATTGTTCTGCAGCATTTCAGTTCTTCTAAAATTCTGTTCTGAGCTAATTCCAAGTTACATTTTTTTCCTTGTTGTTTCAGTTTGTTTTGGTTTGTTTTTGTTTGTTTATTCAGCTTTTCTTTATTCTTTATTTTCTTTATTTTCTTTATTCTTTTATACACCAACCACTTGTCCCACTAGGAGGCAGGGGTTGGTGTGATGAGAGAGGAAGGAAAGATGATGCAGGGCTGCTGGCCCACATCACTGGGACTGGAGACCATGCCCAGGGGCTCTGGTTGTGATGGAGCAGCTCTGTGGGGAGTCACCAGCATGGAAACAAGGACATCCGTGTGCCATCTTCTGAGAGTGGTGCTCCCTCAGCATCTGCAACAGAAATTGGGATGGGTAAAGCTTTGGCCCAAGACAGCACAGCCATTCCTACTCTATACCAGAGGATGCTCAGATAATGTTATAGTCACAATTTCTGAGGAGAATGAATTGGGTGCAGTCAGTACTGAGGCCATCCCTGTGTCAGGCCCTTGGCGCTGCTTCTGGCAAATACTGGCGAGCACCTGAGTGGCTACTGATGATAGATGTTAGTGCAGTGTGGTGAATAGGCCAAGTGAGTTTTGTAGAAGCTAAACCTCTGTCGACAAGTGAAGATCATCACACCAGACTTTCAAAACATGCTTTTGATGCCTGTTAGCCAGAGGCTGCTACCTCATACTTATCCACACCAGTGCAGGCTGAACCTCAGCAATGATTTTTATGCCACATAAATACAAGTTTGTTTTTCCAGAGACCTTTTTAAGAAGGTAAAAATTCACAGCTAAGTCTCCCCCAAACTTAACACTGTACTTACTGAAGGAACATAGGGTGTATGAAAACATAACAGTAAGAAGCTGTTTATACCCTTTAATATTATAACTCAGCTTTTGTCATAAATCTCTCTCCTTGATTGCACATACCTCCAGCATGAACTCATGCTCCTTTTGATTTTCCTCTTTATTACCCTTAGCCAACTGAGTGATGTGTGAGTTCCTGTCATGGTGCTGACTCTATTACAAAGTGCAAAGGTAATTTACATCACGGGGCTGGCAGGGTGACCAATAGCACTGTGCCTGGGAGGTGTGCAGCTCCAACAAGCCTCTCTCTTTTATGGGTAATGGGGAGCAATATTTTTTTAAAAAACAAACTATAAATTTCTGTGCATAGTCAGAGGCAAGTCCTTGGGGTGGGAAAGCAGATTTACACTTAGCCCACTAGTAGCTTCGTGAGGAGTCAGCACCTTCTTTTGAGTGAATAGCCCCAAGAGCAGAGCCTGAGCCACCCCCTCACTGGCTGAATTCTTTTGGCTCTTCGTGGGGGAATCAGAGGAGTGGGGAAAAATAGAAAATTCATGTTTCTTTGTTCAAGAGGTTCACTATAAACAAAGACTCCCTGGAGTCAGAGCTGCAGTTTTCACACAGCTCCATACCCTGTACTATTTGGAAATTTTAATTCAGTTTGGATATAAACAAACCTTCACTCTATCTGAGTTCAGGCAGGGCAAAAGCTCACCCAGCAGCCCAGCCTGAGTGAATGGGGTCAGTCTTCAGAGGGCCAGAAGGAAGCAAATCCTTTCCAGGTGGCACTCCATGGATATTCACAATATCAATGGAAGCAACTAATTTCAGAGGCCAGTCACCCTACACTCTCTTTAAGCCATTAAGGAGAGATAGGCACCTCAAAAAGTGGTTTAGAGAATCCTAGTTAGGCTCTTAGTGTGATCTGTGCTTTGAAGAAAGCTTGCCTTTACCAGTGGGGTATAAACTTTACTCCTACCTGAGACAGGAGCCCATGGTTGGCCTGCATGAACGCACTCATCTGCTGCTCTTCATCTGTGTGACTTCAAGACTGGAAAATCCAAACCTCCCTGTGGCTGAGGACACAAGTAGAGCATCAATCCCATCCCTCAGACAAACAGGGATGGTAACATGAACTCCAATGTCTGTCAGATTTTATTAAAAATACTGCAGGATACACCCCAATGCCCCAAATTCTATAAGCACTAGAAAAATTTCATTTTATGGCTAAAGGTAATTTTCAAAAGCACCCCTACAATCCCATCCTAGGTCTTCTTCTGGCAAAACCATCTTTCTGACTCCAAACTTTGCACTTGGAGAAATATGTTATTTCTCTGTTCATACAGATCAATGGGAAGAGAGGAAACTTCCTCACCTTCATACTCATTCCATGCATTTACATGTGATAGTTCTGTTTTACATTTTAAGAAGTTCAACAATATGAAAGACAACAGTGATACATGGGAGCCCTCATGTCACTTCTGCACCACATAGGCAAAAAGATTTTCCTGCATCCTCTTCATGTGAGTCACGGGCACATTGTTTTCATGCTCCAGTGAGAATATTGAAATAATTGTTGTAAAGCATTCATGAGACCATCTCTTTCTCTGGTGTTTGATAACATTTTAATATTAGAAATATATTTTGAAGATATAGTGAAGTTGGATAGATACACAATTTGGGTCGATTTGATCAAAGGTATTCAAAGCAATTAGCTCCCATTTCAATTATATGGGACCTGGGGGCCGAGGTAATTTTGTGAAATAGGCTTCAGCACCCATCAAACTCAAATTCTGCTGTTTGTTGAACTTCAGAGAAAATAGTGTGTTAAATTTCAGTGGTGGTGATGCATCTTTACTCATGGATGTGCTGCACAGCTTCACCAGCTGCATTTCCTAGTAGCTTGCATGCAAGACAATTCAATATAGTTTCCTCTATTGGCTTTCAGTGCACAGCTTAATTCAAGTACTTTCATAAAGGGGTTTAGTTTACACCAGGGATATTAGGACTGGGGATCTTTCCCTAAAAGTATAATTTTCAACCCCTCCCTTAGCAGAAATGGAAAAGAATTATGCTCTGTGTAACTTTAAAAGAGCCTCAGCATTAATACAAAGCAAACCAGTGTAGCCTCTCTATAAATAGTCTTACACCAAACATTTCTACAGGACTTTTTTTTGCGGCAGTAGCTTAATTCCAAAGCCATATAAATCTACCTTGTTTGTAAAACTACCGTAGGGCAATACAACACAGGCCAAATCTTCATTCCAGTGACATCCATAAGACTGATAGCAGCAGAAGAAAGCAACTCTCCCATATGTTTATTATATCATATTTTATGCAGCTGTCATGCTCCACTAGCTTTGCACCAAGCTGAAGTCTGACCTTCATCTTAGTATGAATGTGCAGGGCAGAGTGACTGCATGTAGGCCGCTTTATTTACCAGCCATCCCTGGGTGTTGCATTATCTCCCCCTGGGGCATGTTCTACATCTGCTTTAAGGGTGTGTTTACACTGGAGTGAGTGTAGGGTGAGCATACATTCCTGAGTAAGCGTTTTAAGGAGTATCTGAGGATTGTTTGCAGCACAGCTGTGATAGCACAGACTTCAGCACAGACTGGGGACCCCCATATTTGCTCAGTTTTAGGGCTAGTCTGCCTGTGCCCAAAACTTCTGGCCAGGACAATCTCTCCAAAGTCCAGAGAACTCAGACTTAGTAGGTCCACTGATGTTCTTGTTCTCTGATCCTGTGCACAGAACAAGGTGGTGAGATTGCAGAAGACAGAGCAACAACCCATAAGCACATTCAGCATCCCACTCTCAGCAGACACCATGTACTAAATATATTTATTAAATATTGAATTCTAGACAGCCAGAAGAAAAATGCATAAACACACACTTATCCCTAGGCTACCTGGACTAAGAGAATGCTCTGTTTGCCTTTCATATTGAGACCAGCCTGAGCTCTTAAAATTAGTATTTGGGAGTGTTGTAATATTACAGAAGCATAAGGTCATGCTTTAAAAATGGGTGACTTCACTATGAGTATCTACTGATCAACTTACAGTTGCTTTGACTGTTTTTCATGTCCTTTATATTCTCTTGGCACTTGGAGCATCCCTCAATAACCCAGGCAAGTCAGAGTGAAATGAACAAAATCAAGGATGTTCAACAAGAAGCAGAGAGAAGACTTAGATGCTAAGCTGACAGAAGGAAAGAGCATGAGCATGTTTCTCTGCATTGTTTTGCTTTACTCTTAATCTGATGTTCTACTAAAGTAACTTTTGTGTCCTCCTCACCATAACTCACACATTCATGTGTTTGTTCATTCTCTGTTAAATAAATGAACTGTGACTGTGACTGCATCTGTGCCTTAGAGTTTGCATCATTTTTTCTGATCTTACCCATGTTTCAGCAATTGTACACAGAAGGAGAGTATTTTCCCTCATGTGATAGGGTCTGCCTTTTCTCCTACAACTCTCCTCAAGAGAGTTGTAGGCCTCCCAGATTGCATTCTTGTAGATGCTATTTGAAATTATATTGGTTATTCTGAGAAAACTGCACAGAAGGCACTGTTGTGATCTGATTTGAGGACACTGCCCCTCTAAAGACACTTCCTTAATCAGAAAGTATCAAGTGTCTATTCAAGCATTTCCATCAAGTATAACCAAGGCAATCAGTGCTATCACGATCCTTTAAACAGGGTATTAAATTGGACCTGGGACATCTGCAGTCTGACTTGTTGCAGGGTGCTGAATAAGCTGGCTTATTTCAGAATACCTTGACTTCTTCACCAGGGAAACAGGGATAAAATTACTTTCCCCTATAAGTCTTTTGAGATCCATTAACTAATAAAGATATCTACAGAAACAAAGTTTTATAAGGAATTATACTTAATATCATTTTGACAAGTCCACTTGTGTTCAAAATCTGTTGTACTGGTGGAAATTAAAGTTGTTGTGGCTCAAGTGTTTGTATAAATTTTATAAATCTAAATATTCAGGGTTTTTTCTATGTTTGTATCTTCCTTTTCCTGAAAGAGGAAGATTTTTTTATCTGAACTTTTACTGTGCAACCCTTTGAAAACTATTTTAATTAGTAACAGTGGAGCTCTGTTGCATGGAGGAGAATTCTGGCTGTACCTTTAATACTTGTAATAACTTCTTTTTATGTATCGTAACAGCTCCAAACAGTAAGCAGCACATTGCTATAGCTGGCTATTTATTACACCTACTGTAAAAAAGGAACCAAGCCTCTATTACTTTTTTATTCATATAGATGTTCCTACAAACCAGATAGTTAAATGATGTATTTATTTTGGTTTCTAGCCAAGCAGAAATATTTAAACCCTGCTTTTGGAGGCATGAATTATCTAATCACTCACTAGCTTTTATAATAAAACATTTATCATGTAACATTAATCCATTAGTACTTATTTTCCATCCCATCCTTTCACTAGCACCTTGCTTTGAACAAGGTTGAGTTTGGCTGTGATTTTTCCTTTTATCATATATCATAGTTACATGATGGGACACACCAACATTGAAGTCAGAAAAAAATCTTGCACTTTGCTTGAACTTGGCACCCAGATGTTCTGCTTGTGCTTCCACTGCTAACAAAATAGTGCATGTGTGAGTTCTGAAATAAGTCTTTCATCGTAATGTACCAGAGTTTCGTGGATGTAAGGAGGCATGTGGAAACAGCTAAGAATAATTACCTGCTAAAGAAAAACTTGTGTTTAACTAGCTTTATTTTTTCACAGCTTTAATTTGCATAGCACATCACCAAACTGCCATACTTAAGCTCTCTGGCATTAAAGGCAAAAATTAAATGCTGCAGGGGAATTTCTGCTTTGCTTTGTTTTGTTTTGCCAAATAAGAGATTAAAGGTAACCCCTGACTGAAAAGTGCAGTCCCTGGCTCTGTGATGCCACATCACCTACGGTGCCGTGTGACTGATCAAAGGCTGGACTTCCTCGGGCTCTTGCCGGACCTGGATTTTCAAAGCCGCTGCTCAACCCAGTGTCAGCTCAGGACCAGAAGGTGACATGTCCTCTTACAGCACAAAGCCAGGGAGAGGAAGAACACTCAGGAAACTCCACAGTCTCATTCCATTTTCTTCAACTCCCCCTGGAAAGAGAGAAATAAACAAAGAAAAGGAAGGTGAGAAAATAATGAAAAAACAGGTAGGAAGGTCCTCAAGGCACAAAAAACAGAATGTCTATGCGACTGAGAAGTCTCCACTTATCTACGGCCTTTGTGTGCTGCTTTTCCAAGCAGCAGCTGGATGCCCTGGTAGGTAGGTAGGTAGGTAGGTAAGTAGGTAGGTATCTCTGGAGATATCTCTGGGAATCACGACAGTTGGATCTCTCCTCCATTTCCCAGAGTGTGCTAGGACCAGGATCACAGTTCAGGCTGCAAAACTCAGCTGAACCCAAGATCATTCCCCTTCGCACATCTCAAACATTGCACGACATTGATGCCGTGTGCCTCCAAATGGGGTTCTGCAGGCTGGTGTCAAAGAGGGGCTCCTGCGTTTGTTTCCCCTTTCTATTAAGAAATGTTCCATTTATGAGCCAAAAAAACCACTCCTTTTTGTAGCATGCATTATAGAATGTATGAAACATCAGAGCCAAATCCTGTGAACTCTGGGTGTAATCTTTACTGCTGGAGTAGACCCCTTGCAACACATAGGTGTAATAAATACTATGCCAAGCTTTTACAGAACAAGAGCCAAACTATTATGAATTGTAGCAATGGAAGACCCTGATTCACTCCATCTCTCTTTGCAGATTTAAGTGAGGTGCCTGTGTTGGGTGCTGGCTTTAGGCAGGCTGCAACTCGGGAAGATTAGTGACTTGAATCACCACAGTGATTAGTGAGGCTCGGGTAAGTCAAATAAAATGCACACACAGAAAAAAACTGACCAGTGCAGAAAATTACACCTGGGAAATAGGGAATAAAGGAGGAGAGGATTTTGAAGACCATGCATTGTTTCATTATTCAGATATAAACTTTCCCTGCTGGTTGCTAAAAGATAGATGAGAGCATTGTGGTCTCTGTGATCCCCAGAGAAAAGTGTCTGTCACCCTATGAAAGAGCCTATTATCCTGTGGGGGCTTAAGGTGTCAGAAAGTAACAGAATACAGATACAGGAGTAGTTCTTTGTACATTTCAGACTTTAATCTTCATTAGAAGTCTCTCCTATGATTTTGGAAGATAATAAATTTCTGTCTTTTCCCTGTAGGTTTTTAATCTTCAGATAATTAATGTGCATTCTACACCTGTTCTACTCATAGGGCTTCTGCGGACATTACAAGAAATTTTGTGTGCAAAGACAGATGAAATGCAGGTTCAAAGAAAGCAAGCTAATCACTGAGAAAAACTCCTTAAAAATCACTTTAAAAATTCTTCTTAGTGTGCAAGTATTTAAAAGAAGACAACAATATGGTCATGGTAAGAACATGAAAAGTAAAATCCTTAATTAAGTTACATTTTCTTAACTTATTCCAATAATTCCTTCTAATTTATGTGGAAGTTTTATCTTTGCAATACAGTACATATATATGCACAAGGCTATGTCCCTATACTTCTAAAAATAAGCCTATCCTTTCAGATTACTTGCATTTTTAGTATTCCAATATTTATATTTAAGATACCCTTTCTTTTTTTTTATGTATGCTTCACTTTTTTTTATTACAAAAAGCTCTTTAGATTATTTTTATCATAGGTAAATCAAAGTTATATTTAAAAAATTGCGTGGATCGAATATCCAGATATTACTCTTAACAGAAAAAAAACTGTTTTCTTTCTTCCCATTGGGAAAACGGTAACTGACTTCTCAAACCAAGTTATCAGCTCAAAAATCTGAGAATTTCTGTCATTAAAATTGTATTACCTCATTTTTTAAGTTCATTAAGTGCAGGTGTGTGTAAATGATCTGATGGAATTCCCTCAGCACCTACTGAGCTAAAGATTAGTTCAACATTTGTATCAAAATGAGTAGCATCAGGGCCACTCTAACTTTGAGCTGGGGGCTGTTCCAGTGGGCTGCTCCAGAAGCTAGGAAGAGGTAAAGAAGCCAAATTCAAATCACCTTTCCTCTTCTGGAATCAGATTTGCTTGTATAAATAACAACATGTAAAACAACAACATGTTGTGAAATATAATACAATACAACATGAAACAATGAAGTGCAATACAACAAATAGACCTAGCATTGTTGAAGAGTTATGAAACCAGACACTGAACACTTTACCACTTGCTGGCACTGGAACACTATTAGGAAAACCTCTTCTGACAGGGTCATCATATCTTTTGATGAGCCTTCTGACCTCTCCATGCTTTGCTGGAGGACATTCCTGCATGATACAAAATGTCTCACCCAATGTGGTGCACAATTGTCCTGAGAGATGTTTATGAGAGATGATTCAGAGAGACCTTGACAGGCTTGAGAGGTGAGCCCATGTTAAACTGATGAAGTTCAACAAGGCCAAGTGCAAGGTCCTGCACCTGATTTGGGGCAATCCCAAGCACAAGTACAGGCTTGGAGAATGGGGAGAGAATGGAAAATGGATTGAGAGCAGCCCTGTGGAGAAGGACTTGAGAGTGTTGGTGGACAAAAAGCTCAATATGACTTGGCCATGCGCACTCACAGCACATAAAAGCTGACCGTATGGTCATGGAGATCAGTAGAGGTGCCTAAGAACTAGAAGAATGTCAAATGTCACCCCAGTCTTCAAAAAAGGCAAGGAGGAGGACCTGGGGAGCTACCTGCCAGTCAGTCAAACCTCAGTCCCTGGAAAGGTGATGGAGCACCTCATTCTGGAGGCCATCTCTATCCACATGGATGACAAGTAGGTGATCAGGAGTAATCAGCATGGATTCACTAAAGGTAAATCATGCTTGACCAACTTGATTGCCTTCTAAGATGAAGCAGCTACCTGGATGGGTGAAGGGAGAGCAGTGGATATTGTCTACCTTGATTTCAGCAACACTTTCAACACTGTCTCTCACAACATCCTCATAGACAAATGGAGGAGGGGAGCGAGGTGGATTAAGGTAGATTGAGCAGAACAGAACAGATCTGAACAGGAGATCCCAGAGGGTCATGATCAGTGGCACAGGGTCCAGTTGGAGGCCTGTCACTAGAGGTATCCTCCAAGGTCTGAACTGGGCCCAGCATTGTTTAACTCATTCATCAATTGCTTGGATAAAGGGGCAGAGGCATCCTCAGCAATTTCCCTGATGACACAAAGCCAGAAGGAGTGGCCAATATCCCAGAAAGCTGTGCTACCCTTCAGAGGGACCTTGGCAGGTTGGAGAGATGGGCAGAGAAGAACAATTTCAGATTCAGGAAAAGCAACTGCAGGGTCCTGCTCCTGGGGAAGAATAACCCCAGGCACCATTACAGGCTGGGGGCCAACCTGCTGAAAAGCGGCTCTGTGAAGGTGACCGAGCACTGGAACAGATTGTCCAGAGAAGCTGTAGAGTCTCCCTCAACGGAGATATGCAAGAACCAACTGGACACAATCCTGTGTCATGTGTTCTGGGATGATCCTGCCTGAGCAGGGAGGTTGGACCCCCTGACCCACTGTGGTCCCTTCCAACCTGGCCCATTCTGTGATTCTGTGATTCTGTATCCTGGGCTGCATCAAAAGCAGCATGTCTAGCAGGTAGAGGGAAATTATTTTCCCCCTCTACTCTATCCTGGTGAAACCCCACCTGAAGTACTGTGTTTAGCTCTGGGGCTCCCAACATAAGAAGGACATGGACCTGTTGGAGCAAGTCCAGAGGAAGCCACAAAGATGATCAGAGGGCTGGAAAACCTCTCCTATAAAGGCAGGCTGAAAAAATTGGGGCTGTTAAGCCTGGAGAACAGGAGCCTACAATGGAGCTGGAGAGGGACTTTTTACAAGGGCCTGTTGGGATAGGACGAGAGGTACTGGCTTTAAACTGAAAGGGAGTAGGTTTAGATTAGATGTTAGGAAGAAATTCTTTACTGTGAGGGTGGTGAGACACTGGAACAGGTTGCCCAGAGAAACTGTGGATGCTCCATGCGTGGAAGTGTTCAAGACCAGGTTGGATGGGGCTTTGAGCAACCTGATCTAGTGGAAGGTGTGCCTGCCCATGGCAGGGAGGTTGGAACTGGATGACTCTGAAGGTCCCTTAAAGGCCAAATGATTTTGTGATACACCTGCACATTGGAGAAACAGACCCATTTACAGTTGACCCTCATCAAGTACAAAGGCTTATGACCATGCAGGACTGGCCTCCTACAAATCACCTTTATGACAGAGAAACTTAATCTTCCAGGACATATGAGCATAGTGACAGATCTCAGTGTCTTCTGAATAACAATTCAAACGCATATATTTGATTAGCTCTTTGCACTCATCAATTAAATACTTATAGAAAATTCTACAGATGGGCAAATGTTTGCAAAAAATAGCCCTTATCACATTTTTCTTATCATAGGGATGAATAGGGGGCAAAGCAACACTGATAGTTGAGGTAAGTCTCAGACTTCCATGAAAATTTAAATATATTTTACTTCTGTGCTTTCCCAGCTACAGATAAATCCTTTGGGATTTATCCTTTATTAGACCACCAAATGTGACTACAATCGCAGGAAATACTGCATACTTTTGTGTATATGTACTTAAACACATTAGAGGACTTCTTACACAGGGGGGATTGTTAGCACTGTTAAAATATGTTAAAAAAAACTGCATGGAAAAAACAATCAAAATTGCCTAAGCAATACTATCACATAATTAGATTGCCTGGCATAAGCTTAATACATGAAATGTCCTCAGTTCTCATGCCATTCTCTGTCTTGATTAAGGAAGGAACTGAAAGACCAGACTTTTTCCATTGCTAAATTTTCCATTGTGAAATTTGACGTGTCCATGACTGAAGAAGCTCTGTTAATCAATAAATCACTAGACAACTTTGATTAATTAACTAGTCAACAACTCATAAGACAGTTCAGTAAGAACATCTGCATTTCCTTTTGTCCTATGTGATTTTTTAGTGAAGTAAAATGTGGCTGTTTCTTTCCCAGACTGTTTGCTTTAAATGTTCTGTGGAAGAATTATGGATTATTTTATTTGTGCTTCAGTAGCAACTAATAGCCTCTTCTAAGTTCCAGGCTTAATTTGTGCTAGGTTTTACATGATCTCAATTTAATAGGCAAGGCTGGGGGTAGAAAGAGATGCAAAGTAATTCCAGGGGTGCTTGTCCAGACCCCCGCACAAGCCCAGGGGCAAAGCCTGCACCAGAGCTCGGATGTCTGGAGCCCTCCCCCAGCACCCTGCCAGCCACACTGCCTGTCCTGCGAGGAAACACAGAATGCTCTGCTCTAAGCAAACAGCATTGTTTTCAAAGACAATTTGCCAGCGTGAGCTTTCCTGTAAAAGGAACCATTTTATTAGCACTCTGGGTGGGATGTCATCCTCCAACAGGATGTCTCCCATGGAGCTATCTAACCTGCACTCCCATGCTGGGTGCTGAAGGCAGTCATCCTTCCAAAGTCAGGGCCCAGCCCTTCCGCGGGGTATGTTGGGGTGGTGGAGGATGGCAGCAAGCAACACAGAGGCACATGTGGAAGGTGAGGGCATGTTCCCCACTGGAGAAAAACAAAATTTGGACGTGTCTTAGTCAACAGAAACTAATTATGACTGTGCACGGGGCTGGGTTGTAGATTTGGTCACACCAGTGTCACTTGGATGCCTATCACAGGAAATGGATTCTGCAGAAGGAGACATATAAACTTAAAAAATATAAACTTAATCTTACTTCATACCCATTTTCCTATTGAGCTAACTCAGATTTCAAATCTTTTCAAGAATGCAGAAAAGAAACCCAGCATTTACTATTACCCACACAGACAGTTTACTATGCTGATCAGGCTCTTGAGTTACTTCGTGTTTCTTGCTTTATTTCAGACTTAATGCTCTGTCTCACCCAGTTGACAATTCCAAACTCCCCTGATTAAGGCAGCATTCAAAACCTTCCTCCCACTCGCAAGCCCAGCAGAGACCTCTGAGCCAGCCTTGGCTGCCCATGCATGGAGCATTCATGGCCCTATAACCTCTGTACTTAGGACTGCACCATGTTCTGGTTTATTTAAACATGTGAATTGCTGCCTCTACACTTACTTCCTTACAGTAGTTCCAATCCATCTGTATGTCTCCCACTGTTTTCATCATTGTTCCTCATGATAAGTCCTCTCCTCTATTTCTGCTGTTCTCCCTCACAAATCCTTGTTGCAAAACAGGATGAGAAAAATATGAAATGTTTGGATTACTAGTAAACAGAAATCCCAGTATTTCAGGCAGCCCTGTTGCTGATCTTTTCAATTCTGACAAAAAAGGTGAGTTTTCCTACCATTTTCCAGAACACATGAGAAACAAAGTGGGGTCTTCCCCCAGGGCACAAGTAGTAACACAGTTTGGTAGTCATTACCCAGAGAACCACTTGAGACTTTCATTTCAAATACATGATAGCTCAGTTTCCATCTAAAGCAGCCAACAAACAAGCAAACCAGAAAACACTACCCATAATCCTTTACCTTAATACTTTTTTTTTTTTTTTTACTTGCCTCAGAAACAAAAAACAGAGGCTGCGGAGCAATATATTGAAAAAGCTGAACCATACCAACCTTTGAAGAATCACATACAAAATACTATTTTAAATCAAAAGTATGTGTTGCACTTTGGAGCAGGTTGCCAGCTGATGTAAAACAGTTCAGCTCCTTTAATCATATGGGGCTATGCCAATTTACATCAGCTGAGGATCTGTCTAATAATAATATGTGAAGCAGGGCTTCACCACATACTGTACTGAATGTTGGAAAACATCCTGTACTTAAATGCATGCAGCTCTTTAACTTGGAGTATGAGACTGGCCACATTGTTTGACATAAGGGTTAGTTTTCAGATAGTGAAATTTCAGTTGCCAGGTGCCAGAGGCAATTTATCAGACACTCATAAAATAAAGATCAAAAAGCCCATCAGTCTCCCACTGCATCTGGGATCTAGGAAGGAACACTTACAGCCCCCTATCCTTTAAACAGCTCTCACTTAAAGAGCTCACTGTTTATAATAACAAGAAAAGGAGAAAGGGGTCAGGTCAAAACCAGCTGAACAGCAGGTGGTGTTATAAAGTTTTTTTTCCACAGTTAAAACTTTTGTGAAATAGTAGTTCAAGTGTACTCATACAAGCCTATTCCATATTTTTAATTTGTATTTTTAGATAATTTTTGGCAATTAGAATACAAGTCACAGATGACTTGACTTTTTTTCTCTGTTGTTTACTCAAATAAGTTACAAAAATAATCCTGAATGTTTTCCTTTCATGCTTCCCTTTTGACTGAAAGCCCTTGCTACACACTACTGAACTCAGCTCTTAAACCCAGAACCAAAATTCCTCCAAAGTTCAAAGGGGTTTCCGAGGCATGTTCCTGTTCATAACCAGCTTAGCTGGAATGGTGCAAGATGAGAAGTTTGGATTCAGATCTGAACCGTACTATTATTTAATATTTAATGAGCACTCACGCTCACACTTGGCTGAAGTCAGAGACATGAACCTTGCCTTCTGAAATGTTTCAATGTCAAGGCTCTGGTGTTGCCCTGAGGTCTCCTCAGTGGGGTGGAAGAAGCATCTCTCCACCTCCAAGGAATGTGTCACATTCTCGTTTGAGTCCGTCTCTTACGACTTCATTCCTCAAAGACAAAACAGCCAGGCTCTATCAGGCAAGAATTAGCCACACATGTTCAGAGTTGTCATCAAAAACTCACATAAGAAATGCCTCAAATGAGATGAATATAAGATACATAGCTATTCCAGAAAAGTCAGTGAGTGTCACATGAAAGCCTCATCTCTAGCCAGAAACTGACTGTGACAATCTGACAAATTTGATAGACTAATTAAAATATAGCATTACCCCTGAGGACACAGGATCGTAGGAATTCTACCCCTGATGTACTAAACAATCCTATGAAGTACGGAGCACACACAGCCCCCAGAGACATTTCATGGCACTGAACACACTGGAGCAGAGGAAATGTAATTTGTCTTGACTAATTTTAATCCCTTAATTTAGGTACCTGCTGAGGTTCTGAGTATAGCAGATGGAGAGAAGAAGGCATCTGAATTAATATCCTAATTGCAGTACAACTCAGATATTCTGCATCATCCTCCAGAGGTGCTTTCCTCCATCAGTCAGGCCTGGGAGCCCTGGCTCCCACACAAAACACCTAAATTAGATCCTTACTACAGGCAATGTGAATGACCTCACTGAAAAAAGCATTATTTTCTGCAGTGCGTGCTGTTTGCTCATGCATCCATTCAAAAGTGTTCTCCACTGCTCTTACCTCCACTGAGTCTAAGAGTTTCTTCACCACAGCATTGATTAATGACCAGTTGTTGGGAACAGCGATGTCTCCAAGCTCACACAGTGCTCATCATTTTTCAAAAATGTAAATGTTTGTCAACAGTTACTGCACAGAGGTAATAAAAATCCATGGGAAAGAAGTGGTGTGCCTTGGATACAAAAAGTATGACAATCATTAGTATTATTTGCTGGCAAATGTGATTTTGTAATAGTGACCACAATATTGTTACCATACATCAGCATTCACAGAGGCTAGTACCCTCTAATTTTCTGGCTGCTATCAGGCTTCCCGAACACCTTGTCCCAGAAATCATTTTTCTATTCCAAAGCATGAGTCAGGTCTCCCATCTGCTTTGGACATCCATTCAAAAAAGCTTACTTGGCCTTAATCCCAGTCACTGAATTCTGTGTGGTATCCAGTATAGTGTATGCATTATTTTGAAATGCTGTAATATTGTTATCTTTGCTTTATAACTGTGATCCCTTAGAGCTTTCCTTTGTATTTCCAGCATTCATTTCCCAGGCAGTTTTATAAAATGTAATGAGGTGCTATTATTAAAGCCTATTAACTTATACAGGCTTGTTGCCTGATGAGAATCAGTTTTATCCTCCTTAAGCAGCAGGCCAGATTGCAATCAAGCAGTTTCTCCAGTGAGTATCCCAAAAAATTCATCACCCTATTTCTTAGTTTGAGATAATGCCATAGTAGAGACCAGGCCAAAACTTTCCTTTTTCAAAGTTACAATGAAGACATATTTACTCTTTTCACAGTAATTGGCTGTAGTAAAGTAATTCTTTCCTTCATTTTGTCATTTCTTCTCCTGTTTTTCAACTTTCATCCCAGAAATTTGACTGAGATATTTACGGATTGTGCTGTGCTCATGGGTTTTAATTAAGATTTCTACATACCTGAATAATTTCTGTAACTTACCTCTCCTAGCAAGACTAGCATTAGGCTCGTGCAGCATGTGTAGGCACGAGACCACACAAAGCAGGAGGCTCTGCATTCCAGGTCACCATCTCCAGAGGCCAGAGCACAGCAAGGGCTGCCAAATGCGTTTCGATGGGCCCCAGCTCCGCCTGCAGCTGTCAGGGCCCTCCCACGCACTGACAAAGCTTTTCCCACCCTCCTCTGACCTCCAGAGATGCGCCTAGCGTGGAAACCTGCTGAAAGCACCAAGGTGTTAGGCATTTCTGCTAAAAAGGGCTGGAGGAGGAGAAAGACCTTGCAATGAAAGCACAAGGTTGTCTGGCTTCAGTTCCTAGTCTCCTTGCGTGTTGCTTGTCTGACCTTACATTTTACTCCCTCTACTATTCTGTTTTGACTTTGTGTTTCATAAAGCATGAGAAGAGAACTTCTAGCTGTGATTAGTGGAGAAACGCAGCCATCAAACTGTGCTCAGGTTATCAGTGAACTTTGTGAAAATAGAGCAAAACTTTAAAAAAAAAAAAGAGGGGGGGAGTATTTCAATATAGACTAGGGAACACAAAGACCAGATTCATTATGAGATAATGCTATACATTTTAAAAATATTAATAATTCAGTACCTTGGATATATGATCCTGCTCTTACTTCTGAAAATGATATTTCATGCATACTGGGCACCTGAATCTCAAAAAACCAACATCTCCTGGCACTGCAAATATCTCATGAGATTCCTTAATTGATCCACTTGTGAGTGTCCAAAATGTACAGATTTTTGGAAAGCTACTTTCATTGAACTGGAATTCTTCCTAAATTTCCTTGGCACCCATCTAATGATATCTGAGGTAGTTTAACAAGTATTTCACAAATGCCAGACCTAAGACAAAATGCTACTTCAAGTTGTCTCTGTGGATAGGACATCAGTGGGATGGCTGAGCAAGATTTTCACGGCAGACCCTTCAGCAAAAGACACAGATAACAGTATATTCCTAACAGAGAAGTCATGTTAAAGGAGGTTTCTGCTTTTCCTGTGCAGTAAACTGGGGAAAAATTGGTGCCTTTCAAGGCATCTACTAAGAGGCTCAATCTCCCTAATTTTAGGCACAATAGAGCGGTGAACGGAACTTCCTCTAGAGCAGGCACAGGTTACTGAGGCAGGTGAGACACACCTTCCATTACCAAAGGGAAGCTGACCTGGTTTTATGTAAAGCCTTTCCATGGCACCAAAGAGAACCACTTCACACATCAATCTTTCTATTTTTGAACTTGGCTCTGCCCATGCATCTCCTTAAAATCAGCTAAGCCAATCCTGAACAGAACAAAACCTTCCGAGTATCAAATTTAGGTCTCCATCTATAAATTTGCTGCATACTAAAGCCAGAAGAGATTGTTATGGTCACCTGATATGTTGTGTAATACACCACCTACATTTGCTCTCATAATATATTTTATGATAACATACTGGCTTTTAAAGCAATTCATTTCTAATTATACACTTTCAAACTCCATGTTTCCTTAGCTAAGCTGCTCTAAACTTTCATTAATTATAGTACAGATCAAGTTTCACATGACATTAAGTTGGAGGAGTATGATTTAAAACAGAACTTGTGAGATTACCACTTCTGTGCACATTGGTGTGCAGCTAGACAGCAAAATATATGCCTCCATATAAAAGCTGACATTCCTATTTCTGATGTGAGCCCTGTCATAAAATGGTGTCAATTATTCCTTTTTGCTATTCAAAATACTACCAATTCCTTCCAGTACAACTCAGGTTCAGTTCTTGGCTGCTTCGTTATGCTGGCTCTGTGATTTTCTCATCTCTAGCTTTTCCACTCATTAAACTCATAGCTAAATTCTCCTTTCCCTCCTGTCCCTCTGCTCCCAAGTCCCTTCACCAGCATGTCTGATATGTCTTATCTAGTCACAAGCAAGCTCCCTACTCATGTCAACCAAAGCTCTGGAATACAGTTCCCACCTACCTCTGCAGCCTTCCCTCTGCCCATTCCCACGGTCTCTCTCCAAGCACCTCCCAAGCCTTCAGCCTATCTGCTCCAGTTGGCTCTTTTCCTGTTCCCTGTGGTCCTCAGGAGCTGCCAGCTGGCCTGCTCTCCTGTCTTCCTCAGAAAATTAGATACTTTTGCTGTCCCCACTACCTAATGTGGAGTCAGGTTCGTGTAACCCCATCTCAGAGGGAGAGCTCTAAACTCATCTTTTTGCTCTTGCCTTGCTGTTGACACCATTTCTGGGGCCAGGCTCCAGTAAAAGGAAATCAAAAAGTTGTGTATGGTTCTTAGCAAAGGTAAAGGCTCATGAATGTCAGCTGCTGGATGGACTTTAAGTTCCTTGATGGTTTTATGAGCATGTCACCAAACACTGATTTGCCTGCAGTTACAAATCTTCATTGCTTGTTTGGGAGGCAGAAGCATCTTAATTGTATGCAAAGCTGGTGAGAAAAAAAAAAAAACCACCAGAGTTGTCATTAAAAAGAGAAGAATTTTTTAAAACTTTTGCCAGAAAAATATTTAATTTACAAAAGAAAAAAAAAAGCTCTCCTTCTCCCTTCACAGTACTTCAAAGACAAAACTGGCCATGCAGCTCTGTTGCAATGTCTTAGGTAGCCACCGATTCTTTGTTTTGGAGTGTTAATACCTAGTTTACAAATTACCAAGTGTTGAACTACTAATGATATGGTAATTTAATGTTTCTAGACAAAGGGAATTACTTTTCTCATATGTTATGAGAACTAATCATCATGGGAACAAAAGAAAAAAGTTGGCTACTGAAGCAGAGGAACTAACAGATCCATTACTTTCCTGGAAATGTTTCCTTTTAGTTGGCTAATGTGCATTATGAGCTAACGATAATGCTGCACATGACTGTATGGAAGGGATGACCTCTTTCTGTCTATTCTCTGAGAAGACAGACGAAATCTATCTCCATTTCAGACACCACACAGCACATTAGGATGTTTTAGTGTCTATTTACACTAGAACTGGGTTCTAGGACAGCTCAGTAATTTCCAAGTCACAGATGGTTCATGTCTGGGCCATTCAACACACAGCCCGCACCCATTTTTATGAACATACCCACACATAAAAAGCTCAGTTCTTTGAATATCTTTCTCATCCTTTTTGATTATCTAGCCAGGAAAGTTGTTGTCTTAAAAAACTTATTTTCAAGCTGCCTTCTGGGAGTGAACTTGATTTCATTTGGCAGATGTAAATGAAAATAAATTAATGTCCATTTCCCTCTGTGCCTTTCTCCCAAATGGTGCTCTGAACCTGGGTTGCATTTATTTCCTTTATTCTGACAGAGGTGGCTCACTCTTGCTCTTCTCAGCTTCATCTTATTGTTGACACCCGTGATATGTTGGAGGGTTCAAAGAACTCAGTTCAGCCTTTTTTGTTCTCCATCAGTGGGGAAAAAATATCTCATTCTAGAAGTGTGTCCTCTTCCTTCTTTCATTCCTTCCCTCCACAAGCACAAACAGAGGAGGGGAGAAATATCTGATAAGAACACCAGACAGGACTGGAAAATTGCTGTATGAATATCACCATGTCCTGCAAGGCTTAAATGGCACTATATGTCCTGCAGAGGAAAGTACTTCTGGCCAAAAGAATTTTTACAGCTCCATGCCTCCTAGTTTGAAACATTGCTCTATTGAGGAGAAAGGAAGATTTTATTTCTTTTTTCTAAATGTACTTCCAAATTATTATGGTGCTGAAATCCCCCCCTCATCACACAAATCTCACAAATATGTTGTCATGCAGTTCCTTCTGGCTTTTGAAAATTTGCTTTGTTCTTCAGGCTGTTAACCATCATTTACAGAGGATGTGTGAAATCTGAGGCTGAAGTAACATACATGTTTCATAGAGAAATACATTTTAGAGATGGTATTATGCAGGAGAATAATTAAATAGGGCTCCTGAATTCCTCTGTGTGTGGGGCAGGGCTGCCTATCTAAGATGAAGCATGGGACAGTTAGTTTTTAGGTTATGCCAAATTCTGTATAGAAAGAAGAGATATGGGTAACATACTATGTGAAAAGCTGAAGGCTTTACTCTCTGGTTTGGTCCCTGATTTAAAGCAGTCGATTTTTTTCTGGAAAACACAGACAGAAATTTTTATTATGCTTGTTGATTGACTGCCTCTGGCCCAAGACACCAAATGAAGCACAGTTACTCTTGGATTATACCCAGTTTCACCATTACTGATTGATCTTCCACAGAGAAATCAGCACGAAAGGCTCGTTGCCTGCTACTGCTTGGCAGAGAGGAGGCAGCAGTGTCAGGATGGGACCACTGTGTCAGGAAGGCAAAAACAGACTTCTGAGAGCAACTCAGACTTAATGTCAGTTTTGTAATTCACCTGTGGTGTTACATCCTTTACAGCTGGGAATGCTTCATTAAATACCCGGCATCATTTAAAAAGAAGTTTGCCAAGCTTTTTTTTTGTTTGTTTTTCCTTTAAGTCTAGAGCCAGCAAAGAAACTGCTTTCTAGACAACAGAGATAGCTTAACTTCAGCAAATGTACTAATACTGATAGTGTCGAAGAAGAAACACATCTCTGACAAGGACTGAGCAGAGGCTGCACAGTAGATAAGGAAATTATTTTTTAAATGAAGCCAGAGGAAAATGGACTAAAGATAAAAAAAGCAATCAAAGATTTTATAGTTGGGGTTTTTTTCCAAGTGACAAAAATCTGCTGGATTAATACAAAACCAACAGGACTGGCTCATTAAGGAATGACGTTATCTTGAGACTTCTTTTTCAAATGAAATATTCTAAGAATCTGTTTTAATTAAGAACATTACTTCTATCTTTTACCAAGTGCAATCTTGTATTTGGCACAGTTTTAGTAACAAGTGGTAGATATTTAAACAAATGGGATTTTAGCCATGGAAGTGGGATGATATCTATCCATTTGGTTTGTTTAGAGTCCATTCACACCTTGACTGATATCTATAGATCTTGCACAGAAGTAGCAAGGCAAATGCATGCTTTACTTTCGGTCGTCGATTCTCTCCTACGTAGGAGTGAGTTGGTATGGCAGGGCACCAGCAGAAGCCTGATTACACAATGCCACTCTCTCCCCCTTCTGGTGGGAAGAGCAAGGCAGGTCACAGCCCCAACAGTGACGAACAGCTGCGGAATTGTCCCTTCTCATTTGACACAAATCACAGTTGCTGTGTTATTGAGGAGTTCATTCCTTCTAATTCTTCCTTCTTTTTCTCCCTTAAACTTCCTTCCCCTCACAGGCAGGTTTGTCCCAGCCAGGCACACCCGGGCAGTCCCATGTGTCTTTCCACCTTTGCACTGTGGAAGAGAAAGAGTCCCTGGAGTTCTGTACTTCAGAAAGGTGGAGACTTAGCAGTGCCATTCAAAACATACATGCTCATTTAAAGCAGCTACCTAGTTACTTCAGTAGTTAAACGTCAAGAGCTGTTTTGGAGAAAAGCGTGGGAACTGAGACTTGCTAGATGTGCCCCAAAGGAGAATTTGTCTGGTTTTAGATTGCGAAATACTCCAGCTTCTGGTATTGTTGTTCCTTTTTATTTCTCAAAGTAAACACATATTGCTATTCTGATGTGTCTGGTCCTTCAAATGTTAACACACAAGAGTAAACTTTTATGGTTACACAGATCAAAGGGTTGTACAAAATTAAGAACACTCATTAAGTGTTCGCAAGATCAGGAATGCAATCCACTGTGCTCAAAATAAAAATTCAGAGAAATTAGAGAAAACTTTGTAGAGATTTTCTTCATCTTGAGTTCAAATCAATACATCAGAATGGCCTGAAGCTGTATATGAAACCTTGGAGTCTCAGTTTGCTTCATAGAATCTCTTTCTAAGGCAAAGAATAAACAACTTACAGAAAATGAAATTTGTGTTCTGGCTCTGCAAACTGAAGGCCTGTGCTTAACTTTATGAAGAAAACCTTTGATGTCTGTGGGTTTACTCTAGAATGGTTTGTCACACACTGGATCTGTGTGACTTATTTGTGGCTTGGCATACTTAGATGTACTTTTTTTGCAGAGCACTAAAAGGAATCATTGGTCTTATATGTGTAAGTTTAGCTTTCATTCCAGGGGATTTTTTAAATACCTGGATTTTGTTGAGCAATCCATAATACAACAGTTCTTCCTTGCAGTTGAAAAACACAGCTTCTCCAACACTAGCTGCTGTACTTCACATGCATATAATATTGCTATCAGCTGCTTATTGACTTAAAAATGTTTGATTTCTCTCTCTCTCTCCTACTTAGCAAGATTAAAGGCTTAGATGTTCTGTTATACCATACCATATGTTAAGAGGAAAAACTAATTTTGGCTGCCTAAAACATTCCAAGCCCTATTTAAATAATATTAGCTAAAAGCTCAACTTGTATAAATGCTTAAATCTGCAGATGTAAAGCTTTGATTAACAAAGTCCTTTAAGGACCAAAATCTGCAATTTGCTGCTTTTGAAAAGTCTGCCATGCTCCAGGGAGATGTACTTTTTCTTGGTGGAGCCCTGGCAGGACTCACTGATGTATTCACAAGATCTGTTCACACCCACTGAATTTCACTTAGGAAAAAGCCTGTGGAACTCCCCTAACCACATCATTATGATGGCTAAAAAGCTTCAAATTAAAGCCAATTTCTACTTTTCTCTTGCTTAGCTCACTGAAAACTACAAGCAAATGCTTCAATTTTTTTTCTGTATTTTGCTCCTCTTGCCATTGAACGAGGCCAGAATGAGGGTTTGCTTTCTGATGGGTGATTATCACACCATGCAAGCACAGGGATGAGAGTGAGCAGAACTGCTGACATCAGCCTTCTGCCAAAAGCTCATGAGCTTGAAGGCCAGATTACACAATCAGACCTGTGATAAGATGCTAAGGGGAGGTGATCACGTCCTCATCAACTGGAAGAGTTCAGTAACTTTTTACGGTGTGTTCTCAGACAGCTGCTGGCATTAAAGTTATAGGCACTAAATGAAGGATTTATGGTTCTCTTATGGGTGTAGATTCATTAAATCTCCATTCTTAGAGAATTTGGGGGGTATGGGTTGATGCAGTAGGCAAGGAGTATCAACTGCTCTGGGTTTAGCAAGTGGTTGTGTTTCAATCTCAAGAGTCAGCTTGTTTGAAGAAATCAGAAAAATATTTTCTTCCATCCTGATGAACAATTTCAAGAGTTCTTCTGTTCATTTGCTCATTTTTTGTTTAGCTCTCGGGTTGTTGTTTTGGATTGTTTGGTTTGGTGCATTTCTCCTCCCTCTGTGACATTGCACACTGGCAACCTTGGGACAGAACGGCACTCTGAGAGGATACAAAGGATCCCCTTGGCCAGCTGGGTCTTCTGCATGAAGATCAAGGCACAGAAATACACAGAGAGTTTGATCAAATGATACAATCATAGTCTTTAGCATTAAGTGTAGTGAGATATATAGATATAAATTCACATATATTGGTATTGTATATTATAGATATAATGCCATTAAACTCTGTTGTTTTAACCAGTATTATTTTAAAACAGGAAAGAAAATATAAAACCTATGACCTTTATAGCACACCCTTCTTTTTGTCCCGTGAAGTCATCATGCTTTGCTTAAGTACCCCTCTTTCCATACAGACTCACTTGTCAATCCTTCCATTTTTAACTAGATGCTGGATCTGTTCTCTGCATGACTGATCCACATCTTTCTCATGTGCAAGTATGTTACCATCATTAGCTATGGGTGAGATCACCTCAACAATCACAGAAAGACCATTAATTACTCTGGAATTGCTTCAGTCTTTCACTGGAAGTCAATCTAAAGCTCCACATTGGAGCATAAACACATCTTTATGGACTTTTGTCTTAAAACTTGCATCTTGCTTACCATGACTTCTGAGGGTAAGCAGTAGCCAATTGAGTTTTAATGTGGCACTGTAAATACATGTGTTCCACGCCTTATAAGCACAAAGCACTCCAGCTGATGATCTACATCAGACCATACATCTGGCAAGCATCAAGAAGATATTAAACCTGCTGCCTTGAAGAAAACAGCACCAGCAAACCCTGATTGTATTAGGAATTGCATACAAATACGTATTTCCATTTTGATATGTGAATTATACAGTGTATTGACTCTCCTCTCAAATCTGGACTTGGCCATTAAATGCCTTCCAGGCCTGTCCCAGCCACATGTGGTGGGTGACCCTTCAGATCCCACCTGTTGGGGCCAGCCCCTTTGTGTACTTCACTGTATAGTCAGAAAGTCACCATCTGGCTTTTCATCAGGCTACCTGGGATGGCTCCCAGGAAGACGGGAGAGGCGATGATCAGAGAATATACATGTTATTGGCCACTCCTGGGAAAAATCTTTACAATTAAAAGACAAAATTACAGATTCTGGTTTCTTAAGGAAAAAGTCACTAGGGGCTACTGTAGAATAGAGAGACACAGTCATGCCTTACATCACACATTAGCGTTATATGATACGTTCAAGAGTTATACCCAGTCAGATTTTGCTTGACATTTTTCCTTGTAGTACATTTCAGTTTTCTTACAGGTATTGATACAGATTTAGGTGCCCACAGTATTTTTAATTTTTTTTAATTAATTGGATATGCTGTTCTTTGAATGATCTACAAAAACACCGGTGACTTTGCTTCACATGTAGATTAATGATTTAAAAGGACCATATTTGTACTCAAACCTGTGCCTTCACTATTTATTATTGGATATATTATCAATTGCTTATTTGCTTATTTATCAACTGCTTTTATGGATTTTTTACAAATTCTTCATTCCTGATCCTCTAAATGTACTATTTGGCTTCGTAATTGATGTTTTCCTTAGCCTGAAAAAAATGAAAGACATTTACAGTGATGTGATTGTAACCATGCTGGAATAACACTGCCAAGTGAAAAAATACTTCCAGAATATCAAAATATCTCCATATTTCAGGTATCTAGATGTGTTACATTCCCAAAAGAATTGAGAATTCAAGGGGCCAAAGCCCTGTCTCGTTCAGCTGGGCATAATGCGCACAGCAGAGGCTGACCAGAAGAGGCTCAGCATTACTGCAGCACTAGATGTTGTTAACAGAAGAGAAAAGCTGGAAAGGGGATTGGTACTACTTCTCATGAGAAATTCGTATGTGTTTCCTCCCAAAGCCCGGATGTGGATGCTCTATGGAGCCTCAGAGGGACATTTCTACACTGCTTACATCCACTGATGCGTTATTCGAAAGGTCCAAACAGGACTTGCTTCCTTTCTGTCTAGGGAGAAGCTACCCTCCGAGGGAAGCAGCATCAAAGTTATAGGTTGGTTACATATGGCAAAGATACAAGCTTATCTAACAATGGTCTATTATGATATGTCAAAATCACAGGATTATCTTAGGCTGGGCTGTTAGGATACATGTCATATATATAGGATATATGATACTGATCTACGTCAGTATAATTTTAACTTGGTGCCAATTTTAGAGTTGTTTTGGTCTCTGATAATGAGACACAGGATGGGGGATAGAAAAACAAATTGAGACCAAAGACAGGGGGGTTTAAGGGAGCAAAATGCAATCAATAACAGAACAGATATTCCTGGTTATAAAAAAAAGCTTTGGAAACCAGCCATTCTTAGTATAAAGTATGTGCAAGAAGGAGAACCTCAGAGTGGTTCCACTTCATCTATACCTCCCACTGTTTTCATCACTGTAGCTCATGATGAGCCCTCTCCTCCATCCCTGTCAGTGTCCCTCACAGACCCTTATGATCTTTCCTCCTCTTATGGTTTTGTGCTTTTAAATTGCTCTAAGTCTGCCAGTAAAAGCAAGTGTCTAAATATATAACTGATACACCCGTTCACCTTGGGATGAATGTTTTATTGGTTTGGATGTCATCATATTCCTCACAATCACACGTTCCTCCCTCCAGCACATATGGCAAGCAGCTGTATCATACGGGCACTGCTCTTACAGTTTAAACCTGGGACACTCAGAAGTTAAAATTAAAACAACAAAATAAGATCTCTGACCTCTTCTTAGCAAGCCCTAGTTTTAATCTTTGCAGAAGTGAAGAGGGTCAATGACAAAGCAGAAACTGAGCAAGAAATAGTAGTTCCCCTGTCTTCAGGAGATGCTATTCCAAAGAAGAAAGGGCACTATTACTCCGTATCTGTGTGCTAACGCTCTCAAAAAAAGAAAAAAAAAGGCCCAAGTTTCTGATTCTGTCTTCTTCAATTTTATTGAAGAAACAGGAGTGAATATTTGCATCTGGCATAGTCAGATGGCAGAGTGCTCTAAAAATAACAGTCAGTGTTTAACTAGGACTTTTCATCCAGATATCTTAAAGCCATTTACAGGGGTGGATAAAGTAAATTATCCCCACTTTACAAGACAGAAGAATCAAGATTCTGTTGAGTTAATTCACCTGCCCAAAGACAGCCCTTATTTTCACCTAAGGGACAGGACCAGATTCATGGCAATACAAGAAGTCGAATCTTGTTCTTCCATTCACTCATTCTATCATATTTCCCCATGGCAGCACATTTAACATTAGGTGATGAGGGAGAGGCCATGGGACCTTCCAGGACACCCTCATGCCATGCACACCCAGCTGTGCCTGGCCCTGTGGGCTAATAATGCCCCAAGTACTGGGGCAGGGGTGAATGAACAGAGAACTGCTGAACACCTAGTCTACAGAAAAGCTTTAAATCACTAAGTCAAATGATCACCTAAACTTAGTCCTTTAAAGTCTATGAGCAGAGATGGCCAAGACTGCAGAGACTACAGTTTGAATCAAAGCCTTTGACTATTGCAAGATCTTGGCATAAGTTACTCAGTACAGAAGGAAATCCTCTCACACAGCAATGCACAGCGGTGGTGCCTGGTTGCAAAGAGCCTCCCACTCACATGGCCATCAGGACAGAAACATTTCAGCATGACTGCACAGCACATAGCAGGCAGCCAATGCTATATTTAGACCGAGAAGTTTTCTTTCGCTCCCGCTGCATTGTTAGACTGGAAATTGCATTGCATATAAGACCCAGAATTAGCTCCTTGACTTCACTTGCTCCACTAACACACCACTTGCTTTCTCCTTCCCTCCTGCTGTCCTGACTTTTGTGATCCACAACAAAAGACTTTTTCTATAGATGAAATGGGACTGTGGTGGGTGGGTATTTTCTTGACACATCTATCCATTCATGCTGGATAGTTATTGACACATTCACTTTTACTGACGGCTTTTTTTCCTTTCTTCTTTTTAAACTTAGCGTCTGCCAGTTCCATGTTACTACACCTTCTGTTTACTGCAGTGCCCTGCTCTAAACTTGCATTTCTTTTTTCTCACATAGAGAATACTTCATGCCTTTTCCCTATGTTGTTTCTGTTAATAGAAAAAATATTCCTCCCAAGATGCAAGGCATTAGTGAGCATTGGGCAGAAAGAGTCATGACTTGTCACTTTTCAGGATAAGCACAGAAACATTTAATCAGAACACTTTCTCTCTTCCCAAAGCTTCCCTGCTACCATTTCCAATGGGGCTGTTCACGGCAGTCTACAGCACTCATTATTAAGAAAGTAACAGATGCTCTTCCAGTTTTGAGCACCATGAGATACACTGCAGCTGAGCTGCTTTCTCTGCTGGTCAAATTGGTGCTGTTTATCATTTCATATTATTTGTCTTGCTATTGCACCAGCAATCTCCTGGTGTCAATAGTTCTTGGGAGATAACTTAAATAGATCTTCACTTACAAGTTTGGCTAGGAAGGTTTCATCTCTGAAAACAAGAATGCTCTGAAGCTACACTGATGATTTCACACGTGACCTCTGTAATATTACAGATCATCTTCCTGGTGGGGCTGAGATGAAGAGATGTCAGGTGGTGGAGGTCAAAATTCCTGCTCCATATCAGTAACCAGGAGATCATCTCAGAACATGGCAGACTTCTTGATACCAGCAGAGGAAAGGGAATCAAAATCTGAAATAGTTGTGAATTAGTAGACTATCCAGCAGAAGTGCTCAGATTGGGAAGTGGCCAGCACATGGAGACTAACAAGATAAATGTGCAGAATATGGTCCCTTTATTGCTAACTCATCTCTGTGTCTCTCTCCCCTGCACGTTTATTGCCTTTTGATGGTGTTTTCCAACAGCACTGTAACTTTTCAGTGTACAGGCTGATGGGCCACAGTGCACAAATAAGAGAACAGTGAAGCCTGGGTTTTGAATACTTCCAGATTTCTGGGTGTATCCTTCCATTGTTCATCTTAATAAGTACATAATACTGGGATGACAGGATGGAGCAAGGGCAAGGAGATGCCGAAGGGAGGTGTAGCCATCCAGTGGTCACTCAGTGCTCAGCTACACAGCAACTGCTGCATGGAGCCGGGAGGATTTCCTGGCATTGTTCCTTAAAGCTGTGAAAGAGTCCTCTGGCAAAAAGAGAGCAGGACACATACTCACTTGACATTTTAGTGACTATATTTTGGCTTCCATGAGATGACATGAAATACCTCAAAACTTTAACATATGTCTTCCTATTAGTTAATTTACTATACAAGATAAATATGTACTATTCCTACAGTGTTACTTCAGATTTGCATTCTAGTAGTACCCACAAGCCCAAGCTGGGCTCAAAGCCTGATGGTCAGTGATAATATAATGGTTTATATGAATAGCAGCTTTGTCCATAAAGCTTTTAAGATCAGACAGGGAAGAAATAAAAAAGTGGCTCCAGTCCTCTAAACCATCAGAGACTCCACACGCAAAGAGTTAATGTGACTTCCACAGTGCCCCCCGGAAGCTGTGGTCAATATGTGAGGTGAATCTCTGTGTCCTATGTTTTAGTCCAGTGTCACCCTCACACAGCTTTATTTTCTACACTGCACATTCTGTGGTGTGAAGCTCATTGATTTAAATTCACATCACCTTACATTTGCCAAGTGGCTGTTAGGAAAATCACAAGAGCATAAAAAAAGAAAAAAAACCCAATATATTAGCAATTCAGCGATTGTGAAACAACTTTTTTTCTGGTCACAGAAATAGAGTGGTTAGATTTCAGGGTTTTATCTTAGGAGAACAGACAAGCTTTGTGTTTTGGATTCTAGATATCATTGGGCACTAAACTGTCCATAAAGATTAAGATACCAACCAAGTATTTTGCTGATATGTCAGATATGGTTTTCATAAAGTGTTTTTAGATGACTACAAAAGAGAGATCATAAAAGACTACAGAATTATCATTATGTAAGGACATTTGGCCTCAAAGGATCACAACTGATAAAACTATTCATTGTGACAAAGAAAGTCCATTTTTTTATTAGGAATGGGCTGATAGCATCCAGAGCTAGGTTAGGGTTGTAATTTAGGTTTGAGGGCAAATTGGACAAATGCTCAGACATATTAACAGCAATAACCTGAAGTTGATTTTATGAAATTCAGGAATGTCTGAACCAGAGGAAAGGCCCCTTCCAGTATTGGTTCCATCTGCTATTTTGATGTTAAACACAGATACACATAAAATGAAGTGCAGAGAGGTAGGATTCAAAATTCTATTTGTTTCATCTTTGTTTTTCAGTTTTAATTAAAAAATAACCAATTTCACTTAATTGGAGATTACATGCTATGCAGTCTTTCCTACCTTAAATCCTGGAACCTTAGTGAAATCTCAGTAGTGAGAAATGAATAGGCACGTTGAGTATTGGACTGTCTGGGGTCAAGCCTTAAGAAAACCCCCAATCATTCTTATTGTGATTCCACTGTTGCTGAATAGTAAAAGAAACCCTATTGACTCAGGCTGGATAATCATAGGGTCAGCATTAGGCCCTTTAAAAACACATTACATCCTCTCTTCCTTTACACAGAATTGGTATGTAATTGACACATGAAACCTCACTAATCTGGTCACAAGCCCCTCTCTAGTGATTATGCTAAAAGAGATCTTTGCTGGGAGACCTTGAGGAAAGAGGAGATGAACCATATTTCCCTTGAAGCATCTGGTCATTGGTTGCTGTTGGGTGATGGCTACTGGACTATATCAACAATGGATCTGATCCATTGTGGCAGTTCCTGTAGCCTTCTTCCCAAAGTATACTAAATAAAATTTTCAAATTGAAAAATCTCCTCTGAGAAGGAAGAGGTAAACTATGTCCGCAATTAATTGAAACATACTAGCTTCATTTTTTTCTCCTAAGGTATTTCTAGTAGGTAAGATAGAACAACTTGCTTCACAAAACGCAGAGATTTCCTCCAAAAAGTTCAATCCCCTTTGTCATTCACATGAGTGAATTTTCCTTTCTCAAAGGTCAGAATTAATTAAAGCAGTCGCTCTTGAAAAAGCTTATATTTTATATACTCATATTTCTATAAACAATTCAACTGGCAGCATCATCCTTAGGTACAAGTTCAGAGTCGTAGGAAGCTGTTCACAAATATTTATCTTCCTGATCTCTCATGAACTGTCCTAAGAAGTGGACTTCACCGTACAGCTTTAGGAGTGTTTTATTTGGTCAAAATACCATATGAAGCTTGAGGGGGGCAAAGAATAAGCTTCAAACTACAGCATAATAGACACAGCAACCTTAAAAAACACCCAAAACCACCAAAAACCAAAATCAAAACAAAACAATGGTCCTCAAAATGACAAAGCTAATTCAATCTGTTTTCCTATGGCTTGGGATTTCAGGAATAGCTGCCCCATTACCTCAGAAAGGGTTAACAATGACTGACACTCTTACAATCACCATGTTTTCATTTGTAAAGGCAACTCCTTTGACAGTCACATTCCATCCTTCTCCTGGAAGAGGACTATCACACAGACCCTACCTAAAAACTGTAGGAGCCTGGTACGTTTAATAGTTCTGCCTGAAATTAGTCAAAAGTATCAAAAGCTTTCAGAGATACAAACATATCATTGCATGAACTCATCTTCTCTTAGTCAAAGTCCTTGACTAAGTGATGCACTTTTGACTGCTTCTGGAAACCATAACCTGCTAACCTCAAAGATCCAATTTTGCATTCTGCAGAGCTGCAAGCAGTTTTACTCATGGCCAAACCAGGTCTGGCTGAAAACACTACATTTGCTTCCAACTAAGTGAAACTTTTGTGCAAGTATACTCGTACAGAATTCCTGAATGACGTGCATTAGCGATCAGTGCTTTCTCAGTTGTGACAATAATTAGAAATGGGGTCTGAACCAAAACTCTTGGAAGTAAATAACCCCATTCTTGCATTAATTTCCAACTCAAACCCAGATGCAGCTCTAAATTTCACAAATTAGTTCCCCTTCAACAATGAGCAGAACTAAAACTTCAGACCAGATCCCCCAAATTCATGGATTTTAAAATCCAGCTCTGTATTTTGTGGTTTGGACTCCAGTCTCTTTCTACAGATATTTTCAAGGTTAAAACCTAGTAACAGGCAAGCAGTTTCTAGTGTTTTTCTCCTCACAAAATACTTCTACATATCTTTCAGCTGGTCAAATTATCCTATTTGAAATGCATTTGTAATGACTGAGTGACCTGGTTGTGAGGCTCTATCTGATCATTTGCAGACCCTGTTAAACAACAGCTTGTGGATGACTTTAGCAGATGGTTTAGCTAACATATAATTTCTACAGATATATAAAATAACAGTTGGAATCAGAAAGCATAATTGCCTCAAGATTCTCTCTCTATTTTTGCAAAGTCATTTTTTTCTAGCTGTTACAGCACAGCAGCAAAAGACCATACAGGGAAAATGATGTTGGGGTAAACTGAGCTGAATAATAACACAATTTAAGTATTACTTTAGAAACCCTATTAATGTGTGTATGAAAACAAGCATTTCCCAGATAGTTACAAAAGGGGAGGTCTAAAACTTCCATATCAACCAAAGCAGTTTGATCAGCACTGGTTTGGTCATGGTCATAAATATCTGCAGTCTCCAGAGAAGGTTTATTTTGACATAGTCAGCAGTAAAGAGATGGTCTTTAAAAAACTTCACCAAACAATTCCATAATTTATTTTCAGGAGATAACATATTTTAATGGATGTGCATTATCAAAATTAAGAGGCAAGCCTTTGCTCAATAGTACTTGGATTTCATTCCAGATGATAAAGAAACAATATCTGGATTCACAGCTGATACTTTTCAGAGTTTGGAAGGACAGAAAATCCAGAGCATAACTTCAGAAGTAAGTAGTGATTCACCCTATACTTCATCTGTACCTGACAGAGGGAGTTAGAGGTCCTGGAGAGCAAGAGGCTACTCTGCAATACCACGAGGGTACTTCATTGTTCCCCTTGCAGCCCTGATCCCAGTATGTGCATCCATACAGCAGGAAAGCCATGCTCTGCAGTTTGCCCCACAACTTTTTCCATCAGGTTATGAACTGAAATGGTAAGTGATATCCCCTGTACCCGTGGACCTGTGTTTCCTTTGGAAGGAAATCCTGATGTATAAGTGAATGTCCCCCACCTACTCCCCTCACAGTGCTGGAATGAGGGCATGGTGCTGCATGGGCTGAGCCTGCAAGGATCCTGCAAGGACCTGTCAGTCCTGTAGCGTTGGCTCGGCCAAAGAGCCCCAATGGGAAGTTTCTGCTTTGGATAATCCCCTAGAAGAACCCACCTCTCCCTACCGACCATGGAGGAAACCGAGCTGTGTGTCCAGAGTTAGCCTTTGTTACCACATTTGTTAATCATTTATCCTCTGTTAAATGCATGGCATTATGTTCAGCTAATATTAGTTCTGCTGCGAACAGCGGTGAATGTCTCGCATGCAGAGTTGTGGGTGTTCTGCACATGCATTAATGAGAGAATATGTCATCTGCTGGAGAAAAGTGAACATATATCAGAAAGTTCTGTCAAAATGCCTCCTCAGATACATTTTTCTTAAATATTACAAGCCACAAAAAGGGGATAGAACTTTGCGAAAATGTTTACAGTTCTCATTCCAGTTTTTATTTCCAATCTGCCCTACCTTCTCATAGTATTTAGGATGCTGTAATTGTCCAGCTCAAACCTAAAACCAATCCAAAATCATTATTAAGTGGTGGGAATAGCTCTGCTCATTGACATCTGTGAATGTGGTGAAAGAATCCCCAATACTGTCAGAAAATAAAAAATAACAATCAACTCCAGCAAATGAAGATGGAGTTTATAAAACTATCAAAATATATAAAACTATCATTGCCAGTCCTGCAACACCCACATACATGAGTCTAATTTATATGAATTGTTCCAAGCCTCATTTACCAAAGAAAATTGCTGTCATTATGGATACATCAGTGAGTTGGTCAGGAACAGAACATTTATGTTCTACTTCTCAAATTAGAACATATTGATTACTTCATGTAACATTTTTTTCAAGGGGAAATGTTGGTTTTGGGAAATGAATTGAAAAGCATTTGCATATGTTTTTTTAAGTAACAAAGTCTTTGTCTCTAAAAATGATCATTCTATGTCTCAAAATTACATTTCATGAAGAAATATAAGCAACTTAAATTACAAAGTATATATTGAAAACAACCAAAGTATTTCCAAATTGCCAAAACGTTACAGCTGATTCGAACCAAAACCATATCTTCTGGATTTATAGCTCATGATGTTTTTAGATTTTTGACTTCTTTGTCCTGATTCAGGACATAAACATTTTTCCATACTGTTACATTTGGCCAGAATGTGAAACCTATTTCCTGCCTGTTTCTTTTTTACTACAACACTGATGGCAGTTCTCCTAGCACAGTCACAGCTGTAAGATATTGGCTCTGCTGCAACTGTAAGGCTGCTCTTGCTGAGAAATTTTATATCAGTTCCACAGACCCAAAAGATAACTGTGCTGCAAACCCAATTTTTTACTTGCTAGGATAACTGTAGAGATATAGTTTTATACACACACACACACACATCCATCAGATCTAGCTCATGTTAGCCATAAATTTGAGTAGATTTTCCCTTATTCACATCAATTAATCTACTTCACTGAAAGCATTCCTGTAATTCACCAAAGTGCAAAGGGTCTCTTGGGTCCCATATGAGCAATTTCAATGTTAACCGTAATCCATATTTTAATACTTGAATATAGTGATGGGAGATGCACTAATACCATGGAAATGATCTTACATATATATATATATATATCCCCTGTTCAAAAAAAAAGGCAGAATTATTAGATGTTAATAGACTTGCTGTATTGACCCTGCTAATTTTGTGTCCTGTTCCTAGTCTCTTTTTAACCTCGTTCTTCCTGTTCCAGGTGCTGTCTGTCAGCTCAGGTAAGACTGTTTGAATTCCTTCTGTGCTCCAGCACTTGGCTGTGGGAAGAGCTGAAGGGGGACCATGCCCTGTGCTCCTTTCCCTCAGCTGGATGTGCTTCTCTGTTTTCCAAGCACGATGTTACATCAGAGGGTTGTAGCCTTCAGTGGAGTTTTATGGCGTATCTACAATAAAAAACAGTTTGGGGGCTATTCCTATATTCTGAGGACTGCTGACAGGGCACAACTCATGTTCACATGGGTATCATTTCTTGCCTCCAAAAGCAGAGTGTCTATATGGAAAATAGTTTGCTGGAAGCAGTATCTGCCCCACTAAATCCCTGCAGCAGGTCTGGGTATGGTTGGGAAGAGCCCTGTGTGGCACAGCTCCATCGTGCCCAGGAGCACACTGACAGCAAAGCATGACAGACTCATGGGCTCATGCCTGAGTCCTTCCTCAGCCTGGTATTATTTACTAGCATGGGCCTGCCTGTCCAGCCCAGAATCCTAAAAGGATTGGGAAGCAAGAAAACTTTGCTGGCAAAGGTTTCCAGGACCCCTAGCCAGCAGAGAAAGACTTACTGACATGAATACAGCAAGTGCCACCTAGTAAGCTCCAGAAACAAATCCCTGGCCATCCAGAGTGTGAGAGATCAGTCAGAGAACCTCACCTTGAAAGCTCACTGAGCCCTCATCTACAACACACACAAAAGGGCGGAGTGATATCAGTGGTGGAATCATATTTTGTTGGCACTGGTATCGTGGAAGGCTTGAAAGGAATTATTTCATACCATTCCTAAAACAGCATTGTGATGATTTTCAGCTTGTTTGAATGAATACTGACTTTTTTTTTCTATTGGCTGAGACATTTCTTTAAGTCTATAAATATCTGAAAGCAATTTTTTTTGGTGGTTTGTTTGTTTATATCTTACAGAGTTCTTGCTAATAAAGAGAGGGCAGGGAGCATGCAAGATGGAAGAGAGAGGTTCAACATTTTTAATTTTGACCCTAGCATTGCCCCTGGACAAACCACTAAACAATTGAGTTTGCATATGATATAAATTTCTTAGCCCCTTGTGGGTAATGAGAACTGTAGGATAATGAACCACATCATCACTTCAAAAGATAATACATACAACTTCAATGTTTTCAAATTTCATAAAGATGACACAAGGGCAGTTGGAAACCTGCCAAACTTCAGAAGATTTCTTGAATTATATGCACAGTGTTGAGCCACGACATGCATGGATGAAAAAACAATGTTTTGCAGAAGGAAAGAGAAACTGGAAAATAATATGTTAATGGATAAACAGACATATAGAGGGTCCACATTTATGTTCTGTAGTGTTGTATAGGCTGATCATGTCTTGAGCTTGATTAATTAGTCTCCTCCAGGTTGCGATCTCCACAATGCTTCTGAGATGGTAGACAATTCTGTTCTTGCTTTACCTGTGTGTGTTTCAAACCTCTTGCAACTGCAAAAAAGATACCAGTGATCTCACATGTAGGATCAGCAGTTTTATCACATTTATTAACAGGTAGCAGCTCTCAGCATAAAGTAAGCATATGACCTAATAAAGTTGTGTAAACACAGAGTCATTAAATATGTGTAATAGCTATTATAATTTGATATATTCTTAGCTGTCAGCAGGTTTTGGCCTGGGCTCTGGGTGTTCCTGCATGGCAGTTCAGGGGGAGGTGGCAGCCAGCAGATCCCTGGAAGGCATGCTGCCAGCTCTCAGGGCTGGCTGCTGATGAACAGGGAGCTTTTCAGAGGTGCAGCGAGTGATGCCCTGAGAGCGCCTTCTGGGGATGCCAGCACAGCCTGGGAATGAACAAACTGCTGTGTTTGGCCTTCCTGCATGCGAGGAGATGTCTGCTTTCCTGTGTGGCTGTCACCAGCACTGAGGAGTCCAAAACACCATCAGAGCCAAACATGGCAGTTACAAGTAAAGTAAAATATAATGAGAGTTTTCTTTTTTGACTGCCACTGAAAGACATGGGGTTTGTGTTTGTCTTTGTCTGGTTTTCTGTTAAAACTCCACAATTCTGCTTTTGCAAAACCAACAATAGTATTTTAGGACTTTAATTCAAATGCACAATGGGGAATGAGAGTGACCAACTCTTAAGTCAGGACAGGTCCCGTTTCTATATATCCTAGCTTTGCCTTTTCACTCAAGGAAAAAACTATTGAGAGCTGGAAAATAAATCATTAGATTTTAAGTGCAGAAAGGAATAGTCTTCTTTTTCAGTTTTCAGTTGGTGCCAGAATCACTTCCAGGTATGACAAGAAATTGGGAATTTTCAGCTAAGTCCTGGGATTTCATTTTGTTCTTCCTCATTTGCCATCAAAATGATGAAGGACTCAGGGAATGCTTTGCACTGGAGGTGGCAATGAGGATTTCAAACACTGATTTAAATATAAAACCACTACATAAAAATGGCAAAAAATATGGGCAAAAGGTGCAGGGCTTTATTTCATCTGCTCCAACTTCATCACCACTCTGAAGGGGGGCTCAAAATTACCATTTATGAGATATTTTACTCTAAATACTAAGGGAGAAAAATTTGGCCAAAACTCATGACAAGTCCCTCTGTTTTGTCAGTGTGAAATACTTGATAATTTGTAATGCATTTAGCCATTAATCATTTTAAAGGGCTTTTAAATGGGCATGGAAGTCCTTTGAGTCTTTTCCACATACAGACATCGGATCAGCGACCTTTGCTACAAATTACTTTTGTCTGGACTTCTAATACAAAATCAACTTGAGAACAAGGGAAATACATCACTGTTAAATTTTATTATAAGACAGAGCCCTTATAACACATCATGGGAAACATTCTTGAGCTGCTCTATTAATAACAGCAGTGCCTGATTTCTTTGGTTTAAACTTACCTTTTTCACATTTTCTTGTGACATTTTCCAGATATAAATTGTTATGATGAAGAGTCATTCAAAGCAAGCGAAAAAGCTGTAATTATGTTTCTCTTTTCTAAAAGAGAGTGGGGCAGGAGGGGGATTATTTTACACAGATCAGTGAAGGACACCCTAATAAAGATTGGTCTGGAACATTTCTTTTTATGACAATTGACTTATCAGCAAGAGCCATTGTAGCAAATCTGGAAATTACATAATTGCCAGAAACTGTAGATATTTGACTTGGCAAGAACTTTGTGTCTCTGATTTATTATTCTAAGAATTTGGCTCTGCAAAGATGAAGAAATGTTTAATGAAAGAACAGTAGAATTCAAATGAAACAGGCATAGATCTTGTTTTCAGACGCACATTTAACTACATTGTTACTTCTACTGTAACACAAATAAACTAAACTGAAAATGTCCAGGGTGACAAACTGGCAGAAAGATCAATCTGCAAGAAAATACTAATTTCAACAGCTACACACTCATCTTTTCCTCTCCATTTTGTACTACCCTTTGGGCAAGTTCTTTGTGGGTCATTCATTATACCAGATGTTACCCCTTTTAGCACATGCAAAATAATAAAACTGTAAAGCTGAAAGAAACTTGTTAATGAGAAATTGCATTTTTTAAATCTGTTTTTCACAAGGCACAGAAGCCCTTTCAAGTAGCAAAGTTTAAAGGCATTAGGTATTATTGAATTTAAGAGAAATGTAGGTTACTAAGATCACAGTGGTGAAGTGGGAATACTATAAATACTTATTTTAGGTTTGGAGGGCTTGCATACCACAGCAATTCTGAAAACACACGTAATTATTCTCTATATCAGAAGACCAGGTCACCACACAGTAGATTAAGGTGAAAGTCTTTGCTTAAACCATTTGCATCAAAGAGATTTACTTTGGCAAGCCCTCCAGGAGACATTTTCCCTTTGATAAAGTTCAGCCTCTTTTTCTGGAGAAATGCTGTTTCCTGAAAATGGTTTATCATCTACTCTTTAATATCTCCTTATGTTTCTCATGTTATCTTACTGCCTCATGGAGGAGTTGCTAAGAACATCCCACAGTTTATGTGTCTTGGCATTCAGCTGGGCAGCAGCAGCTGGAATCAATGCCACCACTGCTGCTCCTGGCAGCAAATGCTGACTGCTGCAACGGGAAGAAATCCTGCTGTGGTGTGAGACCCACATTCCTATCTCCGAGAAAACACACGTGCTGGCACCATCATCATCCATTAGACCAGAAGCTTTGAGCCTGCTATCAGGCTGGAGCTTCTCTGCTCGCACTTGGACAGACCACATCCCTGCCAGAGCTCTGATCATCTTCGTTATGGAGGAGTAAAAAACCTTGTTAGAAAGAATGTTTCTCTTGAAGTGGAAAACTCAGATTATATATTTCATTTTCAGGAGATTAAGAAGAAATATAGCAAAAAGTTACATAGAGCCACCTTGTTATCTCCTTATTTTTTTCCGAGAGTCAATACTGAATAGACGTTACTGGACATGTTGGGAAAGGGGAGATATGCCAAAGAGTTTGACATTATTTTTCCGAAATGATGGAGGTGTTACTAGCAATAAATTAATATTGCTCCATATCTCTCCTGTTTCATATCCACCCTGATATTGCTAACTACAAAGGCTGCATAGGCAAAGGTGTCTCCAGACACCTGAACACAGAAATCTTCTGCCCCCAAGCTTGAGTAGACCATTCCAATTAAGTTTTTAGCAAATAGGAGCAAACGAGTATTGCTGTGGCCATTAGCAACAAATTATGGAAGCATCAGAAAATGGAGCACCTCTAGAAATGTTTGTCCTGGGCTTTACCATCCAGTCCATGTGATCAGGAATAGCACAGCTTGTGCTGTGTGTCATGTGCTACAGCTGAATGGAGTAGCTTATTTACTGGAGAGAATACCATTTGATGCTGCCCTGAAGCCCTGCATCAATAATCAAACCTGTAATTGTGTCATTTCAGGTGAATCTTAACTAGTTTGTGTGGGGGGGTTATGTTTGGTTGGTTGGTTTGGATTTTTTTTTTAAAGATCATTTAGGACAAACTGGAAAAAGTCTGTTAGATATAAGAAGAAATATCTATTCCCTTTTTTTTGTTGTTTTTTGTTTGTTTGTTTGTTTGTTTGTTTTTTAATAGCTGAATCTATGAAGAATGTTGAGTCTCAGTGCAATTATACAAACGGAAGCAGGAAGTATTTTGAAATGGTAACAGGATTTGAAATCTCTACTGATGCAACATGACATGAGACCAACTCATAAAAAATTGCCTCAGAATGTCTTACAGGAAAACATGGGCCTATTATAGATTATTATCTTTTTGCGTGATATAAGGAGGGTTCGTATGAAAAAATTTATGGGTGCTGTTTTCACATACTTTGCACTATTGCCCATCTTTATTCTGACATATTATAAAACTGGTACTCAAATCCTCTGAAATTCAATTTATGCTGTTTTTACTATAATTTGACTACTTGCCTTCTTTTGCATTTCATCAGAATAATATGCAGTGCGTAGTCTGCTACTTAGAATCTTTTTAATGACAATAAAAAAGCCACAAGAATCAATTGCCAGTTATTTTACAGCTTTTTATTCAGCTGCAAAGACTCCTCCCATTTTTGAGTGAATACGTTGTTGGTAGAATACATATAGTTTATATGCTATATCTTAGGGTGAATAACAGTTGATTACTATTATTATTATTATTATTATTACTACTTCAACCTGGACTGAAAAAAGTTATTTTAGCAAAATTTGTTCTTTTCCTCTTAGAATGTAGCTAGGAAAAAATACATCATTGGGGTTGCATTAATACTTTAAAGCAACTTTTGTCATATTTCTGAAAATTAAATTTTCCAATTTTTGAGACTTTGGAAAATCTGTTTACACATGCTCAGGAGAGATATACTTGAGTTAGCAAGAATTAACCTGCACTGAGAATATTCCTTTCTCACCCACATACCCAAAAACCTCCTGCAAACATGCTGCAATTCACAGAAAAAAACCCCACAAAAACAAAACCAAAACCAAAACCAACCTAGCAACCAAACAAAAAACCAAACAAAAAATCCCCAACCAAACAAAAACAAAAGCAACAACAAAAAAAGCACCAGCAAAAAACAAAACAAAAAATAAAATATATTGTAAAGTATCAAGAGCCTTTTGGCCAATGTTTCTCAACTATTCAGATGCTGTTATAGTGAGGGAATCTAGAACCTACAGGATTCAATTTTTTCCCTTGCTCTCAGTGGTATTTTTTTGACATTCACGACTGACAAGGATTAATAATTTGATGAAATTCAGATGAACTGGAGATATAAGGAGCTTTAGAAAGAGTTTCCAACTTAAACAATTCTTACAGGACCAGAAAGAAACCCAAACTATTGCTCAGATATAGTGCAACTTTTCCCTTTCAAAAGAATTTGCAGCCAACAAAACAAATCCAGTTACCCCTACGCCATTTTCCATTTCTGTGATGGTCTATGAAGTGTTAAAGATTTTACTTCTGTGTGGGCTGTATGCAACCCTTGTCACTAGAGGTCTGCTGTGGCTCATTTGAGATTCTTCTAGGACAGAGAAGCCAGTTTCTGGAAGGGTGAAATTCTCCTGATGAAAATATCTCACTACTGCCAGGAAAGACATTATTTTGATCATAGAACTTATTTAAAAGATATCATGTGGAAGAAGGTCATGCATAAGGACAAATTGTATAAAACCAATGAAAGAAGACAGTGAGAAATACCATGTACAAATATCTGTGATATTATTAGAGGTACAAGTATCAACAGGAACTGTGTCTCTTCAGTAGGAATGAATGGATACAGACTAGAGAACAAATGGCACCAGTAGTGATAAGCACTACTTACTTCTGGATTTGCTAAACAACATATTTCATCATACACCTCCTGCCTGGATAAGAAGTCATATTATTTTTACTTGATTAGTATAAATGGGAAGGCTATTAGAGAAGCGATATCTACAGAGAGAGTTATGGATAGTTTTTTTATCAAACAACTAGTAATCAAGTCAGCTGAAAATAAATTGACGATACTAAGTAGTGCTCAAAGCTCTGAGTCAAAACTAGAAAGAAAGAAACATTGCATTAATTGACTAGCACCGGGCACTGAAATGATGTTGTTAGAGGGTGAGTTCAGGACCAGCTCAGCCTTCTGACTCGACAGTCGCACCCCAGCATCACACAAATCCTGACTTACAATAATCCTGAGTCTCTGCAAGCAGACAGGGCAGTACAAAAGGACATGGCTGCAGGTCACAAAAACACTCAATCCACTTTAATTAAAACCAAAAGCTGGCAGTGGCCAGAATTGTCACCAGAGAAGTGACAAATCTGAACAGGCCACTGGGACCTGTCAGGGTCTCTCCAAACACCACACTCAATCCCATCTCCCAGTGAGTCACTGAGTTTAAAGATATGAACAACCCTTCCTATAACCTCCCTCCTGCCATAGATCATCGGATTTCACACCGTAATATGCATACAAGCCCAGCAAAATGAGAGAATATGTATTTCAGATGAACAGAAGCTACTTGTTGAGGTGTGTTTACACAGCAGGAGGCTGCCAAGGTTGGTTGCTACAGCCCATGAGTAAACCTGAACTATCTGATACTGCCAGGAACATGCACAGCAGCACTGGGCCAGCCTAGGCTGCACAAACACTTGCCAGTTGCCCTGTGCTCTTTACTGCTGCCACATTGACACACCAATACCCAAAATAACTGCTTTGAAGACCCTCAGGTGAAGACCCTCGGGTGAAGACCCTTGAGTGAAGACCCTTGGGTGAAGACCCTTGGGTGATCTTTGACTGTAATTCTCACAGGCTCTCCATCTTTTGGTAAGTCTGTAGCTTCTAGCTTTGGAGCTCTCCACAAGGCTTGCCAGGCAAAGTCCTGCAGTACCTTTGGAGAGACTGCACATTAATCTTGTTGAAAAGTGTCAGATTCAGAGGTGTGGATTCATTCCCCTACACTGTGCCAGCATTACACACACATACATTTGCCAAAGGCATTGACCTTGGCAGTACAGCCACCTGAGGCTCTCTCTGTGTGAAAGAGGGTGCAAGTTAAGCCTTCAGTGTAATGAACTGTTGTCTACACATACTTTTTTTTTTTTTTCTTTACAGAGAAAGATTTTAATGAATACATCCAACCTGGAAACTTCTGTACAGGAAGGAAAATAGGATGAAAGCAGGACAGTGTTTTGTTCAAAGTCAGGAGCTGAAGTTGATAACCCATTTTTATGGTCCATGACCTACTAAAATATTGTTTCTTTTTGTTCTGTGATTTTACAGCACCATTTAAAAGGAGGTATAGCACCATTTAAAATAATTTTGTGATGTAGATACTCACTACTAAATTGTAGAAGCCTCCAACTGGAAACATTGCTTTTATGTTATTACTGGTGTTGCTCTTGTCATTGTAGGTCATATTGTTATCTTTCCACACTCTCAAGAAAAATATTGAAAACAGAGAAACCGAAATACTGCTTTAATGTAAATAATGCATTATTCAGTCTCTTTCAAGGGAACTAAAAACAGACTGCTGAAGTGTTCTCTACCCTGATGCAAGCACAGCGACAACTGATGAACTTGTCTGAGGAACATTTAAGTCACACAACAAAAGGAGAAGCCATAGCACAAGGAGATTTTGAGTGTGAGTCTCACCTTCAGCTGCAGCTGAGTCCCATAACCTCAGCTCATGACCCTCTGCACCAGGCAATTCCCACTAGCGATCACACCAACTAGGTCAGCCCAGTTCTCTGGGCTCTGCGGGAGCCAAGTGCAGGAGAAGGACTGAAACGCTGCACTGCAATGCACGACACAGCAGCACAGCTGTGGGAAAGCATGTGGAGAAGGGCAACTGTGGGAGCCTCACACTTAATGCTTGAGCTTGGAGAGGTCTGCAAAAATAATCTTCCTTCTACTGCGAGGATTCAAGAAGGGAGGAGGGATGTCATATAGGGAGCACCTTCCTGTGTGTTCCTACCGCAGCAAACACAACAGCTCCCCAATGCTTTCTGAGGCCCTTGGAAACTAGCACAGCACAAACAACAACACATTATCATTGCTTTTAGTCCATACCTGTTTTCTCCCAAAAATTTAACTTACCAAAAGGAGTGAGGGGACCTGAACCAGAAATGGGATACACATTCCCTGCAAAAGAGAATCACATCATAACTCAAGTAACAGAGATGTTGTATGCAGGCTGCTGACAGGTTTGAAGCCATAGCTTAGAGAAGCCCTAAATCTCCTCTTCTGTTTACACTTCTGGCTCCTCTTTCCCCATCAGGAGTGCTGCACTAATCATTTACAATCCTATTCTTGGACCTGGGTGGTAGCTCTGCAGTCAAAAGCACTCCTGCTGCAATTAAACCTTGTCTCCTTTATTAGTAGGTATAATCACATCATCCCACACCCCTCGCTTGGAGCAATTTGTACATTTTCTGACTATATTCCTATTCTTCATTGCCTAAGAGGGTGTAGACAGTGTATTTTTTTTTCACATACTGATAAAGAGACAAGCAAAAACCTTTGTTCTCAAGGACAGCAGCAGGATGGCTGGATATGTCAACAAAATTCCAGTTGCCCAGTCTGCTCTGTAGGTGAGTTTCACTGAGGGGTAAGGCTCAAATGAGACTTGGTAGGTATGTAAAGAGGAAAGGCAGAAGCTCTGTTTTTGGAATACAGTGGATCTGTTCGTGCCAATGTGTGAATGGCAGTCAATGCTGTAGCACAGTCAGTGGATGTTTTTGTTCTGATGGCTCTGCTCTGCCATTGCTCCTGCTGCCCGGAGCCCGTGGGATCGTTCTGCTGTCCCATCAGGGGTGCACAGCAGCCCCCATCAGTGTCACTCTGGTGCACACATTGTTTGACACCTTCCTCCATTCATGAAATGGGTGGGAAACAACAGTTTACTTGAATGGCTTTCTCTGTACATCCCAGAGCGGGAGGAGGAGAAACACATCTAATAGACTTGCTTGTTTCCCCTTTTTTTAAAATTATAACTAGCACAGTGCAACAGAAATTAAGTGATATCTTTATGGTATTTTTGTGCAACCACACAAAAAAAAAATCTAAGACTCTTTTTCAATATGATGCTCTCATTAAAGATTTTAACATAATTTAATACTTAACGTGAACCCTTGTGGAAGACAGCACAACTAAATCATGGGTATTTAATACAGAATAGAACATGTAATTACCAGAGTGAATCTTAGAATAGTTTAGTGTCTTTTGTTATGGTAAAATGAATCAATAGGGTTTCAACATTTAGGTCTCAGTCTCGCACAGACATGTCCCTGTGTGGAGCTGCTTGCGTGACTAGGACCTCCATTAATTTCCATTATTAAAGAGATAATTAGTGCATAATAAAAAATGCTCAAACAATTGTCTCTATTATAGAGAACTGAATCTAAAATTTTTCATGATATTGTACTTTTTCTTCATTAGGATCTAGGAGCCTCAAAGGGTTTGTATGCACAATTTATCTACCTTCCATCTTATGTGTGGATGTTTTGTAATGCAAATATTCTTCTGTTTAAGCTTGGAACAGGGACAAACCTGTCTCCAGCTCATCCTTTTTTCCTTTGTGTTCTGTAAGTGCCTACAGAGTGATTCCAGTGCTACAAAGTCAAATCCTAAACAGCTGAACCTATTATTATTGACATGGGTATTGTCATTTGTCTTCATTTTTATGAATACAGAAGTTATGTCTTTATTACTGGTTTGTTTCTAACTCAGATAGCATATGTGCCTTTTGTAGGGCCTTTTCTGACCACGAATTTTCAACAAGACTGTATTCTTGTTCTATTTGTCATATTCCACATTCTTGACAAGATGGCCAGGATTGCTTGCTCACCGGATGCTTCTCAAGTCTCCCTGTGGCAAACTACTAGACGGGGCAGACATATTCAGCATTGGAGTTAAGACAGCATTTTCTTACTTTTTTAGTTAGCATCTAGGTAAAAATAATATTTTATCTGAATCTCAGAATTCTTCTTAATTTGTTTTTAAATATTGCAATTATGTGATGAGCCTTTCTTGGGGTAGAAATTTGTTGTTCAGCTCAGAATAGTTAGGAAGAGAGTTCAGGTCGAAAAGTTTTGTTACAGTTGTATTTTCCTAGGAAAAATTATATGAAGTCCTCTAGAGCGAAGACATCTCCCAAAAGACAAAACTTGGCTGCTGATTTCCCTCTGAGATGATTAAAAAGTAGGAAGCTTCAGTAACAGGGGAAGTGAAACTTCTATTGCAATGATTAAACTGGATTTCTTAGGGGAAAGAGATCATGGCTCAGCAAACCTTACTAAGCATTCCTCTGTATTTGTGCTGGATTTAGCTTTCCTTGTCACCTGTCTCATGAATATTGGAATGAGTCATGCTCAGAATGATGGAGGTGGAATAGATCATTTTAGAAGAACAAAAGATCTATGTCATTAGGTAATTTATGTGGCTGTTGCAAATGAACATATTATTAAAGACTAGAACAAAGCAATGCCAGGAAAAGACACAAGGCAGTTGCCATAGATTGTAATGTGATGCCACAGGTTTTTTCATTCTTGTTTCCCTGCACAAACACAGAGGGTGGGAAGTGGGGAAAGAAGAGAGAGAAAATGAAAAATACTGCTGAAGAGGGACCAAAAGAAATAGAAAGTGTCATGAGACAAAAAAGGAAAGTGAAGACCATGACGCAATATGAAGATTTCTTCAGTATAAATAGATGTGCCTTCAAGGCATGATGCAGCTTCATCATGCACATCTTTGGCACAAATCAACTGCTTTTTTTATTTCTGCCTGTGTTAGACGAAATTTGATAACAGCAGGTAGACAAACAAAGGAATATAGACTGCCTGAGATCCACATTGTGGATTTGTAGAAATCACGTAGAGACACACGCAGAAAATCAGCTGTTAACTGTTTTACAGAATCAGATCCTCAATATTAGGATTGTGTTAGAGGTGCTTATACTATCTACAAACAGGAGCATTTTACAAATTATTTATCTGGCTGGTCAGACGTAATGTGGCAGTGATGTCACACATTTTGCCATGGCAGTTTGACCTAGATCAAAGCCCTTCTCAGGTTCCTTCCTTCTGGGAACACCATACTTATGCTGTGGGTCTTGGGCTTTCAGAATGAAAAATCACAATGCATATATGAAGTAAATTGCACTCTGAAGTGACCCTGTCACAATTCTGGGAGAGGTAGGCTCTGGAATCTATATGTCTGTGATATAACCAGGCACAACACATACTAGGATCTATACATTTAATGAGAGATAACGTCCTTCCATTAAAAAAATTCTCTGAATTTTGCTCTCATTATTTTAAATATTTGGAAATATTTCATGTCTTTCCAAATAGAAGTAGGTATCAAAAGAAGAAAAGACCCACAACTTTTTAAAATTATTTTTAGTAATGCACTTTGAGTTCCTTCTTGAACATGAACATATAAATCATTCTGAGTGGCTGTTCTTAACACAGGAAAAATATCAGCAGTTCAGGCAGGGGGACTTTCTTTTTATTCGAATACTTCAGGGACTGTGCATGACTAATGATAAAAATGCACATACAAATATAGAAACACAAATTCTTTTTTTTTTAATGTAAATGCCCTAGAAATTAATGTATGATAGCAGAAAATTCTTTTCCTTCCCTTTCCTTTCTAGCTTAGCTCAAAAACCACAAAGTCATTCAGTTTTGGATCTATTCCTATTTCTCAGACTCCCCGGGAGGTTTAGTGAAAGCAAGATATAGCTCTTTCCTGGAACCCCGTGGGCATTACTACATGTTTTAGATGTAGATAAGGCTGCTACACTCTGCATTTGGGAAGTCAAGATTTCATTTATAAGGTGCTGAAGCTGGAAGGCTTTCATGTCAGGCCCTCAGCTCACAATCTCCAGCAAAAGAGGAAATGGAGGGTATGTCAGCAGCAGGCAGCCAAGCACAGAACAGAGACATGGCAGCTCAGTGCATATGTTCACACAGCTGAGTGCTGTGTAGAGATACCATGTGGGTCTGGCAAGCAAAGTATTTCTGTTAGCATAGCACTGCTTTCAGCAGCAGCACATCAACAGCACTGCTTGCGCCCAGTACCAAATTACCATCTTTTAAGTTTTCAGATGTCTTGCACAGGTTAAAAGGAGTCTTCACTGAGTGATGGCTCTTTTCTTGGGTGGACTGGAAAGGGGGGAACAAAAATAAAAACAAAGAATGTGCCTGAGGAGCTCTGATTTTGCTCCTGAGTAGATGCAGGGTGGTGGGGAACACAGCGCAACAAGAAGTCAACCTGGGCATGGCTCTGGAAATGTATTGTCCCATGTTCACACAGAGAGGACAGTTCAGTTTTTAACCACCAGAGAATTGGTTCCCGATTCCTCCTGTTCTTTTCCCCTCTTCTCCATGGACAAGGGACCCAACAATTCAACTAGGAATAGCCTCTTCTCGGAGATCACCTACTTAGACTGGTGCTGAAGACTCTGAACAGGACAGCGGTGGTGACTGGGACCAGGAGCTGTTGTTCTGTGGCTTGAACCCTTTTTCCAGGGTCAGCCTGGCTGCTCAGCCTCACCTCACTTTATGGTGGGGAGAAGGTGTTTTCAGTAGCATATGACATGCTACAGGTCTGAGCTCAGACACAGAAACACACTCAGAGTGAAATATTCAGGACAAAATTCAAGGGAAAAAAAGTACATCAATCAGTAGCAGAGCTACTAAAATCAGGTTTGTTCAGACTTATGTTATGCTTTTTGCAACTTCCCATGACAACAGCCACTACAATGATCCTAACTTGTCTTTTCGCATTTCTTTTCTCAATGCACTGCTCTCAGTATGTCTCCTCTTACCTCCTATTTCCAGCTCCCCTCCCCCACTAGGGTCAGCTCCCATTTCCCATTTCCTCTAACCTCCTCATTTCTATCACTTCCCTGCTTCCAGATCCCTCCCTGGTTAGCTGGGCATCAGGCAAAGTGGCAGATTTGGAGGTGGCAGATCAGCCAGGCAGTATTTGTTTGCTGCTGCACAGCAGAGGAACAAGCAGATAAAGTGCCTTCCCCAGCAGGGCAGCAAATTGCATGTTGCTGTTGATTCTCACAAAACATTTTAACAATTTAAATCTCTTTAAGATCTTTATCCTTCTGTCAAATTTGTTTGCAATTGAACATCACTGGGGAAAGATGGACAGATGGTACAATCACATAAGCCTCCTTTTACTGGGAAGCCACATTAAAAAAAAAAAAAAAGGGGGCAAAAGTAACAAAACAATCCTGTTTCTTTTTTGGAGACTGGATGGAGGCAGAAAGATCTGACAATCGGATACAGACTATGTAGTGATCAGGGTTGGAATCAATATTTAGAGTCTTCATTCAAAATGTTAAAGGTCCTTTGGATGGTGATCACATGTGCTATGACACAGATACCACTGTGGGTCTGCTGTGCCATATCCTGTACAGGCTTAGGAGAAAATCCAATTCCTTCTTCACTTTCCACTTTCTCCTACAGCATAACAGTGTGGAAACCTTTGCTGTGGTTCAGACGGTGATCTGCAGAGGCAGACAGGACCATTTCAGAGAGCTGTATGAGTATTAAATGCTGCCTATAGCTCTGTGTGGGACTCTGGATTTTAGGACCACTCCAACCTCATGTCAGAATAACAGTTTTTGTGGGTGTGCACACACTCTCCAAACCACTACCCATATTGCTGTTTCTTGAAGGTTATTTTCCATATTGCTGCATGGCACAAACGACCCCAGGTCACACACATCAAGCCCATTTTGATTGCTAAAGCATGTGATACAAGAAATCTCCTGGGAATTTGTTGCTGTTAATAGTACATCAATTAAGCCATTGCAGTTAAATAATAAATCTCTAATGCCGTAGCTACACTGAGTGCTGGCGGCTGCTGCCTGAAATCAGGCAGCTGCGGGCACCGCTCCCCCGAGCACTGCGGAGGGCAGCGGCCGCAGTCAGCGTGTGCTGGAAGGGGCCGCCGCAGGTGCCGTGACGGCGGCGGGGAGGGGCCGCAGCTCCGGCTCCCGCGCACCCCACGAACCCCACGATGAGGGGGGAAACTGCAGGCGGGCTGAGCCTCGGGGTGTTAGGAGTGGGGGCGTCGCGGCCCCGCTGTCTCACGGGGCCCGCGCCGGGGCCGGGGCCGCCCCGCTCCGAGGAAGAGCCAGACCGCTCCCGGCCGCGTACCCGGGCGTGGATAGCACCAGGGAGAGGCAGCGCCGGTGCCTTCCCCCGCCCGGCCGGGGCGGGGCAGGAGGGCGGCCGCTGCAGCCGCTTCCCGGTCGCCCGCTACGGCCTCGGCCCCGCCAGGAACCATGAGCGGCTCCGGCTCGGAAGAGCCGCAGCCCAGCCAGGCGGCGGAGGACGGGCAGCAGGAGGCCGAGCAGGACTGGGCGGCGGCCAAGGCTTTCTACGACAACCTGGTTACCAAGAAAGCCCGGCCGGTGAGTGCGGGCGGGTCGGGGGTCCGGAGCTCGGGCGTCCGGGGGGAGGCTGGGGGCCCGGGGGCTGCGGTCCGCGGGCCGGCGCTACCCTGCGCTCTGTCCGCAGCCCAAGCCCCAGAACGCCATCACGGTGGCCGTGTCTTCCCGAGCACTCTTCGACCTGGTGGAGGAGCGGCGGATCTACGAAGAGTATGGGGTGGAGAAGTACGTGGAGTACCAGCAGAACAACGAGAACGTCACCCTCAAGCCCGGACCGGCGTTCTACTTCGTCAAGGTAGCCGGGAGGCGGCCCGGAGCGGGTGGCCCGGCAGGGCGGGGGAGGATGTGGAGTGCGGCGGGGCGCGGAGGATGCTGCAAGGCCAAATTTCGGGAAGGGGAGGAGCCCGAAATCTCCTTCAGCAGAGATAATCCTGCCTCGGGGAGATGTTTTTGGGAGTTGTTCTCCCGAGGCCGAGCTCGTCGCGGCGGGGCAGCCCGGGAGCATCCCCCGCATCTCTCTGCGCGCCCTGGCCCCGCGGCCACCGCTTCTCTCCCCTCTCCTATTCCCTCTCCTCTCCTCCCTCTCCTGCTGGCACTAATGCCGAACGCCTGCGGCAGAGCACGTACTGCTTGCGTCACCGGGACCGGAGTGGTACCCTCAGCATCCCGGTTTGTATCCCGGCTCACAGCATCACATCGCAGGTGTGGGTAAGGAGCAGCCTGCTTTTTCTGCTGGACATGGGGCACACGAAGCACCTTTCTTTTGAAGACCATTTCAGTCAAGATAGGCCCCAAATTGTTTTAAGTTTGTCACTACCTTCTCCTCCCCAAACCACCCAAACCGAAACTAAAAAAATAACTCACTTCCCCCCTGCCCCCCCCCAAAAAAAACAAAACAAACAAACAACCAAACAGTGTTGATTTTCATTTCTTCTGGCCAGCTTTAATTTTTCCTTGCATTCATTGTCATCCTGGAAATTGTTCTTGAGGACCAGAAAAAGAAATGGACTCCCTAGTTCTGAGTCAGGGTTTAAGAAGAGCTGAAATGGAATATTTTGCTTTCATTGTACAAGAAAATAGAAATGGCCAAGGGAAACAGCCTACTGCAGCATGGAAAGCAAGTGAAATTACAGAAAAGCGAAAAGACTTGAAAATATGTATGGTTTTGAAGAGCACAGGTTTTAGTGGGACTGTCTTGAAAAAACGCTGTCTTATAATTTTATGTCCATTGAGAATTGTTTGGTGAGCTTTACCACAACAATTTTAGGAGGTCAGTTAAATCATATTTAGAAATCATACTTCCTGACATCAGAGTCGCGGCAGAACATTTCAGATTTTAAAAGTAGATTTTCGTTACTTCAGTTTTGGTCTCAGGAATTTAAAACATTTTCTTCATTAATCACTTCGTGAACATACACAGTGGAAAAATTACTTATATCACTACCCATGCTGTTGTAAATACAATATAGCTGTTGGTAGCATTAATGGCACAAGCACTGTAAAGGTGCTTTTAACATAGAAGCATGCCCATAAAATAATTCACTTTGTACACCAGTGAGGGCAGACTGACTTGGGAATTTACTGCATCTTTTCCTATATGTAGCAGCCCTGCTAGCATAGTCAGTTTTTAAGATTTATTAGAGTTCAGTGTCAAATTTAGTTTGAGTATAAGCAAGATTTGACTCTTTAACTGCTCATACTTTGAAAATCAGAGCTGCTAACTATGTCCAGCTAAATGCACCTTGATCTCTGATCCCTTCTGATATGCTATTTGCATTTGAATTCTTTATATTGCTTAGTCACAGGAATCATTAATCTAGAGAGCTGTGGCTTTGTTGAGTCACCCTTTCTACTTGAAGACAAAGCAAAAAAGAAATAATATATTTTTCTTTGGATTCCCTTATTGAAATGTTTAAGATACTAACTTAAAAGTATCATATCTCATGCTTGTAGCTCTTAAGATTTGTAATCACAGGCCAGGGTGTCCAGACTAGACAAAGTATACAGGCACTGGACAAAAAAATGGCATCCCCTCCCCCACTCACCCTTATCCTCTAATAGTTTAAGAAATTGCCACTGTAGTAGAGTATTAACAATAGGAGTTATGACCACTTACTAAGATTTTTTCCTAGGCCTTATACCATGCTCTCACTTAGAATTTTCTTAAGCACAGTCCCACAATAACATAGCCATGCTTTTTAAAGTGAGATTCCCAGAATTTAACTATGAAATTGTGTTTTAGTTCTGAACAACTGGCCTGACTTTTTAAAGTACCTTAATAAAAATCAATCTATCTTGCATTCATTTGATGATTCGTTGTTGATTTTGTTACTGTAATCCCAAAGAATTCCATTCAGGGGCCAAGATCCCAAAGCAAAAAGATCTTACTCCGAAGGGATGAAGTTATAAATAGGAGAACAGATGGATACAGAGAGAGATGAGCAAATGAAAGGTCAAGGAAATAAGAATGCCCGACTGTGGTTATAACGTTTTGGCCCATTATCTTTGAAGAGATCTCAAATCAAAATCTATTTCATTCAGTACTGCAATTAGAAACTCTCAAGCTAATCATGTTGACAGGATGTGATTTTGTACTCACTACTTAAGGATGGTCTTTGACATCTGATGACCTGAACTATGTCAGTAAATCAGCATAAGTAAATTCCATACCTCAGAAAAAGAAATTTACTTGCTTCCTTTCAAATGAACCCAGTCAAATGGTTGCCGGGCGCAGCAAAGCACAAAGGAGTAAAACAAGTTCAGCTAGTTAAACTATCATGTATTTCACATTCTCCTTCAAGACAACCCTATCACTAAAACTACAGTGACTAAGAAAGGAGGCACATTCCACTTGTCTATTGACTTCCACATTTTTGACCTGCAGGCCCTGGAGCATGTCAATGCCCGGCTTCTTGAGCTGTACCCTGATGATGAAGAACGGTTTGATATTGTCCTGATGACTAATAACCACGCCCAAGTGGGAGTGAGGCTCATAAACAGCATCAATCACTATGGTAAATAAATACAAATGTGTAGAATTGCCATCTGTTACATAATTTTATCCTTCCTGTTCTGACTTTCAGAAAAGCAGCTTCTTTGACATTTATTTTTGGGTGTCAGCATAAGTGAAATAGTATTAGACAGAATTTGGTCCAGTGCTCTAGATTTGTCAGGTGTCAACCATAAATTCTGAGAAGTTCTTAAACATTTTGATGTTTGGTATCTATGCTCCCTACACATACATTTTCACAGCAGTTACTCTGCTGTCTTAGAGGGGATTTTTTCCCTTAAATTCTCAGTGAGGATGGGCTGATCAAACATTGTAATCGTTTTAAGTTGTGTAACTTATTGAAATTGAGATGAACATATTTTCTTTCTTTCAAGTTTACTGTAAGCTAGGCTAGTGTACCTTTTCACAGGTTCCTTTTACAGGTTTGTAGAGTCAAGGCAGAGCCACACCTTGTGCTGTTCTTACTTTAGGCTTAACAATTGAACGTTTCTGTATGACGGGAGGAGAGAGCCCCATTGGTTACCTGACTGCGTACCTCACAAACCTGTACCTCTCAGCGGATTCTGAAAAAGTGCAGGAAGCTATAGAAGCAGGTTTGAGTTGACTTTATTTTATCTCTCCATTGAGCTTGTTCAAAAATTAACATATTGTGTGTCTTTCACAGAAAGTAGTGCTGCTTCATCAAATGCAGAAAGTCACCACTTAGTATGGTGCAAGCTTATCACTTATTTTTACTCAACCAAATAAAATCATTTGATACTATTCCTCTCTGACCCTTCAGCCTGCTTAATAATGACAGCCTAATCACCCTACACCTTTCTGTCTTACCTCCTTCAACAAGAAACAAAACACGCACCTCTATTCAACTTCTGTTTGAATAGCATAATCTTTTTGATACAATTTAAAAAAGTAACTTCTGTGTCCTACAAGGAGTTAAAAAATTACAAATATTTTGATTGAGTGGTCTCCTTGGGATTTCCTTCTTTTGTCTCATTTGCAGCACAGCTTAGGGGCCATTTTTGTATTGTCTTATATGAAAGTGGAAGGAAGCATGTCCAAGAAGTTTGGGACAGCTTCTATGCATTTGTGTTACAGAACAGCCATCTCTAATTAGCTTTTGTGATCAGTTGTGCTCACCATATAAAAGGTCACCATCAATAAGTTGTTGGAACCAAACTGCTGGTGGTTTCATGAAACTTTGCAGGACATGCTAACTGAGAGTCTGATCTATTTTCAGGCATTGCATCAGCTACGATGTTCACTGCCAACAAAGATGTTGCTTACTCGGATACACAGCTGAGGGTGGCATTTGATGGGGATGCTGTTATCTTTTCTGATGAGTCAGAACAGATTGTCAAAGAACAAGGATTAGATAGATTTTTTGAACATGAACAGCTGAATGAAAATAAGCCTCTTGCACAGGTTTGTATTTCTTGAATTTCTTGTTTAAAGGGAGTTTCCAAAAGATCTGATGACTTTCATTGCTACTGTATTTCTCCAGCTTCCCGAGTGTGGATGTGTTCTTTGTGAAAGCTGATGGCCTTATTTATTTCCTTTTTTGAGGATAATCTTTAAAATACATGTTTCACATAAAAGAGACCACCATTGCCATCCTTTTGCCAGGCCACCATTGCAGTCCTCTCTCTTTTCTCTGAGAGAACTGCATATATAAGACCGTGACTTACAGTTGTCTTTTAATGGTATCATTAGAAAAAGAAATGCTAGTACTGATTTCCTTGATTATTTTTTTATCAGACTGTAGGTAATGTTAATTTCAAGCACTGAGATACCCTGGTTATTGAAACAGGATAATATCTGCTTATTCCCAAACAGAACTATGCCGTTTGTCTAAAACCACAAATATTTTTACATGAGCTTAAATTGAAAGACCAATTCTGCTGTTGTTAAAAATAGTATAAATTCAGAATAAAAGCTTTATTTATGAAAGTACTGGACAGTGCAATATATTGCAATTTGAACCAAACTGTCATTTACTTCTATTAATTGGAGTGTACTATAGTCATTAGTCTGGAAAGAGTTCATTGATGGTTTTGTAATTAGGTCTTCTACTGGTTTTTTGTGCAGGAAAAAGAATTACTCATGGTTCATAGTAAAAAGAGTTCAGTGTTTTTAATGAACATTTTATTAAAGACTATAGTTGTAAGTTAATATTGTAAGAGATCTTGTAAGCCTTAGGGAGAATTATTTTCCCCCTGATCCTACTATGTAGTGTTATGGTTTTAACTTTTTTCCAGTGTATGAATTCCTAGTGAGGGTGCAGACCCATTTGGAGATGTTACATGGAGAATTTGTGTAGTAGCACAGCATTAGGAAAAGGAATTCTGTGTGTAACTGGCAGTTTGGAAGAAAGCAAAAGAATGATTTGGGGAACTGTGGACATATACTAAATATGCTTCTGGTATTTCATACTCAGGGTCCTTTGAAGGGTTTTCTGGAAGACCTGGGGAAACTCCAGAAGAAGTTCTATGCAAAAAACGAACGATTAAATTGTCCTATAAGGACCTACCTGGTCACAGCCAGAAGTGCGGCGAGCTCTGGAGCCAGAGTGCTGAAGACTCTCCGTAGCTGGGGTCTGGAGATTGATGAGGCACTTTTCTTAGCAGGAGCACCTAAAGGACCAATCCTGGTGAAAATCCGCCCCCACATTTTCTTTGATGACCAGATGTTCCACATCGAAGGAGCACAGAAATTAGGCACCATAGCTGCACACGTCCCCTATGGCGTTGCTCAGAAGTACCACAAATCTACATGACTGGAGGGTACCATTAAGGATAAGGTTCTTAACTCAGCCAGCCTCTAATCTACCAGTAGTTACAAATGAAAACCTCTGCATTTGTGTATTGTGAGCACTGTGTTTAAAGATTTAACTTCTGGCTAGAACAGCCTTTAAAGGAAATATTTTTAATATTGGTAAGTTTTTAATAGAGTTATTTTAATATAATTCTTAAGCAGTTTAGATTTTCTACCTGTCTGTATCTAACACTATGGTTTTGATATAAGGAGAAGATTTGTACTGTTTTTATAGCTTGAGACATATTCTGAGAGACAGAACAGGTATATTTTATCTAAAAAAACTGTTGACGGGTTATTTATAAGAAAACCTATGCTGCAATGCTGGTTCTTGACAATTATTTCTGAAGTTCCCAAAAGCACAGTTTACATGTAACTGTTTACCTGTTGGTGGTTTGCTTGTTAAATATGTGTTCAGTAGGTCTGTCATCACAAGGCTTTGGCTTCTAGTAAAATATTAGCGCATTTGGTCTTGTGTTTACATGTATTTTTCTATATTGTTTTCTTATCTTAATAAAGCTAGCTTTACAGAATAGAGGTTTTAGCATAATTTCTTAGGCAGAGTTTGCGTAATCAAAATGTACCTGATATTTAGAACCAGAAGTGACTACTTTCAGTCGAATCTGAGAGAGAGCTAGAGGTCTCACTTAGACCCAACATACTTCACAGAACTGGGTAGAAGTCTGAGATGCTGGGAGGATCTTGGCTGGGACAAAGGCTGAAGTTTTAGAGCACACCTTCATAATAGCAGAGAATCTACCCAGAAATAATGCTGTTGGTGGAACTACCTTCTTCTTAACTAGATTTCCTTAGGATTTACAACTGTTCTGTGATCTGCGTGAACTCAGTTTGGCAACTTCAGATGAGTTTCCAGGGGACAGGTGCCTGTTGCTACATGACTTCCTATTTCACCATAGGTCTAATCTCTCTCTCTTTCATGCTAAATTCCTGTATCTCATTGTTATCCATGTAACTAAGTGATATCCAAATGATACCACTAACATCTGTCAGGTGGTGTTTGTGCTCTTTCTCTCCCTAGTGGAACAACTGTCCTGTTTCATTTTTTATTGTTGTCGTATATTCATACCAGAAGAGACAAAAACAAAAGAATGTGCTTTGCAGTGGGAGTAGAAATGGTGAATCAAGCTTATGATGATCTGTGGTCCCTGGGGGAACTCAGCCCAGAATCTCACGTTAGCCTTTGAGAAAGTTGGTCTCCTCTGTCCAGATGAGCTGTCCTGTTATTGTAGAAAGCTCCACTGCATCAATTATGGTTTCCCTCCCAGGAACATAGGCAATTATTTTAATATTCTGGGTCCAAACCACAAAGTTCTTTGGAAGCAAAGGCAGAAGCCTTGATCCTGCATGAAACATGAATAGAGACCGTTGGAAAGGTCTTCAAGTGTTCACACCAGTATGTGATGTTGATGGGATGCACTGCAGATTTCTGGTGTACTTGGAGCTTTGTATGTGCTAAAGGCTTTGTGCCCAAAACGTATCACATTTCCCAACCCAGCCAGGAGGTGAGGAAGACATGAATAACTGAGGTCTGGTCATTGTCTGCCAGGATGGGATAGAGTTACCTTGCCAAATGGAGATTATGAAAAATGTTATTAGCAGATGTTTTTATGTGAGAGCTCAGAATCCACAAGGAATTCAAAAATATTCCTTAGCTGTAGAATATGAATTGTGTGTGTACCTTTACCACAAAAGCATGGCTGCAATTTCAGGAAGACCAGTCCTGTCTTTTTGAAGCAGAATATGCATCAGCCATTTTTCATCCGTGCATTGTTAGAGCTGTAGAGGTTGGGTGCAGGAAACAAAACTGGCATTTGACTCTCACTGAACAATTACATCTTGATAATGAAAAGGTAATGGGATATTTGATCCCTATCGGAGTCCAGAGGTGAGTCTCATATCTGACAGGGTAAGCATGCAAATCAGTGAATAAATTGGAAGTTGAGTCATCTGGTCTATTATGTTTACCTTTATTTCCAATGAACCATCCACCTACAGCAAGAATGAAACTTACTGGCCAGGACATAGGATCTTCCAAGTCTTTTTTTGGTCTGTGCACACACAGTACTAGGGGACTCCCTCTTGCAGTGTCCTCCTGACAGCACTAAGGCATGTGTGAAAAGAGTTCACAAATTTACGTAGTAGAATTTACATTCTTAGTCACAGAGTTCAAATTGGCATTAAAGTTCAGAAGCTGATGTTGAGGCCCACAATCCCACTTCTTAAATTAGTTGAGCAAAGTGTCCTTAGATGTTTCAGATCACACACTGTCTTTTAACTGTCAGGCAACCGTCCCAGGCTTGATGGCTGCTTCTCTGCATATCCAGCTGGCAGCATGGTGGGGGAGCAGAGCCTCACTAGTTCAGGCAAGTACCTTCCAGACTAGTCTGGATGATTGGGGAGAATTCGGCTTGCCAAGTAGCCTCTGCCCGTTAAAATTATTTTCTTCTGCTCCAAGGCACAGCTTGGCTAGTGGACCGAAATAATCTTTTTCAAGAAAATTCTGTGAAGTGTGGTGGGAGCTGAGGGAAAGTGTTTTCTATTTTTGTAGACATAGAAGAGAATTGTCTCTTAATAGCATTCCAGTCCACAAAACAAAACAAACAAGCAAACAACAACAACCACAAAACTCAACAAAAAATGTCTTGCTTCTCACGCTTATTAGGCTACCATGAGTTTGTGCCCTGGCACCTCATAACCCTAAGCCAGTCACAGTTAAAACAACAGAAATATTTTTCAGTAGGGAAATAGAACTGACCTTTATCAGCCTGTTTACAACACTGGAAGACAGACTCATGAAAAAGAAACTGTCATCCTAGACAAAATCTGGAAGAGGATTAATAATAACAGATAAATTCTGTGTGGAAACAGAACTCTGTCAGAAAAACACAGTTCTTGTTCCCTTAGTTTCAGGGAACCGCATAAGAGTCCAGGTACGACAGTAAGACAAATGGGAATGTCTCCTATTGCTACCAACCCCTGTGGACAAAAATGTTAGAAATAAGATTCTGAAAGTGTCTTCAGATTTTTGTTTGTTTATCTGTTTTTTTTACAGAACATATCTCAGAGTGTGTTAGGTATTTCCCACCAGTTACCAAGACATCATAAACCCATGTTCCTACTTCCTTCCCATCTTTAAGACAACCTTCCAACTTCCAGGTTAGCATGTCATCTGGAGGAGCCAAAAAATAAAGTATTTCAGATCAAAACTTGGAGATGGTCATCACCACGTCTTCCAACATGTGTTCTGAACCGTGATCTGTTCTGAGGATGTGGGATTCAGAGGGCTCCTACATCCTGAGGAGGATCCTCAGGTATCCCCTCAGGCTCCTCTGCCAGATCCTGTAACCTGCACTGGCCTGCAGGTTTAGTATTGCTAAACACAACTTTGAGTGCAACAGAGGGGTAGAGAAATCTGTGGAGCAGGTCAACGTCAGAAGAAATAATTTCCAGTTATCAAGCTGAGTATCTGGGACCGACATTTGAATGCATCATCCCTGCCTACATGAGCAGCTCCTGATCACCATGAGCTCCTGAGCACAATGCTCCTTGTACTCAAGGCTGGACTGCCATCAACAAACACAGGCAGCACCCTGGAGGCAGTGCCCTCTCCAACACACCTGCAGCCTTCTAAGAAGGGGCATCAGAGATGACTGCCAGAGTGCCCATCCCAGATGATGAACAGCAGATTCCTTAGCGCCCACCAGGAGGATTTCTTACAGAATTAATCTGTTCCTCTATAACAGGGTGTTTTCTGGTTCTCCTAGTTTCACATCTCATTGGCAACCGCTCTTCCTTCCTCGTGGTCCTTGACGGGCTGTGGCTGCAGTGCCTCCCAGTACATGATTTACTATGGGAAGAGCATATGGAAGAACACCTCAACATGGCTCTTACACCATGTTAAGGATGTCAAAATCCATCCATTTTACACGCAGATGCAATGGTGTGGCCTGGCTAAAACAAAATGGAGTGAAGGGCCGAGAATGAAGAGAGAGTTTTCTGTGATGAAAACAAAGACAGAAGAGGTCTGTCAACGAATCCTGAGTGATTAGATGTGGTGCTGCCTATACAGCCGTTAAACTGCCTAAGAGTGTGACAGACAGTCAGAAAACACATGGTAAGGATACTTCCAGAAGAATCTGCTGTTTCTGCTGCTGTAACATGAGCTGAGGTCAGCCTCAGAACAGATTGCAGCCATGTGACAGCCTGCAGGTAGCACCAACATGTGACAGGTAAGGGGAGCTTGTTATTGCAAAGGGTTGTTATGTCCAGACAAGCCACAAGAAACCTGATTAAAGGCTCATGGGTTTCCTCTTGGGTTTCTGAGTCATTTCCCCAAACATGCCGGGTCTTGACTCAGGACAGACATGCTCCTTATCAGCCAAGTTAAGCTTGTTTCTTGTCTCCCCCACATACTATTGTCTCCCTCTACTCTATTCCCCTGCATGCTGGCCCCTAGGGCCTGATCACAAACTTCTCTTAATCTATGTTGTTCTGTCCTCTTTAACTCTATCTTATCCCTAAATCTGCACTGAACTCCAGTATTGAATTCTTTTTTTGTTGTTGTTATACACCTTTTTCTTTTTTTTTCTTTTTTTTTTTTTAACTTACATTGCTCCTGATCAAAATTCAGTTACCTTTTAATTCTCTCTCTGCACATTTCTACCAGTGACTCTTGCACGGCTAGGGTGAAAAGGATTTTTAATGGGGGAATCACAGTGGCCACTCCTGACTCCCTGAATGGGTTCATGCTGCCCTGGTTGGGACCATCACGGTCTGGGATTAGTAACATTGTCTGAAAACATAAGATGAAGTCGATGGCTGAGAACAGATTTGGGGTTAAGGATTCAAGACAAAGTTAGCAGAGCTGAGGGACCGCCCAAAAGCTTCAGTGCCAACAACTAATGAGGTTCANTCATCATGGGCTGCCGCGACCGGGCGCGGGCCGAGCGGGCGGCCCGCGAAATCCGGGCTGAGGTGGGCGAGCGGGCGGACGGCGCGGGCGAGCTGGTGGTCCGCGAGCTGGACCTGGCCTCGCTCCGCTCCGTGCGCGCCTTCTGCCACCGCGTCCTGCAGGTACGGCCGGGCCCGCGGGTCACCGCGCTGCCCTCCCCGGGCCCGGACAGGGCACGGCAGGCCCGGGCTGGGCGGGGATGGGGGGGGNGCCCTGGTTGGGACCATCACGGTCTGGGATTAGTAACATTGTCTGAAAACATAAGATGAAGTCGATGGCTGAGAACAGATTTGGGGTTAAGGATTCAAGACAAAGTTAGCAGAGCTGAGGGACCGCCCAAAAGCTTCAGTGCCAACAACTAATGAGGTTCAGTCAGCCCCCAACCTGTGCTGGTACTTGGGGTTGCTCACCATCAGGTGTAGGACCCTACACTTGCCCCTGTTGACCCGCGTTACATGTCTCTCCGCCCAGCTGCCCGGCCCGTCCCGGTCCCGCGGCCCGGCAGCGCAGCNTGTTGGCGCCCGGGTTTCCGTGTGGGTTGCAGGAGGCTGTTCCTCCTGCCGGCAGCGCGCTCGGGGGACTGGGGAAGTCGCTGAGGTCACCGTAGGGGTTGGGAGGAGGGTGTAAGCAAATTGGCAGTGAATTAGCGCCTGGAAGCATGAACTGCGTGATAGTTTGTTTTGGTTTAAAATATTCTAGACTTTTTCTGTTCTGGAAAGGAGATGCTTGTCTCTGCGTGAGATAAACGATTTTTCTTCCTTTCTCTCTGAATTAACTAGCTTTAACTTTTGTCGATTTAAATTAGTGTTACAGCTCAGCTTTGTCACCAGAAAAATAAAAGTTGACAGGTGCACTGTTCAAGTGCTCCAGACATCCTTCTGCTGCTTCCTTAGGTTGCATCTCCCCAAGGACTTTAAATCTCTCACCCAGCACCAGCAGAATCTAATTAATAGACATTTTTGAATATATAAAGTTTTTCCAGATTCCCTGAAAACCTGAGCTTAAGGAGAACAGGGTCATCCAGTTGCTTTGCCTGACGGAAGTGCCACTAGATACGTAGAGCAGAGGGAAGCACTGTTGGAGGCATTATTTCATTCCCACAAAAATCATCTTTTGGGACTTTGATCTCACCACATCTAGCTACTCAAGCCATGAGGCATGAAGTCATGGGAGACTAGGCTTAATAAGTTCTGCTGCTGCTCAGAGATGTGCTTGTTAAGTGCTTAAAAGATGCTCAGATCCCATTGTAAGAGGAGAAAAAAACAGAGAGGGACTTTATTGCATTAATTTCCAAACTGATTTTCTACAAGTGTCAGGTTTTAAGTTCTCTAGTGGGACACTTTGTAGACATACGCATTTGTATATATGAATCCTTCGTATATATGAATTGAGTGGTAAGGTCTAATGTTCCTTCAATGTTGTGGGAAAACCTGCATGCATGAAAGGAGTTAAAATTTGTGTGATACACACACAGAACAAAAAAAAAGAGATATACTTTAACTTTCTTTAACATTACTTTAAATGTTTAACTTTTAAGAATTACGTATTTTATAGTACAAAATATCAGAGTAGCTTTTAAGTGAGAAATGGATAAATGGAAAGAGGGTGTGCTGTCTGCAGAGTATTGCTGATGCCTGTGTTGTAACTTGAATGCACCTGACTGACAAGGGATGCGAGTTCAAGAGGTAACTTTCAAGGGCTGTTCCACCCAAGTTCATGTTATTCACCTTCCCTATTTGTGAGTCCTTTTTGGAGCTGTGATTTTGGGATTTGTCTGGGACTTCTTGTGGTTTTTTGTTTGACATAAAGAAGATGTAAACATTGGCAGGATGGGGAGACAAGGCACTCCCACTACTTTGCCTTATTCGTGGGAGCTTTACTTTGCACAACTGAAAGTGATTGTCTCTCAGTCCTTAGTCTCACTGAAAAAAAAAAAAGAAAGACTAAGATGTTGGAGGGTTCCATGGGAAAAGTGAGAAAGTGAAAGTGAGCTTAGAGGCTGCAAGGAATAGCATTGCCTATTAAAACAATGTTTCGTGCACTCTGCTGCACTTGGTTGTAGTAGCTGCCTGCTTGGCATTGATCACATCACTCTAGGTTATTGCATGTAGGACTTTCAGAAAGTAGTGCATGTGGAGGTCTTGCTTCTTGAGTATTAACTCTTGCAAAATAAATGCTCTAGTTAGATGTTTTTCTCTAAAGGAGAAAGAAGGATCACTTCAGTGAGCAGATCTGCAGTCAGTACTTGTTCACTCCTGTCCTGATTTAGTGATAGTGACTGACCATTGCGTCCCTTTGGGTGAAGAGAAGTGAGTTTGGTGCTCTTTGGATCATGCCTTAGGGACCCAGTTATTTGAAACACTAAGCAGTCACAAATTCCACGGAAATCAGTCTGAGATTGAAGTACTTGAAGTTTTGAGTGATCGGATGCCAGCACCTTTAACTGAATGCCAAGTGCAGATGTGGGTTTCTCTCTCTTTGTATCTTTGCTGCTAATGGCGGTGAAATAAAAGGGAAATGGTGCAGAATTCATTCATGAGGTTCTCTATTTTTATCATCAGAATGGCCCAAGATTGTCTCAGCTTGTCTTCCAGTCCCTGCATTGGGTTTAAAGAATTAACAACAAAGAAAACTCCTAGTGCTCTTTCTAGAGAAAATTAATACCTTTGCCTTTGATTCATGAAGGCATAAGTTGTGCTTTCACAATCTTTTGTTAGAGGTGGGTATGGGTGCTGAATTCAAAGCTTATTTAAGCAGCTTACTTTAATTCATAGATTTTGGGTTTTTTTAAGTTACAGTTTTGGATAAATTGGAGATCTCTTTTGAGCACATTCTGGAGCATGAAGTGCATGATGCATATATGTAAATTATCAATGCCACCTCTCTGTTAATTACTAGTATTTCCTTATCCTGGAGAGTGTAACATACATCCTTGAGACTGATTTTTACTGACCTGAACCAGAATTCTGATCCATTAAATCTCATGTGCTGAGCACCTAGATATTTCAAGCCCCTGTTCCTTAGTTCCTGAGTAGACCTATTGGACTCAAATTGTATGAAACGTGAATGTTACTTTTCTATGAGTCCTGCTACATAGTTCTCACCAAGCAGCAGAGTGATGGGTACTGGTTATAAAGTAAGACAAGTTTAAAATCGTGAAAACATTATTTGGCAAAGCTTTTTGTGATATCGTCCAAGTGAGATGATGGGTCTACAGTGTAATGGCTCTTCAGCCCTGAGGTTACTTCCTTGTGCTAACACCTTGTGTTCCATATTTGCATGTCTTTTGCCCACTAGATCCGTCTGCTGTAGCAGAGATTTGCCATAAATTAATGTGTGGCCTTTTGCAGTGCAAAAGACAGGTTGCTTTTTTCAAGAGGAAAAAAATACATCACAAAGGTAATTTATCACTGAATTGCTGTAGAAAAAGCTGCTCTTAGAAAAGCAGATGGTTGTGTTCTTTGCCTGTGTTAGAGGTTGATACAGACATACTCTCAGGTTCTTGGATCTTACTGGGGTCAAGTGCACGGTTTAGTGGTAGTTCAACTTAAAGGTGGGTTTTTTTCAGTGGTGCTTTAAGAGAATGTCAGAAAGTTACAATTCAGAAAACTAGGAATGAAATGATTTCTTTTTTAATGATGCCCAGTGAGAAATTGAAGCATAATAATGTTTTACATGAGAGTCCTAAAACTGAATGATTTTTTTTCTTTCCTATTTAAAGGAAGAGTCAAGGCTGGATGTTCTGATAAATAATGCAGGCATATTCCAGTGTCCATACATGAAGACGGAGGATGGTTTTGAGATGCAATTTGGTGTAAACCACTTGGGCCACTTCTTGCTCACCAACCTTCTTCTGGGCCTCCTCAAAAATTCTGCCCCAAGCAGGATTGTTGTAGTATCCTCAAAGCTTTACAAATATGGAGAGATCAACTTTGAAGACTTGAACAGTGAAATAAGCTACAATAAAAGCTTTTGTTACAGCCGAAGTAAACTGGCTAACATATTATTTGCCAGGGAGCTGGCCCGTCGGTTGGAAGGGACAGGAGTCACCGTGAACTCGCTTCATCCTGGGATTGTCAGAACAAATCTAGGCAGGCATGTGAATATTCCTTTGCTGGCCAAACCTCTATTCAACTTGGTGTCATGGGCTTTCTTCAAAACGCCTCTGGAAGGAGCCCAGACATCTATTTATTTGGCCTCTTCTCCTGATGTCGAAGGCGTGTCAGGAAAGTATTTTGGAGACTGCAAAGAGGAAGAACTCCTGCCCAAAGCCATGGATGACTTGGTTGCAAGAAAATTGTGGGATATCAGTGAAGTGATGGTTGGCTTACTGAAGTAAGTGCCAGGGAGTGTCTGCAAAAAAGAAGGCAGATAGCTATGCAATGCATTTTGGCAAGAGTGAAATTCTCACTTTAAATGCTGTGGGAATACAGAGTATTTTGCTCAGTAAGTATGAAATAAGGGAGTGATTTATGTTGGAGCTCTGTTTTGAAATAGAAGACAATCTTCAATAGACACAGGCATTCAGAAAAAATCTGAAATAAAGTTTGTGGGTGTGGATATAATTTCTGGTTAAATCTGCTTAGAAACTCGTGTTTTACAAATAAAAATTAGGCAGAACTGTGTTTTGCAATATATATGCATATTTGTCATTACATGTCTGGCTGGACAATGCAGGGTACTGATGGTGAAACAATTCTGTAAAAAGTTATTTGAAAATAAGTCTTAGTAATAGTCATATCTTTTTGAGCCATCACAATGAAAAATGGAATAAAGAGTTTTCCTGATATCTTGCACTGTAATTGTTGAGGCCTCTGAGTGCCTTTCAAAGGTTTGTCAGCCCCATGGTTCAGTGAACAGAACTGTTGAGCCGTGCGCGGTTTTGCTGTGAAGCACAAAGTCAGCTATTTTTAGTGATGTTGCTGCTGTTCAGTGTGTAAGTACACTTGGTTGTGCAAGTTGTGTTTTTATTTCCGTGTGTGTTGAACTTGCTGTTTCTTGAAGCCTTGGGTTTTACTAAAAGGGTAGTTGCAAAATGTGTAATGGCAGGGCTTTGCATGGCATGAACTGTGTAAGACCTCATGCAAATAAGACCGAAGTGAATAAGCTTCTCAGCGTGTTTGGCTTGACTGATGGCACTTTAACTCAGTCATGAGGTTTGATAAATGTCTCATACAGCTGACTGAATATTCTTTAATAAAATCTTTTAAAAAGAAGACATAGGATTCATTCTTTTATTGTGGGAGATGTATCAGATACCAGCAGCCTTGATGCAGTAGCCTTGTTTTAAAGCAGAAGATGAGCCGGTGTGTTGGTTTAGGGTGCCTGTCATGTGGGGTTTGTAGAAATCAATACTTTGGGCTCCAAAGAAATACGTGAGTATTGCGTGAGTCTGTACTGATTTTTTTTTTTTTTTTTAATTCATATAACTTATGATTTCATATTGACGTTTATGCCTTTCTGTTTTGGTCTCCATTATTAAAAACGTAGTAGTTAAGACATATAGTATAAAAATGGAAGAATGATTTTGAGTGTTCTATGTTACTATTACTCGAAGGAGAATCAATAATAAATTATGTATTCAATAGTTCCTTAGTTATAAATACATCAGTTCTGCGCTTCAGGTGGTGACCAACTAAATTTTTAAAATACTTTCTGTGATTGTTTACTCAGACTCTCAGAATACTTTAGCTTTTGCACAGTGGAGTGGACTTGATCTTGCCTTCCCCTTCCTCAGGACGTCTGTACTGGGCAAGTGACTTGGATGGGGTAGAAAGCAGCATTCCAGAAAATCAGAAGGCAAGATACAAAGCAGAGCAGGTTTGTAAGATCATGTAACAGGTTGAACTTAGCACTGCTCACTGTAAGGCAAGGTGTAGAGGTGGATGTGTTGTCAAAGCACACTGTGAGTGTTGAACAAAGTTCTCTTAAGTGATGCAGAGGGAGTTGTGTTACACACTTAAAGAAGTCCTGCTTTGAACTTCAGTGATGCATGTCACATTTTCAGTTTAAATACCTGTAAATGGCTGCAAGCAGCACCTTTAACAGGTAGCTGAAGAATGGAAGAGTTCATTAACTTCTCTGTAAAGAGGTACAAAGAAGCTGAGCCAAACTCAGGTTTGTGTTTCAATACTACTGTAGCAATTCTAAAGAAGCACTACTGCATTGTTTCTCTGCTGAAATGTGTGTACATCTCTTGCAAGAAAAGCGTTGCATGCAAAGGTGGACAATGGCGAGGATGATTAACCTGAAAATACTGCAGTAAAGAACTACACTGAAACTGCCTGAAGAGCAGAGAAAGATATAATTTTTAGTCTGAATGACCTACCTAGGATGTGCAGTTGCCTTCAAAACAGCAGAGGTGGATTTGTACTGAAATAGGGGATGCAGAATAGGAAGTCCCAGTTGTGCATGGCAGGCTGTACTTCGTACATCTACCATGTACTTGGTATTGTTCTTTTGAAATGTTGTGGAAATAAGAGCCATTGTCAGAAAGGGATTACATTCCTGTAATCATAACTAAATTACAGCCCTCATTCCAGAGTAGACTAATCCTTAATGGACCCTTAATGGAGTATTAATGGATGAATACTACCTGAAAACAATTTGAAAGGATGGATTGTTAGGGACTTACGGAAAGGTAGGCTTTTTCCAACATCTGAAATAAGTAAAATTTGTCACTTTTAAGGTTGAATGTCATTTAACTGCTGTGGGCTAGAAAGCTTTGATTACTCCCTCGAGGCTGCTGTGAATCTTTCTTTATGTGATGCCTTTGTTATTCTAGTAGCATCCAGGAACTGGAGACCTCAAAGGTCAACAGATCTACAAAACCTGAGTGCAAAACCAAAGAAGAGCCCTTATTTCAACAAGCAGTGGTGCTGACTCAGTCTGGGTTAGAACCAAGCATTTTGGCTAAGGCAGTATCCTCGTCTCCCTCTCCCTCTCCTCTCCATTTGTATCAAGAGCATGCGGCCAAAACTGTTGCATTCCAGTTGCCTTCTTTCACCATCACCACCATTTGAGCACCCCTACCCTCAAATTAAACTTATTTCCTATGAAGTATTAAAGTTTTTAAAATAAGGGTGAAAGAGGAAGGCAATGATCGGGGATATCTGGCAAAGCCCACGGAAATGCAGCTTTCGTTGGCAGTACAGACACTGACCACATTACTGGCAAGTACATTACAGGTATGGAAGTACAAATATCTAATCACACCTGCAGATATGTAGGTACAGTTAAGGAAGACACAGCTAAGTTTAAGATCTTGTTGAAGTTTCTGATAAATGTAAATGTTAAAAGGCAACTTTTTCCAAATGCAAAATGTACCTTCAGCTTTCTTGGGTAAATGGTTAGAATTTGAGTGTTGAATTTTGAGTCCATGAGCAGTGTTGGGTCAGCACTTCATACCTGTGCCCAGGGGATTTGAAAACAGGCTGGGATGTGTACAGGGCACAGTGACTCCTGAGAACATATTCCCTGCTGTTTTGCTTTTGCCAGGGAAGGTGCATGCATCTGACCTGCCATAGCTGGGAGGTGGAGGGCCACAGCAGGGATTAACTTTGTCTATTTGCAAATTTACCCCGCTGAAGCTTTTGGCCAGTGTCAGCAATGTTTCCAAGTGGCCCCATTTCTCAGCGGTCACATTTTGTATGGCAGCAACATCACACTCTTAACTGCATTCTGAAAGGCTTGTTTTAGAATCGGCATGTAGAGGGGGTGTGTGTGTGTCTGTGTGTGTGCAGGCACGTGTGCAGGTGCAATTTAATCTCGCAGTTTGAAACACAGACAGGAAGAGCTGTCAGTGATTCAGCAAGGAGCTGAGATGTATCAAGGAGAGTGGGTTGTTAGCGTGGGAGTGTCACCTGCCACTGTGCTGCCGTGGTACTGGTGAGGCATTGGGCTGGGGACACAGCGGTCAGGCTTGAGCTCAGTGTTGAGCTCAACTGCTTAAAGCCACATCCAGGTATACGATGTCTGCTTTTGGAAACAGACTTCAGGTATCTTAAGCAGAGCACTTTCTAGCTGCATCAGTATAATTTATTCACCTTTGGCTGTGGTGCTTTTGAAAGTACCCCTATAATAACCAACTTTCCTCATGGACAGACCAAGAATTTAAGAAAGAAAAGCTTCCTTTTTTTTTTTTTTTTTAATTTCTTTATTTTGATTGTGTTGCCGGCCCTAGCTCTGAGCCAGCTCTCCCTGCACACATGTAGGTATTATAGCTGAGGTTTCTGCAAGCAAACTAAATTGAAGTTGCATGTATTTATTTTATATGCCCCATCTGTTTAAGCTAAGGGAGACTTACATACTTTTAAAAAAGTACTCTGAATCTGTCACTAATTTACCTTCCTTACCTTGCCACAAAAGCCAACATCTATCCCCAGGCAAAGGGACAACTCTGCTCTTTCAGTTACTCCAGTCAACACAGCAGTCAAGCTTATAAACCCAGTGGGAGTTCTCCAGTAAAAATTCTCCATCTTAATGAGATAAATGATCAGTTTTTCCATGATGCAATAAAACCAGAAGTATTTACACTCTCCTTTCTTCAGCAGTTGCCTGGTTTGCCTAAGCTTCCTACTAAGTGAATGCTTCACAGGCTCCAAAGCCTGAGCCCTGTGAATGTGCGGCATGATTATGCTTTTGCTGAAAAATGTGGATCATTCCCACTTCAAACACACTTAATTTCTTTTCACCTAAGGCTATAAACAAAATAAACAACTTGCAAGAGTCATACAAATAACTTTAAAATGGAAGGCCTGTTCCCTTTTTCACATAACTTTTTCCAAACTAATCACTTAGAGAGTAATTGACTTGCAAAACGATCCAGGAGGCCTCCACAGTTGAATTACTATTTTTGATCTGTCCCAGAATGGTGCTGCTTTTTCTCATAACAGAAAATGACAAGCTCCCTCTAGACTTTTTACTTACGGCTTTAGCTACCACTAGCAGCCTCACACCTGTCGTAACTGGATTCAGATCAGAGAAATTAATTAGAAAAGTTAATTAATTCCAAATGTCCTGTGTAACATGGAGAAAGGAATGCTTTCCTAATTGCCTTTTTGGGGGAAGCCTGGCACAATGACCACCAAACAAGGTTGAGAGCCCTTTCCACATTTAAGAATGATCACATCTTTTCACAGGTAATGTGAAAGAAACTTAGTTAATCTGTATAAGGGAAGGCATTGATAGCTTATTTGCCATGAGAGATTCAGGAGGCCATCACATGCTTGAATCACTATATCGGGGTGCTGAGGTTTTCTCGCTGTCTGCTTCGTGGGCAAAACAAGCAATCTGGAATCATGATCCCACTAAAAGCACTGGGAGTCAGAACCTAAGTATTTTTGTTGATCTTGTTCTCTCAGCTTTAGGTTTGGGCAGTAGGACCCTTATAGCCAGTTGGATGATGATTCTTTCAAGCTTGATGAATGAGGCTTTATGCACTTCTGTGTATGTATGGCCTTTTTAAAGAAATATTTCACAAACTGTGGAATTATGAGGGTGGGATGGTGGTGGCAGTAGCAGTGCTGTGTATATATTAAATATCCTGCAACATTCTCCAGAAATGCGTGTTTTTTCCCCAAAGAAATGTCAGCCTGTCTCTGCAGTTGTTGGGATGTCTGCCAGTTTGCCACCTGGATTGCAGTTTGATGATGGCTGATGTTACTTAAGTTTATCTAAGTCCTGTTGCAACCTTCCCCAGCAGTAAGTCTGAATCCTGGGTCCTCCTAAGTCACAGCATGACCATCCCCTCTCCAAACACCACCTGCCCTCGAGACAAGAAATACTAGGGTCCTTCCATATGCTTCAAGAAAGGGGTCATGAACAGCATCTGCAAAATGACAAGTGACACACCTGGAGGCTCAGAACCAACATGTACTGCAACAAGGAGGTTTGGTATCATTTTACATGTTCATTTACACACAGAAATACCTTCTCCAGCATACATAGATAGGTATTTTAAGCTTCAGGCTGCTCTGAAGGCCTGTATATACAGCACTGTAGGTGTGTTCCATGAGTAAGTAAAGTAAATCGAAAATTGATTCAGTACAACCCATTTGCTACTCTGAAGGGCTTGGATCCTACAGGTCCAGTTGAAGTTATTGATAGTTCTAGTTAACATCTCACCTGTCTTTGAAAATGCTTGGGAGGAGACCAGAGCATAATTTTCCTTCAGTCTGCCCTCCTCAAAATCTTCATAGTCCTAGATGTGTCTCAGATAAATAACCACAGACGTGGGGGGAAAAAAAGTAAGAGTGCTTTATGGAGGTTTTTGTCCATAAAATCTTGCCATAAGTGGAAAATTCCACAAATTTCTTATTTTATATAGCAAGATGTATTATGAAATAATTGTACTAGTGTAGCTAAGACTGGGATCTTGAGACAGTAGAACAGACAAAGAGCTAATGAGCTGCCATCTGTAGAGGAAAGAGAGGCAACTTGAAAACTCCAAAGGAATAACTGAAAAACTTTAATTACCGTTATGTTGTTTCTGCATTTGGGTTTTTTTTGGAGGGGTTCTGTTTGTTTGTTTGATTCTAGATACTTGCTATTCTTTTAAAAAGGGTTAAAACTGCATTAAATATGAGAACAACATTTCAACAAAACGGCACAGTTCTTCACTGTGGAAAACCCATAAAATGACAGGAAATGGCTTAATGTGGTAGGTGTTCATTTTTAAGGGTTCTGTTGACAGAAGTTGATGAATGAAAATATTGTATTTCATTTTTGCCTTTTGTTCAGTAAATAGCATGGAATTTTGATGCTGCCTAGAGGGACAGCTTTGTACGGTGGTGGTCTAAACTGGGATTTTTCATTAATGTAACTCAATCAGAGTAGATGGGGTTTTTTTCTGGTTTTTTGTTAATTTTTTTAGGAAAAAAGCTGAAGTCAAAGAGAAGACCAAGAAAAAAGCACCACAAAGTTTATCTTTTACTCATCTGGAAGAGTTTATTTTAAACACGGAACATTGTTTGCTGCTGTGGAAATGAAAGTGAGAGAGTTGCAGCTTTCTTCCGATGCCATCTGGCAGATGATTTACTTGCGTATGGTATTCACTAATCCAAATAACCCCGTGTGTGGTAGCATTGTCTCTTTACTGATCATGCAGCTGAGTTGGCTGAACCCTGCATGGCTCACACAAGGCTATCAACAGCACAGTACAATAGGTTGTTTAGAATTAGAACAGCATTAGGGAAAGGGATGTGCCAAGTTCATTGTGCCTTTACCTATATTAAGCATTTTCCTTGAGTTTGATGTTTCCTTTTCATTTTCTTCACGGTTTTATTCACTCCAGATCTGCTTGGGCTTTCGCCCATTTAATTCAACACTTACACGTAGCTCAGATGGGACCAGAGCACTGAGCATCCAGCCCTAGGTTGGTATCTTTGCCCTGATGGTGATTGTATTTTCTCCTGTATGGTCTCTTCTCAACCTCATAAAACTTGTATTCCTGCTGGGAAATAAAGCTTCTTTAGCGGGACAGCTGTATGATGTAACCAGTAGCTTTGTGGTTGAGGAATTCTCCCAGTTCTTAACCTGAGGCCATATTGTCTCCAGATTAGGATATTCCCATTTATCAGGCAAAAGATCTAGCCACTTCATTATTGCATTAGTATTAGTCTGCCTCCTCTTGCTGTAATACAAAAGAAAGAGCCTTGAATGGCTATACCTGGAAGTAAAATAACCAGGGGATTATGCCTTGAAAAGCAAATACCAAGCTGTGAGCAAATGGAAACATTCCCTTATAGCTTGTGTTTAAATTCTAGGGAGAGGCTGGTGTTCTGATGCTCTTCTATGCTCAAGATAATGTGATGTCTCCCTTCTCAATGTATTCTGAGTGATTTTTCCACAGTGCCTAACTCTGCATGCATAATAGATTTCTTATTTTGGATTCAAATTCTGCTCTTTGATCTAAAGTTCTAAAATATAAGTATTGACCGCACCTTATTTGTAGTCACTTCTGGCTTTTAATTGGATCTGACCTCGATAGGTCACTTCAAATAGTTAATTCTGTGGTTCCATGTGTAGTTGAACAGTTTGTTAGGTGCTGATTTTCCTCAGAGATAGATCAATATAACTCATATGTGAAATTAAAATACATATAGTGTAAATGTTTTTGTAGCAGAAGATAGGGAAAGAATTGAGAGCTCAGCTCTTTTCCTGTAGAGCAGTTGACACTTTGAACTCACTGGCTGTATCTGCATTACTGGGCATTTATTGCCAGAATAAATTGTTTCCTTAATCACAGTTTGAATGGGATAGTGGGGCAATGTTCATGTTGCCATATCCTGTTCTCTCCCAGAAGATGCACAGATGCATCCAAACTTGCTTGCTAGGAGCGTCCTTGGCCCATGCTGACTCCTGAATGATGCAAGGAGTTATTTCAAAAAGTATTATGTGGCCAAAGCCAAAATTGTGCCAGGAACTGCCAGAACTATTGAACAGCACAGATGATTGAGTTTCAGTGCTTGGGCTGGTGCCCTGTAACTCCTTATCTGAGTGCAATAAGCATAGCCAAAAAATGCCCCTTCCTCCTTGAAGTGTTAATAGATAAAAATGATTTTTCAATTTACATCCATGACATTCAGAGACTGGTTTGAAAAGCTGAACCATATTTTCTCTTAATAGTTTTATAGTGTGAAAATTCCACTGACTTTGCTGCAATTTCTATGGACTGACCCTGTAAACACATGGGGAATTGGTATTGTTATTAACATCACCATGTCATCATGCTTTATTAATTTCCAATTTTATAACAATAGTCTGATCTCTTGGAATTGCATCCGCTAACACAGCACTGGACTATGGAAATCTTATTTTATCAAAATGTGTTATTCTTGGACTAGAATTCACAGTTATGCAGTTGCATTTTATAGATCCATAGAGTTTTTAAAGCCAGAAAGGCCCTTAAATTATTTAGTCTGACTTCCTGAATGACACAAGACATTTAATTTAACCCAGTTAGTCCAGCAATCTGTGTTTGGCTAAGGCTTATCTTCTAGAATGATGTCCAGTCAAGATCTGAAGCCATCAGTAGTTGGGAGAATCCATCTCTTCCTTTGAAAGTGCAGCCCACCCTCTTAAAAATATGTGTTTTGAGTTTTGCCTGAATTTGTCTGGCTTTCACTTCCAGCAATCACCTCTCATTATGCCTTTCTGTGAGAGAGAGTGCTGCTGTTACTGCTCAGTACTTTCTCCCTGTGGTGATACTTGCACACTGTAATCACTGAAATCATCGCTGGATGTTTTTATTAAAGTCAACAGACTGAACCCCTTTATTCTCTTATTGCAAGGCCCTTTTCCAATGTTTCCAATAACTTCTGTGGCTCTCCTCCACATCCCAGCCAATTTTTTACCTCTTTTGTGAAGCAAGGAAACAAGAACTGGATGTAATACTCCAGTGTGTGTCCATTTGTAGGCAATCCTAGTGTTTCTCAGTATTTTCCCTCAGTTTCTCTAAAGCTATCACTAATTTAGATGTGCCTTGGGCAGCCCCCTGGCACTCAGGCCAGCTGGAATATCACAGTTTGCATCACTACTCTTGAATGCTTTTTATCTTTCACAACAGGATGTCGACATCCAAACTACTTTTCCGTATTGCTTCCTGGCAATTTCTGATACTGAGTTGGTGTTTGGAAATCATGTGGGAAAATGCTGGCAGAGGCCAAAAACCATGCTAGGGGTGAAAAATAACCATCCCATGATGTGTATGTTTAAGGGCTAATCCCTAGGAACTTTTCCTGGAATTTTCTTTTATTCAATATGGTAGCCTAAAATGGTCCAGTTATCCTCAAAGCATCACTTATATTTTTAGCTTCAGTGAAAGTATTAAAAAAATACACATTTTTCTTTTTTGTTTTAAGAACCTAGAGGACAAATGTGTGGGCTCAACTGGTCACCTCGGCTAGATGGAGATATTGTCAAGTTAGAGGTCTCTTGATTTTCATTCACCCCGTTTCTCTCAGATGCCTATTTTTGAACAGTTTCTTTGTCTGGTAGGATTTACCTCTCCCCACTTCACCACTGACAGTAAGGGTACTTGGACAATTAAGAGTCCAAATCTAACTTTTCATGACAACATTTAGGTGAAATAACTCCTGCTCCTATGGAGATGACTCCTATCTGTGATAATTATGCAACTAAATCACAGAAGAGGGTTTTTTTTTGGTTAAAATATTACCCATAAATATATTTACATGAATATCATGAACAGATTTTTATATCATTTTCTCTGGCTTTTACAGTAAGAATTGTACATGAAATAAAACCTTCTGTCCCGAGTTTTCAAAATTCAAACAGTGGTGTGTTTGTGCATGCACCTGGTTAGGTGAAAGCCATGGAATATCCTTGTGACTGGTTTCACTGTCTCCAAGAGACAGGTCCTAGGGAGGCATGGAGTGCTGAGCACAGCATATTCCAGTTGTGAATGTGTGACTCTCAAATTCAGAGGCTGTCACCAGTTTGGCCTGTAGAGTGGGCTAGAATTGTGGTGGTTTGGGACAAAATTCCTACTCTGTGCAGTCATCCTTGATACAGGACAGTCACTCTTTGTGGAGAGTGCGAGGGATGGCAGATATGATAACTCTCAGCCACCCGAGGCAGATCTATCAGCAAACATGAATAGCAGTCTTGACTTTCTTCTCACTTGTGAGCCAGCTTTAATATTAATTTGTGTGAGTATAGAAAAAGCACAAATTGTTGTTCTTACCTCAGGAACACCTGTGTTCAGAAATAATTTGAAGTGATAGCTGATTTGGCATGAACCAGGGCAAAGCCTGTTGCAGACATACAGTAGAGATTCATTATTACTTTCATTACATTTATTATCGCCACCTTCAGTGACACATACAGTGTTTCTTTCATCACCATGTAAGGGAGTTAAACACTACAACTGCAGTCTAGTGTTGCTCAGCACCTGCCCATCTGGCAAGTCTTTGTTTGCTGAAGTTTGTTCTGCCACCGTTGATTTTAGATTTGCGCTTTTGCAGCTGATCAAAGAGATGAAATTACTTAAAACAAGGGCTTCCTGGGCAAATATATCACCATTGGTCTAGTTTAGATTTAGAGATCCCTGGCAGTGAAAGACCTCTGGGCAGACAGGGTTAGCAAAAATGGATGTGCATGCTGTTATTTATGATGCCACTCTTATTTTTAATGCACTGTACATTCAGTGTTTTCTTCCCTTTATAGTGGAAGATCATTTAGATGTTTCTTTGAAGACTAATTTAGGAACATTGGCAAACATGAAACACGTGAAATTTATTATGTTAATAATATCTGATGAAACAACAAATGTGAATAATCCTGCTGAATACAGAGAAAACAAATGTGCTCTTTTTATGCTGTAGTTTATCTGATTTTGGTAGACAACAGTTAATATATTTTGAAACAAAATATGCGTGGCAAATGTTTTCATAATACTCTAATAAAAGTATTTCTCTTTCTCATTTTTAGTTTTTATTCTCTCTCTCAATCTTCCCTTTGTTTTCTTCAAATAAAAAAATACAAAATATGGATGTTACCATCTGTAAAAAACTAAATTCTCCTCAGCTGTGAATTCTGTTCCAGTAGGTTCCTGTTCACTCTATGCACAATAATACAGCATGGAAAAGAGTCCACAATCCAATGTAATTCACAGAGATAGTCATAAATTCTATGTTTCTTTTCTGGTAGGGAAGCCAAGAAGCTGAGCAAGTTGGAGCTTCACTGCTGAAGACGATTGAAATAGCATAAACTAGGGCACTTCTATAGTGAAGTCATTAATATACTAAGAAATCCATTTGCGTTGTTGACTCAGTAATTTATTTGGTGTGCTATTGATTTGATCTCTGCCAAGAGAAACTAAGGGCTTGGTCACAGCTTTGTTGAATGTACTGTTAGGGCATATATAGAATGGCTGGAAGAAAACTGTAATGGGCAGGTCATGATTGGGCTAACTTGGGAAAAGCCTGGGAATTTTTGACTCTAGAAGCTGGATTCCTCTCTTTGTTCCTCCAGTCCTCTAACTTGCTGAGCTTACTCCAAAGGGTTGAGGGCACTTCCCCCACAGAGCCCATATGCCCACTGGCATCCCACCAGGCAGGCCGCTGGGTACCCTTAGAGCATCCCAGAAACCATCCTTTAGAGAAGTGAGTCAGAGAAATGCTTACTCAAATGTCGGTCTTTCTGCTTAAAACTTTCCACTGCTCACTGGGCGAGATTCAGAAGTGTCAGTCCCATTGACTTTCCTTTTTTTTTTCCCCTTTGTTTGTTCCTAATTCTCTCAGATGAGTTTTTTTAAAAAAACCTTCTTCCTGATTGCTAACTGCCAACAGGGTAGCTAGTGCCATTGCGCTGGAGGAAGTCAGCAAATGAACCCATGTGTAAATGAATGTCATTAACCATCAAATTAACTTCCTCAGCAGTGGGGAATACTGTACTTCATTAAAGTTCCACTCCTATTGTCAGTTTGCATCTAATTTACAATTTTAGTCTAGGAAAGTTTATCCCTGTTTTTTGTTAGCTAGATTAACTTTAAATGCAGTACTTAAATTATGTTTTTTGGATCTTTCAGCAAGTCAAAGTGGCTGCCAGTTCTCTAGAAATGAGCAAACTGACTGTTTCTTATGAAACGTCCTGTTTGCTTGAAATTCGCACTGGGTCATGGCCATGTGTTTGTACATATGTTTCAAGGATGAATCTGCTCTCTGTTCATAAATTACAAAATTGCTTTTCATTACTCCCTATGAATTTATCCTGAGTTTGATGTTAGCAAAGGACCCAGTGAGATTTCAAGGACGAAATGAAATAATTTCACATCATTTTGCCAAGTTTATTGGTAATGATAATCAGCCTCTGATGGTAACCAGCTAAAATCCCCAGCCTGTAGAATTGTCTGTGGTTTTGGGATTTTTTAAAATGTTGCTTAAGATATGTTTTTCTACACCCTTTTCACTGACAAGAAATGTGGGTCTTCTGTTACCTAGAAAAATTGATAAATGAATGGTCTTGAAGAATAACTGGAGGCTGGGAGATTTTCTAAGTGAAGGATGTTTATCAGATTGCTTAAAATATGTTGTTATTAAAGACTGAAAAAATGAGCATTTTGAGTAAAGGAAGCTTTTATTTAACTTCTTGGTAGATGAATATACTTAACTTATTTTCCAGTAAAATTGCCTATTTCTTGTATTTCTAAAGTTTAGAAGTAGCAGAAAGTATATGTTCATACTTTTCTTTTGCATTTTAGGAAGGCGGAGAGAAATTAAAAATATAATGTTCCATGTGCTTTGAAGGGTTAATTATGCATTTTGTATAAAATACATTGGCAAACACAAATACATGTCACAGAGGACAGATATCACTGATGCCTTCATATCTTAGGAGACATTTTTCCATTTTCAAGCTGGTGTCTGGACTATTGCAGTGAAATGCTCCCTTTGACTAAATTTAATACGTGCAGATTCTGCCCATTCTAGCCTCGAGATCTGAGTTCTACAGCTTTGGTAATGCTGCTAATAAGACAATAAAAAATATCCAAGTGATTCAGGATAGCAATTTTTTCCAGCAGGGTACTGACACACAGGTCTAAATTCCTCTGAGGCTGACCAAAACATAAGTGTATATTGAATTAGGGCTCAGACTGCTTGGGACAGAATTAAGCTTATTTCAGATGAAACTTACCCTTTTGTGTATTTGTTTTCACATAAGAATTTTGACGCATATGAAGAGATAGTAGATAATAAACAAACATTTTTTTCTTTTTAAAAGTTTTGCTTCTCCTTTTACTCAGAAAATAGATTTGCTTCCTCTGGAAAACGGAGACATACAAATGGCAGTTCAGGAATGGCACTTCCTTTTTAGCAGAGTTGTAGCAATAGTTCTTTTAAACATTGCATTGCAGCAGTGTTGAGGAATCTCACATCTGTAATAGTTTGTAATGTTGTATGTATAGGTTGGATGTGAGCTGAAGTAAAACCAAGGTGAAGTGGCCAGTCCCTTTGCAATGTACCTGGTACACTCTTTCTGGCCACACGTGCTATTCTGGTTGAACATTTTCCCCAGCCAAATGTAATTTCTGGGACAGGTAGTATAAAACGTAGATTTTTATCTTTTATATATAATATTTGAAAAATTGCTCTTGCTTTCACAGGCAAACTGCTGAAGCAGGTCAGAGTTTGTAGTTTTTCTGTCAGCACAAATTAATTTAAAGGCCTCCTGTGTAATAATAATAGATTTGAATTGCTTATAGGGTAGATTTTAATAAACACTGCATAACATAGAGCAGTGCCTAGCATAACCACTTGATTCAGTGCCAACAAAATATCATATTTCATTGGGGCTCTGAAGAAATAGCACAAACAATGAAGATGTCTGAGGTATGTCACAATACCATGATCAAAAGGAGTGTATTATTTAAATATTGTAATAAGCCCAGTGATGTCTTTTGAAATAGAATGATTTTAATTCAGAAACATCTGCTTGAAAATCCAAGGAGATTAGAAATGTCCGTTCATGAAAACATACTAATTAAAGGCTCTAAATACTTAGAATAGTTCTATGCCTATGTAAGTTAGTCCAACTGATAACAAAACTCGACATGTTTCATATTATTTCAAGTTCTTTTATTTGAACAAGGGAATAGATAAACAAAAGGAAATGATCCTGTTGTTTTTAAAATTTTGTGAAAATATAACCCAAACAGAGGTCATTCTTCAAATGCATGGTCCATATGACTTGGCTGACACAAGTAGCTGTAAGGATAATATCACGTTGTAGGAACAGTGGGACTCAGCTTTCTCCAGCTCTGTGCAGTAGCAGAGTGGAAAGAAAATGTAAACTGAACTGCTCCTTTATCCACCATTTTTGATGTCTCAGATATATCTGCATCAGTAGAAGCATAAACTACTGCAGCTTCTGGGTCTCTTAATAAAAATTCCAAAAATAATTATCTTCTACTTCATGTAAAAGTGTGGAATAACTGTTTTGTGTTTGGCCTGCAAGTCATCAGATGTCATTATTATAAGTGGGCTTCACAAGCAGCTATGTTGTAGAGGAATGGAGAAACACTTCTGTTAATTGTGGCATTACTATTTGGAAGAAGCTGCTGTTTAGATTGCTGCTTTACACTTTTACTAGTCAAGTACAATTCCACTACCCTGGCTGAGTACAGACCTTCCTGCTAAGTAGGTCACATCAGCAAATATTGTTTTCGTTATTCATTAGAGTAAAGAAAGTTTAGCTGTGTGTGAGTTGCAATCCCATGTTTCCTTGAAACATTAGGAATATAAAATACATATGTAGTTGGATGCCTGTTTCAAATCTCTTAGTGTCAAAAAAAAAGGTGAGCAAGGCAAGGTCACACACATCCTACACACTGCATGTTGGGCACAATGAGAGAATTAACACAACCCAACAACACAGCCATCAGGACTGTACCTCAAGAGGTATTTGGGCATCAAGCCTGTAGACTAACAAGGTGAGGTGTACATGCCCCAGCACCAGCTCACTTACAATTTCATTTCTGTATTGCCACTTCCAGTGTGATGCTCTTTGCTAACACTAAAGATCTTGCCAGAGCCAGCTTGACCGTGGTGCTTCCTTAAATTGTCTTTGATTTATGGAGTGACTTGCTGTACACCTGGTGGCCAGCCAAGTCAACCCACCTCAACTTCACAGTAGATGCCCCCTAGACTGATGACCTGTGACTGGAGTGCCTATCAGGCTGCTACTCTCAGCTGCACGGACAAACTCTCAGTGTTGCAAATCTTTATATTCAGATATGTCCCAAGCCACAAGAATCAGAAGACAAAAATTGTCTGTCCGGTCTCCCTGCACAATCAATCACAAGACTTGAGCACGGAAGACTGAGCTCCTAGATCAACACCTGGAGTGGTAAAACACCAGCTCTGTCAGGAGGAAGTGCTGAAGAGACTGAGCTGAATTTCAGCTGACCTCCAAGAACTTAGTCCATCCTGTATGCTGTTTTAATGACTATTAGCTGTTTTTTGGAATTAGGTGTCTAAACCAGGCGTCTAAACCAGGGTTTTGGGTGTAAAAACCTGTAAAGGATAACCCCTTATTATGCCCAAAATGAGAAGCCCATTCAGATGGAGGCTCTGTCTATTCTGGAGATGAGATTTACGGGCAGGACAATGGTCTCTGGTCCTGCTGGCCACATTATTGCTGATACAGGCCAGGTGCCATTGGCCTTCTTGGCCACCTGGGCACTCCTGGCTCATGTTCAGCTGCTGTTGATCAGCACCCCCAGGTCCTTCTCCTCTGGGCAGTTTTCCACCCACTCTGTAGCACTGCAGGGGTTGTTGTGACGCAAGTGCAGGACTCACCTTGTTAAACTTCACACAACTGGCCTCAACCCATTGACCCAGCCATTTTTCCCTGGATTGGATGAATCTCGTTGGATTTACCTCACTGCTCAAGTATGACAGCTGAGAGAAACTAGTGTACTGAAGTGGCAGAAGTGACGACAACTGCCTGTAGAATAACTCTAAGCAAGAATCAGCTCTTCAGCCTTCACTCATATAGTGTGACTTGCACATCTGACAGAGCTGACTGCAATGTTGAATCAAAGAATTTGCTTTAAATAAATAAATCTATAAACTCTGGATTTTTCCCTTTCTGCTCCTCTGCTTGCAGCTGCAGATTCCTGCTCGCTGCTGTAGCTGCACATCAAAAGAACTTCTCATAGACAGAACTGACCACATATATTTCTTCTTCCAAAACAACTGTTTATGGAGACTCAGTTCTTGGTGTTCGACGCTTAAGACATCAGTGGTAATAAGCAAAAAACAGTCACATGTGTAGAAGAACAAACAAAGGAGTGGGTGCTTTGGCATCATTCTCTCTTTTAGCTGAAGTTCCTGTGTTTCCACAGACTCTTTGGGACAGTCCCACTGGCTGCTTTAGGGCACTTCTTTGTTCTGTCTCTATGGAGTCCTCTGCAGAACCAAGACTGTGAAATGCATTTGTAACTTCACTCACCTCATGAGTACATATCTTTTTTCGTCTGGGCATGTCTGTACTCTCAAATGCCTATGTCCCCACTTCCTTCATCCATTGTGGTCCCATGGCAGTCTACCCTGTGCAGATGCAGCGCAGTTCACTTCTAGGCTTCCTTCAGGAATGGGTTAGTTAGTTCCATTAGAAACCATCAGGTGCCTTTCTTGGGGAAATTTTGCTTCCAGACTGCAACCAGTAGGCAGAACAGATAAATGTACCTGGCTTGGATCTCTACACAGCCCTGTAACCCTCTCTAGCCAGGGTGCTTGGAGACTTCAAGCACTCCCATATGCTGTCATGCTCCAAGGTATGCAGCACACGGTGTCTGTCTCATGCCATAAAAATGCTATTCTAGCTGGCTGCAGGACAGCATAGAAATTATTTTTAACACCATAAACTGATAAAAGTTATAAGATAATCAAGTCTCACTGCCACAGAGATACCACACAGGGACAGAGAAGATCCACAGGCAAGTGCATCAGTGTGGTCAGTGTGCTCTGGACAGCCTGTGTGTGACCATTCTGCACCCCTCAGGCTCAAATCACTGCCAGGGGCAAACACTTTTAGCATATAGAATACCAATAGATGTAGCTTCTGTGGCTTAGTTTCTCATCCTTCCTTCGAAGGGTTTTTTACAGAGTTATCCTTGTAACATCATGAATTTTCATAGGATACGGTGGGCAAGGGAGCTATGAAGGTACAACTGTGAGAGAAATCAGATACATCAATGGGGACATCACGTACCTTTTTTTTTTTTTTAAGCCTGATGGATCTAGAAGTGGGGGTGACTATGCCACAATTCTAAGAATCTTTAAAACTGATGCCAAGGAAACACAGGACAAGAGAATAAACATAGAACTATAACTTACTTTCTCTGAAATGGCGTTAAAAACCTGCCAAAGCACTGGTTCGTGGTCTCAGGTAAACCTTTCTAACTGTTTTTCATCATAACAGGAGGAAAAGATTTTGCAGCTGTCCTTGGTCAAATGTCAAGCCTTCCTACCAACTGCTTCTTTTAGCTTTTGAAGCCTTCCCCACAGTGTTAAACATTTACTCATGATGCATAAAAGATGAACCCCTGTGTTTCCTTTTGCCTACAGAGATTAACGTATGTAATGGACTCTCTCCCCATCAAGATATTAACCACCGCTAGGAGCTTCTTTCTCTGGAAACCTTTCGATCAGTGAAACTTATTTACATAAGGTAAGATTTATAAGTCACAATAATAAAATTAATTCCAATGGGAGATATGCAAATCTCACTTTTCAGTCCAAATCCAACCTTTTTCCTTATACTTTCCGTTCTGCTTATCCTTCCAATCTGGATTTTGCTAATATTTTTTAGGCCTGAACTAAAAATAAATACACACCTCCCTTTATGGGAGAAATTATGTTAAATAACCACACTGTTTATTTTTACCTTTGGAAGTCATTCAGATTTAGCATTGCTATGGTTATAGTATAAAAAATCAACTGAACAGACCAATAATAACACCCAGCTGTTAGACTAGTACTCTGCAGGTCTCAAGGTGCTTTATAAATGTCATCCATGTAATCACTCACTTTGGACAAACACAGGAACTGAAAGAACAAAAAACTCAGATTATTTTTTTCATGAATACTCATATGCCAGTAGTAGAAATCAGTTTGCTGGATTCTCAGACCATATCTAATAGTCACTCTAGGCTCTCTTTGAACACATGATACAAACCCTATTCCAACCATAATCTAATAAGTTTTAGCCAGAGAACTTTTTGATGGAAATGAGAATTGCTTCTTACAAGCATACTGAAACTGTTCCTCAGCTGTAGTGGTCAGATCACTATTTTTAAGGACTAATTTTCTAATTTGGGAATGGCTCTGGGTTCCTGGCCAAGAGCTCAGAGTATACCCTGCCAGTTCTGTGGGCTGGGATAACTGGCCAAAAACCCACTGGCGGCAACCTGGGAGTATTGTGAGTATCTCTGAGTGTGAGACTCATCTTGGAAGCACCTCTGCATTTTACAGAACAGAGAGTCCTGGAAAAGAAGGGAAAAAGACAAAGAATGAGATAGAAAAATCACAGTTTTAGCACAGATTTCCGTGAGGATTCTTAACACAACAATCATTGTTTTGGGCATACTGATACAACAAATGAAAGTCTTCAGTGAAAGCTTACTGTACTCAGCAGAATGATGTAAATGCAACCAAAAAGACTTTTTAATAAGACTTTTTAGTTTAACCTGGTGCCTTTTACATAACATTTTCTAGTGGCTATGGAGGGCAACTCGGAGTTGAGACTGCTTCATAACCCTAGGGTCTGCCACATTTATTCACCTGCAGAATAATTAAATTAATGCTCTTCAAGATCCTTTTCATACTTCAGTAACAGTGCTATAGTTCTTGAAGGATTTCCAGATGAAAGATGTATTAAAGGGCAAAATAAGCTATTATGTGCAGCAATTAATATCACCCATATGCAGTTTGTGGCAAGCTGTTGGCCCAAGTACATGGCCCCAGTACCAACTCGAGGCTCCAGCATAAACAGGTTCCAAGGAAACACATGACAAAGGAAACATTGCTTCAGATCCATATGAAGGAAAAAAAATGTTTGAATGAGATGTGATTTCAGATAACACAGTTGATGGCACTGACCTCTGGTGCTGGACATCCATATAAAGGTTTCCTTAGAAAGCAGAGCTGGCTGACTTTTGTTGACCTTCAGTGCCATGACCACTTTTCCCATCGTGGCTCTTGGCCAGTGCCGAGCCTGGCACAGCTCAGCATGTGGGGCTTGTTCTGCAAAACCAGGACAAACTCATTGATTTCCATCAACAAAATCCATGCAGAGGCTTATTGAGAACCTGCCCAGGACAATTCAATTAGTAAGATTTAGTTGCCCGTTCTGGTGAAAGCAGAGAAAGAGGGGATGTTGGGTGAAGTCCTCCACCGGTTTAAGTGGGTTCAGTGCCATTGGAGCCAGTGGAATGGGGCCTGTGATTGTTGTGTGTAGTGTAGCTCGTTCTGGTTTCATGGAGTGTAACACCAATGAGATCACTGTGCTCAGTTATTTGACCTCCCACTTCAAACAAGCCACAGGACTTCCCAAAATCTTTGCAAACAGAAATCTCTTTTTTTTCCATAGAATGAAAAACCATAAACATATACGTTACACAGAGGTACTTCTATTTACTTTGCATAAGGTTCTGTGAATAATTTGGGGTCATTTTCTAGGACTGTTAAGTGAAAGGGAACTGTTCTATCTCAGCTGGATCACAAATGAAACACCCTATAATATGCATGGAAGCACTCATATGGTATAAATAATATTTTTAATCAGTCATTGAAATAATAATATAAAGTTCATTTTATTAACATTTGAAAAATAAATGTCTTCACCTCCCTTCATTGGACTTAAAAGGAGGAAAGTTTTACATTCCCTGTGAAAAAAATAAAGTAAAAAATGTTTAGAGAAAGGAATGATCTGACTGGTTAGAGATCACAAATCACTAATAATAATAAGCTCTGAATATCAGATGCCAAACAGCTGCAGAGCCTCTTAAACCTAATTCCTCTTTCTTGAAGGATATGGCAAGTTTGGAAAAGAAATGATTGCCAAACTCATCATGAAATGTAGACAGAATTTTTTCTTTGAATAAATCACTGTCACCCTCGATAAAACCATATACAAGTGTCTTGGCATGAGGGAATGCTGCAATTTGGTGTGCACAGTGAAGACAGAGCCCATGAAACCTGCAGACAGAAAATACTAATCCAACCCACAAAGTGTAGTAAACAACCCACTCATATGGAGGAGGTGGTAGGTGTAGATTTTATTGGATATATTGCCAGGTATTGCATGGTTTCCCATTACATAACAAGGTACTAAGAAGTTTATTCCACTGCAGTTTGCCACCTGGTATAAAAATGTATAAAATTCAAAGAGTAATTATTTGGAAAAGTCATATGAATGTTCAAAAAAGTATATGGAAGATGATTATGCCTGTGAGTCCATTCCTCACACTTGCACTTTACAGGGCAGGTGTCAAAATTGCAACTTACATGTGTAAGAATTACGGAAAGTTTTAAATCCTCAGTATGGAATATTCATTCCCAGCAAGTGCCAAATATCCCAGCTTTATAGATACTGGAAAAGCAGTTCATCTACCAATCTTTGTCAACCTCACTCATATTCCTAATACTCTCCACTATGTAAATACAAATCACAGCATTAATTGCTATTTTTGAGCACTTTGCATTACGGAAATATGGTGTATTACAAAAAATTATAAGGTATTCAAGTATCTAGAAACTTGCGGGATAGTTACACAAGTCTCAGTCTGTTAGCAGCATCTAGAGTTCCCCCTTCAGAAAATATTTATGCTATGGAACACCTTCCTGAGCTTCAATCCATTTGCACTTTATCAGATATCAGAGCAGCAATGCAGTTAACTGTGTGACCAGCCAGCGCCCAATGAGCAAGAGATTTGGGTTTAGTTTGGGGTTTTTTTAAACTATTTCTTCTGCTCAGTGGTTTCTTTCTGCTCCTTTTTTTTCTCCTTCATTACTGGCAATAAGTAACACATTACCCTGTCATGGGGAAAAAAGCAAAATCTGACTGTGCCAGAAAAAGTTGTTCTCTCTCTGATTTACTCTGTAGTCATTCTGTCTGCTAAATCCATGTTCATCCTACCAAGCTCCAACCATACAGAATTATTAATTAATATAGTCTAGTATGGTGGCAAAAAGCATTTATAGAGACACAGGAAAGATTCCTGCTCGGTGAAAGAAGATGGGTTTGCAGAAAAACAGCGACCTGCACTATTGGGAAAGTCAGTTCTGTTCCAATTCTGAAGCATGGCATCAGAATGATTTGTCAAATCCAAGTTACTTAATAGAAAACTGACTGATACAGATGATGGAAAACAGGTGAACAAGGAAGGATGTGGCTAAAATCCTGCTCCTCTGGGACTAAAGCATCCCTTCTGCTTAGGATCCACAGTTCTAGATGCTGCTGTGAAGTTGAGGAACAAAGGCACAGCTCAACAATGAATCTAGACCATTCCTTTTTTTCACAGCTGCAAAAATCACATTTCCTCCTCATTTGTCACTACTGACAACGCGTTAGTTACAGCAATTGTTTTGGATCAAGGCTGTCACTGCTTTTTCTTCTTCATAGGTCTTTTGGAAGAATCAAATCTGGCCTTGTAGCATCGCTGAGTGGGAGAAAGGGAGTCTTGGACACCGGTGAATACTTAATATGATCCAGATGAAGCCAAAAATAGCCCTTCCAGAACAACCCCTTTGTGCTCACTCTTCAGCTGGTGTGGCTGGTTTTGCCTGTACACTGTCTGAGTAGAGGTAGCCCTCCTTCCAGCCCCTCCAGCCGCCCTCCCACACAGGTCTTGCACAAGCCCAAAGGTCAGCTAAGGATGGGATTTAGGATGGCATCTCTTAGGTGCTGTATAAGCAGGACAGACAGTGGTGTGGGATAAAAGACAGGGAACAGCCACGTTTTGCCTGAAGCCCATTCTGTAGAGTGTAGGTTGAGAGGGGGCTGAGTGGAACAGTGTTTAATTTATGCCTTCTTTCAGGGCACAGGAATGATTTAACCACTGGTTTTCTCAGTGCTGCCAAAACTGAGGGAGCTGGGAGCTCAGGACCAAAACTGAAGCACCTGGAGAAGATTAATATGGACTTGACTCCGTTAACACAAAGGTGAAGCATTTATAAGTACGGAGATGTAATTCGGGATGAACCTAGCTGATTTAAGTTGTCATTTTAGGATTTTTCTCTCCATTTGTGATATTGGACAAGCTAGGATACTTGTTGCTTGACCTGTCTTCCATTTTTGCACTGAGATGGTAAAAGTTATGCACCCACAGAGGTATGCTAACAGATAAATATATCAAGGCTGAAGCCTTCTGGTGGGCATGATATAAAGAAGGAATTGTTTTACACAATCACAACCGTTTTATTATCATCTCCCTTAACAATCCTATTGTGACAATACCCCATAAAGCACTGTGGCTTTGCCATCTTCATTGCCACAAGAATGCCCAATGTACTCACACTCCTGTGAGGCAAACTGCCAGTCTACAGTTTCCAAGAGATTGGTGTCTAGGACGGAGTCAGCAGAGGATCCTGAAAGCCTTCCAAAGGCTCATTAGTCCCCAGCCTTGTACAGTAGATAGATTAGAAAATACATAATAATTTCAAGGCTATGTCTTGCCAGCTATGGACATTGTGAATTGCTCCGGCCAGCAGTGAAAGAAAATCCATGTGGATGTATGTGCACACCAATGTCCTTCCCTCTCTCTCATCCTCCTCTTTCTGCTGTGCCACTGCTGCACACCAGAGAGCAGCACTCTGGTTTGCCTGTGAGGTCCCACCAACCTGCTCACACATCTCTGTGCTGGACTATCCCAAAGGGAAAAATTTATATCTTTCTGTAGTCCTCTTGTTATTATGGCAAAAAACACTATTATATTGTTTCCTCTGATAGCTTTTATCCTGGCATTGCCTGGATCCATGTATTTGTAATAATTGCTACAGATGTCTGGCTCCTTTTAATAATAAAACAGGTATGTGCAGATAATAAAATAATCCAAAGAATTCCACAAATTATTCATTTTCCCCTGAAATTCTGAACTAAAATATGATAACAAAAATATTAATGAAAAACTTGATTGGTTTACTTTCTTTTACTTCCCCAACACCTCAGAGGTACTGCAGTGCTAAAAAGGGATGCTTTGAATAATGGTATTTATTCCTCCACCTACTGCATGTTTTAGTTCTCAATGCTTCCAGTCCTTCCTAGTTTGGGTTAGGATTTTGGGCTGGTTTTGGTGGGGTTCCTTTTTTTCAGGGCTTTATTTTTTTTAAATTGCTGACATGGGGCTTTTTGAGATGAGAACATTTTCTGCAGAACAGAACACATGTCTAGCTTTTCCTTGACTGTCTTCCTCTGTTAAAAAAATTTCCTATTGTCTTCGGCAATGCCCTGGACTACAGTGCTGTTATTTTTATTATGATATCACAGAAGAACCCTAGTCATACATTCAACCACGAACTCCAAGGACATAATTAATGATCTAGCTCCAAAATTGTATTAACATTTACACAAGCCAAATTCTAGAATTATTTTTAAATGCTTTTGTGTATCAACTGGCCTCTAACAAACTCTAGTCATGAGTCATAACATGATGCAGGTCCTTGCCTTTCATCAGTATCATAATGCTTTGATGATACAACAGGAGTGCTGGTATTCCATTATTTACATTCCTTTTTTATCCAGGACCAAATTAACTTTCAGTACCTGGTAGGAACCCAGACAACCAAGTGAGATTGTGGTCAGAGGTGGAGAACAGAGAACAGGAAAGAAGGCTCAAACCACCCTGGCCTCTGCTGGTCAGGACATCACTGGGATAGTTTTGGTTTCATACTCCTGCAAATTTTTCTGCATGACCCTGTGGGCCACATCTTTCCTGATCACTGGATGAAGAGAAACAGCTCAGGTTTGCAGTGCTGTGCACATTTTCACTCACTTTTAACTGAACCCTGGTAAGATCCACTACTAGAGGTCAGGTATCTTTGGACTAAGCAGGGCTACGGCACATCCTCTGTTTCAGAGTCCCTGCCTGGCCATGTCTGTTGTATTGAATTCCCACAGCCTCTAAAGCGTCGCAGGTATATCCAAACTGCCTACCAAGAACAGTCTTTAGTCTTTGCTAAACTTTGAACAGTGGCTGAGGTTTGTTTGGGAAGACCAGAGACTGCTCTAAAAATTAAAAATGAGCAGATGTTCAGGTTCCCCTGCTAGTACAGACACAGCCACACAGTCATCCTAAGCAGTGCACGAGGAAAAAATGGGTTCATATCATTCAGATCCATTAAGAAACCACAATGAGGAACCAAAGTCATCCTAAAATGTTTAAGAGGAAACTGCTTCCGCAACCCTTTTTCTAGGACTCAGACACAACACCTTTGTCCATAATGAGATGGCAATCTCTGATCTCAGTTTGTCCACAGGAATACCTTTTAAAGTTCATTTAGCATTTCTCATCATGTGCTACCAGACGAAGCTCAGATGCCAAAACTCTGCAAAAATGGTGACTGAGAAAATATGATCCTCCTCTCTTCTGGAAAACCATTGATGCTCGGCTAGGTCCAAAAGACTGGTTCTGCAGTCACAAAGACGTTTCCATGGCTGGAAGGGTTGGAGAAGGCAGTGATGGAGGGTGAGCTGACAACAGAAGTTGCTCCAGAAGAGAGATGGGGAAATGTCAAAGTGGGGAGCGTGCTGCAGTCCCAGAAAGGAACACCCAGTTGTAGGTATTACACAGTGCGCAGAAAGATGAAGATGATTTTCCCCTGTTTTTTATTTTCTGCTAGACAGGAAGGATTAATCTCTGTCTTTAAAATACTTCAACCTATAGGATCCGGATAGATGTTCATATATATTCTCTGTCACTATATTTGGGTTAGTCTATGACCTAGAGTGGAAAAATGCCTTTTATTTCAATTAAATGTGTCTTGCCATCATATGGAGAGCCTGTGGGATAAGGAAAACAGTTAGAGAACAGGGATAAAATATACATGACATCCACCACATATTATGCAAAGCAAGATAGGGAAGAATGTTGCATCCAGATATTTTTACATAGTTCACACTACTGAAGAGAAAACACCTCCTTGCTATTTCAAACAAAACCTTATTTCAGCAGGGTTTTCTGCAGTGAAACTGTATAATATTGGAGCAGTCAGGTGTACTTCTTTTGTACATACTTTCTGCGCTCAGTTATTTTCCTCTGCCAACAGAAGCTCGAACAGTGCAGTTCTGAGTCTCATTCTAGCATGGTCCACAATCCCAGTGAAGAATGGCATTGCCTGGTTTTGTCCTAAGGGCATGGGCTACTCCAACAGGCAACAAGGGGCATTTTGGCAAGAATGCACCCTGGCAACAGCACAGAGATGTCATCAGCATCTCCATAGTAGTTGCCATAGTACAAGATTAATACCAAGTCTGATTTCACAGACTGTATCACTGTGGCTTCCAAATAGGTTGCCCAGATTGTCCCAGCCTGTTCCTGATATCGTCATTACTTACTACTGTGCAATAAGTATTACGTAATGTCTGTGACTTGCAAATATTTGATTATAAATTCAAATGGCTGTAAAATTCACAGTTAAATATTAGCTGCAGATAGGTTGAAACACAGATGTTTCTTGTTGGAATTAGTCCAGAAAGCCAGATTTAACACCATGACTTCCCAGAAAACCAGTTACAGACTCATGAATGGCAGGACTGTGGCTGGGACCAGTCCCACCTACCATGCCCTCTGTGTCTACTCAGGGAACTCTTACAACTCCTTGACTACAATATCAGAAACTTTGCCATTTGCTATCTCATACATTTATGTATCTCAGCCCTACTATTTCCATCCCTTCCCTCTCACCCTGCTTACAACCCTCCCCATATCTCTCCTCTTGTGTGCGCTCTGTTTGGGGTGTGATCTCACTACCCTGCAGTACCCAGTAGCTTCTACAACTCTCCTGCTACACGCCCTTCATGCTCCTCCTACTGCAGGATCTTCTGCCTCCAATCCCCTGCTCCCCTCCAAAGCTCCAGATCCAACACAGGTCGCTTTGCCTGGTGTCCTCCATTAATGGCGTCAGAAACTAGGATTGAAAGAGTTTATGGAGAACATTTAAAATCATTCCATTGATCATGTACTGAACTGCTTTTAAGGTACCTTGGAGGAACTTTTAAAGTCCATCCTGTACTACCCATTAGTTCAAGGCCACGGAATGTGTTTGCCTTGTACCACAGGTACCAGCTAACAGTGTGTTCAAGTCATATTAACTGCAAGTGGACCCAGCAGCAATTTCCAAACTTCATGTATTTCATCACAAGCCTTGTGCCTGAAAAGCCTAGAAAATGAACATGTAAGCTCCCTTAACACTGCATTATATCTTTTTCACTTATTCCAGAATAAATGGCTAAATTTTCCCACAGTCTCAAAACAGCAGGTGACTAACAACAGAAAATATCTTGCTTTGCTCCCTCCCCTTAGACCTCCTAAGCAATTATTTTCCCTGTTCACTGAGCCCCTGGATCAGTGACAAATTCTCCAATGTTGAATTACAGCTGCAGAGATGTCAGTGGCCAGAACACCTACCTGCCCAGAATACCTAGTGCCTGCCTCCTTATTTCATGACATAGTCCTGCCTTCATTATATCTCAACATTTCCTGCACATAAAGACAAAGCTGGTGTCTAAGCTTGCAAACCCACTGTTTCTGTGACAGAAACCTACATGAAAAATATCAAGCCAGCGACTTGAAGCAGTTGGCTTCAAAGACCTTTGGAATGCAAAGATTGTTCATTGCAACAGGACTTTCAGGCATATGAACATAGGTTGGAAAGGACTCATTATCTTCAACCCCCTTGAGGCTGATGAGAGATTATGAGGATGACATTTTAAGACAAAAATTGTTTTTTTGTGATAGAAACTGGAGGAAAAACAAACCCTTGGTTATTTTTTGAACTATGCACAAGATTTAACAAAGCAGCTTTCGGGTACATTTCCCTTATCAAAATGTCTTGCAAAATCTGAGGGTGATGAAATGGTTGGAGAAATCACAACTTTTCAGAACTGCAGCTAAACATGTGAAAATGCAGCCCGGGAACTGGCAGAGAACAGTGTTTCCATGAGCGGGAAGTCGACAGAGAAACCTTGCAATGACCCAGGAGTCAGTGGGAAGGGACAGGGAGATTAATGTGATTCTGAACAGACAAGCAGTTCTTATGGAAAACAAGCTGTACTGAAACTTCCCTCCCACTCTCTCATCCTGCAGCTTCGAGACCTCCAAAGAACTATCAGACTGGAAATGCAAGGTCCTCAAGAACCCAAACCACAGCTTCTCACAAGGCACTGACCACAGCAGTGCCCACCTCAGACCCCTCCAACCCAAATATGACTTTATTGCTGCAACAGTATTTCTTCCAGCTCTTCAGATTCCTGAAAGGTCATCAGGCAGAAAACCCGCAGCCACCAACAGCTGTAGTCTGTAATGTTCAGAGTTGTGGGAGCTGTCTGCATTGCACTGTCACTGATAAGTTCGAAGTATTTGCCCCCCCTTTTTTTTTTTTAAATTTATAGTGATCAGAGTACATATTCACTATTTTTGCAGCTTTGCACTTTTGGTTTTCAAAAAAAAGGATTATTTTTACTCATAGCTGTAATTGTAGTTTGCGTTTAAGAATAATGGTTTGAGGCTACTAAAAACATAATTTTAAAAAACTTTATTTGCCAGAGTTAGAAAGTTTGTGATGCACTCTGGGAGATAAGGGTACAGCTTACTGTCCTTTAAATGCAATCTAACTCACACACAAGAAAATAACTTTACAAAACAAGCTTATGGGTAGTAAATGGCTCAAAACCATGCCAGTTCTCCAAATCAGAATACTGACATCATCCAGGCAGTGTCATCTTACCTTCTTTGTCTAAGTACATGTTCCAGTGCTCTCCTGACCTTCTCCAGACAAATATTTAGGTAATAATTTTTTGTTGTTATCGTTGTTGTTTTTGTTGTTATTCAGTAAATATTTTGCCAAGGAAGGTAGAGTGTCAAGAAGTAATCAAAGAGAAGGTAAGATTAATTGGCAGTGATGTTATCAGCAGACTAACCAAGGCCTGGATACAGACCCACTACTGTCACCTAGTTATCCACAGAGTTAAATTGGCTCTCTGGTATTGGTTTTGACATCAAACACCATCCAGGATAATGCCTGGGCACAATTCAGGTGACACTGGCTGAGGACCACCCTTCTCTTTGTTTTGAAAGGGTATGAATGGGAGACATGCCATGCCAGATGGCCTCAGGGACAAATCACAGACCTTGACCCATTTAATTTCCACATACAGATGATGTTCCTCCCTCTGCAGAGGACTGGAGACCTCATTTTCTTTAAAAATAGAGGAATGAGCTGTTGCAGCCCTAGCTCTGTGCATCAGATCATTATGAATCCTTCTGGAACTGCCTGATTAATCCTTATTATCCAGACTTTCTGCCGGCACCCTGTCACTGCCTCTCATCCTAATGCTGCAGCACAACCCCTTCCCATCAGGTAACACTCAGTTCCACTGCCCAGAAGGGCACCACAAGGGGTGAAGTGTCTTCAGGAGTGTGCTGTGAAAGTTTTCAGTCCAGACTGGAAAGGCCCATAAGTAACATGTAATAAACCTAGGGACAGACTATTTCCCATCAGATTCAAAAAATATACAGATGGAGACTGGGCTAAAAGGTTTTTGGTTTTGATGTCCTGCACTCAAAAGTTACAAAATGAAGCAAAGTGTCATTTACAGCTGTCATATGAAGTCACTACTATATATTCTTTAGTTGCAAAATAAAAACCTTCTTTCTCCTGAGATACCTCGCTCATCTGGGATGAGTTTAGGACCAATGCTAAGCTGATTCCAGTTACCCCAATCTGTATGCACCTCCTTTTTCTATTTGCATCACACCTTTTAGCCTACTCCAAATTACTGAAATATTTTCCTGAGGGGCCTTCTTTTGCAAACTCATTTACTCTCTTGCTGGAATTCACTTGAAATACAAGAGACACAGTGTGTCCCACTGGAAGGTGCAGCCTGGGCTGTGGAGAAGATTTTGACCTTGTGGCCAAAGATTTTTCTGTCTCTTCTCTCAAGTAGAATTAGTTTTTTACCATCCTTCCCACTCTTGTCTTTTCCACTTGTTTCATTTATTTCTATGTGCCAATATTTTTCTTTCCTCATTTCAGTTTTTGAGTCCCACCCCAGAAAGTCATTGCCACAATTTAACATACATGTACATCAATTTGCTCCAAAGAGGGATCCTCCTCTCCTTCCACACCCCAAACATGTTCCTTCACCTATCCTTGACCACAGTTGTCAGTTCTTCCGTGTCCAAAAGCATGTGAAAGTCACTAGGATTCAGTGAACAAGTCATTTTTTGGAATTGGTAAAGAAATGAGTTTTCATAATTTAAAAAAATAACTTCTGAGTTCACTCAAGATCTCCTACAATTATTTTTGTTTCAAGCTAATATCTACCATTGAAAATCACAATGCTGGTTGTGGGAGTTTAGAAAAATAATAAATCAGTCAGAATAGAGGTAGTTTCTAGGAAACATCTGATTTTCTCTTTATAAGAAGAAGCTTGCACTTGTCTGAAGGAACCTAGGGTTTTCATGCTACATTTATGTCTTCTGTCTTACCAAAAGCCTACCTCATCTACTGGAACAAAGGCTGCATGCTGAGGGGAACACATCTATCTTCATGATGGATGTTTGGCCCATTGCCTGAGGCCACGGCTCTATAGCTGGAGATGGCTCAGTAGGTTTGGTAGAATGGTTGTTAAAATTGACTGTAAGTCCTGAGCCAGCTGCCAAAAGCTGCCTCTAGCAAGTGCTGCTCCTGGTGATTCCTGTCCTCCCTCATTATCTTCAGAGCTTGCTCCTTGCCACTTGTCTGTGCTTGGCTTTGGAGTCCCTGTGGCCCCATCCGCACTTGCAGTGCTCTCATCACGTCTAAGCCTTCAGCGACTCTGGTCACACAGCCTTTGGGACTCCTTGGGCCTGCCACTGAATACGAAGAATGAAGCAGCCAAACCAGCTCATTCACTGGAAGTTGCAGGCAGTGGACTCTCTGAAGGAAATACTTTTGATGCTTTTTTCTCCTTTGGAGAAAAGGAAAACAGGCTAATTAAAACCAATGCACTCGGAGAGGTGTTAGCTGCTGCCTCACACACTGGGTTTATAGACTGAATCTTGTTCTCTTTAGGCTTCCAGATTTTTCTCAGTTACTATTTCTCCTGTCACATACTCAACTGTTTCTTGTCATACACTCACTGCTTGTGCCTGCCCTTTGGAAAAACTTTTCTACAATCCTACACTTCATCAGTACAATAATTATTTCAGGCTTCCCTGTAAGACGTAGAGAGCTAGTGTGATGCACAGCAAAATGGAAGGAAGTCTTCTTCTGGATTTCAATATGTTTTGAATGGGGTATTTTTCCTTGCAGAATCCTGTTTTTTCATCGTCTTTCACTTACTTTGGTATTCAAGATGTGTGTGAGTGTGTGTGACTGTGCTTGTGATCTCCATCTCCCAGACTTTTAGCCCTGAAAATGATACAAATTTGGGAGATAAACTCTAAAGACATCATTGATGAAGCATTGAAGCCAATTCCATGTTTTAATCCTGCATAAATTATTCTGGAACTCAGCCCACATTTATGATGTGTGAGAGAATAGAAAAATAATGGGATTACTCAGAAGTTTCAGATGATTATAAACAGATGGTGCAGGAGGGTATAAGAACAAAACATACTGAGGGAAATATCAGTAAATGAAAGGTTAATAATGGAAAAAGTAAGTTTGGAACCTCATATGTGGCCTATTATCAAACACTACTGACATGAAAGAATTCCTGCAGAACTGTTAAAAGTGGACAGCTAGTAGTTTAATGATTGTAGCAAGAAAACTTTAGGCATTGGAAAGGAAACTATATGATTATAAAAGAACTCATCACATATTTAAGCCTCCTATGAAAAATGGTAGTTTTGTGTCTGAGGTTCCAGACTGGGACTCAGATCTTGATTTATTTCCCAGTTCTGCTACAGATTTCCTCTGTGACCTCGGGCCAGTTACTTTGGGAGAAACATGTTAAAGCTCCTAAACGACTTATGAATCCAAGTCTCTTTACCAAAAGGGGCATAGCAGCAGATTCACAAAGGGAAAAGCATATGGGAATGCTGACCATAGTGAAGGCTATCCCCAAAGTGAGTGCTCTACCACATCACTTGCCAGTTCTGAGCACCAAGAGGCCTCCGAGCCTCAAGGAGAATGGCTGCCTTCTGAATGGTCATGGAAAATGAGCAGGAGGTGGCATAGGAGGGAGGGATCTGCTGCCCTCTGACCTCCTGTGGGTACTGTGGAGCAGGCAGATTTAGGAATTGCTCTGTCTCATGGTTTCCAGCTTCTGCTCAGTTTTCATTGGTGGCTCATATCTGGGAGGGGCTCAGATGTGATGCCTGGATCTGTGCAGGCAGAAGATGCCAGGATTGACACAGTCAGGAGGTTTACCCTGAGAGAAACAGAGACTCCTGGATATTTGCATCCTGCTTGAGTTGAAAAAGAAAGGACCAGGAACAACCATCTCTCTCGAGGGCAACTGGTTTTAGTGTGGGAAACTTTTCACCTGGCTCACTCCCACTCATGGCCCTCAGCCTCAGCACTGAAACCTGCATCCCAAAAATCCAAGAGAAGTGAGTCTGTGCTCTCTTGCTCCCAGTCTGTGAAGCTGAATTGTAACCAAGACAAGTGCTCCCCTTTTCTTCCTTCGACCCTTGGGCTTCCGTATCAGGGCTAGGAACAAAGTGTCTATTTGTTTGCCAGTGCAGGATTTACTTCCTAAGAAAACTCACATAGCAACCAAGCAAGCAAGTAAACATGAGGTACCTAAGTGTTGTTGCCTCCAGATTTCTGACAGCTTTGAAAAATAGACCCTTTTTCCTGTTGCCAGCTTGTGAAGTGCAAATAGCAATAGCAGGATATTCTTTGTCTCCCTCATGCTGTGTTAGTCCATGCTGTACATGGTCTCACAGCTCACACACAAAACAGGAATGCAAGCAGTAATAAACCTGTAATGTAAGTAGGAGAGCCAAGGATGGATACTCACTCTAGCTTTCCATATGCTGTAGCAATGATAAAAGGATCTTTCAGACATCTCTTTCTCCGTCTTAATATGCAGCATGGTCATAATTCTGAAACTGCTTTGGACAGGATTCACAAACTGCTGTGTCTGTGTAAAGTCAGTTGAAAGTAAATAAAATACTTTCTGCTTCAGTCCCTTGGATATCTCCTATTGCCATGGTTTGTTTCGTTCTGCGTGGAAGTATATGAAGCTTAAGGTATAGGGTAGATCATTAAGGTGAAAAATTTTAGGTTTCTGAGATTCAAAAATGTTCTAGCAGAGAATCTCCCTTTAAAGCATTTATTTTGTTGTCAGTTGTTTTGGCATAAGGAAAAGATCCATATAAAACACAGGAAAGAATGTAGTATAAAGGGGAAAAGGTGGATTCATAATTTAGAAAGGAATATTTTAATAATCAGTGTTTGCTAACAGGAGTGGGGAGGTAGAAGACAATTCAGAAATATCAAGGTAAATTTTTTAACTTTCCTCAAATTATTTTCAACCTAGAATACTCTGCCTACATCTTCTCCCTTCTCAGCAAAGCAAAGACAGGCCGATCTCATAGTTAGCTGAGCTTGATGCACTAAAGGAAAGCCTGTTCTGAGTACTGGCTGTTGCAAATTGCATTTCATCAAAGTTGTTTAAATCTTTAGGGTGAGAATAGGAACAATTTCACATATCCAAGTAGCTAAAGTCTCAGTTAATATGTTAGATTCCACATTCAGAAAAAAACCAGAAAGTTTCCATCACTGTGACCTTAGGTATCTGCTTTTATAATCAGTGTGATCAAAGCAGTCCTTCTGTCATGGGACAGGATTCCCTTCTGGACTATTTCCACAGAACTTGAGACAGCTGTTGCAAAAACATATTTTAAAAAGCTGCAGGAAATCTGTCTGTAGCTGATGCTTTTCCCAAGTTTTAAGTCTTCAAAGAATCTTTCTGTTTCCTGTAAGTAACTGTATCTTTTAATTTGATGTATCTGCTTGTAGAGGGGAATCCTTTCAGTGTCAGTTTTTCACTGATGTTTGTCTGAAACCACTTTGGTCAAAATTGTCTTTCTAAATCTCTTGGCTACTGTATTTGTCTGTTACAAACTACCACTGAGCCGTAATCTTCTGGATCAAGGGGGCCATTATGATCATCCCATTAGACTTTGGGCAGAAGACACAGCACAATTTCAGTGATTCCCATGGAAAACCTGTTGCTTCTGGTTGACATGCTCATCCTTCAGAGGAACAGATTCATTGGGGATTAGACTGCTCCTGCTAGGACTGCCTCTACTAGGACTACAGAGGCTTAGTAGTTGTGGTCACTCTTGCTGAATGTCCTGGCTGCATCCCATCTGGGTCCTACATGCTTATTTTTAGAAGAACTACCAGTCTCAGTTAACTTTCCACTTATTCTTAAAATTTTGCTGCCTGTAAATTGCCCTGCAGCACCACAGGAAGTGCAAGGATACTGGAACATGGTGTTGTGTCAGGGTTTCACGGTGCAGCCAAAACTGGTGTCATCTAAGCATCAGGCTGTGTTGAGATACACTAATGTGCTTCCAGGGAGCTGAGACATAATGAAATCACACAGACTGTGAAGAAGCACAGGCTCCCTGCCTGTGGACTGACCATCTCTTTTCACAGCTCAGTGAAACTCCATCTCTTCCTTCTGTCCTTGGCAGTGCATTGCTATTCTCTCACTCCTGCAGTTTGGAGGTAAATGATGGTCCTCCAAGACAAATGTCTGCTGAGTTTTGCTCCATCCTGCACTGAAGCATAAAATGTGGTGTACACTGACTCCTTTGCTGTGGTTTTCTTTCCAGACACATAGCTTCATACCCATCCTGCAGCAGAGCCCCATGGCTGTGGGAACTCTGATGAGGGTTTTTCAGTCTAAAGGGTTTTGTGCCCAAAATGTGCATTCCAGAACCTCTTTGCAATGAACAATGTTCAGAGTTATTGGCCCCATGAACAATTACACAGCTGCTGAACTCCCACCACTACATTGTGAGTTTACTGTTTGAATCCTCAGCCCTCTCCTTGCATGTTCTCCACTGCCTTCAAAGTCTGCGTTTCAATCCATTTCTATTTTTTCCATGATAATACACAGAAGAAAGACTGTTGTTGCCAGTTTTCTTTTCTTTGTACTTAATCATTCTAAATTCAAAATTTGAGGTGATAAATACAGTAAATATGTTTTTAATTTGACCTGATGGATAACAATGTCTGAGAATCTTTCAGCACTTCCCTGTAAGAAGATTTTACTGTACTGTTCTTACAGTCTTATTTTCTGCTTATGAGAGATATTGATCACATCCATTTTGGTCTCTATTACTATGTCTCATTTTATTTCTTTCAGGATGACTGAGGAGTTTTCCTGTCTCTGAAATTCAAATAATTAAGCCTGTTCATAGATCCATTTATTCTATATTCTGTGAACTCCCCTAATAAGGTCATATTCCATGGGTTCTTTTTCAAAAAGAATGTAGGATATTTTTAAGTGGCTGAACTGTGATTAACCTGTGGGTTTACATGAATGAGAGAAGCATTCATCCTATTCTATTTTCAAATGCGGGTTCAAACCCTGTTGCGAAGATATACTTTGTCTGAGAACAAGCTATTGGCCTTAATTCAGATAGGAACAAGTTATATAACAGTGTTTATCAGGTCAAATTTCCTGATGTCTTGTCAGATTGAAATAAAATTAATCAGTCCATATTTTTTCCTTTTTTATTTGTTACCCACTTCTGTAACTCTGAGAGAGATGGAATAGATTTCAGTTAATGTGAGTAGAAGCCAATTAGGTAAAAGAGAATCCCAGATTTTAGGAATTACATTACAGCCTTTCTAGAAACTAGGTCATCTGAAAAACTTTCAGAGCTAAGAGTTACTGAAAGTAGAATGGCTATTACTGCCACGGCATCCTCTGATCTTCCCAGGACTCTACATGAGTCTGTTTATTACTGTTTTCTTTAAAATGGAGCCCTTCTGCGCCCCCCCCCCCCCCTTTTTTTTTTTTTTTTTTTTTGTAATGTTCTCAGTACTTAAAGAGTGGAGTAGTAAAGACTTTAAAAAAAGAGAGACTATCTGAGACTAACATTTTAATCTACAGCCCTGGAAAATTCCCTGTGTGTGATTTGAGCTGTTGCACAGCAGGCTGACTTCAGACATTGCACCTCTGTGCTTCTCAGTGTCCCATTGGATCTATTTGTGAGACATTCTGTGAAGGTTGGTGCATGTGGGAAAGGTATGATCAGCGTTTCATTGCAATTTCACTAACAGTCCTTTCTCAACAATGACTGTGGAACCAGAGAACATTAAGCAATGGGTAAGGGTGAAATATATGGATAAGAACGAAACCCTTCAAACATTGAAGAGAAAAGGCTAACAGATAGACTTATTTACCTTACAGAATATACCTTGTGTTTTCCCAAATTTTCACAGTTCCATTGAGAGTCAGAACACGTATCTTGTTCAAAGCTTCCCTTTAGAGCAAAGAGCTCCCTATTTGTACTCACTTTATTTTGCATATAGAACAGACAATAGAGTGAATTTTAGGAACTTACTGAACCAATCCTGTTGGATAAAGTGATTGAGTTACTAATTTTATTAATGGAGACAGGTTGCATTCAAAGTCAAAGAGGCAAGAGGCTGTATTCATAAGAGTAAGTTGAAGCATTTTCTTAAGTGCATTTGGACGACAGTAGTGAATGGCACAGGAATTGGTATTATACCTCTCTGAAGTGGTCTCAAAAAACTTTTTAGAAATTTAGTCACCTCTGGTTTATCCAAGTCTCTGAGAAAGCTTTCTGTGCTCATCACTGGAGCTGTGCAAGCACATGAAAGGAAAAAATCCTAATATGGGGGTTTTTTACATGCTAAAGTGAAAGGTTTTTTGATATATGTTCTCTGAAGTCAGAGAAAGCATAACTGTCCAATGTGTATGAACAAACATATTTCACACAGTATTCAGGAGCAGATGTACAGCTCATCTGAACAATAAAAATTACATGAAATAGCTACGTCCAGTGTGCAGGTCTGCTCAAGTCCTTGTAATGGGTCTCCCTTTGTTCCTACTTCTCACTTAGCTAATACACACTTTGAATATGTACAGTGGGGCTCCTGCCTGCTAAATGGGCTTGAAGCAATCTTCCCTGGCAAAACATGCAAAGCAAAAGAGGGTGGAAGAGTGATTAATTTTACGGACTTTTCATGCCCCCTGGTGGAAAGGCCTCAGTGTAGCCGTAAGGATTTCCTGCAGAAAGGTCTGTGAACAGATGTGTGGTTCCTGAGACATGGCTGAGCTGCATTCCTGTTCCAGGCACTTCGCTATTATCGGTGTACAGCCCATGAATAAGAACACACAAGACCCCAAGTTACAAATGAGCACCTGGACTCATTTAAGTGCTGCTAGCATGATGTACATTGCTCATACAGTATAAATTGTTGGCCTGAAATTTCTTGCAGGCAAATGATGCCAAGCTCTTAATATATATAAAATGAACTCTAGTAACTTAAGCAAAATAATCACAATTTTCCCCACTGTCTTTCCAGGATTTCAATCTGGAGGGTTTTGAAGGATACACAATACCTTGTTACAAACCATATAATGTTTTTAAAAGTATCCAACTGACAACCTTGGCTAACTTTGTATCTTCTATCTAGATTACTTCAATATGTCATGTCCATATCACACCACTCTGTCCATGGTCCCAAAGCCAAGTATTTTCGTCTTGTCCAACCTTTCCATCTGGAAGTAATGAGCTTAATATTCTGGCTCTACCCCCATAAAAGCTATGTCACAAAAAAGTAGCAGTCTTACGAACTGTTGTATACCCTGAAGACAAATTTGAGATCCGTGCAGCCTCTCGAAGTTCTACTCAGACTCATTTAAAGACAATTTTTCCACTCTACTCCCACAAGACCTACAGCATACCACAAGACTGAGATCCATGTGACAACCATTTATGCTTAAATCCTGTCCTAGACATGTCAGAGGACTTTGCTTAACAGATAATGAAGGGCTAGGATGGTGCTTTGGGGCAAAACACATTGTGTTATAAGATTTGCTCTTACAATGGCTGTTCTTGTGGTTGCAATTCCTCTGCAAGGTATAGAAGAGGAAACAGAAATTTTTTGTTTTCATGTCTTATATTGTGTAAAGCAAATGTAAGCTCTTCTCTGTCTCATTATATGTGTGGAGCAAACCACCGCGCGGGTAGAAGCTCGATACCCACCAGCTCAAGCCTGAACTCTGACTGCACATTCATCAGCACAGCCTGTTGCCTGAGAGCATCATCAGGGCCGCCACTACTGCTGCTGTGTGGAAGCAGCGAGACCTGTTCTGAGGAGGGTCTGCTTTAATCTCTTTTCCTTGCATTTTCTTTCTTTTATCACAGGGGGAGAAGGGTGGGACACCACTCTGAGCAGAGGTTTTACAAGTGATGTCCTAAGAAATATCAAAAGTTACTGAAACACTTATTATGAATTGTTTTCATTTTCTTGTGAGGTATTTTTTGTCTCACTTTTCTAGTATTATCAGCTTTTTGCAAAAACTGGAATTCTGTGCCAAAATGTGACAGTATTCTGCAGACACCTCACCCAGGCTGCATAAATTTGCAGAGGAAAACTTATCTCATGTACCTCAGGCACCTATTTTTGGTTGGGATTAATCTTCCTTTGGAAGTGCTTCTCTCCTCTCAGTAACTATAGACAAAGATAGCCCTGGAATAATGTTTAAATAACTAAAATAAGGTGGCATCAGTCCCATTTTTTGATGCCAAGATTAAAAACAGAACTCATTGAGTCAACTCTTGTGTGTCTATCATATTCTTACATCATTATAAGAACACATTCTATAATTTCTTGACTATTTTAATTGCATCTAAATGGAACTCTTTTGCATTTAATTGAAACTTCTTTCAATACCTCTCAAAATAGAAACTGATTTTAAGAATACTCTCTTACTCTTCACTAGGAAGATGTGCAGGTACAGGTGGATTAATCATATATTCTTAGAATCACTATTATGCTACTGCTGGCCAGAAAAAAAAATAGTACAATTTAAAAATGCAGATGTTCTGAAATGAAAATGCTTTGCACAGTCCTATTAGATTTGCTGAAATTAAATTTTGGCAGATAGGAATATTCTGACATTGCCAAAATGTCCTGTTTTATAATTTTGGCCCCCGGCATCTAATATTTCCTTTCAAAATAGTTTTGCATGTTTAATGTTCTTATGATGTGTTTCATTTTGTGTTCTCAGTACAATTAAAAAGTCAACTATAATCAAATGTTTCTCTCAGAGACATTTCAGTTGGTACACGATATTTTTCTTAAAACTTTCTCTTCCAGATAATTTTGTAATTTTCAAAAGTTGTGCCTAACTGGCCTAAAACCAATTCTGAAATTCCTCTGAAAATTTATTTTCTACATAGATATGATTTACTGTCGATATTACACCAAGAGTGTGTCAGTCACAGACGTCTTAAAAAGCTGAAAGGAAAAGAGATTCACTGCTCCCCAGAGAGAACTTCACCCTTGCTGAGCCAGGACTTATGATCCAATTCCAAAACTGCAAGAGTACCCTGTACACAAACACTTTTCTTCCAGTGAATCTGAGGAGAAATTGGTGGTATCTTTTGGGTCACCCTGCAAAATTAAAAGTGATCAGAGAACATACAATAAAATAATATCATCTTTGAAAATACAGCTGTGTTAGCTTTTAGCATTAAAATGCCTGACTGGTTTAAGTTCATGGTTGCTCTCATTTTCCTCTGTGCAGGTCATGTTCAAGAAACCAGAAAGGAAATGTTTCTTCAGAGCTATAGATCCAGAGACATCAGGTTTGATCTGTTCATTTTAATAAATGCTAATTCATCAGTCTGTGTAGCAGTGTCTTCAAATACAAGTTTGCTATAAGGAGCCAGATCCCTCAGCCTATTGAGTTCATTTTGTTCTGCTTCATAGCTCACTTTACAGCAGTGGAAAATGATGTGTACCATCTGGAGGGTCCTTCTGAATATTTCCTCTGAGAAGATGGACTCTCTGGTTGTTGTACAGCCAGCAGAAATGTCTTTGATGTCTGTGACACCTCTGCTGTGCTGCCTGGCATGAGGAAAGGGGTGTATTTACAGAAAAGACAGAGAATTTGGAGAGAAAAGCATTTTCACTGCCTGATTTTTCCCAGAGTCTACGAGTTCAATTCACTGGCAATATTTTAAAGCGTTTCTCAGCAGTGTTTTGTTCGAATGATGACGGCGCTGTAGCGCTGACCACACTTTTCAGCCACTGTCTCCCCTGCTTTCCTCATTAGCAGAATTCAGACCCAAATTGTTTCTTAGCACTTGGACATCTTTTCTTTTTGCTTCTCCCCAGGTCACTACTTATTCTCTCCTCCTGGGTGTATGTTGGCACAGGATATTGACTGTATTGATTGCTGTGTATTGATGGCTGATTGACTCCTAGGGCAGGATGACAGGCTGAGATGTCACCCTGACTACAGCTGGACTCTGCAGGGAGACATACAGACACCTCCTGAGAGGTCCTCTGGCAGGCTGAGCTTAGTGAAGAAGGCTCCTGTGGCTATAGTAGATCCCAGTGTATTTGGAGCTCCTTGCCTTTAACAACTATTTAAGCTTTAATTTCCTTCAATCGATACAAAATCTGCCATAATAATAAAAAAAGAAGACCCTTAACAAGCAAGCAATCTTTCCCTACACCTGCAACACACATACTAACATGTAAATTAACAATGTTTAAAAAAAGGTAAATTCAGCTTTCAATGTCATAGTGATCTGGTCATGCCCTGAAAATCAATCACAGAAGCAAAGAAGAAAGTACTGCTTCTGTCCAAAAGAGTTTATGATGCCAGTATAAAAGTTAGAAATATGGGATAGTCACAGGTGGGAAGAATAAGGAAACAATGAGGCTACCTCAGTGGCTGTGAAATGTCTAAAATATGAGATAAATTTTGCTGCTTCATTTGGTCTTTCTCCCTGCATGTCTGATTGTGCAGAAGTTCTGTTTTGATAATGTTCACGCTCAAATTTTTTATAAAAGAGAGTTAATTAAATCACCCTGAGCACAAAAGTGTCCAGGATGAAAATGATTTATTGTAAGGATTGCAACTGTTCTGATGGTAGCTCAAGAGTTAAGATGATTCTTTTCTTGCACAAAACTTCTTGAAGAGCAAGCAGCTACCTCTGAGTGATCTTCTGATATCCGATTATTTATCCACAGGTCACATAAATTCCTATTGCTAAGCAGGTTACTTTTATGTACTACTGTTGAAATCTGAATACAACTGCTTTTCAAGTTTCATCTAATTTTTCAAGACTGTCTTTCAGAGGAAATGGAACCTAATGTGATTTAACTGTTGGAGGAGGTAGAGGGGGGTTAAATTCAGTCAATTTATGTTCATTATAAACAATTCCAAATTCCTAGCTAGTATGGTATGACTAACATATGTCACATACTACAGCATGTCTGGTGTACCCTTTAACATTTTAACAGTCCATCAGACATTAATGTGACTTAAACATCAAAAACAGGTTCATTTTGCCATTAATATCCTGAAACAAGAACATCTAATATACACATCCTGAGATTTAATCTGTAAACATAACCAAAAATGTCTGGATGAAGGGGGCTTGTTTATATTTCAGTAGTGCTACTTCCATGAAGCATGTGTCTGCTATCTTTAGTGTGCAACTCTAGCATCCTACCATTGAGAGACCCCTCGTCTTTGATACCGTTAGGGAGACTTATAAGTCTTCTGCTGACAAACCAGTCCCTTTGTAGATGCCCTAAAGTTAAAGCTACTGATAAACATAACTTGTCTTATACAGAAGGGAAGAATTTTAAAACCACTTCAAACATGCTCAAGATTTCCCTATTCATTTTTCCACTGTGTGAAAGCAGGTTCTGAAGTGACCAGGAGTTAAGCGGACGTGCTTCTCTTTACTGAAATAATGACTTGTTTAATAAACAAGAAAGGAGAAGGAAAAATGTGTCAGTGCATGAAGTGACAAAATAAGATCTGAGAAAAACTTAATAAAATGCAAATGAACTTTCAGTTCCATCAAATCCCTCTGTTTATTTGTTCTATCATTATTCAAATACTTGGTTCTTGCATTGATGAATGCTCAAGGAGGTACTTTTCTTAGGAATTAGCATAGGACAAAGCATATGTGCATTTACTCTCCAAACACACTGTATCTATCAACTGTGTTAGGAGTGAGGGAAGCCACCACAGTCAGGAAGATAATGAAAAAAGAGAAGGAAAAAAAAAATGGAATAGTTATATCCTTTGATATCTGCAAGATTGTTTAATCCAGCTCTTACGCAGATAAAACCACAATGTAATTGCAATGGAGTGAATTGCATTAGCAACTATGGCCTTGGAAAACCAGCCAGATACATTCAAGGTCTGAAGCACAGATGAATATTCCATGTCTTAAATCAATCGTTGAACCAGTGGACTTTGTCAACAGCATGAATTTTTTGAAGAAAAATGCAGATTCATCTGAACTTTTTACACCAGTGCATGTGTTTCCATTAAATTTTTTGTCAGGACTGTTTTGCAAGCTGAGGCTGGAATTTCTCATCAAAACCAGGCAGAGAAAATCCCTTCTCAAAATAGCTAATGGCATGGAAAACTCCTTTGGCGTAGGAGAACAAGAGCAAGGACTTCAGTATGGTCTCCTGAGCAATCTTATTTCAGTATGTGAAACAGAGCCAGCACAAACCTGAGCATGGGCAGATGGTTGTCTGTACAGTTAAATTGTTAGCATGGTCCTTGGCAATAGTTTGGCCTGGGCTAACTGCCTCTCTCCCAGAAATGTCCCAGCACAGCTGAGGGGATAGTTTGAGCCAGTATAGATGCAGTCAGCATGTTTTTGGGGGGTAAAAGCAATTAACTGTGTCAACACAAGCCGTGCGAGCTGGCCTCAGGTCAGACAGCAGTCCCTGGGCAATTTCATTACTAGTGCAGCTGCAATACAGTAGTCCCTGTGAGCACATGGGGGAGTTATAAGATACTAAGGGAAAAGACTTTTTCACATGCATTTTTGCTGCGGATTTTTCTGGAATGGTCTCAGCTTTGTCCCAGCACAGACTGAAAATGTTTTCTGAAACCATGACTTTTTGGCAAAATGAAATTCTTGTTTTCTGGGCAACTCTAGTACCAATTTGACACTATTGACATAAAAATGAACAGAATGTTTATTAGTTAAACCCCTAGTGTGGGTACAGTTTTGCGGATAAAAGAATAGTTTATACATATTTCTCTTCCTGTAGTGCTGCAACATTAGGGGGTTCATTCAAATTTCTCACTCAGATTCTACATTAACTATTTTTCAATATCCTCTTTCAACAAATGTAGCATGAGAAAAAAACAGGAACAAAGAGAGACTAAGATATGAATGAACACAGGCAGCATATTTAAATACCTCTGTATTCTGAACATACACAACATTCAAGTCATATACATTGCTCTGACGAGGTCTTAGTTGTTGATAAAATTTAGGGCATAATGGGGACATTGATAATTTACTTTAGGGGATATTGCTTTACTCCTCTGTACCATGAAAGCTGTGTGCATAGCTTTGAAACATGTGCATTCATCTTTCTGTGTGTAGATGTCTGAGTTTGTCAGCTGAGGACACGGAGGATCCACTTCCAGATAGATGTCAAAAATACCAGATCTACTTCAGTCCATGTACTGTAAGAGCAGTTTAGAAAATGTCCGCGCATCCGCATGTCTACACTCAAAACTCTTTGAGGTTAGATGGGATTTCTTGCAGCCCGTCATGTTTCTAAACTAGAACAATTACCTTTCCAGTAAAGATCTGTGGATACACTCTCTGAAATTTTCAGTCTTTGTGTATGCAGGTTTCTTTTTTCAGAGATAAATCCTGGAAACTGAGAAATGCGACAATGGGAAGTAGAGGGGAGTGTTTTGAAGGAGAATCAACAATTTGTAAGGATGTAGATGTATACTCAGTTGAGGTAACATGATGTTCTTATCTAGGAGCATTTCTAGAAGTGAAGTGAACAATTTAATAAACCTGAGAGACTTTTAGCAATTAGTGATGAGACCCTCCTGCACGAGTGCATCCAGACTTTTTCATCATCACCAAGTTTCACTTTGAAATGAATTTTCTTGCAGCCTTGATTCTTCTAAGTACCCATTAGATATTCTTATATTTACTGATTTCACTTGCAGAGCTGTGTAACTGTTTTCCATTCTATGGGGGAAAGATGGTGTTTTCTTCAATTTTCAGTTCCTGGAGACATGTTGCTCTGCTTTATCTTCCAAGGAGCAGTAGCTGTCATCCCCATCTTATGAGAGGAAATAAGAAATATGAATATTGATGCAAATAGCATTCATTATATTCTTGCTCTCTCACACTTTTAAAGCTAATTGCATGATGAGAAGTTGACTCATGTTCATTGAACACTTGGGCTTAAAAATACACAGTTACCGATACTTCCAACAAGCTAATGTCTTTCTCTTTTAATAAGTTCAATAAAAGTTAGTCACCGTGACTTTGTGTTAACATTAAATTTCTAAACAATAGTCCATGCAGAAATCAGGTCCTCCACAGGGAATAGCTATTGTGAACCATATTTCTTTCCTTTCATTTTAGATTACTTGTGTTTTGCCTTACAGCCAAAATGAAACCTAGTTTCTCTCCTTTGACCACATCTCAATGTGGATAGTACGAAGCACTAAGAGCTTTCCATTGCTGTGGTGTATGCTGTTAATTGCTAACATATTCTGCCACATCATTTTTCACAGTATTGGAACTTTTTAACTATACCACAACTCAACAAATATTAACAGGACCAGACATGTCTTGGAAGATGGTACTGCTAGTATTTCCTTCCTCCTTTGGTTCCCACTGAGCAGATGTAAATCACTTTGGGACTGTGTTTCAATTCTGAAACCTGTTTCAGTTTTGCTCAAACCTAATTGGAGGTCATGTGGAGTTTTCTTTCTTCCTCAAAAACAGGGAAAAAAAAGCAGTCTTTGAGCTTTAATTGCCAAGAAGCTCTCCCCCACAGAATCCACTTAGGCAGATATCTTGTAGGAAATACATGAAAAAACACAGCCCCCAGTTTTTACTAAAAAATGAGACAAAATTGTAACTGGCAAATACTTAGCCTCTCAAGACCCTGACCACATGGCCTGCTCTTGTTCCCTTTGGCAGTTACTCTCTCCAGCTCTCCTCAGGTCCTGGGCTGTCTTGGGTGATGCATTCTGCACTGAGCCTGCAGAGCAGGGCATGATCCTCAGTAGGGCCCTTGAGTACTACTAAGATTCAAACAAATGATTAATAAAGAGCAGATCCCAGGCTGTAAATTGCATTTCATTCACACCATTCAGACCTCGCTCCCACAAAAGGAGCTTGTCTACATTCATTTGGTGCAAAATGAGGGACGGACTCAGGTTTCGTGAGTCTAAAACCAGAGTTTTCTTCCTCCATTGGGGAATCTAAGTTTTCTTTTGAATAGAAATTTAGATTAAATAAAAAATACATTGCTGCTTTCACAACCTTCTTGGCTAGAAGCCAGGGGGTCCTCCTCTGTAATTCTGCTTATTCTTTGCAGGTGGTTTCTGAACATTTATGTTGCCCTGAGCGAGTGACTGAATAAAAGTCTATTTTTCAAAATGCAAAGTGGGAACAGTACTGCTTGTGACCAGTGATTGGGCTGCCTAACATCTCCACCAGTGCATACATACTATTTTGCAACTTGATGTGACTGAAATAGGATTTTCATTTTATTTCTTCATTGAGAACAGAAAAATACATGTAAATACATATCATGTTACTAGTTGAATTAGTTTCTTAACCAGAGAAAAAAGTCTGGGGCAAAACCAACCAAACAAACAAATAAACAAACAAAAGTCCAGTACAGTCACTGCTGCCTCAGGAAAACAGGCTTTGACTCATTTCCCAATTTTTCTCTAAAAGAACTGTAGCAGAACATCAGTGGTATGTAGGACTAGGGGAAAGAGACTTGAAAGAGAAAAAGAAAGGTTTTAGCAGTTGCTTTTTCTTTGGTATAAAACCAACCATGTTTAGTTTGGGGATTTTTGTTTTAAATTGGAAATGTGCTATTTAACAGTCCTATATTTATTTATCTCTTGAAAAATGTAAGTATTGACTATAAAGTGACCCAAATACACTTTTCTTCAGCTGTGTGTATATTCAGCTTCATTCTCTTGCATCTTTTCAGGGCTTTGGAAGATGACTTTATTTGAAGCAGAACAGTGTCCTAATTTTATCACTGCTAATACAGTATTGGGTATGCAATATTAGGGTATGCATCCAGCATTGAATTGCTTGGATATCGGGACTTTTCTTCAGGCTGCAGGTTTTTAGGCACTGGTGAAAAAGGAGTAAGAAAGCTTTTTCTGTCAGCTTGCAATGTAATGTTTTCAAACATTGGGCAATTTTATCCAAAATGAAAGCATGACTTCTTTCAACATCACAGCTAAGTTGTGTAATACACCACCTTTCTGTAATGTGTTTCTAAGAGATAAGTCTTGCTTGCTGTGCAACTTTAGGCAGCAATGAAGTTCTTTTTTGGTTTTATAAAGTTGGCTTTTAAAAACATAGCTGGCCAGAAAACAAGAATATTATTTCAGTTTAAAAAAAAAAAAATCAAGGTTTTCACATTCATTTTTATCCTGGTGGAGAAGGAAACCCAAGGAGTGTACTTTTTTTCCTCCTATTGAGAGATACTAGAATAATTGACAGCATTGGAATTCTAGTATGCAGGCAGAATTAAGGAGAAAATTCTTGCCTTGCATTGAGCTGCTGGCTTTTTCAGTATAGATCTCATAGACCTTTTACTGGATTTGAGCACAAAACTCACCCTTGACATTTATAAAGCCTGCCAGTGAAAATTACTTGGAAATAATAAACATATTCTTGTGAAGTTTCAGGTTTGACAGATCACTATTCATAAGAAAAAGAAATCAACTCAATTCCCTGCTTTGCAAGATTATACATAAAGAAAAATGCATAATAAGACTGTTTTTGAAATAAATTACATTGAGGTCAGAATTTAGAGATTCAGGGTGAAGATTCAGCTTCTTTTCATATTGTACTAATTTACAACACACTGGGACAAAATGTTACCATAGCAAATTTCACCAGCACTTTTGAGTGCATGAAGTACATAGAAACAATAAAACCCTTATGATTATCATCTCTTCAGAAATGAATTTAACCTTTAAAAAGCTAAAATACAAGCTCACACATTCAGCTGCTATAATTTCCTTTAGCCCCATCTCAGTTTTCAGTGCTGGTAATACCATGCTTGTGGATACGAACAAGCATGATCAGAACAATCTTCCACACCAGAGTTTTTGGTGCAGAAAATGAACAAATACGGTCTAAGGCAGAAGTGGAGCACACTTGACCCAGATTGCCTGAACTCCTGGGATCCATGGCATTGCCAGGAAGGGTCGGAGGAGTGCCAGACTGAAAGCTGTGTCCCAAGGGCTGAGAAGGCACGAGGGGTGCAGCAGGTTGGCAGACACAGGTTCATTCTTCCATGTGATAGCCCAACACAAAGGACTCCAGTCCTGGTGTTTGAAAGTGGCATTGCCACACTAGTGTAGGAACAGAGACAGCTTTACTCCTAATGATCCCAGTGTGAAAGCAAAGAAACGTGAAATGGGCTTATTTGGTAGCATGCCAGCGTGAAGGTAGAAATACCAGCTCTTGCCAAGTGAGAAGGATGAGGTCAGCAGAGAGAGTATTTTGTTTCTAACTTTAGTAGATACTGCAAATAATGGAAGGAGGGAAGGGGGCTGGCTTTTATTTTAAATAGAAAACTCTTTAGCATGCAGTTTACTCTATTGTAGCATTTGCACTTAACATAGGCCAGCTTTATTTTATTTATTTATACATGTTAGCTCAGTTTCAGATGGGGTGAGTGAGCCCTTAAAACTATACCCTCTAGGTTCATGATATACATCAGAGCTGTATAAATCTCCTAGGAGACTTAAACAAAGAGAACCTAAAAAAGATGTTCCTTATTTTGCTGCAGTTCTGCCCATGATTAATGGAAGTCTCTGATGATGACTGCAACTCAGTATATTTCTTGGCACTGTCACTGTGTTTTCCTTTCTTCTCAGCTAGGTCAAGTCATAGTGACTATAAAAAGTAGAAGCACAAGATTTCTCTTGACAGATCATAATATAAGAGAGGGCCTGCTGCTGTACAGGGTGTTGTTTTGTACATAACTGTGGGTGTTTGTGAGGACATGGTAGAGATTAGAACATGATAACTAGCAAAGAGAACAAGGATTCGGATGAACTTTTGCAAAAGGAACCCTGCCCCATTTCTGCACCAGCAACATTTCCTGTGAATGGCTCTTTGTACGTTTGTTTGTACCTTTGCTAAAGAGGGCTTTATTTTGCTTTTCAGGTTTACAATCACCCAGTTTCTGTTTGGACTGCAGCATCCAGGGTGCCTTCTCTAGCTCCAAAGTCAAGCATGCTGAGTGCAGCTCAGGAGGCAAAGCTGCTGCGGCATTTCAACTTCTACAAGCTCTGCCAATTTTCTACTGTACTGACCTGTCAGAGCCTGGCTTCTCTCTAGGTATCATAAAATGGCCAGGGGACACCCCCTGGTCAGCTCACTTGAGAAGCAATGAATATTTTACCTCAGAAGCTACAGAGGAGAGGCCATATATGAAAAACCATGTACATAATTGTAGCAAGACACAGATTTTCCTAACTTTCCTGGAGCTTTGCTATCTTATACCAGTAACTACCTTGAGGGAATTTTGCAGAAATTTTTTGATAATACCGTGTACTTTAGTGCTTTTTGGTGCTTTGGCTTTGCTGCAGGACATATTTTGCACACAGTGACCACCAAAGACTAGAGTGTGGATTAAGTCATGTCTTCAGGCCCCATATAACTTGGGGAAAATAGAATTAAATCTTGAAGAAAACAACAACTCTTACAGATTTCTCCTCATTTTTGAAAATTTGTTTAAAAAAAAAAAGATTGTGACTAATAGGTAGCTCAGGGCATTTCAATGATACAGAGGCTCTTATAGCTTCATGAGTAAGAGGAATCAGCATGTCCTTTCAGTACAGACCACATATCTGGGAATTTTCAGGATGTTGTAAATCACTCAGATCTGATCCCTCATGTTAAAAAGTGGTGGTGGTGGTATAGACAATTTTCTTTGTCTTAGCCTCTTTGAGCCTCGGTAATCCAATTATCATTGTCTTTATAACAAGATTTATTTTACAAATATCTGATAACTTCATATTTAAACTCAAATTGATTATATAAGTGAATGTGCCTTGTAACAGAGACCACAAAATACAGCAAGGCATTGGAGCAAGAGATCAGCAGTCAGCCATTGCCAGCTTCTTGTGATCAAAATCTATGGTCATGCTTGAGAGCTGCATTAAATAAGTAGCATTTTTTATTTCATTGCCAATGGTTTTTGTTAAAATACACATTTGTCTGTACCTATATGGCCCAATTCTATTGTCTTTTTATTTGGTTGAACTGCCTTAATGCATATTTACCCTGCTAGATAATAAAGAATGAGCTGGAGAGCAAGGTGTCATCTCATGGAGAATATCAGTGATGAATATCCTTCTGAATAAAGGATGCTAAATTCAGATTATGGAAGCACCAGCTTTTGTAATCAAACAAAAGATTGTACTACGCTTTTAGGTTTTGTGCTAACAGATTTCTCTAATTCTTTTCTTGTGACAAACCAATGGCTTGAAAAATTCTCCTCTTTTCTTTTTTTAAGCAGAACATGATAAACAAACGGCTGTTTTTAAATTTAGACGGCCTTGGGGTAGATGTGAGAATAAGCTGTGAATTAAGCATCCCTTGACAGATGGAAGTTTGCAAAGTGAGAAAAACCAGACTGACCTTTAGTGTGGTGCTGACAAGTGAAGGATTACACCATCTTTGGTATTAGGAGCCACATGTTATGTGTACCTCATCAGAGGGGCACATGTACACAGGAAACCCACTGTTCCCTTCCATTTATTAATAGTAATACTTGCCACAGTCAAAATATTTGGTACATTTAGCACTTTGAAGGATTAAGGAGCCAATCCCATTAATACTGAACACAGGAAATTACTAACTCTCAGGGCAGCACCAGGTATCACAGATGCCATTTAAAAAAAAAACCTCTGGTTGTGTGATTTGGTCGGACTTGTGGCTCCAGTCATACACCTGTGTGTGAGGGCACAGCAGGGATGGGGGCTCCATAGGGTGAGGACTGGTAGTGGCAGGGTCTCCCTGGAGCAACAGGGCAGGACCTGGCAGCCTGTCCCTTCCCACCCTCCATCCAGGAGCAGGGCAGCCAGGGGCACTGAGTCTGGTGGTAGCTGGAGAGTGGCAGTGCTTCTGCAGCTTTGCTGGGGCAGGGGCTGATGACCCCAAGGAGGATGAAATGAGGTCCTGGGACGTGGGAAGGGTGGGAGGAGGACCTGGTGAGGGGACCAGGTCCCAGATGATCACTGGTAGTACAAGTTAAGATAATACAACTATCCTTCAGGAACAAGGAGGACAAGAAGTTTATTTATTTAATTACTTATTAATTCATTGAAGTCCTGTCTTTGGAAAGTGTATTAAACTGTGTGGTTTAAACACTGATGTCTAACAGCACCAGGAACAGAGGAACTGTGGATCCCTCTGTATGAAAATGTGCACACACTCTTGAAACCTTGCATCTGAAAAACCACGTGTGGCACGGCCTGTGCCTCCCTTCAGCCTGGTGGCTCAGATCCACAGTCAGCCACAGCCCCCAGCTCTGAGAAAGTCATCTTCTCTGTGAAGAGGTTCATGGTTCCAAAGGGATTAAAGGTTCCTTCTGCAGCCCCAGTAGCTTCCTTTCAGAGGCACACAGAGGCATAAAAACTGGCATAAGCAAATCTGATTTTGCTTAAATTTCAAGTGAAGGTTGATTCTCAGACCTGAAAAGAATTCTTGAATATCTCCATTTTTACAACAAAAAACCCAAACCAAATGCATACAGCATTAGAGAAAAATCCTCTGAAAAGTCAGCAGTAACATCCCCAAAGACATTAAAGAGAGGAAAACCAATACTTTGAAGATATTCCTCATCATTTTAGCAATAGTTTTTACCATGAAAAACTTTTCCCTTTCAAATCTTTCCTTCTTTAACTCTTCTTATTATGCTAAATATTCTTTCACATTTCCAATCTCATTTTACATGCAAAGACTGTTCATGTATCTTTTCATCTAAGTGGACTTGAGAGTTGCAGCCCTAGGAGGCTGACAAGTTAGATTAGCAGAGACACTTTACTGCCACAGCTACAATAAATTCCTTTCTCGTTTTAGAAATGTCCCTCTGATCCAGGCATTTTACAAATGATAGCTATGGACATGGTGTTAAAGAACGTTTTTTGGCCTTATGAATTTTGGAGGGAGACACACATTCTTTTTTTCAAGGAGAAATTGGAAACAGAAGTGCCAAGGCAAGATGCCCCTATTTGTTTCATTCAGTTGATATGAATATAATGAGGATTCTCCATCCCAGGCTTCTTCCTTGTAAGAAAGGTATTTTGCTCTTGCAATTCACTTTTTCCATCCTGAACCACTGTAGACCTGCTCAGTTCTTTCACACAGAGCCTCTTCTGCGGAATTCTGCAGTGCTTCAATAGTCCTGTAGCATGAAATAATTTATCCCAAAAAAATGAGTGGTGTTACTGCAGATGTAGGCACAGTGGTCTTTGCTCTGACATAAGTGCTTTGCAATGACTGTGTCACAGCTATAACTGTCTTATAGGCATCAGAAGGTGCTGAGATATAGGAACAGGCAGTGTAGATGTTCTCTAGGAAACCCAAGGACATTCAAAAATACTTGAAAAAAATATGTTCAATGTTTCCTCTGGAACCATCCCATTAAAATAGAGGAAAAATTCATTTGGCCATCTCAGGCAAGGGTCAATTTTAAACACTTAAACATACCATTAGGGTGCAGTTCCAGTTAAAGAGCCCCACGGACCACTTCAGTTGCATAAATATAACTGCCATTTGAGGAAATCCCAGAAACCCTTACAGAGCTGGCATATATGATATGGGATGTACAGGGGGCCTACATATTCAGCAACTGAAGCTGGAAGCCAGTGGGAAATGTTAGGGCATATGAAATGGTAACAGACACCTACGTGTAAGGAACTGAACCTTTCCAGGAATCTCAAGTGTCTCCATTGATGATATCAAGTAGACTTCCACAGAGACATTTACACTGAGGTGACTCGGACGATGAGCTGAATTTTGCCCACCTCGTTTCTTCTGCTGCCAGCCTTCTCTCTGAAGGTAATCTATTGCAATACGGTTGTGGGGACTAAGATAAAAACCTATGCTAGTACACAAAATTTGAGTTTCCTTGGTGACTGGAGTAATGGGGATTGAAATATAAGGGCTCTGTTTTCCTGTGCTTCAGCTCAGCATGATTTTGGTGAATGAAAGCTGCCATGGGGCTCTCAAGCAGAGCTCCCTACTCTGTGATTTGTACTGGGACTCATGTGTTGCTCTGGTTTCCTCCTGCTATTTTGAATTCTGCAGGCCTGCGTGTCAGATGAGCACAGCCAGCAGCGTTTTCCCCCTCCCTGTGACATTGTCCCTGTGCCAGGACCACGCGAGGTAGGAGCATGGGGTGGCAGCCCAGGAACCAAGGAAGTATCTGTGCTGCCTTTGTGTGCACTGAGAGCTCCCACACTGTGAGGAACTCTCTGTTGGACTCATCTGGCTGAAGTCCAGAACCTTTGAATGGTTCCAGTAACTCACAGGAGTTGGAACACACTGGGGAATCTGGCCAAAGCTGCTCAGGGTTTGTGGTTGAATGGGCTAAGTTGGGCTAGGGAGTGAGTGCTTGCTCTAACTGATTGCTTAATTTCAAAACCATCATTTTTAACAGAAATACAGCTTCAATTAACACTTTTTTTTTTCTTCTTCTATTTAAACAGAAGTCCGTACTGTACAAACCATGAGGACTTTTTGGCAGGTTAGCCTACATAGGCTCCTTAGCCTAAGATGACACTGTAATCAGAAAAACATACATGAAACCATCTATAAATCCCTTCATGCCTTAAAAAATATTTAAAATTCTCCAGAATGTGAAGTTCTGTTCTGAACAAAGACCTTGAGGCTCTTGTATGTGAACACAACATTTTCTGTGTCTACCTCCAATTTGTAGAATCATATCATAGAATGGTCTGCGTTGGAATGGTTTTTAAAGACCGTTTAGTTTCAAATCTTTCCAATGGCAGGGACACCTTTCACTAGACGAGGTTGCTCAGAGCTCCATCCAACCTGGCCTTGAACACTTCCAGGGTTGTGGATCCATGGCTTCTTTGGGCAAGTTGTTCCAGTACCTCCCCACCCTCACAGCAAAGAATTTCTTTCTATTGTCTAATCTAAACGTGACCTCTTGCAGTTTAAAGCCTTTCCTCTGTGTCCCTTCACTACAGGCCCTTGCAAAAAGTCCCTTCTCCATCTGTCATTTTGCCCCACAGGGGTCTCAATTGCTCTCATTGCTCCTTCTCTTCAGGAAAGAATACACCTGTTCTGGTTTTAAGCAGCCCTGGAAATAAGGAGTTTTGGAGTCTTTATTTCTTTTGATCCTGGAATTTTTGAGCCAGGTTTCATTCTGGTCTCCTATCATCTGTGTCCAGTTTCTTCTAAATGCACTGCTTGTGAAAAGGAGAGCCATGATCATTAACAGGTCAGAAGGTAAAGCAAGGTGAGTTAACTTCACTAAAACTGTTTATCACCAGGTTGAAGGGCAGACCTCAACAAAAAGCGTGGGAAAGATTTCTTCCCTCAGGTCCAAATAGATTGGAGACTTGTTTCCTTCCTTAGCTCTGCATTACAGTTTAGGTAGGCAGGGTTACCAAATTAATCTCCAGCATTTCCTACCCAGAAATAATGCTCATGCAGTGCCCAGACCATGTGTGGATATGCAGAAAATCTGATATAATTGGGTTTACTACACACACCCCTCCAAGAAATGCACACATCTGAATGTCTTGCATGTGATCTGGGATTGAATTCTACCAGCACAGGAGATTTGACTAGCAGGAGGATTCAAGCAAGTCTCAGAAGCTTGAAATATCTCTCAGAGGAATTTTTTGAGCAGAAAAAAGTTAGATGCCTCTAGGGAAATCCAGGTATAGAGTAAACCCTGCACACACATGAGCTCCAAGAACAAAAACATACCAGCATTGATAAGGCAGTAAATGAGAGCCTACAGGGATGAGTGCAGCCAGTCCGTGGTCTGACAGAAGAACAAGGCCTGAGTCTGCCATTCCAACAGATGTGGGAACAGCTTTCTTTCCTGAGATATCCAGGTGTTGCCCATTCACAAACCCGTATCTTTTTCCATGGGAGAATAATTGTGTCCTCAGGTGTGGTGGCTGCCTCCTGTACTTGTGACCACTCTAAGAATCAGCCTATCCTTAAAATCAGCTGTTATTTGGACCCTTTCTAATAGGTACAGAGTTCATTTTTGTGTCTCTGGGTATTGTTTTGGGTCCACAAAACAGAAAACAATATGATCATTTTGAAAGGCAGGGGAGTTCTGTGCAGAATTAATGTACAAAAAATGCACATACATGATTGTATAATTACATCCTGCCTTTCATTCTGATCGCTAAGCATTCAGTATTCTTTTCAGGAAATTAATAACTTTACAAAGCAGCTGTTCCATCCACCAGCTTTAAAAAATAATATTGCTGTTGTAAACCATGGATTACTCTTTCTGATACAGGTAATCCTCTTAAAATTGACCATTCTGTAGTTTAATGAAATTATCTTTCTTGCAATGTGTTTTGAGCTAAGAACCAAATAGTTAAACATCCATAACACACCTATAATTTTGGAAAAAGTAGTAAGAAATTTTGAAAAAATGAAGATACCTGCAAGTAGTTTTCCTTAGCCATAACAATATAATTTGGATGTTTGAGAGTTAAAGGCATATCCCAGCATATTCTGTCCTTCACGTTAACTCTGTAAGGAATCACACATTAACAACTACATTAAAACCTACCCATTTGTATTTTAAAGCCTTGTCACCAATGGGAATATTACTTTTCCCATGCTACAGTGTTTTACAGAGGCAAATTAGTCATTTAGTAAAGCTAAATGGGAATTGTTCAGCAAAATGTTTTGTGTTGGAAAGTGCTGGTTTGTCAAAACATAATCCTTCCATGGGGACAGTGAGAGGAACCAAGGTTAAAAATTCTGCTGAAAACATCCTCAGCTCTGAGAATCATCTGTCCTGTGATTGCAGCACTCACCTGAATAGCCTGAGCTCAATATGTCTCCACTCACAGGGACTTCGTGAGCAGGGCCTCAGAGCTGATTGTCACATGTATCAATGTGTCATGTCACAATATACCTGGGTAGCGGGGCTACCCAGAACTGTACTCATGTTCTTCTCTTTTCTGTGTAACAGTTCTGTGAAAAACATCACCTGAGAAGGTTTTCATTTATCTCACAGTGAAAAGAGGGTATTTTCTTCTTTTTTGCTACAAAATACCCTCACGGCAGGGTACCCTATCTGGTTCTAACAGCACTCTCTGGCTGTTGAGTAAAAATTGGCGTTTGAGATTGCTCTTGGCTCTAAACTTTTTGAAGGGTGAATTAACGTATGGATAGGAAAGTATCAGGTTTCGTGGGATCTGGTTTCAGAAAATTTCGCAGGTCTCCCATATGCTTTCATAATTAAACTACTAAGGGAAATTCTATGCTAGTGCAACTGACGGGAGTCTATGGTTTATTGCTCTTTGCACATGTCATATTCCTGGTGGGAAATGGCAGGCAGTAGGATGGTATCTGGCTCAAAAGTACATTGATAAACTCAAACATGATGCTTATTTCTGCCACATTTTTGTATACATAAGACTCATACCTGTTCCTATTTAAGTAAATCCTTTACACATTTTCATAGTAAAGAATCTTGAAACAAAAGCCAACAATCAAGCCCATGCAAGTATTTGGAAAGGTTAGTCAATTTTCCACTGTTATCAAATCTCTTTTCTTGAAAAGCTGTGTAAACAAATGCTATTTTGGAAACTCTTAGCAAATGCCTAACATTTGCATTCGTTCAAGTTTATTTTTATTCAAAAACCTCTCCTAGGTTATTGTTGTGTCTGATTCTTTTACATGTTCAAACTTGCTTGTCAGGAGCATTTCAGTTTTCACTTTTACTGCTTTGTGGCCTTTTATACCCTTAAATCCCTTACCTAAGTGCTCCTGAAGACCATGACAAATAAGGCACAACCTTGGCTTTTGAAGGCAGAATGAAGAAAAAAACTTGGTGGCTTTTCTGAACTTCTTTAAAAGGATCACTCCAGCAAGAGCCCTGCATAACTCTCTGACTGCTGAAGGTTTGGTGTGACAGTCAATGATTTATGGTGAAAACGGTGATAGGACAATTTTTGCAAACAGTTCAGCAATGGTCTCACTTTATTCCCAAAAAATGTTATTATTGGCTGCACTGCTAAGTGTGTTCAATACCAGGACTGATTTCTGGCCCTCAGTCCAAGTGGTGAAGGGTGGTTTGTGTCTATGCTGCTCAGACTCAGCACAGATTGTCTGCACCAGTGCTATGTAGTACATGGTCCTGGACCTCTGCTGGGCCCCATGCAATCCCCCAGTGAACTCAAATCATAACAATCTTTTTTGAGTATGGTTCTTAGTTCAGTTCACAGTGTCAGGAATAGTGAGGACTGTGTTACAGCCTGACAGAATTGTGTTTTCTTAGCATGAAACAGAAAGTGTGAACTGTGTGAACTGAGCTGTGGGGCAAGGGCATGTTTGAGGATGTAAAACCTGGTACAATGTGTTACAGGACTATGCGAGATGAGCAGAGCCAAACCTAATGGGACTTCCTCATCATGACCTTTTGGAAGTGGCTCCCAAAGCTAACCATCCCAAAAACTGCATGAGAATTTTTTTTCCCCATGACAGTTGTTTCACTTCAGAGGAGAACTTGTGAGAAAATTAGCAACACAATATGGATCTCCAGGAGACAAGGATCAATGAGTTAGCTGGGGACCTAAATTAAGTGATGATTTAGACAGATCAGCAACTTCCGTAAGAGTTAGGATGGGGCAACGCTGAGTAAAGCAGAAAATTCTGCTTCATATTTTTATTAAGTTTGATATTTAGAGTTTAGTAAAAGGCCAGTCTTCAGCCAGGTCACTGAGAACTTTGGTGAGGTAAAGGACCATTGGGGCAGGACTCCAGAAGAATAGCCATGTGAAAATGAACTAATGACATTTAAGGTTGTTCAGAAGAATTCACTTTTCTATGCAGCTGATTTCAGAAACATGCTGTGGATAATCTAGTTAAAAATACAGAGACATTTAAACACTCCTGATGGAAGCACAGGATTTTTCCTGAAGATTAATGACTGTTTGGGAGAAGCTGTGGCTTGAAATTCAGCTGAGAGCCATTAGCCTCAGCTAGCCATCAATCCTCCAGCAAGGTTTGGTGCCAGAGTCATTATTACAATTAGGAGTTTAAAATGTATAGGTGTAGTGTATTTTCTGTGCAAGATGAAGATGCCATTTTGACAGGACTCTTCTGGACAATTGTGCTTTTGGCTAGATGAATGGCTTGGGGTCTCTCAGGGGTATTCTAATACTTTAAAATAATTTCAAATCTCAGTTATGCAGCACCCTGGAAGATCAGTTGTGAACATCAGACCCGGTCATGCAAACATGTCAAGCAAATAACACCTCGTAAATAGAATGGCCACTTTGTCTCTGTCTCATCAGTCGGGCGGTGCTGGATATTAGAGCTTTGTTAGGCAGTCATTAGCTTCAGCATAATTAAAAACCCAGGATCCAGCTGTTAATAATTGACTGAAGGAAAACTGTACGGAGAATACCGGATTTGGAGTATTTGCTGGTAGTGATTAAGGGCTTATTACTACACTCAATAAAGCCAGTGATAGATGCCATGTTGGAGTCAATGGAAGTAAGAATGAGCACTTTTGGTCCTTTTCACTGATGTAGAACACGAAGTAGAAGGGTCATATCTTTTCATAGGTCAGCAGAAACTTTTCTCTACTGCCTTTTGGACTGTTTCAATCATACTGACAAAGTCCTATCTAGCTATTTTTTAGTTATGATTGTCAGTTCTCGCTTCATGGATTTCATAAATAAGGATAAATAGACCTATCCAACTTTACTTCCTGTACGTAGGAAGTTATTTGGCTTTCTGTTGATACTGAGCTAAAGGATGAATCTTCAACTAATGTGTGCTTTACACTTCTGTGCTGTGAGGCCATCAAGAGGTGGAAAATCTACCACCTTCCTTGGTGTTTCTTTTCATTCATTTATTACCTCATTGGAAACATGTGTCCCTCCTGTTTCTGAATTAGACTGATCTGGCTTCATCGACAAGCCTGTTCTTGTAGTTAATAATCCAGCTTTTCCTAGTAATTATTATTTGACATTTCTTTCCCAATCTTGCACTGTAATTAAGTTAACTTCTCATCTTACTGATAGCCAGCAAAACCCAATTCCTTTAATCTCTGCATTGAGTCACCTGAGATACGTAGAAAAATAGAAGCACTTTATGCTGTAGAGATGTAACAGCCACATTAGCCATGTGGAATTTCATACTCTGTTGGTTTTCCATCAGGACAAATAATCTTACAGGACTCATTTCTTTCCAGGATAGCAAAGGCAAACCTGCCATTCCTTGTTCTTCAATGCATAGCTTCATGTTTGAGTGTACTGACTATTTTGCTTAATCGGTCCACAACATTTTGCCATTAATTTTACTCTGCCAATCTGTGTGTCATCTGCTAATTTTATTCATAGTAGAGCTGGTCAGAAAATTCCAGTTCGGCAATATTTCATAAAAAAATCTGGTTCATAAATCTAAATTATTTGAATCTAAACGTCCTGCATTCAATGAACTTTTCCCAACAGGTTTTCCCTGAGACTGAGGACCCTGACAAAGGCTGGATTTTATAGACTTTAATCACTATCCCAGAAAATTGAGTAATAAACACTGTTTTTTAAAAGTTGGGTTACTTTGGAGATTTGAGATAACTTTGGGACTGATTCAAAGTCCATTAAAGTCAGTGAGAATCTATGTATGGACTTAATTTGCCATTGGAAAGGTCTTTTTTTGTGTAATGTTCAGGTTTATTTATTTTCTTTATACACACATAGTTTCCTTTTTACTAAAAAATTCCTTATTAAAAAAAATAGTATACCATCAGCAAAATCCCACAGCTACATTTAAAAATTATCTGCTTAATTGTGTAGTATTATATAACCCTATAAACTTCTTTGGCTTACTCCTAAGAAAAAAAGGCCTCACTTCCTTCTTTTTGTACATTTCCCTTCACACCCAAGCACACAAGTAGTGGTGAAGGAATGTGAAAGAAGGGATGGGGAATGGGGTTTAAATGAAAGCAAGGGCGTAAACAAAGGCTTCCAGCACTGTGCAATTGTTCTTCTACAGCTTGTCTTGGAAAGCATCAAATTCACCATGAAGGGTGGAGGAGGAAAAGGGACTGAACAGGTGAGACTGGTTTTATCAATGCAGATTGCTACCAATATAATATTAAAGGGGAGCAGTGTACTGTTTTTAATCCAGATGACATAATTTCTGACAAATCAGGTTGTCATTAGTGAGGTGCAGGACAGTAAATTCTATTTTTAAGTTATTATGATTGAAATTTGGTTTCTTGGAAGTTTAAATGTGACTTCCAGGACAGCTCATTTTCCTAAGTTTCCCACAATCTCATAATACTTTGTTTTTAATATCTCATCATTTGACTGTTCACTCATACTTCCTTCTTGCCAGTGAGAATGTGTTCAGCAATGGGTACAGTGCCATAGGATTTTTACAGCAATGTGTGATTCCTATAGCAGAAGTATCCATATGTGTGATGAGCACCAGGAGAATTCTAAGCTCAGAAGAAATGTTAGAGTCATTTTCTCCAAATGAGAAACTGCCAGGGAAATGTGTCAAAATGAACACAAGAAAATTATCTGCCATCAGCAGTCATCATTCCCAAGTGAGGGTCAGTGGAAAGGACACGGGTGTTCGTGTTCTACTGTTGAAAAAGCTCACACTACTCATGGGTGATCAACCTGCAAATCACACTGGTTGCCACTTTTTATTAGCCCTGTTCAGATAAGGGCTTATCCTCTCTAAAATGGTGAGCACTACCAACTGGTTTGGAGTCCATAAGTTTCCCTGTACAATGGTGAGTGTAAATCTAGACAGCTATGGTAGCTCTGCATTCTCACTGCAGTCATTTTCCAGTTTGACAGGCTACAAGGGAGCATATAAAGCAGCAAAGGAAATGCAAGACATCTGTAACAAAACCAGTGAACATGCTATTGATTTGTTTCCCTTGCTGGTGTGGTCCTGGCATTGGTCTCTTTCTCCAGAGAAATGAGTTAAAGAAACAAGTCCAGTAGAGAACATGGAATTTTACTTCCATTCATCTTCCTTATTTTGCAAGCACCACATTCTGCAAATCCCATGCCAGTAAAGCTCTTGGATCAGTCCTCAAATTCTTCTGGATCCTTAAGGGAGGAGATGTCAGAGCTGGCCAAGAATCTAAGTGGAAACTGATGACAGAAGCTGACATTAATCAGCTCCAGAGTATGTTCTGCCCAGCAGGTTTCTTCCAATAAATCAAAGGGCTTCAGATCCAAAGGGCATTTAACCATTAGAGAGCAAGTGTTCACTGTGGTCTGTAGCAGCTAAAGATGATGAATTTAATATTGATTTTCATATATAACCCCATCCACATAACATGTTTGTGTGATTTTACATATAAATACACTGGAAAAAATTCTCATTCTCAGCTGGGGCAAGTCAGCAAAATTCCACTGATTTTACTACTTTACATGAACTGAAGTTTTATTCCCCAATATATGAATAGAATGAAATGGTGCTATATTCTCATTGTTTTTCTTTCTTCTTTTTCTTTCCTTTTTTTTTTTTTTTTTGAGCTGACAGTGATGGGAAACAAAAACACCATCATATTTGCAAAATTTCTGCCATTCTTGTGATAAGCTGTTTCCCCATGATGAGCACAGAGCAGTCATTAAAGGAAAGAAAGTAAACAGAGTGCTACATGTAGGTCAAGATCACTCGCCAGTGGGAGTATGAATCCATAGTTATTCACAGAGGTGAGTCTGTGGCCTCAGCTGGGTTGCTTCAGTGAGCAACACTCACCAGGGGCAAGAGCGATTTAGCATTCTGAAAAATCTTTTATTCTTTGTTTTTTAAATTTTGTGTGCTGGGTGGGGGTGGTGGGGGTGTTGGTTTTTTTCTTTTGTCTTTCGGGTTTTTATTCAACAATATGCTTCTATAAATACATTAACAACAAAAGGAGGGCTAAGGAGAATCTCCATCCTTTATTGGATGCAGGGAGAACACAGTGACAAAGGCTGAGGAAAAGGTACTTAAGGCCTTCTTTGCCTAAATAAGTAAGAGTTATACTCACAGAAGCTTCCCAGAAATGGACCCACTGGTAAGAGATTTGCTGACCTGGAGAAAGAGTCTTACTCTGAATTAGGAGAAAAAATATCAGTCTATGAGTGTGGAAGATATAGACAAGGTGGTTAGAGATCTAATCTAAACAGACATCTCATTCCTGATCTTGCAGTGAAATTCAGGGACACACTAGAATCTTTGAGAAACACTGCAGTGGTTTAGAAGATTTGTGCCCATTGATTTCATCCAGCCACAGGGCTTAAAAATACCTAGTACACACTTAAACACAAGACCTGGGCATATGTTATTTGAAAACTCTTTCCCACAAAAATGCAATTCTTCAAAACCTCTCAGACCATTCAAATTTGGGACTACCACTACCAGAACTAAAAGCAGGGATCAAATATACCTCACCAGATTAAATAACATGCTTCTCTTCAAATGCTGTGCCTACAGCATTAATGGTGCTTTTATGTGTATACCCTGTAGACAAGGCACAGAAGCAAATACAAAATGTGGTGACTGGCAAATTGCAGAATTAAATTTAACCAGATCATAATGGTATCATTTTACACCCACTTACAAGGATGGATTTGGACAGAAAAATGTGCAGTTCCCCATTCTGCTCCCCACCTCTATATTCTCACAGAATGTTCCTGCCACCTCATGAAGAAGTTAGGAAGACAGGTATATTTAAAACACAAACTACAGTGTGTAAACAGGCAGACTTCTTTAAAACTGGATATTATTTCTCTGCAGTACATAGTGCAAATACTGATTAAATTTCCCCTTTACGTGGGAAAGATTCTGAATAGCAGCTATTAACTCCAGTAATACCACAACATCAGGTTTTCTTGTGAAGACAATGTTTCAACTGATGGATTTCATGGGAAGACATGAAAAGCCAAAGCACTCTTCTGGAAAAACTGGCTTCTGGCTGCACTGTGCACTGGGTGAAAAAAAGGCTGGACAGCCCAGACCAGAGAGTGGTGGTGGAGTTACATCCAGTTGGCAGCCGGACATTAGTGGTGCATTCCCAGTGCTCAAAGTTGGGGCCAGTCCTTTTCAATGTCTTTATCGGTGATCTGGACGAGGGAATCAAGGTCACCCTCAGTCAATTCACAGATGACACCAAATTGACTGGGATTGTTGATCTGCTGGAGGACAGGAAGGCTCTGCAGAAGGATCTGGACAGGCTGGATTGATGCTGAGGACAATGGTGTGAGGTTCAATAAGGCTGAGTGCCTGGTCCTGCCCTTGGGTAACAACCCCTGCAGTGCTACAGGCTGGGGAAGAGTGGCTGGAAAGTGATCAAGAGGAAAAGGATCTGGGGGTGCTGATCAACAGCAGCTGAACATGAGCCAGGAGTGCCCAGGTGGCCAAGAAGGCCAATGGCACCTGGCCCGTATCAGCAGTAGTGCGGCCACCAGGATCAGGGCAGTGACTGTCCCCCTGTACTTGGCACTGGTGAGGTCACACCTTGAATCCATTTCTGGGACCCTTCTCGATGAGAAAGACATTGAGGTGTTGAAGTGTGTCCAGAGAAGGGCAACAAAGCTGGTGAAGGGTCCAGAGCACAAGTCCTGTGAGGAGCAGCTGAGGGAGCTGGGGGTGTTTAGCCTGGAGAAGAGAAGCCTCTGGGTTTACCTTATTGCCTCTACAACTCCCTGAAAGCAGGTTGTAGCCAGGTGGGGATAGGCCTCTTCTCCCAGGTAACAAGCAACTGGACAATAGGAAGTGGCCTCAAGTTGCACCATGGGAGATTTAGACTAGATTTTAGGAAAAAATTCTTCAGCAAAAGGTTTGTTAAACATTGGAAGTTACTGCCCAAGGAAGTGCTTACATCATCATGCCTGGGGCACTTGGAGACATGGTTTAGCGTTGAACTTGGCAGTGCTGGGTTCATCATTGAACTTGATGATCTTAAAGGCTTTTTCCAAACTAAATGATCCTATAAAAGCTCTCATATTTCTGCCAATATCATCTACTCTGTGCTTATTGACCTTACTCGCTAAAATATTCAGGCTACTGGAGCAGGAAGAGTACATTATCAAGAATTAGTAAATTAAATTTGCCTTCTGCCCTGCTAAAACTCTTTTAGAGATGTTACCTTAGAAATTTTCTGGCAAAATAATTTTGTTATTTTTAGAAAGCAGTCACTTGTTGGTACTTAAGCATTTCACAAAAATATGGCAATTAAAAATGGTCCAGGAATGGTTATGGAAGGAATATCTGGTAGGCGTAAAAATGACACTAATACTTTCCCTCATTAAAAAAGCCAATAGCACAGTAAGAACCTGTAAGATGTAGAAAAACAGCAGCACAAAGGCCTAAACTGCAAACCTGCTTAGAGCTACGACTGAGTGCATGGTGTCTTTCAGGGAGTAGTTTGATTTTATGCAAGCATTTGAGAAGACTCCATTTTATATAGGGACCAGGAAAATGGTGGAAACAGGATGAAAAAGTACTTTTCTTACGAAGCTGCTGCTTGTGTTGTTAGCCTCAATGTGGCAAATCTGGCACTACTAGTACCTTTGTGTAAAAAAATATTAGAGGAGTAATGATAACTTATTTCACAAATTTGTGGGACAGTTTTAGGAGAGAGAAGAGTTTTAATACCCACCTACTTCAAGGTTATTTTTCAGACTTAAAGGAAAAAATCCCAGCTTTTTGCAAGGGGCATGGCAGGGAAGATACCAACCAGTCTGTTTTCCATCAGAGAAACTGTCTCAAAATTAAGTCTCAAGTGTTGGATGAAGACCCCTTCCTTCCCACAAGTGGGTGAAGTGGTTACATAACATATGCTGCAAGTTATCTGAGGAAAGAGCTACCACGCTATTAAACAGATGGCAACTGCATCCACCTCTATGTACTCAGCAGAGAAAGAAGATTGTAGTTCTCCGTTCAGGATCTGTCCTTTCTTTGGAATACTACTTCTGGCTTTAAGAGTCAGGAGGAATGCTCTCAATAGTCTCAAGCAAGATAAAATTAAGATTTCACCTTAAGAATATCTGTCTGTGTTTTTGTGTGGTATGTGTATATATATAGGGTTTCTTTCCTCTAATGACTGAAGATTTTGGGGGACAAAAATGATCCTTTTACTTTATATTCCTTTTTTTTTTTACATTTTAACATTTCCAGAAAAAAAATTAAAGCTGCTTTTATTTTTCCACAGACACATTGATATTTTTGTAGCAGAATAAGATGTTTTGTCAAGAATGTATAATAAGAAGGGTCTACTTTTCTCTCCAACAGTTGAATAGCACTTCAATACAAATGGAGAATGTTCTCACCTATTTGAGACAGAGTAGCTGAGATTAGTCACTAGCATCATTGTATTAGTCTAACCAGTGCAAGCTTTTCATATCATCTGCAAAGATGGTGATGTGCAAACAGGAAGACTGGAGTTCTGACTGTGCATGCACCAACCAAGCTGACCACTTCACCCATTTGTGGGAAAGAAGGAGTGAAGGATGAATAAATCAGGTCCACATCTAGCATTTGAGTCTTCATTTTAGAAAGTCTCTCTGATGGAGAACAGACCTGCTGGTGTCTTCCCCCCTCATGACTCTTACATACAGCTGGGATTTTATTCCTTCCACTTTTGAGAGAAGTCATTAAAGCAAAAATCTTGGGGCAGCATCTGTAGGTGGTTATACCAGTTAGCTCAGAAGTGAAAGGAAGTATCTGTTCTCATAACTGATCTGCACATGGACCTGGGAAGAGACACTTAGAAGGAAATTATTTTAAAATTTGGGTTCACTTTTTTGCCTTATTCTCTTAAGCCTTTTCAGATTCAGGAAAAAAAATCAAGCTAAGTGGAGTGTTATAGTTTCTGAACAAAGTGTTTGACGAGGAGATGGTTGGTCAAAAGTGGAGCCAGTTCCAACATTACAGTGCATACAAAGATCCCCAAGTCCATATTAATTTCAGAATTGCATGCTCAGTTGATGTATGGATACACCCATTGGGAAATTGAAGGTTTTTCTTCTTGTTGCTTGTTTTTTATTTTGCCCTTGCTCTCCTTCATCTATTAGAAAATGGGAGAGTGCCAGAGGTGCCGGGAGTTGCAAGGGAATGACCAAGGAGACTGCTGGCATGCAGCCCTGCAGCACTGTCATTAGAGGCAACAGATTCAATCCAGATTCAGGCAGCTTCCCAGTGCACCCAAGTTTAAATCATTGCCATCTTAGGTGCTACATCTAATCAATGGACCTTGATGGGTGTCTCCTGGAAGCAGTTCATTCGTACTACCTTTTCAACCTGGGGATTAAGAGTTTATTTTGCTGACAGTCTATGGAGCCAGAGTGACCACACACATTCCTCAGGTGGTTGGGACAAATCCAGGCATTGGTGCTTTTCAATCAGATTGCTAAACTATGACAGCAAACCTCTAATCTGTAGTGTAACAATATGGTGGCTTTCTATAAAAGTTTGAGCTCTCAGCTAGATTTTATTGCTTTCTTTAGGAGTGATTTATTGCTATATATTATATGATTGTGTACCTGGAGTGGTCCAGAAAGTTGTTTAGTTTCTTATGAAGCAGATGGAATACATTATCTTGAACAAAAACTGGCACTAGTTCTTGTTTTGTTCAACCCTGGAGCCAATTTACATGTTAAACTGGAGCCTTCTGAAGGCAAAGGACACAGAACATAAGCTGCCCAAAGTTCCTATGCAGGTATCCTGTATCAGCTATCCTACCCACTCATTTAATCAAATAATGCTCTTTCACCCATTCTCCTTTCTCATGCTCTTCTATTGTATAAAACAATTTTTTTTTGTCCCCAAAACACTTACTCACTTTAGGAGAAAGCAAGGGTTTTTTGGAAGATGGGCCTGAGAAAGTTAATTGCCTGTACTACCACAGGCACTGTGCATGACTTTGTTGAAGGTAGTCAAGGCCTCTGTCTTAAGCTCCCATCTGGTAAAAAAAGAGAATACAGTGGTTCTCAGCTTCCCAGAAATATGAGACATTTGAGATTATGAAAATCTCTGATACTGTGGGACTTGTAACTTGGACTTGGTGAACAAGGGAATATAGGAATTTAGATAGCAGTTTAGATGGGATTTAGAAATCTAAATAAGATAGTGTGATTGATAACAGAAATATCCACATACTAGTGTAGGCCCATAGAGATCTTTCTTTTTGCCAGTAGTTACTCAGGAACATGTATGTCTACTCCTGGCATACTCAGAGTTACACTGTCTTGACTGAAATGAGTAACTAGGTATTCACCTCCCACTTGAAGCTATTTGGAATTCAAAGATTAGGGCAAGAACTCTTGAAAGCCAAAACAACAAAATTACAACACCAAATGCAAGGCACAGCATAGCCACACAAAAACTAAGGTGCTGGATCCAGGTTTGGTATCCTACCTCAGGGTTAGCTGTGGCACAGAAGAAGCAGGGAAACTAGACATAATATTCTTCTCAGGTCTCTGGGGCTCAAACATGCATCTTAATACCATGATTGTACTAACCACTAAACTATAGCAGATTCTGAGGTGCCCTTTGCCTTTCTTTTTAGAAGTTGTACTTGAACATATTAAATAACTCAAAGGATTCTTAGGGCAAATAGAAAATACATACAAGGAAAACTTGACTTTCTAACACAGTGATAGGTGGTTGTTCCTCTGAAGGTTGGGTTATTGGCTTGGTATATTCTATTATAAATATTTTCTTCTTAGTCCATATTCTTTGGAAGTGGAGTCTATGGCTCTTCTATTACACAAAAAAAAAAAAAAAGTCAAAGTCAGAATCATTCCTGCAACACCTATTGTTTCTGCAGAGCTTGATATTTTCAACTGTAATGAATGAACAGACTGGTCCTGTATCTTCACCCTGCTTTTAATTTATTCTCATCTAAGGAGAAAACACGTGAAACTTCCAGACCCCTCCAAAGCAGATTCTTTGCTAAGAGGGCCCTGTTGGTTTCTATCAGCTGTACTTAACCATATTCAAAGAACAAGGCAGTCCTAAACAGATTTTTACAGAAGTGCTATGACCAAAGCTTTTAAGGGAAGAGGTAATATTTTAGACAAATCCCTCTCTCTAGTATTTCTTACTCGCTGCAACCTTGTGTAATATATTTTGAGTCTGTATCTAAGTCCTTTTGCTCAATCAGGCCTTATTTTAAATACCTGAATTATTTCACTTACCTGTAGTAAAACTTGGCTACAAACCCTTTATTAGCTTTGAAATATTTATTTCACATGCGCTGCATAAATGTTAGTTATTTGTGCCACAGTTCCATGAGTTCATTAATCCTTGAGTCCTTCTCCTAATAGCATTGCTCCCATTAACAGTACATATTTCAGACTTCAAATCTTATCTACTAATGTTCGTGTTAGACCAAGTGTGGTGAGCAATTCCACTTAATTGTTCTTGCCTATTCAAAGCAGCAACTACTTTCAAAAGACGAGAAAAAACAGCCTATACATAACTGCAGGTTGGAACTGGCTTAAGTTCAAGTGTCTGTTGCTGTTTTATATCACAGAATCACAGAATGGTTGGGGTTGGAAGGGAACTCTGGAGATCATCTAGTCCAACCCCTCTGTTCAAGCAGGTTTGCCTAGAGCAGGTTGCACAGGGTTATGTCCAGGTGGGTTCTGAATATCTCCAGAGAAGGACACTCCACAACCTCTCTGGGCCAGAGCCTGTTCTAGTGCTTTGCCACCGCTGAAATAAAAATAATTTTCCTTATATTCAGACAGAACTTCCTGTGTTTCAGTTTTTGCCCATTTCCCTTATCCTGTTCCCTGGCACCATGGAAGAGAATCAGGCCCCATCCTCTTGACACTGACCCTGAAGATATTTGTATACATATCCTCAGAGACACTGAAGATGTTACACTGGATCCAGCTGTTATAATCTTAGGCCTAAGAGAAACCCTTCTATAATGGCAGCTGGATGGCCAAACCCACTCAGGTGGCAGCAGCCCATGCATGGGACAAATATACCAAGCTCTTGGCTGTATTTTTCAGTGAGTGATGGCATGGGACTCTATGCTTCTCTTATTCCTTTAGGGACAAGAGAGAAAACTCCACTCTATGTTTCAGGAAAAAAAGGTGTCTACAAATACTAGATCACCTCAGTGCTCACAGGGCTATTGCAAAGATTGTTGCATTGGTAAAGGGCTGGTCGGTGGGGACTTGAGCAGTGTCAGAACAGTCAGGAGAGGAAGGCTGAAAGCAGACACAGGAAGATAACTGGTATCATTGCCCTCTTCTCTGTTGTGACAGCGAGAAAGGAAAAATTGGCATCTAAGTTGGTAAGCTGGATTTCATCCTAATCAATTTCTCTAAGCCCTTTCACTACCTAGACCTCTTTCTGTACCTCTTACTTGTGCTGAGCTAATAAATTATCTTCAGATTTAATAAGCACTGACTTCCACCTCAAGATTGAAGTAAATTTAGCACGAAATTCTAGAACACCAGGCTTTTTCTGAGATAGCTGTCTATATGCTCAAAATTAGGGGTCAGAGTCTAAATGGGGCCTGATGTCTAAAACAAGTGTCTCCTGCTATAAAGTTCAATCAGCTTATATTGCTGTCCAGTCTAGCTCATCTTTGTTGGCAAGTACTTGTCATATTTCTCTCATTCTTCAAGTCATATTGGTACTGCCCTTCTTCAAGCAAATGTTGGTGAATATCTTCACTGTGTCTATAACTGTTTAAAAAATCTTTCCAATCAAATCAGAACCATTCCCAAGCCAGTTTAATTTTCCCTGGCTTTCCTGGAGAGGTGGAGAGGTGAAAACACAGCAGGATGCTTGCATTCAGCAAGATCAGGTTGAAAAGCATATTTGAGAAACTAGGAAAACAGTAGGAGCCGGGAGGTGAAATATTTAATTAACAGCAAAAATATGGGAAAAGAAGAACCTTAATAATTACTTACATAATGGAACAGCAACAAAAATAAGACAGTGTGAGCTTCTAGAGACTGAGGAACAAACAAGATAACAAATGCATTTAACGGAGTAAAAAAGGAAGGGATGAAATGGCACTGAGTAGCTTAGTAAGCAGTTGTCTTCATATATAAGGTACCTGACACGGATGCAGCAAAAAGGTTTTATCTGTGAACTCAGGGGCGGTCAGTAAGATCAATTCATAGATGCTTATGGAGAACTCCAATACAGCAAGGGTGCGGTAGGCAAAGGGACAGTTTAGATAATGCAGAATAATAGTGTTATATTGTTTATGACAGGAGGTAAAAGGGAGTTAAACCATTGAAGAAACTCTTAAAATATTTCTTTTGAAACCTGTTGCTAGTGCAGACCTTCAAATGTAATAGTATTTACCTTCCTCTTGGCTTTGACATTCATTTCATTTTATTACACAGTTTCACAAAGGTGCTGTGCAACCTGGGGAGCGTTAGGAGAAAGAAGGTGAATATCAACATGATGTCAGTGGTACAGTCAAGAACAACAAAAAGCCATTTAGCACACCAAACATCTAAACTGCATTCACAGCTTTGGGTGGACCTTAGCCAGCCTGAATTTGGTTCACATTCATACCAGATTTATTTTACTATGATTTGGATACAAAAATTGAGTGAAAATAGGGCATTTCCAAGACTCAAACCCAAAGCTTAAAGTGAAACTTGGAGCGTGTGAACCTTTGCAGCTTGAAACCAAAGAAAATGTTTGCATGAACCCTTGCTAAGCAAGCCCGCTGTGTTTCAGAGGAGCTCTAATAAAAACCACACTGCCATGAATCACTGAGTATTCCATACTTTGACTTGGTAAATTTATGTAAGTTCCATGACAGTCCTTTTAAAGAGTTCATTTTTCACTGAACTCTGAGCCAAATCATGAAGTCGTTGATGAGTTTTGCTAAATCCTTACCCAGCCTAATCCTACTAAAGTTAGAGGGAGATTTGACTGAGAAGGGAGAAAACAAAAACTGAGTCAAAGTTTGGACTTGGATACGGTAGCTTGAATTTATACAGTTTATTTTTAAGAGCTTGAATAAATCTATCTCCACTAATGTGTATTAAACACTAACAAGTAACAGAAAACTCTGTTCAAAAACTAATGAAAGACCAAATTCAGACTGTTTTCCCAACCTGCTCTCAGTCATGTTTGTACATATCAGGAGAAGGTCTTTAATGACACAGCTGATGGCGCTTTTTCTCACAAAGCTTCTTAATTCAGAACTGCTCTGGCCACTAGCAACTCCTGTGTAACTAATAAAGGTATTTTCTGTGGGGATGTCTCCATTTTTTTAGGCACTGGAAGCTCTGTAGTGAGTGGAATGAGTTTTCACACAGAGTGGACTTGTTAAAGCACTTGAGTGTTTTCTTCTAGAACTAAATTTCCCCCTTTCTCTGCTCTCAGTTGCAGTGATGACAGGGAGAATAACTCACAGGTGATCAGTAACTGCTCCTCTATTTAAAAAAAAAATGGAAACACTGCGAAATTCTGAGAATTGAGCTGTGACATCCAAACAGCTTCACTGGTACTGCCTTTATGCCATTACAGGATGAACTCTGGGTGCGTCTTCTCTTCCTCCAAACTCAGCTCAAAAAAGACCAGGTCCAGCACAAAAAGCTTATTGTTCAATGAACCTATCTAGCCAAATCACTGCTTTCCCCCTCTGTTTCTTGTCCAGCAAAACCGAGGTTTCTCCTGTAGTAACCTCTTTGCAGGCTCAAGCTCAGCCTGCTGTTTAGTAGTCTGCAACCTCCTCTCTGCTTTCTCACACCTTCCCTTAATCTTTGGTTTTTCCCTACCATCTGCTTGGCTATTTTCAAATCTTTCATCATATGTCAGTCTGTTTTCTGTGTCAATTCAAGTCACAGTTCCCACCAATTCATCCCAGTTTCTCCAGTATCATGTTTCCATAACCCCCCTCAACCACCTTATTCTGTTTTTTCTCTTATGAATCACAATCCAATGTCTCTCTCTTCCTGATTACCTTTGATAGATTCAACATAGCTTTGATAATTTTGGAGGTTGGTGCCCCATCTGGAAGCAGACATGAGGATGTGAGGTGACAGGGAAAGGTGAAATCCAGTTTTGTGTTCCTTACTGGGCAAGGAAACTAAGGGGGAAAGCAATTTTCATTGATGTATTTCAATTTCTTTCCAAATGGTTGTCTGTAGGGTTCCATCCTCTCAGTAAAGTGGAAATGTTCAAGCATGATTGGTAAGTATAGATTCTTTGGAGATCATGGGAGCTGTTGTTAATTTTCTTTTCAAGAGCTCAAAATTTGGGAAGATGTGGGTTGATCTTCAGATCTCAGCAAGTACTGCACGGATGCACAGATGCACATGGACTTCTACTGGTTCTGACTTCCCACATACAGAGCACAAAGAGGCTACTTAAACAAAACAGTGAGCAGAAGTTATTAACATTAAAAGCTCCACACTTTTTGTTGTTTTCATTCAACTCACTGAATGATATGATTGGCAGTTACCAAAAATCAGCCTGAGGCAGGCAAAGTCATTGAATATTTCAGTCCAAATGGTTAATGTTCTGGCACAGTTATAAACAGCTGAAAACTGTATTTTTTAATGGCACATATCAAACAACCTGAATAACATGGAGTGCTACCAGACAGACCTATAATTAGAATTGGGCAAGAATCAGTTTTCCCATAACCTCCAACATTTTTTTCAGTCATACATTGGCACAAACCCAATAGCTTTTGAGGTTTTACTAAAAAAAGAGAGAACAAACACCCTCCTGTAACTTGGTGATCAGAGTATTCACCTACACCCTCCACTTGCTGAGGATGAGCTCTAACATTAGGTCTTATTTCCTTTATTTTTTTTCCCAGTATAGCTGCTTCGCTTTGTATATTTATTATTCACTGATCCAGAGAAAGCCTCTAAAGCTCAACACACAAGGATAATCTGGTGTCTTATTCTCATGAAGCTCAATGCTTAAACGGTTTTATGGTTCCAGATCTTAATCTCTTGTTCAGCAGTCAGGAGACTCCCCTGGACTGTTAAAAGTCCCCTGTGAGTCAGGCTGATCATGAACTAAATGAATTCCCAGGCTTCCCTTCTCACTCAGAAGTGGAACTTTCTTTTTTGTGGTTTTTAACAGAAATTTTATCCCTGACATGAGGAATCTTTTCTGCGTGGTTTTGGCCAAATCTGAAAGTTCTGCTTCTGACAGATCAATGCTATTCCAAAAGAATTTGTGAAACAATTTCTAGAAACCATTGGAAAACAAAAAGCACTGTTCTGAAACCTGTGAGATTATTGCCAGGGACATTATAGTGTAAAAACCATCATGTCTGCTTTGGCAAGACACACATGTTACTGCCTCAGTAGAGGTCATTCTGCAGCTTTTTGTTGTTGTATGTAAGTGAACTTCAAGAGGCTTAAGTTAATAAGTAACAGCAAAGTTATCCCTACAAAACCAAACCAGAGTCCGACAGTGCTCTCTATTTGGTTTGGATGCTGCAGCTGGATGCCTGAACTCCCGGAGAAGAAGCAGCCATGAAGACAACAACTTCTTCTACTGACCCCAGTGCTTTTACCATTCCCCATGGTGTAGTGTACTTCTGGTTTGCCCTAAAATTACTACAGCATTAGTGTCCAAAATATATTCATTATTTCTGCTTCCTCTGTAGTCTCACAAAAAAAGAAAAATAAACCCAAATGCATTATTATTGATAGTCTAATAGAGAAAAACATTCACAGACATAATAAGAATAAAAAAGTCAGTTTTGTACAGAGATTGGGAGAAAAAAACAGTGAGCATGTTAGTAGTCCAATGTGCAATAAAACTGCCTTCCCAGAAGAAACTAAGTAAAGAACCACATTATTAGCTGGACAAGCTTAGTAATGTCACGAGTCTCTTCAGAAGCAATGATGGTCATTTTGTTTTTCTCTGGTTGCTTAAACACAGTGCAGTGTGTTACATGACTTCTGTAATGCCAGGAAAGCTGGAGGCCTCTGACAGCTGGAATTTAGAGAGTGCATTGCTGACATCTGGTGGAAATATACATAGTTTAAACTGTAAAACTTTAAATACTGTTTATACAGCAGCAGAATTTTCCCTCATATGAGGGCATTCGGAGACTCCGGAAGACTAGAACTGTAGAAATGTGAAACACGGCCATATATAATTTATGAAATCTAGAAAACGTGAGCATTTGCTGTTTGTTGGTCTGGGATTCTGAGCATGCATTTTCACTGTTTATTCACTAAACTCTTCCAAAATGTTAGAACTACCCCAAAACAAAACATACATGAAGTTTCAAACAACTTGAATACTCCTATAGTTGCATTTAAAATGCTTATGGACAGCATCACAAAGACCTGCAATAAGAATATAAACAATCAATTATGTCAGAAAAATCTTCCTTTAAATCAATTTGTATGCATGAATAACATATTCTGAAAATAGCCACATTTTTTAAAGGGGGAAAAAAAGCAGCATTATTTGTATCCCTATTTAATGCTACTTAACTTGGAAGAAGGGTGACATGTTCCTTACTTTGTTTTTAGTGACTGGTAAACATGCAAATACCAACTAATAATAAATTATACTCTTTCCTCATACCAAAACTTCAAAAATAACATATGTATTTTCCCAAACACTCATGTTTCTTGCTGACAAGTTAAAAGTCAAAGAACTGAAAAGTTTTCTGTTCCAAAATTGAAAAAGAAGGAGCTTCCAGTTAAATGAATATTCAGAAAAAATTGCTCAATGGAAAATCACTATTGAAAATAGTTATTTCATATTTTTAAATTATGGAGTTGTCAGAAAAATAAATACAGAATTTTCAGGTATCTCTGATAAGAAAGTTCTTAAAATATTAAATTTATATATAGTTCTGAATCTTAGAAAAGATGAAAGGTTTTATTTATATGTAGCTATTTACCACTCAAGTCATCATATTATATATTCTGTCTCAGATACAGGCCTTTTAAAGTGCTGTGTGTATTGTCATGTGTGTTTGTGCGTGTGTGTGGCCCCTCCCCAATCTGATTTGTTTTGTAAGAATTTGGAATTTCTTTAGGCAGCATCTGTGTATAACCTTATATCCCACACCCGGGCAGTTCCCATCCCTGGCTGTTTACAGCAGTATTTAATATGAACTGGTTGTCTGCCAGACTCATGAGGTAGTTGGAGTAGTTCTGGAATTACAGAAGTTGTGAAATATTTTTTAAAAATGGATTTTTAATGCTATTTAATAGCAAAAGAAAACAATGCAATCAGCACAGGAACACAAGACGTCTCAGCAGTGAGCTTGCTGTGTTTCACAATGCTGGTAATGACAGATGTTACCAGGGAGCCTCACACACGACAGGGCAGGATGCTGATGGAGAACAATACCAGAGGCTTCTGCCGTGACTGAGGCAGCAGCAGGTGGATGAACATTCTCTACCTGGCAGTCCCTGGCAGGCCAGGACCCAGCTCTGAGTGCTGGCCAATCTCTCCTCAGCAGAAGGGAAGTCTGCTATGGGTCATTATTTTTCAGATTAAATGAAAAACATAGAAGAATGAGTGAGCTGAAATTCACATTGCAAAAAACATCCTGGAATGAATTTTTCTCTGGTGCAGCCCTTCTGGAGCCAATTGAGTTTTGCTAGGAGAGGATCTGGCTAAATGACTTTGGAGGGAAGGTTAAGCATTCTTCTTTTATTATCCTACCCTGTACCATTACAGGGTCCTTTTGCCTGGCTAGCATAAAACCAATTCTAATGCTAAAATAATTAGAAGGCTAGTGCATTTGCTGTTTCAATATGAATAGCTCATGACATATGTCTCTGTGGAAACCTTTTGTACATGTTAGGTACCGTCTGTCAGACATATTTTTCTCCAGTTCTTTGTGCTATTTTTAATATCATTTTAACATTTTTATATACACTCAGGCTGTGCCCCTGCCAGAATGGTATATTACAGGTTACACAGTTAGCAATACCTCGATCTGAGGTTGCCAAGAATCTTCTGCAGTATAATACCATTTCCAATTTCTTATAGCTTTTTACTTTAATAGTATGAGCATAAAATATCTCATGTTTCTTTCAAACTAGATCATCATTTTGACTAGCTTAGCAAATGGCTCTGGTTTGTTTTGGGTCGTTTGTTGGAGTTTTTTGTTGTGTTTTCCTTGCTTGTTTGTTTGGTTTGGATTTTTGGGGTTTTTTTCACTGCATAATAGAATGGTTTGTGTTGGAACAGACCTTAAAGGTCATCTACTTCCAACCCAACTGCCATGGGCAGGAACATCTTCCACTAGACCAGGTTCATCAGAGCCCCATCCTACCTGGCCTTGAACACTCCCAGGGACAGGGCTTCTCTGGGATACCTGTGCCAGTGTCTCATCATTCTCATCGTTCTCTCCCCGCCTCTTTTTTTTTGTCATTCTCATGACAAACTATAACCTGATAAGAAGAAATGTGAAAACAAGGAAATTATATATATTTGTATTTTCACACTCTCCCCATAATTTTTAACTTGTTCGTTGAGAGAGATACCTTTTTGTCACAATCATGCAGTGCCTTGATCTGTGCTCTATTACCAAAGACCACCTCATCTCATCATGGTGCCACCGTCAATGACAGCTGTGGATCACATGGAACATGGTGCTATTGCTTCTTCTTCTTGCACTGCCACATGATTATTGGAAAATATGAAAACATGACAGTCTCCTGATTCATAGTCTGATTCTCCTGCTTAGAGAAATTCCAGCACCATATAGGAAGCATGTGAATGATAGCAATGCCAGTGAGAAAACAACTTAAGTTTACCACCTACATTTCACAGTTTAAAAAACTAAATTTTGTTAAAAAAATCAAGCATTCGTGATAAAAGAAGAAGTTGTAAAAATAAAAATTTTTATGTATAAACCACAAGCAAGGGAAAAACTCTACTGACAATGTTCTCTCTGAATATAAAGAAAACAAACTAAAAATCAAGAATCAAACTATTTCATGATACATTTGAAGCTCTTGCAAAATGGAATTAAATTGCATCAGTATAATATTTTAAAAGTCAGTGTGCCCATTCAATTCAGCAGAGTTAATAAATAGGAACTAGATAGCATAATATGAAAGATACATGTAGTCTTGAGGTAGAAGTGAAAAGGCTAAGTTTATTTGTACAGCTCCTTTTAATTTAAAAAGCCCTATGTTGTGCCAATCATCAAATCAGTGACATCACAGCACTAACCATTAAAAAGCTTGTAATTGAGAAACATCAAACGAGATTATCAAAAGCCAAGCAACTTTTGTAGACAAAAGTCTTACTCTTGTTGCAGTGACAAGTTAAATAACACTCAGATCAGAGACAAATAGAAAACATAAGATTTCCAGGCTGTTAGAAAAATGAGGTCCTAAGTATGACAATGAGCAGCATTAGGAAACATTATAGGTGGCATTGTTAGAACAGCTGGGGAAACTGAAGGAAGCAGATGATTGAAATATCAAGGTTATCAGAAATGAAGAGGATGATTTGATATTATGAATGATGTAGACAGAAAAGCTAACCTGCAGAGCAACACAAATTATTAAATGAGAGCAATAAGGGCTGAAAGATATGAGACCAGTCAAGCAAGATTTGGAGACAGATTAGAAAAAAATAACAGAAGAAAAAGAACTCAAGAGGGAGAGGGGAAAAACAAGTTTTATTAAATATGAACAAAAGCAAACTCATTTCAAAGGACGTAGGAAACTATTAGAGCAAAGCCAGCTGCGGTGCCATTCCCAGAAGCAACACGTACCATTCCTGCTGAGAATACCAGCCAGAAAAGACACGTCCTAGAAAAACATAAAGCTTTTAAAATTCATCAGCTGTCTGATGAGAATTTAATACTTTTGTGCCATATTTTCTCAGAGCGGACATTATATACACTTCCTCCTACTTTCTGGTCATGTTTTCTGGTGACTGTCAAGGTGGAGCTTGCAGTTTACTTGAGCTGTTTGAGAAAGAATCTGAGTCTTGGACAGCAGTTTCTTCTGTTAATAAAATATCTACAGATGTACCTGAGATATTAATAGGGGATATTTGCTTGCAAATACTACCTGAAAAGCAATTTTAGATTCCTTATTATTGGAAAAGCAGCTGCACTTATGGTCCCTAACAATTATTCCGTTCAAAGGAAAGATTATTTATGAGTTTGATGTCTCAGTAGATAACTTTATGGAAACATTTTAAATCACCAATCCTTCTTATATATCGCTTTGCTATTCTGTTTCTTTCAAGAACATTTCCGAATTTAGATGTCTGATGTAAGTGTGATGCTTCTAGGGGTCCCATATCATCTGTGATTTACACCAGTTGTGAACATTTAAGTATCTTACAGACACCTTCAGTTAATTTTTCACCAATCTGAATGCATATTAATGAGGAATTCAATTTTTTAAAATCTGTCTCACCTTTGGCATTCTTCAGAAGGTGGATCCTTTGCAGTGTATAAGAAAAATAAAAGCAATGGAGGGTACTTCTCAGAAGATCAGGTTTTGATTAGTCTGAATATGTTGATTTTTCCTGTGCCTTTGAAATTTCATGATCTTCAAGGAAAAACAGGAGGGGAAATACGTAGGTTCAGAATGAGGTGACTAATAGGTATATTTGTTCTAATATGCTTTCAGGTAATTTTCTGGATATTTAGAAATTGTATAGATTCTTCATCAAAAGTCTTTAAATTGGTATTTGTTTCAGTACTCTAGGTCAACTGCAATTACTAGGATAGAAACAGGAATAAATTTGGGGAAATATTACAGTGTATGTCCTGCAGATGGTCATAAGTATTGTCACTTATGGTATCCACATCTAGTCCTGGAGCTTAAACATTTTCTAACTGCACAACAGTGGCGTTGCACGGCAGTTTAAGAGCAGATGCAAAGCACCACAGAAAAAACTAACCTACAGCATTGTCTCCAAATCAGTCATGCTGACAAAAACTTCTGTGACCATTTTTATTTTACTTTTTGATTTTCAGGCTTTTATTGTCTGAATATAATTTCTCTCTCCAGGTCGTTGTAAAGCAGTTCATGTAACACTATGCAACTTATTGGAAGCATCACATTACCATCACATCTAGTATTTCACAAGAATGTTTTATAAATTACTGCAAGTCTCTGATTCTGTATGGGAATTTGTAGCCAGGGGATCATATTTGAAACATGAGTGTGAAACTCCACAAACAGAAGAGTGCTTATTTCTTCAGAACCTGGAAAAAATTGTTAGATTAAAGCTGGTGTCTGCTTCCTCTTTCTGAAGAAAGCATCTCTGTGAATTCAGAAGTCCCAGCTGATAAAAAGTAATTCTCACTTAGACTTGAGCTGCATTGGTATAGATAATATTGCTACTGAAAGGAAATAGGAGACAATGAAAACTACATATAAATAATTCTTAAGATGAAGTAAGGTTTGTAAAAACAGTTCAATTACTCTTTCAATAAAAGAACTTCAGGGCATATCAGTCCTGTCTTTCTTACAAGTGTGAGAACATTTTAGGCAAAGAGTTGTTACTTTCTGATTGATTAATTACTTTTTATGTTCCTTACCTAAATGATGAGTGCTATTTACCTAACATATTAGGGATCCCTACTGTTGATATCACAGCAGCAGGGTATACAAGCAAAACAGAATTTCTTCCCTCTTGTACCAAGCTTATGTCTTGGTACACATTTTAAACATTTTGAATCTCAAAACGGTATTTTTTCCACTGTCAAAGAATATATGATCTTGTAAATGTGGAACAGCTCAAAGTCTACAAGGAAAACTCCCAGAATTATAGATTATGAATGAAAAATCTGGTAAACTTTGTCTTTTTATTTTGTTGAGATTCCATTTCAGGGAGTGATCTTTATTTCTGTGAAGTTAATATATTATTCATAAAATGAAATGGTTTATAGAAATGTGTCTAGTTTTCATGAAAAACCTTTAAGCTTATCCATTGTTTATAGCCTGTACATATTTCAGAATTTTCTATTCATTGCTCATGGCTTCTCAGAGATGGTTGAGCATGGTTTGACTCCTAGTGTGATGCAGTATGTCAAAATCTACATTCTCACATTCAAAGAAAAGTAAATCTCAAACAACTGAACAAGCTGAAATTTAAACATATTCAGGCTCTCTGAAAAATACACCTATACTATTCAGACAGAACACAAAGCATTACTGCAATGTTTTCCCCTGAGTTTACTCTGGAGCTTTAGATATTTTTTAAAAAAGGAAGCAAAAATGCCATTTTTTCAGAGATCCACCTCATTTCAAGGTAGATGACCATTTGCCTAAGCTGAATTGTGAAGTTTCCATTTTGCATTGTGGTATAATGTCAGATTAATTGAAGGTAAATTTCCTGGCAAGAACCGAAGAATAAATGAATTTTTCAATATTGTAAAATGCTTATGGTGTTTCTGTTTCTAAATATCTCCTGCAAGGAACTGAAATTATATTCCCCACCGAATTTCTGCTACACCCACTGGTAAAGTGGTTGCCTCCTTCTCCATATGGTGTCTGTCCAACATCAAAGGTGAGGAGTCTGGATCCCATTGTTGAGGTAAGCCTTGCCATAACACACCAGACAGCCTGCTACTCTTCCTGCAGCAACAGCATTTGGATCTTTTCAAGATCACTCTCTTTGCTCAAAGAGAAGACTGGCATACTTGGAAGTGGGAACTCAGGTTTACACTTTCTGACAGGCAAACAGAAAAGCTGAAATCTTCGTCCTACTTCCCACTCATTGTTTGCGAGTGCTGGAACGACCAAAAAACTGGGCTTGTAAATGAAACCATGCTCAGGTATGGACATGAGATCACTGTACTCTTAAATTGGTGACCCAACCAATCAGAATGTCTTAAACTGGAGCCCGACATGGTTCTGGCCTGGAATGATCAGCAGGGTAGGAGAAATTCTCAGTTTAGGAATTTGCATGGACACAGAAGTACCCCACAAAGAGTTTGGGTGTGTCCACCATATTCTGAAGGCAGGGAGAGCTTGGCAATAATCGGTAATGTCAGACTGTTGGGTCTGAGACACAAAGACCAGATCACAGCAGTCTCTACAAGCACAGCTATAGCAAAAAACACCAGTGACCAAGTAGTAAGACATGCTTAGGTCAAAAGTATAGAAAAAATAGAAGGCCCTGATATCTTCCATTCTGAAGCCTTCCTCTTAACCAGCTAACCACTGGTTTTGATGTTGATAAGCATCAAAGACCTCAGAAATGAGTTGTTGTTCATGGAGAATGACACTGAACCTGAGGTACCATGAAGTCATGAGTTAAAATTAAATGGAAATTTGTTTCATAGACATTAACATTACTTTCCAAAGGCCAAATTTTGATAAACAGAGGAAACTAGACAGTTAAGTCATCTGGACTTGAATTTGATACTTGAATGTAGAAGAAGCCTTAAAGTCAAGGGTGCAAAACTTATCACAAGTCTCTGTTTCAGAGAGAAGAAAAAAAAAGAAAACGAAACTTTCAGGAAGTGATTCCAGATCTGAACAGATGAAAAAAAAAAAGAATATTAGAAATAAGCAGAGTGCCTACACTGATTAGGAGAAAAAGGACTGATCAACAAAGAAAGCTGCCTTAGAGGCCAAAAAATGTGTAGATAAAGTGAGAATAACAAAGAGTCAAGCTGAGTTGGACCTTGCAAAGAATATTAAACCACATAGCAGAAGATCCTTCAGCCATGTGAATAAAAAGAACAAGGGTGGAAAAATAAGTAGGGCCAGAAAGTAGTAATGATAGAGTAGAAATGAAGAATAAGTCAAGTATAGGCTGAAAACTGAATTATGCTTTAGCTCAGATTTCAAGGAAATAAGCAAAGATTTTGGACACGGGGAAAAAAAAACAAGGACACATTTTTTAATGCATAGAAATGGAAACCAGCAGAATCATGGTAATAACATAATTTGCGATGTCTAATATACTCCAGGAGGTAAAAAGTAGAAAATAAGTACAATCCCAAGAGGAAATTGACAAACAAAATTTCAAGTGGTGCAGCAGCTATTTTTAATAAATTCATAAAACCTGTTTGGTACCTAATGTTTGGAGACACATCACACACACAGTAAAGAAGTTGGAACAAGAAAATAGTCGGAGCAACTAGAGATCACCTAGATTTTAGTTCAGCAATCTGATGTCTTTCAAAAAAGATTGGAATAAAAGAATTATTAAAGGCATGGAGGTCTGTTACTGAAAGAGTTTATCTAATGCAAATAATGATAAACTAACCATCCATTCTCTTTTTCAAAATAAAATAATTTCCAGACAGAGGAAATGAGGCAAATATAAATTTTCTGGACATTGATGAAAACTTTTAATGTGGTGGCCACTGAGAGATTACCAGCAAGGCCAGAGAAGATGGGTTCAATAATGGAACTGCAAAGCTGGTTTGGACAGAAAAGGCACTAGAGCCACTGGCATGAGGGGAAATCCAGACTGGGAGGAAATAACTTTGCTATTAATACAAAAAGTCTGTCCTGAAGCCTGTAAGAGGTACAGAATTAGAAGGGTGAATATAAAGGAAATGGTTGATATTGAGAACTGTGGGATTGGGTTAGGCTTCAACAAGATAAAAATTACATTTGGGTGTGGCTGTTTACGGGATGGTGATAAGAAGACCTAATCAGCTGGAAATTGCTAAAATAGTGACAAATTTCACAATAGGAATTCTTTGCAAGATTACTATTAAAATTATGCAGAGATAAGTAAGAGATTATTGGTGTTTCACAAAGTACTAATAAGACGTTACTTTTAGTCTTTCTTGCAATTCTGGTAACTCGTGCTCAGGAAAGATGGGTGCAGAAATGAACAGCAGGTATGGTCAGAGAACAGTGGGTTTATTTAATTTGCCTTGCCTGGCAAATCAAAATCAAGAACCAATATGATTATATTCTATAAATACATCAGAGAGATAAATACCACAGAAAAAGAACAGTGATTTAAAAAAAAGGATGATGCTGGCATAACAACAGAAAGGTATAAATTGTTCCCTGAATAGACTCAGTCTGGAAATCAGAAGATTCTTATCTGTTACAGCAGTTAGATCCTAGAACAGCTTTGCAACAGAAGCAGTGGGAGCAGAGACCCAAACACTCTTGAACTGAAGTTCAAAGCCTTACACCAGGTGCACTGACACGCTATTTGCTTGTAAGACTGCCAGTCTGGTGGCTGGCCCAGCAGCTTCTACTGAGGTATATCATCCTGTTACCTATGTGTATATAGATACACATATATGCACCTTCACTTACACGCACACACATTCACAAAACTCCAAGGCAATTTACTACTTTGCATTGAAACCCAAGGAAATTGTACGTATCAATGAGCTGATTATTGGGATCATGACAAGGCAATTTCTGCTTGTGAAAAGCTAAAAGGATTTATGTGCTTGAAATCCCTAGGCAGTGGTTACAAGCTGTGAATGCAGGAAATACTTGGTGTCTCTTGTTAGTCCCTAAATAACAAAAAAGGAAATGCCGATGGGAAATGCTGGCTTAAAATTTCATGCTGCCTTTAAGCAATAAGAAAGGACAAATCTGCTTCTTTGAAACAAAGTAGGCCAAAAGCTTTTGAAATCTCTGTATTTCTATTATAACCAGCTATTGACAATTTAGGAAATGAACATTTAAATAGCAGAATCAACAAGGGAAATTTAAAAAAAAAAAAGCCCAAAGTCTATTTCATAGCATAATAAAATGGTTTGGGTTGGAATGGACATTAAAGGTCATCTACTTCCAACTCGCCTGTCATGGGCAGGGACACCTTCCACTAGACCAGGCTGATCAGAGCCCATCCCATCTGGCCTTGAACACTTCCAGGGCCAAGGCATCCAGAACTTCTCTGTTTCAGTGGTTTACCACCTTCATTGTAAAAATGTTCATCCTTATAGCTAATCTAAATTGACCTTACCTCAATTTGAAACCATTAACCCTTTTCCTACTGCTACTGATCCAACTAAGGGGTTTGTGCCCATCATATTATCCCCCTTTAGGTACTGGAAGGCTGCTATGAGGTCTCTCCAGAGCCTTTTCTTCTCCAGGCTGAGCAGCCCCAGCTCTCTCAGCCTGTATTCACAGGAGAGGTTTTCCAGCCCTCTGATCATCTTCATGGCCTCCTTTGGACTCATTTGAACAGGTCTACATCCTATTTATGTTGAGGGCCAGAGCTGGACACAGAACTCCAGGTGGGGTCTCACCAGAGCAGAGGGGCAGAACCCTCTCCATCAACCTGCTGCCCAGGCTACTTTGGATGCAGCCCAGAATACACTTTTCTTTCTGGGTTGTATGTACATATTGCCAGGTTATGCTGAGCTTCTCATCCACCAATACATCCCCAAGTCCTTCTCTCCAGGGCTGCACTCACATTCCCTGACCAGCCTGTACTTGTGCTTGTGCTCATGCTCACCATGACCCAGGACTTAGTATTTGGCCTTGTTGAACTTCATGAGGTTTGCACAGACTCACCTCTCAAGCCTGTCAAGGTCCCTCTGGATGGCATCCCTTACGTCCAACATGTGGACCACACCACATAGCCTGGTGTCATTGGCAAACTGGCTGAGAGTGCACTCATTCTTCCTGTCTGTGTTCCTGAGAGAGGTGTTAAACATTTTTCCTGTTCTAAAGCTTAAAGTAATTTTGGACACAACTGGATACAGCCATTCCAAGCAATGCTTTCATTGTTTGATCCTAATACTGCCATGCTTAAAGCAGCAATTGTAAGGGTTACGTGACTCTGTTAAATTCACTTCCAGTGTTATCTCCTGCCAATGGAAATAACTAGCATGGAACAGCCTGTAACCATCCTGCTGAATTCTCTTACACTCCAGAACAATGTGGTGGCATCCAAAGTGACTCTCTGGAGGGTTCCCTGGCCCACTGTAAGTTCCACACTTTCCTAGGAATTGTCTGGGAGTGTGCTCATTGACCTGGGTCGAAACCATGCCAAGGACTCTGCTAACAATTTAACAGTATATATGACTGACTGACTTCCAGTACCCCAGGAATGCTCTCTGGAACTGGTTAATTTACGATTGCACATATAATCACGGGGTACTGTTGCCTCTTGTTCCTTTGATCCCCTAGTAAATCTGCCTCAGCAACAAGGACAATGTGGAGGCCAAATCAGAAATTCAGTATTAAACAATTTTCCCAACTATCGCTTAAAAACGTAAAATTTCTCTACAGTGCAGAAATAAGAACATCATCTGGATCCAGCATGTTGAGGATATGCATCATATTTGAAACTTCAAGAGGCCTCTGTACAGATGTCTGACCAAAAGGAGTCAAAGCCATTCAAAGCCTTTAGCTCATGGATTAGGGCCTTTGACTGATGAGAATATCCACAGCACATGTTAGAGCTGAGGATCCTTGCCGGCCTCCTCTGGCTCATGCTAGGATTTGGGGTGGGTCTAACTACAGGAATATTTTGTTTGCATGTGTACGCACGGGCACCCAAGAAAGAAAGTAATGAAATGGGATTGAGAAGCCATTTTCATTTTCCATGAAGGAAGGTAAAGAACAGCAACTAAGAAACCAATTCCTGGTTTTGGACAAGTCACTGGAGACACAAGATTCTTACCTGTAAATCTTTATTCTGCTGTGGGTGCTCTTTACCTGTGTGTATCCTTCCTCTGCAGTGGTACAAGGTCACAAAAAAATATTATTCTTTATCATTTCCACAGTGCTCAATCTGAGTTCTTTAGGGGCCATCAGAGCTGCTGCCTTTTGTTGTGCGAGCTCTTATCAGTGGTTTTAGTTTGCTGTCTCAAGGAAAGTGAACATCGTTGTATGTCAAAGGCTTTAGTTAAAGCTAAGTGCAGTGTTAAGAACACGAGGCAAAGACCCATCTATGATGAGACGGTTTTCCCTTGTCACACCCTATATTTTTCCCTAAGGACTATCATACCGTGTTAATTTCTACTACGGCTTAAAGACTTCTCCTTTGTCTCTGCCAATGCTTTTGTGTTCTTTTCATTAGACACACTCCTACATCCTTGCAAATATATACATTTTCTCCTCAAGTTTGCTCTCTCTACCCAGTGGAAATTCTATGTGTGGGAGCTTTGTGGGCTCAGTAGGTGTTTTGGTGTTTATTGGAGTGCTGGGGAGGTTAAGAGGTTCTGTGCCCTAAGTGCTGACATTGCTGCCTTTCACACTTTAAAACAAGAGGCTAAGCTACATATCTTCTGAATTATATACTGGAAACAGCAGAAAAGTCAGTGAGTACTGAACAGAGGCATGCAGTTCAAGTGCTTTCACTCTATTCCATCACTGCATATCAGCCCAAGATCAAGGACAACAGGAAAAAGCCTTTAAGTTGTCCTTAGAACTAATCCTAGATGGAGGTACAGGAGAGTCAAGCACCTGGTTCTCCTGTCTGCATCTCAAAATATCTGACTGCCTCTGGCTTGCTCATGACTGGGGCAAATGGTTTCATATTTTCATTTTATTATCTGAAATGTATGTATTATCACATATTAAATAAAGATAATGGAGCTTTTGCACGGCAGTTCAGGATCTATACATGCAAATGGCCCAAAGAATTAAAGAATAATACTTACATTGCCATTAGATTTCTTTGTCAATAGAGATAACTCCTGACTGAAAGAGTTTCTGGGATTAACTCAATTGATTGTTTCTTTAAACTTTTAGGAGCTATTTTCCCTATCTTGAAGAAGAAGGAGAAATATCTCCTCATAAGCAAAAAAGCAGATATTCTGTTCTGCTTCAAAATACACTTCATGTTGAATAAAAATAACATTTATGCACAAAACAAAAAAAGTCTCTTTCTCCTGCCTGATAAAAATGATTACATCAGAGTCCTGTTACAATTGTTTGAGAATTTAGGGAAGCTAGTGATTATTTTTCTGTACTCTCTCCAACTAAAATGTTGTGTTCTATACAAGTAGTCCTTTTCCCATTGGTGTGAATCCCAAGAGTGCATTAAATAATACACTTCTAGTTGTAAAACAGATGGAAAAGTGTTTAAAAAGGTGCCAGGTTTATTTATGGAAGCATGAAATTGAATTTAATAGGAGAATTTTGCCAGTATGAAATGTGAACTCTCAAAACAGGAAGTGGATTTTATTGCTTATTTATTTTATTACCGGATCAGCTGCCCAGAACTGTAGAATCCTTCCTCTCAGGAATTATTTACTTTCCAACTCTGAACCAGAACATCTTGACCATCAGTTGTTACATCTTCTGGCTGCCAGATTCTCAACTATAAACATATGTGCTGCTGTCTATCTCAGATGATCCTCTGCAGATTTATATAGAGAATGTTTTAGCTTTAGATTTATTTCTTGATTTAAAACAGTATGAACTGAACTGACTAAGCCAAGGAAAAGAGAATTTTCTTTAGCTCTTGATTACCATTTAATTAATAATATTCTATTTTTAGAGGGTTTATGGCAAGTATTCATTATGCATAAAAGATAAAAGAGCTAAAAGTCAAATTAGGCAATTTTTTTCTTCTCCTCTGCACCTCCAAACAATGACTACTGAAAGAACAGGTGCTATTCAGCTTCCAAAAAGTGAGCAGCATTTGGGCAGATTGCACAAGGAAACAGTGTCCCATGTTTCCAGGGTTCAGTCTAAGCCACTATCCCTGGATGGAGTTGAGTAAGGCTGTTGGTTACTGGGGGCTGTCTGTAAACCTGTACCTGGCTGTTGTCCCCTCTTCCTGTACATCTGGCCAGTATGTAGAGGTATTTGGGATGGTGAACAAGCCTCCAATTTCAATAAAGTTGTGATAACTTGGTGATCACATTTGAAAAAAAAAAATCTGTGGAAATATATTTTTCAGGTTATTAGGCTGCATTGATGAATATGATTTCACACCTCCACAGAACCGGATGCTGCAGCTGCCCATATTTACTAGAAGACAGCTGCATCTTTGTGGTTGTTACTGCAAGAAGGACAAATGCCTGCAATGGCACCTTCCATTTAGAGGAATCTGAGGCTCAGACAGTGCTCACTGTCACAAGGCAAGGCCGTGTTAGAGCTGAGCTCAGAGCTCTGCTCCCTGAGCTTCTGGTGCTGTGCTCTGCTGGTGCCACAACGCCCTTGGGCAGAGTTCTGACAAACACCCATTGAGTGCATGTGCAGAGTGCACTGTGCTCAGCTCAGTGCTGGCACTCACAGACATTGGCAAATTTCCAGTTTATGCAACAGCACTAAATGTTTTCAGCATGAAACTCATGCATGTGCAGTTTTGCATTGGAAACTGAAAAAAGTGCCAGCCTGGATCTTGCTGCTCTCAGTTTGCCAATTATGGATAAAGATTGAAGGCAATGTGGAGCAATATTATGGTCATGGTCCAAATCTCACGTAGGAAAAATGTGGTTACAATAGGCTTTGTAGCAGGCATTAAATCTCCTCAAAGTGCATGAGTCTTTCTTATACCTCACCTGTGTTGTGCTGTTGTCTCTTATGATTATTAAATCACTTGTAACTGCATCACACCTTGTTGTGACTCCCCCCAGGATAAAAGCTTTTCTCCAAGACCTTCAGAGTGCCTGGGATCCAAGTGCACAGATATTTTGAGGGCTGCTGACATGGTTTGGAGAAGCAACTTCTTCAAAATACAGCAGTTTAGTGAAACGTGTATTTTCATAAACTATTGGACCTAAACGTTTGTGCAAAGGAAAACAAAAGGAATCTGAACATGTAAAAGAAAACTCCCCATTTTAAGTTTCTGCTATAAATGATAGAACTCATGAGTTTTGTGAGATTTCATATTGAGCATGTGAACTGTTCATCAGCTTTATTAATATTTCACAAGCATAAATTCTGACGTATATCAGAACCAATTAAGCTTATTTTTGTACTTTTTATTTCTTGGAGACAGATTGTTTGAGTTCAGAAGGGCATACAGTATCTAGCAGATCTGGTAATTCATTCAAATATGGGAGTAAAGCTCTTCTTTTAGTTCTGGCCAAAATTCCTCCAAGTTTTGTACAATGGGTTTGAAAGCTCTTATATATTTAAAGAAAATCCTTTCAACTCACTCTAGAGTCCTGCTTTATGTTTGATACTGCTTTGAACTTGTTACCTCTTTGCAATGTTTTGGAACATTAGTTTGGGAGCATTTAAAGCTAATGATTAAATGTATAGCGAAACAACACTTTGATGTTGCCAGAAGCAATTAATTTTCCCTATTTATACACAAAAGGTCATAAAAGACTGTGTTATGACAAACGAAATGATTCAGTGAATTCAAAGCAAGTTAACTGAATTCTAAAGGATTGTTACTACTTGGTGGAAAAAAGGTATCCATCCAGCCTTATTTTAAGTCAGAAAGCTGTGATTAACTTATGGAGTTTTGAATGCTTTTAAAATTAGAAAAGAAGTTATGAATTTGTCAGCTACAGAAAACCAGCCTGTAAGGGGTTCATTCAGAATTAAGCTTTCACTGAAAATAGCTTACTGGATGTAGATAAATGAAGTTTATGAGCTTACAGAAGTCACAGAGAGACCACATTTGCACATAAGCGGCCTGACCATGGTACACTCTCTGCACAGATGCCTGTTGAACTTTATTAACAAATGGAAAAATGTACTATATATATTTTTATTCCTACATTTTTATAGGCAGAGCATCTCACACTTCATTGAATCCATGTGCTGGAGATGACAGACATGATTAGACTATAAATCACTCAGGGACAGGGACTGGAAGTCAGGTTCTGCAGCTTCTGGAGCTCCATCTGCCTATGAGTGGGCACACCATGCTTTAGAACAGAGGAGGGACACCACACATGTGCCCATGCACACACACACATAGACACTTACATATGTGCATACATGGATCCATGTATTCTAAAACTGTGGATGTGATTAAACATAAAGGAATCCTACACTTTCAGCCATAAAAAAAAAAAAGTGAAAATTGAAAAATGCAAAAGAATGAAATTACCCTGGATTTAAGAACATAACGTGTTTATGTTTAACATAAATAATTTCTCAGTTTCCACTGAACTATAGAAGGTTTCAATTTCAGGCTAAATCTTCATCTTATTTGTCAGTTTAAGAAATATGTTTCACTATTGTTACACTAAGAGATACACAAATTGTTACACTAAGAGATACACAAATTCTAAACATGATCCTGCACAGTAAAATTTCTAAACTGATAATGGTATGGGAACTAGCTATCAGGAAGAGAAAAAAACTGCTAAGCATCTGCCCAGGAATCATCCCCAAACTTTCTGATAAACTGAAGGCAATAATTTGGCTTTTCTCCTCCTTTCTCTTCCCCATGCCCCTTTATCACTTTTTGGTCTCTTCAGAATAAAGCAATGAACTTCTGGTTTTTACAATGAGTTAAAACAATTTGATGAACAGATCTTAGACTGTCTAACACGTAGATTGTTTGCAGATCTCTAGAGTATTTAGGGGTATCATTTTTATGTTAGAAGTTACACAGTACTAGCAAGAAACTTTTCTTTGAATGCCAGGATCCCAGTGAAGAAAAACCCTGAAGGTTTTTGGGTTCAGTTCAGTTGCATTTAACATATACTTGGGAATGCAGCACCTCTGTATAGGGATGGCAGATGTGTAGTTCCCACAGAAAGTCTATATCCTTCCCAAGAGAAGCCAGAAGCCAGAAAGGTATGCCTGGTCATCTCAATTATCATCAGGCATCTCGGTTTGAGTAAATAAGTTGTGCCTTAATTATACAGGCAATCAAAAACTAAATAGTCTCCTTAACTTTTGTGAGAGTATACAGAGTCTTTGGGTGATGAAGAAGAATAATCTGCAAAAATTAGCACAAAAGAAAACAACCACTGCATAAATATCTAGAGGGACTTCACAAAACACAATAACTGCTTTTCACATCTCAGACCATCCAATGGAATTTCTCGCTCATATAGCACCCACACTGTGTATAGGAGTGATAATGAAAGAGAATTACTTGAAATGATCTGAAACATCATAATCTAATTAACTGGTTCAAGTGAGGACAATATGTTGTTAATAAATGCTGGGAGAAAAATCAGGCCTCTGCCCATAAATCTTGTCTCTAAAATACAGTTAGATGTTAAACTCCATGTTGGATTTTTAACTGGAAATTATGTCCCTAGATCGTTTTGTAGACATGAAAGAGCACCAGGTTTTCAATTAATGGATCAACTCCTTGGGCTTTTGCCTAGAAGGTGTTGTCAGTTGTAACAACTTCTGTCTCTTTGATCAGAAAATATTAATTTTTTTTCTAATGCATATAGAAATCTGAGCCACTAACTGTTAGAAATGTTTGGTCTCGTAGAAACTATTCATTTTTTTTCCCCCTTTAGATGTCATTGACAATAAGAAACAAATGGACTCTTTGGGACTCTTACCTAAGATGAGGGTGAATCAGGCTCTAGTTTTACTCCACTGAATATTTGATTATTTATTCAAAATGGAACAGCTTCAAAAATATTTTCCTTAAAAATGTTCAAACAAATCATCTTGACATTTCCAATATTTTTTTTTTGGCTGAAACAATTGGTCAAATCTGGTACAAATTTGCAGATAGTTTCCATCAACACGAAAGTGCATTTTTGAGCAAACAAAGAATTCTTCCATAAAAATTGCCTGGCTCTAATCAGGGCTGAGGCAATTTTGCACATGCCAACCAGCAGAAAATTAGGTATTGGATAAGCAAGGCTGGTAAGGATCTGGGTTCTACCTAAATCCCCTTGTGGCCTTCATCCAAAGTGATTAGCCCCAGGTCAAACAGAAAGCCTGTAGTGAATCAAGTAAATTAAATCCAACCCTCCTGAGCTATCGGATAATGTGCTAGTCCCAAGACCTCCCTTCTTGGAGGCTGGAAGGGAGGAGGTTATTAAATATAAACATGAAGTAACATCCTGCTCTATGGAGGCCCAAGGCATGGTGTTCTGGAGGAGATGCAGGGGATTATACGTACCCCTCATCTGGACCTGTTTCAGGGGAACCTACAGCGACTGTCTCTGCCAATGCCAGGAGCTGTCAGCGTCCCTGAGCAGTGTCCTACAGCTTGGAAGGCCGCTAAGGAGGTGTCCTGTTAAACTAAAGGGCACTGAGCTGCAGCACAAAACACTGCTTTAATGTGGACTTGGAACTGAAGGGACTTATTTCCTTTAAAACATTGTAGAACAGAATAATCCTCAGATTTATTTTGATTAGAAATCTGGATACCTTCTTGGCAGTGTTTATTAGATCTTAATGTAGCTCGGTTGGAAAGCCAGATATTTTGCTTTCTCCTCCTTTGAATCATTGACCATTATTTTCCCTGTTAATGAATCTGGACAATTTTAACTGTCAGATTCTAATGTAACTCTCTGAATAAATTGATTGAATTGATGCTGAACCCACCTCTCTGTTCAAGCTAAGAATGAGCCTGTGCAGAAGTCTCCAGAGTTTCCTAAAATTTCAGGGAGTTTATTAGTGGAAAACTGATTTTGAACCGCTGAACCTGAAGTGACTGCATAGTTTTGGTTTCATACTGATGTCAACTCAAAAGAAGATTAAACTCCCACTGCAGCTTAGATGTGACCCAAGGTGAATAAACTTATATCTGACTATTTCAGGGACAGCTATCACTGTCCTTGGAGCTGATTGTTCACTTCATTTTCCTCCTCCTTTTGACACACCTTTTTTTTTGAAGCAGACTGGAGCACCAACAACTAGAAACTGTTTTTCACTTCTAAGTCTAGTCTTAAATGAGTTGGTGCCTTAAAAAAAAAATAGAAACATGCCTCCCTTGCAGGTAGACATTTCAATTACCATCAAAGCAGAAAGCAACGCAGATTTTATTTCTATGTCCATTCGTTTGTTAGATCTGCATAAATCTTCCCACCTGTAATTGGAGGAAATGCGCCCGACCCTCTGCAATACTGCATGTGAATATAGAGGATGTCTTGGTGGTCTCTGGTCTTTCAACCATGGATGCTGAGGTATCAGTGAGAGAGGGAAGAGTGGGAAGTTCAACATTCAGACCATACTCCTAAAACATATGTATTTGTTGATAATCTCATTGTCTGTGCTAAAGTGATAACCCACATGGGAAAACACCGTGTGGGTGATTCTGGCAGAAACCTGGTTTACCAGGAGCTAAATTTGGGATTCCTGCAGACAGTGAGCCACCAGACTTGCAAGACCACATATGGACACCTTGCAAAAGCACACCAGGGCTTAATGAAGATACCAGAGGTGAAAACAACTTTTGACACTTGCATTTGACTAGGGTATGTTCAGGAGGCAAAATAAAGATTCATAACAACAGTCCTACAGCAAACAAAACTCATTCAAGTGCAGTGGAACCAGATAACGGTTCAATCCCAGCTAGATTTCTTTTTCTTCCTCCCCTCTCACTGCTAGAAGGTGGCAGTTCTCCTAAATCTGAGCTCAGCTATTGACATCTACCACCACAGAAATCAGCCCCGCTGTCCTAACACAAGAAATAATTCTGTGTACGTTAAAGATATGAAGAATATCCTAATCTAGGAATAAAGCTTTTAAAAAAGGATTTTGTTAATTTCCTAATTAAAGGAAAATCTAGATCCATTAAGATATTGTATTAGGGAAAAACCTGAAGAGGTCTTCCCGATGGCAAAGGAATTGATCTAGATACTCTAGCAGTTAATAAACAAGTCACAACTTCAGGCCTCGGAATTGAAAGTTAATGAAGAAGGAGACAAAGCCCTCCTGCTCCTCAGGGAAGGCAGGAAAGATCCACATTTCAGAATTTTGTAGAAAATTCTTACTGGCTTGGTCATGACTTATCTGAGTGTGCTGATTTTGGCTGGGGCAGTTAATTTTCTTCACAGTGGCTGGTACGGGAGTGTGTTGGGGGACACAGGGTTGATAATATAGAGATGTTCTTGTTATTACTGAGGGGGCTTACACAGAGCCAAGGCCTTTTCTGCTTTTTGTACTGCCACATTGGAGAGGAAGTTGGGGGTGCATGGAAGGGCGTGAGGAGACACAGGCAGGACAGGTGACCCCAGCTGACCAAAGGGATGTTCCAGACCATGGGGCATCATGCTCAGTATATAAAGTGGGGGCAAGGAGCAGAAAGAGGGGATATTTGGAGTGATGGAGTTTATCTTCCCAAATCACTGTTACATGTGATGGGGCCCTGCTGTCCTGGAGATGGCTGAACACCTGTCTGCCTTTAGAGAGCAGTGAATTAGTTCTTTGGTTTGCTTTGCTTGGGGGTATGCTTTTGCTTTTCCTATTAAACTATCTTTACATCAATCATGACACTGAGTAAAACTTCTGGGACCAGAGTGATCATGGTGTTGACCATCAAACTAAACTGAAGTTAGTCATGTCCTGTTTGGGAATTGTTACCCTTAATTAGTTGATTTCTGAACAGTGATGCAAAAATTGCTTCAGAAAGGCAAAGGTTTTCTTGTGCATCAGAGCACGCTTTCTTGCTAACATCATAACACAGCTTTTCTGGGTTTTTCCAGCATTGCTTGTGGCAAGCATGGTGACAGGATTTTCAGGAACAGCTGAAGACAGCTTCAAAGTATCACTCTTTATCTTGTCTTTTACACTTTACTTTTCCAATTAGAATATTCATTTTCTACCATATTGAGTAGATTAAGTAATTAAAATGTAATTTTTACTGGCTAAAATGACAGATAATTTCTGTCACATTTACAACAACATTTAATGTGTTGGCATGGTTACCCTTTTGCTACATTGCTAACCATAAGCAGTTTTTGCAAACTAGCCAAGTAATCTAGTTGAAGAAAAATATCCTTCCTCTCCTCTTAGTCCCCCCATTCCCTTCTAAACAATGCACTTCCTCACAACACCTTTCTGGGACAGTTTCTACGTTTTGACATGCCTGAAGCACACTTAATTTACATTAATCAAATTTCCTAGTTCCTGAATTTCTCCTGCACAACTCAATAGATCAATACCACAGAACAGTGTTCAACTGAAATCCAAGTGCCTTTCTGCTTGGAGAGCAGCACTGACACTTTGAACAGGATTTTGTTTGAAATTAAGACACTTAGATTTAGAGGCAGGATTAAGTACACTTAATATGTTAGTACATATTTTGTTATATAGGTTATACAATGCATATGTATAAAACATGTTTTTATCTTACTATGGGTATATATATTTCTTTAGTTAGGGTACTTTCAGGAAGAAATTCTTTACTGAGAGGGTGGTGAGGTGCTGGAACAGGTTTCTCAGAGGATTTGGGGGTGCCCAAACCCTGCCAGTGTTCAAGGCCAGTTTGGATGGGGCTTTGAGGAACATGGTCTTGTGGAAGGTGTCCTTGTCCATGGCAGGGTGTCTGAAACTAGGTGATCAAGCCACTCTATGGTTTTATGATTCTACTGTCCAGTGTTGCAACTATTCTCTAGTAGAGCCTTTAGTATTTTCCCTTGGCCATGGTGGGAATAAACGAGAACATGCAGGTCATGCATCCCAGCAGGGCCTGTGCTCACTCATTGGCTGACAATACCTGTGTACGAAAAGGCTGACAGTTTGTCTCTTGAAAAGAGGAATCAACTATTTAAGCAACTTCTAAAATCAATTCTGACTCCTGCTGTAAACTGAGGAGCCCTATCACGCCCCAAAGGAGGGCAAGAGGAAGCTTCAGCTGAAGATCAGCCTTCAGGGGAAATGTTAGACTCATGCTCTGAGCACTGTAAGTGGCAACAGCCATGTCTGAAGAGAAAGCTAAGGCAGGAAACAGTGAAAAGGAGAAATTCATCTTGTGGCAGGACTTGTTTAAAGGCAGGATAAGATGAAATGACACCAGCTATATCCATGGCAAGTCTCTGTTTTGAGATGAAAGGTAGATTTGCTATGGGCTGTCTCAAGCAACAGGTTTTGCATTGGGGTATCTGCAATGCCTTAGCAATTAGAAACAGCTCTATCTACCCTTGGAGTAACTGTGTTCAAGGTGTTTGATGTGTTACACTAATAGAAAGCTGGAGTCACAGGTGGTTCTCAGGTTTGGACATGTATTGTGCTGTGGGTGAAATTCTTAACAAAAGTACTTTATTGCCAGGAGTGGCAAATGGGATCTTAAATCATTGCATGTCTTCTTGACAACATCTGTGCCTGGATGACATGAAGTCTAGTGGGATGATTTTTTGAGCTTCCAAAAGAAACCTGCAGGTTTTCTGAGAAAGATCTCAATAGCTTTGACTGCAGTGGGGGAACACTCCTGAGCACTGCTCAGAGGCCTCCAGGTGCACCAGCTCCAAAGGAGCCACCTCTGTGTGAGACCCAGAGGTCTCAGATACTCTGCAATCCTGATCTCCTGGCACTCCAAACTGACTAATTACTACTGAGAACTTGCATTTGTCTCAGGGACAAGGTGAAATCACGTGTCTGTAGTCACACAGGAAATAAATGGCAGAACTCAGAATGTGATCCTCCTTCCCATCTCCTCAGTACTAAACTATAAGATTTTCCCCTTTCTGAGGGTGCTTTATGATGATATTTACAGTTGCTTGTGGTTTCCTGCCTATCTGGGAAGAAATTAGACTCTGCTATTTATAATAAGCAATTTAGGGCAGTAACTGTTTCTAATATTTTGCCTAGTTCTAAAAATAACAATTTTAATGGGTACTGATTCTTTGTAATTAAGGAAGCTTCATCACTATACTGTTGCTTTAACTAAATGCTTGGCAAATGTGGATGTAACACACTATCTGACAAAGACCAACAGCCTGATTAGGCAGCAATGTTAAATTTAAAACCAGGCAGGGATGTTTGACTTTATATGGGTTTTAGATGCATCTGCATCTCTCGGAGAGAAGGGCAAGAGGCCGGGGACTGAGAGCAGTAAATCTTTAATTAAAGAACTGCTAACCATGCTTACTACATTTATAAATAACAAAACATTTATCAGAGCTTTTATCTTTTCTTGCAATCATCAGGCTGTACTAGATGTTGACAAAGTCAATGATTTATGCCTCAGGTTTTTTTTCATTACCAAATACCAAAGATGCTATTATCAGTGAAATCTTCTGCAACTTAAATCTTGGGGCTTTTGTTGCTCTGCCTAAGGAATATTGTGAGCCTTTCTCACAAGTCATTTTGGATTATGTTGGCCCAACAGAAAAGATTAAGGCTGCATAATGAAGTTGCATCCAGTTGCAAATGGAAATGTTGAGTGGTTTTCCTTAAAAGGATCAGTGGTTTAAAAAAAAAAAAAGGAAAAAGAGCACTTTAAGGAATGTTTTAATTAATTTTAAACATTAAGATATCAGTCGTCAAATACTAGGTTTGTTCATTATATTGTAATGTTTGCATTGAATTTTTTTCATTTCATGGCTGATGGAAGATTCTGACATACATACNAAAAGAAACCTGCAGGTTTTCTGAGAAAGATCTCAATAGCTTTGACTGCAGTGGGGGAACACTCCTGAGCACTGCTCAGAGGCCTCCAGGTGCACCAGCTCCAAAGGAGCCACCTCTGTGTGAGACCCAGAGGTCTCAGATACTCTGCAATCCTGATCTCCTGGCACTCCAAACTGACTAATTACTACTGAGAACTTGCATTTGTCTCAGGGACAAGGTGAAATCACGTGTCTGTAGTCACACAGGAAATAAATGGCAGAACTCAGAATGTGATCCTCCTTCCCATCTCCTCAGTACTAAACTATAAGATTTTCCCCTTTCTGAGGGTGCTTTATGATGATATTTACAGTTGCTTGTGGTTTCCTGCCTATCTGGGAAGAAATTAGACTCTGCTATTTATAATAAGCAATTTAGGGCAGTAACTGTTTCTAATATTTTGCCTAGTTCTAAAAATAACAATTTTAATGGGTACTGATTCTTTGTAATTAAGGAAGCTTCATCACTATACTGTTGCTTTAACTAAATGCTTGGCAAATGTGGATGTAACACACTATCTGACAAAGACCAACAGCCTGATTAGGCAGCAATGTTAAATTTAAAACCAGGCAGGGATGTTTGACTTTATATGGGTTTTAGATGCATCTGCATCTCTTGGAGAGAAGGGCAAGAGGCCGGGGACTGACAGCAGTAAATCTTTAATTAAAGAACTGCTAACCATGCTTACTACATTTATAAATAACAAAACATTTATCAGAGCTTTTATCTTTTCTTGCAATCATCAGGCTGTACTAGATGTTGACAAAGTCAATGATTTATGCCTCAGGTTTTTTTTCATTACCAAATACCAAAGATGCTATTATCAGTGAAATCTTCTGCAACTTAAATCTTGGGGCTTTTGTTGCTCTGCCTAAGGAATATTGTGAGCCTTTCTCACAAGTCATTTTGGATTATGTTGGCCCAACAGAAAAGATTAAGGCTGCATAATGAAGTTGCATCCAGTTGCAAATGGAAATGTTGAGTGGTTTTCCTTAAAAGGATCAGTGGTTTAAAAAAAAAAAAAGGAAAAAGAGCACTTTAAGGAATGTTTTAATTAATTTTAAACATTAAGATATCAGTCGTCAAATACTAGGTTTGTTCATTATATTGTAATGTTTGCATTGAATTTTTTTCATTTCATGGCTGATGGAAGATTCTGACATACATACATACATACATATATATGTACACATACAAGTATGTTAGATTTAAAGCCACAGATAAATATACATATACATATCCTAAAATGGCTGTCATTACATTATGTGGGCTGCATGGGTACACAGGGTCCTACAACAACTCCAGTATTCCCATTATTATTATGTAGTGCAGTTAATGCTCACCATTACAGTGAGTTTCCCAGTAGTTTGAATACTGAATATTTATGAAGAAAAATCATTAAGCAGTAAACTGGCTGTTTTTCTGTGTGCAACCTTTTTATCAAAACAAAGTTCAGACAGGACATTTGCTGTTCTGCACTTGTACTCTCTTGCCTTGACTACCCTGTCAATGATGCCCTGATGATTTTTTTGCCTTTTCTTTTAAATCCCTTTTATACCTTTTTACAACTTCTGTATTCTTAGTGCTTTAGCCTACATTCTTGGACTTGTTTGTCAAGCTAAGAGACTAAACATTTTAGAGGCTTCATAGTTAGGGAGCAAAATGCCCCAGACCCCAAGGTCCTCTCCAGAACACATTTTGTAAACTAAGACAGAACCATCCAGGGGAAGGTTCCTTGGGGAGGGGGGCTCACTCAAGCCTCTCATTGGGGAATTTATGATAGCTATGCTAATTAGTAAAACCTATAATGTTAGACCAGATCTTTCGGGGGGTGCATTGCGGTGTGCATGGAAGTGCATTCGACCTGGACGTAGTGCACCTAAGGATCCTTAAAATAAATACCAAGGTAAAATCCCTTTTTTCCTTCTAACTGTGTCTGACTCTTGATTTTAAGACCAGGAAAAGGCATCACCAAGAGCAAGCTCTTGGGCTCATTCAGGAAGTTTCAATGTTTTTAATGCAACCAGAACACGTAGTTGGCCAGATGCTTCAGGGAACGAGAGGGCAGGTAGTATCTGACGTGTTTTCCTGATACTTCAACAAGTTTGAAGTTCTTCAGACCCAAGAGCATCCAGTCTGTAATTTAATCACTGATATGTCCTCAGCTGTTGGTGAAAACAAAAATCTGTTGTAAATTAGAGTACTTTTTCAATAGCTTTACGTGACTTTGCTGCTATTCAGACTTTCTCTGCTGTGAGTGTTCATGTTGAGCTTTAGAGTATACTTTTGTGTATGTTTGTAACTGACTGTTTCATTTGACTTTCATTATATCTGACAGGGAAATAAATGACTGTTTTATCAAAGGCTGTGAATTCAGCATTTTCCCCCCGAATTTAAAATAGGCAATAACAAACCAGCTGAGATGTCAAACTAAACTTGCTTTATCCTGATACTTTTTTCCTTTCGAGAGGGTGGAGTGAGGTGAAGAGAACATGAGTTAATCTTTCTATTTCACACTATGTTAAACTCCCAGTAACCTCTACAGAGGTTACAGAGAGAAAAATGAATTTACATTCAGATATTACTGTCTTGGATATACATGAAAAATACAAATGAGCTGCAGAGAAAGGAATATATATGGCCTTTCTTATTGTAACTTTGAGTATCTTAGAAAAAGACAAATTAGTAAGAGTAATGAACAATGGGAACGTGGAAAGAGAATTCTCTTGCTGTATTTTCTAATAATTTCTAACCTTTTGTGTGTTTTTATTCCTCCTTTTCCTTTTTGTGCCTCTCATATAGGACTGTTTTGTTTTAAGCCCTGATGGCATCTAAGCACCATGCAGCAGTTTGTTCACTTCCACGTCACCCCAGTGGGATGGAGAATTAAAAATAAAATTTATGGCTTGAGATAAGAACAGTTTAATAACTGCAAACAAAGTAAAATATAACAACAACAACAGGCATTTTAAAGGAAATTTTGATCTGTAAATACAGTATGTCATGCTTTTTTAGTGAATGACCAATATAAAAATGGGATTAAATTAATATTATTTGCATTATTGTTTGGAAATATTATTGTCACAGACATACCCCCTGTCTTAATCTAAGCACTATGTAAAACAAAAAGAGTTCACTGGTCCTTGAAAAAATGCCCACTGTAATGATAGTCCAACAAGTAAAATAAACACAAGATGAAGGATAATATGTATCAGGGACAAGAAATATCTCAATACATTGCTTTCCTATTTAATACTAACATTTCTTGTCAGTGGAGCACAGATTCATGGAGAAATTTGAAGGCTTATAAAGAAATTTTAAGCGAGATATTGCACATATTATGAGATGTGAGAAGTCAAGAGTATGTTGGTGGGAATGAAGGCTGACCTCTCAGTAGCACTGCAGAAATTATAGGCATGAGAAAAACTTTTAAATTGTTTATGCTCAAAATGAAAGGGATGTAGGGGCCTTGAAAGAATAAATAGCATAATAAGAAGTAAAACAAGGGCTTTTCCTTCAACCAATATGTTTGTGTACATCACTCCTGGCTTCTTGGCCTCAGGCCCTAATTACAAAAATGACTGAGTAGCATTTCTCTGCCACATGGGAGAACTGGGAGAATAAGTGAGCACTAATACACCACTGTTATCCCAGCACCAGTTCATGATAACTTTACCAATTTAGGGGCACGGTGCCCAGTCATTGTTCACCCATATGGTTACATTTTCAGAACCATTTTGTTGCAAGTCAACTAAAAGTTTTCCAGAACAATTCCTGGACATTGTGTGGGAGTTAAACCTGGCCCAGAAAGATTCCTGCATAAGCAGTTTGGATGCAGCCACTCTCTTTGGACAGCACGTTTAAGAGTATGGCTGTGGCAGGACGGTGCCAGCTGGCCTCAGGGCTGGAGAACATTGACCTGGCAGAGGAAAGAGGTCTGTTCTAGTTTAGTGCCTGCATGCAGCACTGGAGGGCCATGATCACTGCTTGCCTAACTTACCCTGGCACATTGAGCATTTGGGGGAAACACTGAGCTTAGTTTAAGGCAAATGGAAAAGTTAGGCAGAAAAATCAAGGTCATCTGGCTCCTTATGCACCCCCTTGACATATCACCAAAATGCAGGTAAGAAGGATACATGAGTCCCCATACGAGTCCCCTTACCCAAGGAGCATTGCAGCCATGTGCACAACCCAATACAGCATTAAGCTGTCTGCTCAGTCTTCCACATTTTCCATGATTACTCTATAGAATCATCTGTACTATTATCCCACAGTGGGTTTTATTTCTCCCTCTCTTTTACAGAATGAAGTATCAAGGACTGCACTAATAACACTAATAACAGACGTGAAGCCTGAGGAGTAAGGAGGACTGAAACACAATGCAGAAATACTCTGTATCTTCATCTCTATACTACATCGGGACATAACTGCTTTTCAGATTATTGTGTAACATAATGCACACGGTATCTGAGGGGCTAAGAAAACAGCCCTGAAAGACCATTACTTTGTCAGACAGGTACCCTTGGGGCTGTCTCTCCTTGGTCTCCCACTCTACCCCCTCTCTCTTTAGATCAAGAACAGTCCCTCTGGTCACCTTAATGTTCTGGATCACCATTAATGATGTCCTATCCCAAACAGGCTCATTTACAGGCAAAGCGCTGATTGGGTTGACTTGCTGGAGAATTACAGACTTCTGATGGTTTCTCCTTGACTTTCCAGAGGATAAAAGCTATGGGAATAACTTAATCATGAGACCTTGAGAAGAGCATGATGACATTATCACTTAAATTTGAAGCAAACTGGGTTCAGAATATTTGGGATTTGTCCACTCTTTGTCGTACTTTGTCTCTCACGTCCCCAGGAAAAGGCCTTCAAGGATCTCTCTGGAACATTTCAAATCCAGCTCATTCAATGGGCTAGTTCAAAGACAGAGTAGGTGCCAGGCAACAGGAGCACCTCTAAGCAAACCTGTCTCTGAGGAAAAGGTTAAACAAAACTCCCTATACCCGCTTTTCTTTTGGACATACATTTTAGGGAGTAGTGAGTTTATCTGGGTTTTTTTATTCATGTCAGTTGCCTGAACTATACAAACAGACAGATATAAATCTTAAATTAGAGTCAGCATAAACTATTAGATCAGGCTGTAAAATCTGTGCTGCAGGTCTCAGTTCAATGGGCTTCTGTGATGGCCAGAAATGGACAGGATTTGTAATGGAAGAATCAGCTGAGGGCTGGGGCAGCTGCCACCTTGGTCCCTGTTATATAAATTAAATTAATATATAAATTAAAACTGTTTAGAGCTGCCAGTGGATTCTGAAGTACCACTGTGATTCCAGGTCTTCTGAAACTGGCCACTGGATTCTGTCCCTTGCCCACAGTCTAGAGAAGCCAGGGAAAAAAAAGTGTTTGTCTTGGACAACTGCAACAGCTTTCACAGTTGCTGGGACAACATGTTGTCTCTTAACAAGTCATAGTTTTGCCTCTGATTGAGTGATCTAAGAATAGCTTTTAATTGCAAAATCTCTCCCTCCACCACTTCTACTGCACACAGGCCTGAGGAGGAGCCTCTGCTTCTCCTGACAGCTTGAGTCACATCCTTGGATCCTGGTCAGCTCTTATTCCAGGCCAGGCTTTTGGGCTTCCCTCAAGGGAGAGAATCTTAATAACCTTGGCTCATGAAAGGAATCCACAGGATAAATCCACGTATATGTGTTTCCTGAGAGCAGATTCCTGAAGAAGCAGAGAGGTGCAGCACCTGGACCAGGCAGAGAGCTTGTTCAGCAGAGCCTGGCAGACTGCACCAGCTGCCTGGGCATCTACAAGCTGCCAGACTAGAAGAGACCAGTCCAGAAATCTGGCACTGAAATATCCAGCCCTTTTTTTGTATTTACTGGGTTTTCCCAGCTGGTTTCCCCCTCATGTTGGTCAATAACTACACAAGTTACTCTATGTAATAATGCGTGACCTGAGCTTACGAGTCTCGTCCTTAGCAAGGGTGAAAGAGAGAACTGTAAGCTGGGATATTCAAGAGCAGAGTACTCATGTGCTTCACTGGGACTGTTTCAAAAGTGTGTAGAAATGGAAGACAGACACTTTAGGAAGCAGAAGTTTAGGTTAAACCTCTCTCTGCACGAATTTTAAATAAGTATTTGTCAGCTTGCACTCCTCCTTCTGAACATCTTTCATTTTGAATAAATGCTGAGGAAGAGGAGGAGACAAGCAGAAAACAGGGGCTGACTGATAGAAAATACACTTATCAAGGATGTGGGAAACCAAGGCTGGAAGGCTCATAGATCTAACTGAGTTAAAAGATGTGAATAGCATTGGCAAGAGCAGCTGAACACTTAAAACCAGATCTCGGTGTGCTGTGAGGGCCAGAAGACAGACGGGCAGCTGGGCAGTGTTTGAGTAGCTCTTCATACACCAGTACACTGTGCATTTCACAGATGAATTAGAAAAGGGCTGTGGGAGGCTGTAGCAGTAAGAAGAGTGTGAGCTGAAGACATATAAGTCTCTGTGAGAAATTTTCTTCACTTTAGCTGTTATTTTTATTGCATGTCTTGAATAAAGAGAATTGGGTGAAGAATATGCTGGAAAAGGAATGAGCACTGAGAGTGGGGAACAGCTGGAGTATTTCTGACATACACTTCTTTTACTTGCCACCCTATTTATGGGTCTGTAGGAATGTGGAGGGGAAAAAAGTTTACAGCTTTAATATTTCTTGTGAGCAAAATCCATACAGGATCCATATTGGAATGTGAGAGCAGAGAACAAAAGGATGTGTCTCTGTGCCAGTGTGTGATTAACTTGAGTGCAAGGTTTGTCTATAATATGATTTAAAGCTGCTGCACTCTTTTCCTTAGGTGCTCCTTATATACAGATGTTCATAAAGTCTTTCCACCCCAAACATTAAATACAACTTTTAGAGGAAAAATAACTATGCATTTATTTAAATGGACTGGTTTTTGGGTTTTTAAAAGTAAATATTTATTTAATTTGGTTATTAATGCTATAGCAAAAGTCAACAGAGAGACTGTTACAGATAGTCTTCCAAGTACAACTAGTTTTTCTTCTGGCATATAACCAAATATTTGGCAGAATGAAGACTTGTTCTGCCATGTTTAGTTGGGCAATGGAGGTAGAAACATTTCCTTGGTATCAGTGGGGATGAGGGGAGCAGAAAAATATTGAGCCTTTTGCTCACAGACCTCTGTGGGATAATATACAGATAATCTTCAAGTCCATGCTGCATCTCAAGGACATTTACAGCTTGGTTCATGCTGAGACCATATGCCTGTGTTTCATCAGAAAGGAGATTTGCAGTTGGGTTCGAGACAGGAGAAAGTTGGGTATTGCTCTCAGCTGGAGATGCAGGTGGGGGGAAAATCCAGACTTGGCACAAAATCACACCTTTCTCCCTGTGTCTGATGTGGGATCACCACATAGGAAGAAACCTGGTGTACTGTGAGGACACCTCATGAGACACAAGGCTCGAAGGATACAAGCCCTACCCCAGAGCACTGAAGATATTAAGACCTCACGGCTAAACCAAGCCTGTCGTGATGTTCACGGGAGCAGTGAGGGATTCTGTTGAGAAGCAACGACTAAATGGAAGATTGAGCTGGCAGCAGAATAACTTGGGCTCCAGTGAGAATAGTTTCTTGAGAGAGAGTCCCTCAACATCTTTGCACTGTGGCTCCTCAAGGGACAGGTATGCCACCTCCTAATCAAGCTCACCAGATCCAGCAAATTGAGTAAATACAAGAAATTCTACCTTTAGGAGCAAATTACATGTTTGAGTCCTCATCGTTGCCATCAAAAGGGGATGCTGATGTAAGGAAATGCAGTGATAAAAACTTAGGCTTGTCATAAAAATGTGGTTGTATTGAATAGTCAGATCCTGCTTTGATGTGACAAGTAGCTATAGAAACAATTCAAAGTAATTCTGTAAGTTCTGTGATCAGCTACAAAAATGAACTCAGAATGTTAGAGCATTTTTCATTCACTGTTCTTGAGTACTTATGCAGTCAAAGATCTATGAAAAACTAGTTTCAGTCCAGAAGCCACAGTTCATTTGTTCAAGAGAGAAAATTCATTTGGGGAATAAATTGGTATAATTCTGAAACACTGAAGCCAATAGTAATTTTGCAGATGATTTGCATGGGAACATGAAGAGGTCTTTCCCAAAGACATAGTGTACAATTTTGTGGTTGAATAATGATGGAAAAGACAAATCAAAAGGTTAAAATAGTACTCTCCTTAAGTCAAGTAATTAACCCATAATTCTTTGAACAAATCATAGCTCAGATTGCAGAGAGACAGATTTTTTAAGAGCTAATAATTTAGGAAAGATTCTATAATTTGAATGGCTAACATCAATATTTTGAACATCAAATATTTGATTGAAATGATTTACAGACAATGTTTTTCCTAGCTATAACTGATACATCACACAATATAAATAATGACATTTAAATGTAAATGTACAATCATAATGTTTATTGGATAACATATTTCCAACACCAGTACAGTCCTTTAGAATGCAAGTAATAGTATTTGATGAAATAATAGTACAGCAGTTGTGATGTTTTTGTATAGTTAGAAGTCGCTTTATTCTCTAATACAATTAATTTTACTCTTTATTTGCTCTTGGGATAAAACATTTACAGTCAGAATTGAAGATTAACATAGGATAATAACACAAAACGGAGGTAAAATGTGGTATCAGTTTGTGTAATGGCATGTTACATGCAGCTGTTTTGAATTATATTGCCTTTTATTGATGTGTCCAGAATTTTTTTTCTTACAGCTTAAACATATGGGGGCTTTTAAACCTAGCAAGTATAGCAAATTGCAGATGAATTGGTCCATGAGGATGGTTTAAAAAAAAGTCTCTTAAGGTATATTGTTGAAATTATAACATGAAAAAACCAGAGGTACTGGAGGAAACTTTGACCTACTGGAATTCCATTTAAACTACTGTAACAGTAGTCATATTGCGCAGTCAGACTATTGCAGCATTTGCTTCTTGATGAGACTTAGACTACTTAGACAATGCTAAGAAATAAGTACATTAATAGCTATTTTAATGTAGTTTTCAAACAGTAATTCAGGCCTTGTCTTCCATGCTAAAAAATTATGAATTTTTACTTGGATTAACTAAAATATACATACAACCCTGGAGTAAAAGTGGGCATTAAAGACAGGGTACTGACTGTTAGACAAATAAAAATGGTCCGGTAACCTTTTCCATACCATTTAGTAGTAAATCAGATGTGTCTTACCTTGATTGTGTCGAAATGGTGGGCTGGCATTAGTTGCATTGAGATGTGGCTGTATTCTTGTACTAGTAAAAGCAAATCCTCTCAAAAGGCTTCTGACTTGCCTTCCAAACTGGAAGCCTGCCCACTAAAATTCTGTAGTTACAGTTATAGAACCATATAATTTACATTAATTAGTTTTCCTTTCTGGATTTTACTGGCTGATGCTGTTTTTCTGAAGTTTCATTTTCTATAGGAATTACAGTGCTCTATAATGTAGTATATAAATAAGATGTACAGTATCAGTAGAAGAAATGCAAAGTTCCAGACATTTATTTTCAGTACAAATCAAAATTGATTTGTAGAGGGTCAGATAATCCTTTACTTTACTACCAGTCACATTGCAGGAAGTCCTGTAGGCGCATTGATATTTATGTCATCACTATGTTGGTTATTGATGCTACAGGATTAGGAATTTCTGAGGGTTCCCTTCCCTTATGCACAAAGGTAATGAGTTTACAAAAGGTGACACCTAAATTAATGAGATATGAAGCATTTTTAATTTCACATTGTTACATTTCAAAAGATAAATATATGCCTCTTGTTTAACAGATGTAGAGGTAGACATTTCACAGGTCATTTTTACATTTTAAAAATAAAGAATAATGCAATATTTGTTTCTCAACCAGTTTGTATTACTCTGATGCAAAAATTATTTTGAACTTCTCTGAAATGTTGCACAGCAGAGTGATGCACGATCTAAAACAGGGCAACAAACACAGGGTTGTGCTCTTGCTACCACAGATATGCTAAGCACTGCTTTAATGGTTGATTGCATGGCTATCACATTCCATTTGGAAGTCTTTCCAAGTGCTGCCAGATTTTCAAATATATAATAGAAGGAAGAAAAAGACAAAAATTCTGTCTGAAATGTTTATTAAAAAACAAGGTAAAAATGACCTGCTGTCAGAGAATGAGCATCAATCTAAAGTTTACTTTAGCTCCAAACAAATAATTCCTGTTTGCAAATACTGGTAGTGATCTGTAGCACTATGGGAAACATAGACCCATAGTGTGATTTGAGCTGAAAGGGACCTTAGTGTACAGAAAGTGTATGTTTCAGTCCTGCTGACCTTGATACTCCAAAAACTCTTCCATGAGACAAATTGGAAAAAGTGGTCTACACCACAGCCAATTTCAACTTCAGGGAAAATCAGTTACTGGGAAGGACAGGAAAACCAGAAGCAGGAGGATTTATTGTGGCAGAACATAAGTCACAAAGGTATGATTCTTGTTATTCTATAAGTTATTTTCAAAATCAAGAATCAGAAGAAGTAGTTTTAAAGAGAATATATATTGGGAAAAACTGCTATATATCTTTGGTTTTGAACAGTAGAAGTGTGATTTATATTTATTATTCTGTGACTCCACTTCCGTGCTGTAGCAATGCCATTATTTTAAGTCAGTGAAAAACTACAGCGACCAAGGGGCAGAACAAACCTGATGTTTGCACGAAGCTTAACAGACTAATGCTCTGGCATCCATTCTCTTCACCTGCTGAGTTAGGCACTGTGTCGGAAGACACTTGGTGGGCATCCTTAGATACTTGAAGTATTTGCTGCTTTCTCTAAGCTCAACTTCTACCTAAATTATATCTGTGAATACAGATGTAGCCATCTCTGGATATTTTCATATATCCGATATACAGGAAATGTCTGATATAGGTGGGGTGAAATTCACTTTAGAAGCTCTTTTCTGTCTTTGTGGATTATAGAAAAGGATTTAGATTTCTAATCTAGAATAGAGGTGTTATTTTTAGATATTTAAAGATATGTAAGAAAAAACCTACTTCTGTTTTACTCTAGGTTCCCTTTCTGAGAATAGAAAATATAATACAATTATATATATAGAACAACGTAAAATTTGCTGTATGATCTACCCAGGCTTTTGTTAGTCTAGGTTATCCCACTATGGTCACTATGTAACCTTACTGAGAATTAGATTATTATCATATTTATCAAGATGCTTTTTAAAAAAAAAAATGCGGTTTTACTCAGTGTGCAAGTAAATCTTTCTTTGGAATGGAATGAATGCTTTAAAGGAAAACACTTATTTCTACATTTATTAGCCACCACTTACCATATCTTCTGAGTGCTAAAGTTCCAGCAGTGGTATGATATAGGACAGAGCCTTTTTCAATACGTCTCCTTGGGTTGTTAGTTTTCATATCATGATCATATTCACAGTAGGTATAGTATCTCAAGGATATCTCTGCCCCTCCTAGTTATGCATGGCAGATAAGAATGACCTGGAAGGCAATGTGGACAGCTAAATTTATGAAGATCACTATCTGACTGTAAAACATCTGTCTGAGGACCCCGCCAAAAATCCATTGCTGGCTGGCTGGCTGGCAATTACATACAAACATGCTGTACCTGTATGTCAAATACAAACCAGCTGCAAGATCACTGGTGCTGATTCATCTGCCGAGCACACCACAAGCAATTCACTTGACTTATGATGAGATAGAGTTGAGTTGCGTGATGGAGAAACAAGAACAGTAAATCGGCTGCCAGTCAGCTATGCCTTTAACTGGATGGATATCCTTGGATAACACGAACACATGTGCTGTTGAGCTATTACCTACCTACAGGATCTTCAAAAGGGTGAAGGAAATAAACTACTGAAATTGTGTGCTGTCTTTCACACAACTGATCAGAAATTAGCTTTTCAAAGGGTCAAGAAAAGCATGTGTTTGCAGCAATATTTACAGATATCTGCACCATTTTAATGATAACCATTGCATCTGTTTGTGTTGGCACGACAGAAACCCAGACCCATCTTGGTCTGAGCTCTTCTGAATGGCAGTGTAAATCCTGCTGGGCTCTTCACCTGCTTGGGACTAGAGGCTCACAAATCACAGATCAGAGCAGAGGTCACAGCCACAGTATTTTAGAGGTCTTAAACTAAGCGCCTCAAAATCTTCACTCCTGAACTTGTTCAAGTTATTTTATGTTAAAAGATTGGGAAATGCTCTTTCCACCTTTCTTGTGCTCAAATGTTAATCAGTTTCTAACTAGAACCTATGAATTAGGTAACTATATTCCACTAGAACTCAATACAGTAACCCCTCAGCTCAAAAGAGCTGTCAGTGACTCCAGGCAAGGGTGAGAATGGAAACCATTAAACCCATACCTTTTATTGCTAAAAGTCGGGGGGAAAATATGCAATATAATTATGTCTGTTCTAAAGGAAGCCATCTGTCCATTTTCTCTAGTACTAAGCCACACTGATTATGCTCAGAAACCATATATGTATTGTATTTACACATGATGGGATCCTTGTTATCTTCAAAGGATTTGAGTTTATGCCCTGAAAGTCCTAATCTATAGAATCTTTGTTATTTCCTTTGGGACACAACTCTTCTAGTAAACTGAAAATGCTATCAAGAAGTTCTTTTCCTTTCACTCATCTTTCTCTTAAATTTTACATTTTTCTAAACTAGACTTTTGTTTTGGTTGGGTTTCATGTTTTTATTACTCTACTAAATAATTCATCTTTCATTAACTATATTCATCCTTGGAAGAGACTCTTCAGCCACTGCTTCCCTTAGCTATAAATGTTAGAATTCTTAATATTTAAAAGGCTAACTTTTCTTTCCCACCCTCCCCTTATTTTCACATTGTGCCTCTTTTTACCACCAGGCTAAAGACAGGACTGAAACAAGAATTGTTGAAATACCATGAGTATTTACGACGTCTGGAACTTTCTGAAATACTGTGAGAAAGCCTATTCTTGTGAGACATCCAGCTCAGTCTTAAGATTCAGATAAGATCAGTACAACAATCCAAACTTTTTAGTGATATTTATCCACATCTTCTGAGATTTCTTCATCCCTATTAAAAAGAAATATATATTATATAGTATATGCATCGCTCTGATGCATTTTGTCCTCCCATACTTTTTCATCCTATATTCCATCCAGTTAAGTTCAATGTCCTTTAGCATCATTAATAAATTGAAACAGATTTAGCTTGCTGTTCTTGATCTCAAGATAACAAAACACACCAAAAATTTTAAGACCGTATTCAGACTCAGAAGATATCCACTTTAACTTCTGACATGATAAGCAAGTCACTGTCTACACAGTCCCACCCTGGCTTCCTATTCAGTTCCTACTCTTGCACAGCTTCTTATACAGCTCTGATGTCTAAACTTCCCCTGCTTAGTAACAGACCAGAACTTGGCCCATAGAAATCATATCTATTGAATTTTGGCAGAAGACCCACCAAAAGAGATGGTTTTTATAAAAATGCAGCACAAAATGAGAACCACTACCCAGCATTCCATCCCCCATGTAAGTCAATCTACAGTGAAGAGGTTGTGATCATCTTCCATTCTTCCCCACTGTACACATCTGGATAAGCAATTATGAAAATCAAAATCATGAAAAAGTCCACATTTTTATGCCTGCTTAAGCTTTCACATCTCAGCACTGTGATGCTTGGCACCGTATAAATGTCAGATGCAATTGACAATGTTGGTGCATTTGTGAAAAGCACCTTAGTATATTGACATTTTGAGGAGGAAAAGCTTCATTTTGGAAGACAAGACTTTCAGGATGACTGACGACCAAATAAAATTTTGTTTCACCTGTGTTTGCCACCGTCACTATGCCAGTCTGCTGTGTGGAGCTTGTCTGGTTTCTTTCCCTTTCGCTGCTACAAGCATTCTTTCAAAACTACATAATTTTAGAAACCTGAACGTCTTATGATCTCTACTTATTCTTGGCAGCTGCTCTTTGTGCTGAAGAAAAAAGGAAAAAAATAGCATATTAAGTATCTTTTTGTGTCTTGTTCCATTATAATACATTATACTCTATCTTATCTCAGCTTCCAAATTTGATAGGAATTGTATACCCTGTATTCTCTTACAGCTGCTAAAAATTATTAGAAGGGCCTAACCTGTGTATATAGTGATATCTATCCCACTGATTTTCATTGAAACAGATTGGTCCTCATAAAGATAATTAACTAAGCAGAAAAATCTGGGTCAATTTCAGCTGCATTTTTTTTTCAGTGGTACATTATACGTTTGTCTGGTTGCAATAACATCCAACAGATTTTGAATATTAGGTGATGAAGGCAGGACCTCAAAATGTTTGAATGTTCATCTCAGAAAAACACTCAGAAATCTGGCTGCCTGGCATATCTGCTAAGTCTATAAAATAACACAAGTGGAAATTTAATGTCAGCAATGTTTACATGAGATCTCTGGTATATTGCAACTCTCACCAGATTTATGCAGTTCTTTTTTCCTCTTCTTTCCATGCCTTTTCTTTGCCTTCATGTTGAATTTAGGAATTTGCAGCTGTTTTTTGGGTGAAAGCTGATGAGAGGAAGGGGCTTCTTTCTAGATGTGATCCTTTAAATCTTAGGCCAGACTGTGATCCTCAAATCTGTATGAGAAGAATTCCTTCTTTCAAATTCCTATTCATCCTGAGAAAACTAGGACTTAACAATTTCAGCAGAACCTCTCTTTTCCTCAGAAACCCTTTAGTATAGGCTCTTCGCAGGTTATCTTTTTTATCATGAAATGACACATTAACACACTAATTTTTATGTGCAGCAATCAATTTTGGCATTAACGTCTTTCCAAGGTCCAAAATCAATTTATGGCCAAAAAAAGCCCTTTGTAGTTCAGCTCCACAAGAAGCACATGGTTTAAATACCAAGTCTTTTTTAAAGGTGATTTTTCTCATATGTTCAAAAGCATGGCTTGGACCACATTTGCAGAGAACAATTTGGATCCTGCTAATAATGAAGAAAATACAAAAAGGTTTCTCAATATGAAAGATGCTGCAGACACATCATGGACACTCCTCCAAAATGTGGATAGGCCCTTTATTCACCAGCCTGATGTGAAGTTTCTATATCATGCTGCTGCTTCGCCTTGGTTTCATCTTTCCACTCCTTATCCACCATTTTTTGGGACACAAAACAGCCCAGTCAGTACAGTTGGAGAGAAGGGCTTGTTTTAGGTGAGAGAAGAGTCATTCAGACTCCTGCTGGAGACTGCTTCAAAGGACTTCTGAGGAGCAGGAATATTAATAGGCCTCTTCAGTGGGAGAGTGGAAGCTTAGAAAATTTAAATGGGTTTACAGTTTCCAGAAATTAACTCCCTTTGTCATAAATAATTTAATGACATAGACCCAGATTTAAGGATATTTTCTTTCTATTTCTCTGGGGCTGCCAATGTTTCATTACTCAAAGATGAAAATTTATCTGGTTTTGTACTAATTCAGGACAACTACAAAAAGAGACAGTTCTTATACAGCGGTGGTAAAAACTATGTAACATCTTACATAGGAGAAATTGCACAAGTAGATGCAGAGATCAGAAGCAAATTTGCAATCTAGTAATCACTTAATTAATCAATCACTATTATTTGTATGAGGAAGGGGTCCAAAGTCCTCTGTCAGACCTGAAATGTTCTGTGTTATGCATAATTTTAAGGACATGAGTAAACACAGCCCATGGTCCAAAGAAACAACACAAAATTATGTATATACAGTAATTGTAAAGAAAAAGAGAGGAATTATAGGAATAGCAAAATCACCTAAATTCAGGGGAAAACATTCAATGTTTAGCTGTTCTGATTAATTGCATGCCAATGTGTGAGCTAGCTCTGCTCAGCTCAGCCAGTGAGGGCAGGTCAGCTACAAGTGAAGGAACAAATCACAAGAAGATGCATGTTCACCAAAATAGGTACTAATCTTGGGTGTCAAACAGAATTCCTAAAAAACATAATTAGAAAACTGTATTCATTTGATTTCACTAATTTTCTGTCATACCTTTGTGCCAAAGCACTTTCTTTGAAACTCTTTGTCATTATTCAGAATTTTCCTTTATCCACAAGTGATTTGACACAATCTTGGTATCAGCTGGATAGCTCAGCATCTTCTGATCTGCTAAAAGAATCAACAAATTGAAATAATCAGCCAATGTTTTGAGACCCGATTTCCAAAGAGGAGCAGTGAGGTGGATATGCCATGAGGGAATTCTTTTTCAATTCAGGAGTCTTGTGCAGGGATGATTTCTGCATAGGATATACAGTTCTTTAGCAGAGCCTGAAAATAACAATTCCTCAGGAAAAAATTCCGTTTCTGTTTTTACAATTTTAAAGTGTAGCTTCATGTTTCCCAGTTTACCTTTATTCCAAAACGTGTATTTCACATGCTTCAGTTTAAGGATAATTAAGTAAATGTCTAAAGTATGGAACCACTCAATAATTGAATACACACATTAAATTCTGTCTGATGGGCCTTCAAATGCAATCCACATATCAAATTCTACACAAAGTTCAAATGCACACCTTAAATTCTGACTACATAAAACTTTGTATATGTGTCCATACGCATTGGGTACACAGAGTAAGGTGTTTCTAATATATGGATGCCTACCCTCTGCTACAAACTTCCACATAAAACAGGGCAATAGCAAAGCCTCCAAAGGGTTTCTTGGACACTTGCTCTTCTTCCTTACTAGGATATAGAATTCTGTCTTGAAATGGGATTAAAAAAATAAAAAAAGTATAGTGGATATGTGATTTATATTGTGCACACAGAACTGGTTGTAGCAAAATTGTAATCAAAGAGGAAGGGATCGCAGGTTTGGGTTTTTTTTTTCCAAAAGGCACTCAGATTCCAGAATCAATTAATCTTCTCTGGAAGTTCATGCAGCAGCCAGTTACACTCAAGTGAGGGTGCTCTGTCCTCTGGTCTCCTATGGCTCCTCCTGGGTTCCATTATGTGCTTGGGCTCTGACAGGAACAGCCTTGGCAGGTCCTTGATGAAAATGCAGTCCTAAAGGAAGTTTAGACCTGGTTCATTACTAGTCTTGAAAGAAAGAAGTTACATCTGGAAATTGCAGAAAGGCTGTAATTCACACTGAAGATAAAGTTGGAGGTATAACATAAATAGAATTGGAAAGTTTGTGTTGTTTCAACAGATTGGTCTGTTAATGTATGGCCTGGTGTAGCCAGCTGTATATAAATATATATATATACACACATGTATGCACATAGATATGTATATACTTGTAGACATTACAAATCTTAGAATGACAGAGTCAATCCTGGAAGTGAAATTCAAATTAAAAAGACACCCTTTCGTCCAGCTTCTCACTGTAAAATATAAAGAAAAAGAACTTTGTAAAGTAATAAGTTTTTCCCTGTTACTTATTAGTAACTATATCATTTTATCATTATTCCTCCTTATTCACTACATAAATGTCCTCATTAGATATTGACTCTAATGGTGGTTGGAAGTCTGGAAGGAGAAATTTCTGACCCCGAGGAATCGAGAGTTCCAGAAAGATTATTAAATTTGGAGAACAAAATCATTTAAAATGTAATGTTATGGCCGTGTGTAAAATGTTCTTTTATATTCCATCTGAACACCAACACGTCATTTGCCAGCACAGTCCCTGAAAAGCTGCCTCAATTGTAAAGAAATAAAAATCATACCAGACCCTGCAAAGCCAGAGCTTAACTCACCATACAAATGTATGCTTAAATAAAAACTTACAAATAAGTTTCCCAATCAGACATGAATGTGTAGGTCTTGATCCTGAAAGTTTAACAAGCATGTAAAAGCTGCTTTGTATAAACTGGTAGGAAATGCTCACTTTAGACTTAATGACTTCTCTCAAATTAAATTTTACATAATTTATAGCAGATAAAGGCCCCTTGCTGACTGTCCCTTACTGTGTGGTCATGCCCTACCTTGTATCTATCCAAACATTCTTGAATTATCCAACTGTAAAACTACTTGGTGTCAAAATGTTTCTGGATTGGTACTCAGAGTTTTTGTGTTTCTTGCTTAACATTGGTCTATAGTTTCTCTGTACATAAATACATCAACCTGCATTAAAAATTGAGCCTTTATCTACATAAGTTGCTTGGGGAGTAACTTTCCCTGGTCTATAGGACAAGAAAAATCATTGTTTTCTCTTTGATTTAAAGAGCTGATTTATAAAGGTTTACTTTTAAAGCTTCTGTTTCAAATGTGCTGACTCCAGAGTTTTTATCTATTGCCCAGATTTACTCACCCATGTTTACAGTCTGATTTATAAACTGCATGCCTTCTGAGTCAGCAGGAATCCTTGATTTAGCACAACACACTAGAAGTAAGATTTTAGTCGTTCAGTATTTAACTGAATTCAGAGAAATTGCAAATGAGTGAATGCATAGTTCTTGTTTCTGTTCCTTTTTGGTTTTCTGTTTCAGAATTTTTATTTAGCAGAATATATAAGATAAAAGTCACTGTGAGAAAGAGGGAATTTCAAAAAGTAAAGTTCTCCAAAGCCCTCCAGTAATTAGAGTTTCTGGGTTTTAAATGTCAGTGCAAGAAGGCTTCTAAATCACCTAACTACTTTGGAAAATACTACTTTTTACCTCTGCAGTTGAATAAAGCCTTTTTCTGTGTATTCAAACAGATTCACTGTCTGAGCTTCCAATTTGCTTCTGAGCCATCAATATTTTGCAGATGGTTTCTCCAACTGGGGTTATATACACGCCCTTAATTCTCATTATTGGCATAAAAAGTCCTTGACAGAGATGTCTGGGATGTACATTTATGTTAAGTGGTTTAGAAGAAACAGCAAAGAACTGCACAGAGTAGAGGTAATACCACATTCATTGTTTTCTGCCTATTAACACAAATGTACAAATGTAGTTATCCAGAACATGAATTATCTATAATTGTCTATGTCTCTTTCTGTTTGCTAAATAGAAATTTCAAAGCTTTAGGATCTGCTCACAGTTTGATATATTCTGTAATATGAATGGCTAAACCAGCTTTTGGGGAGTAAAGCTTTCATTAACCTCATATGAGAATTCTTATTCCTCAAAACTAATTCAGTTAGAGATCACTGATATGTGAATAGGAAAAAGCCGTAACAAAACAAAGCCATAAGAAAGCAGTCCCATTCTTATATGAGTTTTGCTGGGATTTTAAAAAATTTTCATTGTGCTCCTGGTCTGTCCACATTCCCTTTGTGATACATTTGCACACAATCTGAGTGGGAATGTGTGGCCAGGGTGACTACACATAACCAGGGTAATTGTGTTGTAGCCAGGAACAAAGGACCAGAGAATCACAGGATCATGTAGGTTGGAAGAGACCTTTAAGACAATCGAGTCCAACTCTTACCCTTGCACTGCCATGGTCACCATTAAGCCTTGTCCCTAAGTCCCACATCTCCAGGGATGGGGATTCCACCACTTCCCTGGGCACCCTATTACAATGCTTCACAACTTTTCAGTAAATAATTCTTTTTCCCCAATATCTAATCTAAACATCCCCTGGCACAACTTGTCACAGAGGTATTAGAAAACAGGCCATGCCCCTGGCCTCTTCAGGCTGTCTCACTGTCATCACTATTTATTGCCCAAGTGCTGTGTGGGCAGCAGCAGTCACAGCAGAATCAAACAACAGGGTAAAGGGAACAAAATCCTTTGCATTGCAATTATTCCCCAACACATACAGAAATTAAAAGAGAAAGAAGATATGTGTGAAAAGCTGTGTGCTTAAGCAAAATAATTCAGAAATTAAATATAATCATCTGGTGATATTACATATAGTCACAGGAAAAGGGGAAATGGCTTCACACTGACAGAGGGCAGGTTTAGACTAGAGAACAGGAAGAAATTCTTCCTTTTAAGGGTGATAAGGCCTTGGCACAGGTTGCCCAAACAAGCTGTGGATGCTCCATCCTTGGAAATGTTCAAGGCCAGGTTGGATGGGGCTCTGGACTACCTGGTCTAGTGGAAGGTGTCCCTGCCCACGGCATGGGGTTGGAATTGGATGGTCTTTAAGATCTCTTCCAACCCAAACTATTCTATGATGATTCTATGATGATTCTATGACTTTAGGAATCACAACTTAGTTTTGAATGTCAGTAATGAAATTTTTGAAGAAAAAAAAGATTCAGAAAAGTAATCTTAGTTTCATGCAACTTTTATTAAAAATTATAATACATGTAGGAAAAATTAAACTTGAAAAAACATTTCTGTTTTTAAATAACCTTGTTTTGACTAAAAATGCATCTTTAAATCTATTTTAATGAGTTTTTGCAGCTCCTCAGCGATCAGTTTTTTCTCCAGCTTCATTTGAATAGCAGGTCTTTCTAGATCATAGAATCATAGAATGTTTTGTGTAGGATAAGGTTGTATTTGTTTTAGCTATTCAACTGTTTCTAAATCAGTCCCGGTCCTTACCATTATATTGAATACTAATAAGGGTAGAAAGACAATAGAAGCTGTCACTTCAGCAATGACCACACATCCCATATCCTGTTTAGAGTTTTTTCCTTGGGGATGAATGCATTTAAATACTCTGCAGCTGAAAACTGCTTTGTGGGTGAGAAATGTTGCTAAAAGATGTTTTTCCACCATGTGACATAAGCTAAATAAGTAATAATTCATTTTCTTACACAAAAGTATGGAGGCCTCAGGTATTCTTCCAATCTTTTTTGCCTGCTCATACAACACCGTCTATTCATACCACCAAGTCTAAACAAGCTCACACTCACATTGAACATCAATACTTGTGTTCATTGCCGTGCACAAACATTTCAAGCACATGAGACTTGTTTATATATGAAAGTTACTTGAACTCATTCTGCGCTTTTTAATGTGCAGTGTTCAAAAATGAATATACTTACAGTAAGAAAATTCAACTCCCCAGAGCCAGAGAATGAGGGGAACGTGAGAAAACATCCCCATCTAGTGGTGTTCCTCAGGTTTGGAACACCTCCTGCCCGCAATTCTTCTTGCGCCATTGGGAAGGTATTTGAGGAATCGTGACAGTAACATAACAAGGCAGATTACATTAGTAACACCAGTGTAACTATGCTGGTGCAACTGGTAAGAGTTTCACGCGTAAGCAAAACCCGTGTTAGTGAGAGTCCCATGATAAACTGTGCATTACGATGTGACCCTGCAAGTGCTGCTCCAACTCAGCCCAGAAACTGGAAATTGTACAAACATAATTCTCAGGTCCACTGTTTCTCGTATTGAAGTATTTCAATTGTCTTCAACAGACTCAATCATTATTTCACTTCATGGAAAAAAAAGACAGACATATTTCCTCAAAATTTCAGATATCACCATTTAAAGAAACTGGCTCATCTCTCTCTTAGAATAATAATAACTATTTGGAACTCAGAAGAATATTGGTTTAAAAGCATGCCAAATTAAATTAGAATAAACATTAGAGTTATTTATTACAAAATATTCAAATTAAGAATATAAAAAAATAAAGGAAGATACAGCGCATTCAGTCTCGGGTCTTGACATTGCTTCATTTCCTTGAAGCATCTTATTACATTCATCCAAGAAGGCAATCCTTAGATTCTCTCTACAATGGGAAGCAAACAGGAGCAAGAGGAATGGCTTCCTGGTTTCCTGTACCCATAGCTTGTTCGGTGGAAAACAAGACCACAAAAATTTTACTGAATTCAAGGAAATTTTTTGATTTTTCCACAGTGTAAGTGAAACGAAAACTTGCCCTTTGGTACCAGAAATTATCCTGAGAGATTCCCCTCTAAAGACCTAAGTTCATGTAGACACTACAGACCCCTGCACACACATTGAGAAAGAATTTTCTACTTCAGACTTAAAAACACCTATTTCATAAACTGTGGTGGTGTTTCTTAACATGCAACATGCATGCTATGAGAGAAAAACAGGCAAAACATGAAGTCATCTCTATTCCACAGTGGGAAAGTGCTAACAAAATTCAAAAATCGAGATGCAAAAGATGTAGAGGAAAGTTACTTACAGACAGGATAAGTCAGTGTTCAAAAAGACATGAAGAGGCAAAGGTCATTTCACACTGTTTGTGTAAGCCCACTTAACCCCACTTCATTTATTAATTTTTTTGTTGTTGTTGTTTTATAGTTCCTCGATGCCTTTGCAGGATTAAGAAAAATTAAAAGTTAGGAATATTCTGGTTTTTTTCTTGTTTCTGTTAGCCTTGCTGAGTTCATTGTTCATGTGCTCTTCATTCAACATACAGTCTTTATGATGTGATGTTTCAGAATGAGCATTTCTACGCAGTCAGCCCTTCAATGGACACTTCAATATACACTTTATGGCTCTAAAGTGTATATGTTCTCCACAGACCTACATTAAATGTAAACAACCGACTCTATGCAAACTGAAATTATTTTCCTGAATGTGTTACATTCCATGCAGTAATTTAATTTATTATTTGGCAAATTTTCTGCTTAAACATCTTTAATAAGAAGCAGCAATACCAACTTTTAAGGATAGGGAAGGAATTTTCTTGTCCAAAGGTTTCCCAGGAAATAGTTGTCTTAGTCATTCTGATCCAACAGCCTAAGCACAGACTTCTTGGGATTGAAAATCTGAATTCTAATAGTATCAACGAGTCATTATCTACTGTGATCCTGGAGCTGTGATCCAAATTTAATTAGCTTGTCCACTCTGAGTTTACTTGTTCATTAAAATTGGAGACAGTTTACTGCCAGACTGTGTAATCCACCCTCAGCAAAGTGTCTATAAACAATTGCCAATAAGTTATTTGAAGTTGGGTTGCTGGTAGGCATCACTCCTTAGTGCCAGAAAGTAAAATCTTGAGCTCCTTGGAGCCAGGAGAAGAACTTTTTCTTGTTTCTATGGGTTCATGATTTTGTCTAGAAGCTTTTATCTCGAAGTATCTCATAGACTTTGTAATTTTAGCCCTCTTTTTTTCAAAATACAGAAACGTAATGCCATACACAGAGACATAGCTTCAATTAATTTACTATGCAAAGCAATACAGCAGTAAAGAAGGGGAGATTTCAAAGGGTCTTCTGAAAAAGCTGTAAAGCCCCAGGAAAATTTAAAGCAGTGGTTTGCTGTTATGAAACTGGATGTGAATTTTCCTAACCTTGTATTTAGCCAGTAGTCGATACTGCTGTAAGAACGTGGAAGTGACAGGAGAGGGCAGCAGAATACAGCCATGACCCCAGAGCTCGAGCAAATGAAAGGATTTTTAAACAAGCTATTTGTACGCTTGGTGGCTTTGCAGCATTCTGCTTCATTCTGGCCGTTTTATGTGCCTGACTGAAGAAAGTGTTTAATTGCAGCTATTAAGTTGTGAGTAGAAAGCCAAGAAAGATACTAAGCTCTCTGAAGAAATCTAAATTCAATATTTCATAAGAAAACTCTACTAACATTACATTTGTCCTTTATTTCATTTAATTAAAGGAGACATAGGCTCAGGCTTACAGAAGAGGTACTATATCCCTATTCTGTATTTTTTTATTCTGAGGAGAATGTATCTTGGTTTACATTGGGACAATATTTTAAGACTTTTTGTCCTGGTTTTGACTGGAATAGAGTTAATTTTCTTCATAGTACCTGGCACACTTCTGTGTTTTGGATTTAGGATGATAACAATATTGATAACACACTGATATTTTAGTTGTTGCTGAGCAGGGCTTGCACAGAACCAAGGCCTTTCTGCTCCTCACCCCACCAACAATGAGGTTGGGGTTGCACAAGCAGCTGTGAGGGGACAGAGCAGAAACAGCTGACCCCAACTGACCCAAGGGATATCCCAGACCACACATGCTCAAGCATATTAACCAGGGGAATTTTGGCTAGGGGCTGCTGCTCCAGAAATGGTTGGGCAACAGTGAGCTGGTGGTGAGCAACTGTTTTTCATTTGGATCACTTATTTTTTGGGGTTTGCTTTGGGGTTTACTTCTCTTTCTTTTTCATTTATTAGTAATATTTCTGTTATTGTAGGTACTATTATAATATTTTAGTTTAGTTTAAACAGTTCTTATCTCACCCCACCTGTCTTCTCACTTTTACCACTCCAATTCTCTCTCCCATCCCGCCCTGAGGAGTGAGCGAGCGGCTGTGGGGAGCTCCTAGTAGCCCACCAGGGTTCAAACATGAAGTAAATATTTTGAACTTTATTCTCAATGCCATTCCCTGTTCTTAAGAGAGTTTTTTATTTGTGTGTATCTTCCCCATGCCAGATAAAACCCCTGCATGTTCACCCTGGAATCCATTGGTGTGCCCTTTGTTTCCCTGCTTGTGCAGAAGGGAGACAATCTCAAGGGCTCCCTGTTCTTCTGTGTGGTAATGTGAGGTGAGGTCCTGCTGCAGGTGCTGCATGTGCCAAGCTCGGTTTGGGCACTGTCACTGCTGTTTGAGACTAACACTGACTATTATAACTGTCACTGTTGTGCCACTGGCATACCATTGCATAGGAATGGCCAATGAACTTCCCCTGTAAACTTTGGTATCCAGATTGGTTCAGATTAATTATACTGACGAACTAGTGACTTACTGCACCAGATGTTTGGATTTATATCACAAGTCCTCAAGTCAGTAAACCAATAAATTGCTCCTTCTGGTCAGCTCATGTTTCTTTTTGACTGAGATCACTGCTACCCAAATCCTCCAAACCCGTGATCACAGCTACAGCCTCTGTCCAGATTCCCTAAAAGATGTAATTCCCTCAGTCTGTGTGCGTGGAGAGCACACTACAGCACGTTTGTTTACCTCAGTCCCAAATTTTAATGCCAGTTGGAAAAGTCTGGAGACAGAAATTTCCTGCATGTTCTCAGAAGAAGGAAAGGAGTAGCAGCAGCAGTGTGACCACAGTCTCTTCTTCAGTGCACCTCACATACCATGGTGAGGGCTGAAAGAGCATCTTTGCCATCCATTAAACTCTTGGCCTCACTGCTAATGCACTCAGCTCCATCCTTCCTTGTCATGGTGCTGCCAGGTGAAACCAATGTTTGCACTGCAAGCTGAACTTTTCTGCTTCACATCACACATAATTCACAGCCACAATTAAATAATGCTCTGTCCTGATTATTAACCACTTGGTCCCTAAATTCGTGATGGGATGAGTAAAATCAGCATAGACAAAGCAAAATTATTAATTTCCAGAAATGTTAACAGCCCATTTTGGCCCTTGGATCAGGTGTTTAAAAAAAGCTTTATTAATAAAATAAATCTGACTTCAATGTTGTCCCTGACCAGCACTACTGGATCAGGATAGAAACCCATCCACTCAAAGGTTTGCTCAGTAGAAACAACCAAATGAACTATTTGAGGAGGAATATAATGACAGACAAAGCAAGTATATCGTGACACACAATCTTCCCCTCTCCCAGTATTTACAGTTTAGGTTTTCCTGAGATAAATGTAGTTCCTATGTACATAGTAATTTAAGTGGATTTCTGCTTCATAAACTTCTCTGAATTTCACTTGAAGTTCACAAAACTACTAAATAATCCAGAACAAGCATACCTAATTGGGTTTTCTATCCTACTGGATATCAAGGTCTTTGAACCGAGACAAGGAAAGAAGGAAAACACCATAAATAGTTGACAAAGGTGTTGTCTTCTCCATGTCAAAATAAGCAGTACTTCATCAGCTCATTATTTACCTCTAAACATTTGAGCCCAATCATCTTGCCTAGAAGTGTAGAACAGCCTTTTAGACTGATCTTAAGACGTTCTCCTAATCTTCATCTGTTTTTTTAGAACCAGGTCCAGTTTACTAAGGTAGATTTCTTTTTTCCTTTCTCTTTTTTCTTTTCTCTTTTCTTCTCTACTAGATTTTAAAATATTTCCTCCTTTCATCTTTTTTTAACTTACTCTCTAACTGTGTGCACGCACGCAGTTGCTTTAACCCTAAGGACCTCTTTCTAGAAAACCAAGAGTAGATAGAAGCCAATTTGTGTCAACAAGATGTAAATCAATCTAGCCTTTATCTTCCTCTTAAGGTACAAATTTGACAATTTGCTCAGTGCTTGGTTCAATGCACAAAAGTCCTTCCTTGGAACACAATCAGGAAGCAGATCATGACTAAAGAGATTCACATTGTGGAGTTAATATTCCGAAGATTCAGGAAGTTTTATCAATGATGGCTAAAACTGAGAATGACAGAGCATGATTCATACACATAATGACTTCTGTCCTTTGGGATCTCAGTTGTGTCATTAATGGATTCTCAGATGTGTGATTTTTAATTACCTCAAAAGATGAGAAATGCCAGCATGTTACCCAGTTCCCTCAGGCCACATTGCTTTGATGTGCAGCAGTGAATTTCCACTGACTCTGCTGAGCAGGATTTTGAAAGCGTGGCAGCTTCATGAACTGATACTTGTCATTCTTGCATGAGAGTTCTCCTGAACTAATAAAGCTGCCAGAAAGTAGCTGGAGGAAGTCCTGTGAAAGCCTTGTAGAAACAACACCTCACTGGTTCCATGAAAAAATCATTCCTTATTTCTGATAGAATTTGAAGAGTCTGAAGTAGAAATTCAGTGCCATTCTCAGCTGTACAGAAATACATTTTGAAGGGGTAGAAAACACCTCTATTTTTCAGACATTCAATCAGTTCCAACCAATTCTGTCTAACTTTATTCCACCTCACTGAGGAAGAAAGAGTTTAGTCCTGTGCTGACTTTGTAAGAGCAGGTGTGTTGCTATAGCTAGGAGCAGACAGACTTACAGAAAGTGAGAAAGATGAAGGAGTAAAGGGATGAGGATTCTTCCCCTAAAGGGCTAGTCAAGACACTGATAACTAAAAGAATGGTTTGAGTCTCCTTTTTACCTAAGTATAATCTTTTGACATGACATATTTTCACTTCAGCCTTATGAGAGGGAAGGTAATACTCTTTCACTAGCTGCTAGTATGGGTCACTTTAGACAATTTCTTCACCTGGCTGAATAGACTTTGCTTTCTTTTCTCAGATAAAGTCTAAAGTCAAACTTAGCTTCAGTAGATTACCTGAAGATAAAACAATGTGGTACTAGACAGAAGAATTTATCAAGGAAGAAAACCTTGGGCTGGGGAGTACTAGAGTTGTGTGTTCTTCTTTCCCTGCCCCGACGAAGCCAAGGAGACATGAGTTCAACAGGGTGGTCCTTCCAGCCTTTACATTTATTTGAACAGTCAGGTGAATGGGTCTGTTCCCAAAGTTTCTGAAACAGAGGGGGAATTCATGGAGGTCTTCAGGATATAACTCAACTGTCCATGGCAAGCATAACTATCCTACCATACTTACCCTGTCAGTGTTTCTGGAATAAAAAAGCAGACACTTTTTCCACTCTCCTTCTATATTTCTAAGCATTAACATTATGTTTTCACTTCTTATAACCACTGCACAATGAAGCCTGATGAATGAGTTATGCCTTTGGTGCCGGCTGACATCCAGCTGAACTTGCTACCAGAATTTTAACAACACGGTCAGCAGCAGCATGCTGGTATGTGTTCTGCAGCAGTTCTCAGTTTCAGACATTTAGTTAGAACAGCCATTTCTCTGTCAATAGAAACAGCAAGAAGAAAATTTTAAAAAGCTCACATCCGTCTAAAAACAAAACAAAACAAAAAAAAGACCCAAATTACTAAAAAGCAGCAAATTTTTGCACGTAATACAATTTACTGAAAGCCAGATTGTTGCTGTGGTGCCTCATGCTGTACAACTTATTTAGAAGCAGCTGTTGGTCCTGGTTCAGGGAAAGGTAATTCTCCTTAGAAAATCATTTACCTCTAGAGGTGACAATAGCAGGTCCCTGTACAGCAGCACTCTCACAGTTAAGCCGAGGTTCAGCATCAATTCAACAGTTCTATGTCACTGCCTTTCACTGCCTTGTCCAGATTAATGTTTGCTTGGCAAAGAGAAGTACACAGCAAAATAAAAAAAGACCTAAGGTCTCAGAATGAAGAGAGAAAAACAAAAATATTGCCAATAGCTTTTTCCCCCCCTTTCACTAAATCAGGCTCTCCAAAAGCCTGGTTCTTTGCTTCATTGGCTAAATGACTGTTAAGTAAAATCTAACTTGTATTTGTGAAGCTGCTTCTCTCTCATCTATAGATCTTCAAGTACATTTCAGACACCCAAGTGCTATGTATAAGAACAGACAAGGATTATAAATTACTGTTTTCAGGCCAGACCATTTCAATTGGTTAGCTTGAAGCGGGACATGAAACTTGAGACATCAGGGAGGCTGGAATGTAAGCCCAGGAGTACCTGAGAGAAATGAGGGTTGTCTTGTCTTAGTAAACTATTTTTCAAGGATCTGTATCTTTGTATGGCTCACAGCTCATCATCAATCTAAGGACGTGGGCAAAGATTCAGGCCAGTCGTCAGAAAAAAAAAAGAAATTACAGAAAGAAAAATTTGTCTTCTAAATTATCCTGCGTGTTTGCAAAGCCAACATTAAACCACATTGCTCTGAGGAGCTGTTTGTGTCCTGCTGGAGTCGAACCTGTAAACTTCTGGGAAAAGGAGGATCACAAGAACAGAGGGTGAATGCCTCTGTTGGCCTTTGCGCCAATACTTAATTAGAGTTATATTTAGTCATGCTTCTTCCTCCCCACCTATGCATCCTTCATGGAGTATTTACTTCTGTTAAAAGCTCCATCAGGCATCTCCATCAGCAGCTCCATTGGTGTCTTTTTGCACAGGTGCTCAAAATCATGGGTTGAATTGTGATTTAGACAATAATCTACAGACTAATGTGCATGTGCTGAAACAACAGGGAAAGAAAAGAAAAGATCATAGATATTCATTAATATTTCTTGGTTGCTCAGTAGGACTTCACTTATCACAAAGATTAAAAAAAAAAGCAAACCAGACAGGATGTTTACCTCAGCTAGTAGTCACAAATCAAACATCACCCCCTCAAGCGCAGAGCACACATGTTGCAATTAACTACTATGTCTGTGAGATTACATGCTTCAATCATTTAATTATAATGATTCTGAGGTGAATAACTTCACTAGAGTAGATTTTGCTTTTGTAAAACACTAACTACACAACATCTGCTTGATTTAATAGTATTTAAATTAACCATTGTTCTATGACCAAAAACGATCTGCTAAATTGTAATATAATGTTCCAGAAAGAAGAAAATGAGTGATTGTAATTTTATTTTCTCTGAGCTTTATGAGGAGGCTTTATGGTTCAAAGTAAAGAATTATTTGATTTCACTTTTCAGCAATGTAATTTTATGATAACTAGAATTAATGATTGTCATTTTTAAAGCAAACAGGATAAAATCCTTTCAGATATCTTTAGTAAAGTTCTCTTCTGCTTTAAAAACTACATTAACATATTACGTAGACCTGGCTCTTAAAACTTAGTGGAAAAGGATGAGGCAAGCAATGGGAAAATGGAGAAACATTGGCTCCAGCACCTTTTATCAAGCCCCCAGAGAAACCAGAGGGATGAGGCTAGAGCCCCCTTCTGAGACCCAAGGGGAAAAGTATCAAAAAAAGGAAAAGAACAGGGATCTCCTGAGATGGATCGATGTTATTAGGAAAATTATTGGAATTGGCAGTTAAAATCATAGGTGAAGACAGGCATCAGCAGAGGAAAACAGAGAAAAGTTTAAGACAAACCTATGTATAATTAAGAGGGCACCAGAAAGTTAATCTGAGATGCAGTGCATAAAATAATCATCAAGCTTTTCCCAGCACCCAGAATACATGTGGTGTTTTCTACATATCTAGGAATGCTCATTTGCTGCTCAGAAAGGCTTAGTTTGAAAAAATTGGCACTGGAAAAAAGAACAAATCTGGGTGGTGTAACAGAGTTTAACCCAGATAGGTGCAATTCCTAAAAGCAGAATGTCCAATCCTTTGAATTTTTTGTATCATGACAGATTGCTTAATTTAAATATTATGCTGAGAAAAGTGAAAGTTAGAGTCCAATAATTAGCTGAAGTTGTATTGAAGGACTTCTATCAAATCCTGGTGTGAATCATTGTTCTGACTTTTGTCACAAAATTGGGCAAAATGCAATACAAAGCAAAGTTATAGACTAATAACTGGACATCTTTGAATGTGGCAGAAAAATATTCCCCTAATTTCCTAAGCAATTTGACACCCTTTAAGTAAAAAGAATAATTTCCTATCTTAGACCAATTAAGACATTTACAGAATATATTTTGATATAACTTTGGACCTTGTTTGTCAGACGTTGATGGTCTCATTGATTTCCTTCTACTTACTTGACAGAACAACACACAGAAATATTTCTGGCCCTTACCAGAGCACTCAGTTCAATGCTGCCTTAAATGCAGTTCTGCTCCAAGTCATTGTGTCCAGTCCTGCTCTGATGGGTGTTTACCCTCTTTCAAATAGCACAAGGAAACTGTGAGAAGAGAGAATGATCTCTCTGGTTATAATTTACTCACTCTTCTCTGAGTGACATGTTCCATCAGGGCATCATCGTGAAAGATATTCAAGTTTCAAAGTCTAATCTGAATATAAAATATTCAATACATTCAGATACCCCTTCCTGGCCGGTTTTGAAATGGTTCTTTTGGCAGCTGTCTTCCAAGCAGTGTGAGCGGACCAGCAATGTTTGGATGTGATTTGATACAATGCTGGGTCTAGAGGAAATATGTTGGTAGCAGAAGTGTACCAGTCTGCAGTGATAACTCTTACCTGTTTCCTGGCAGGTGAGAAGACAGGTCAGCTACTCCTACAGTATCCTAAACCTGAATCAGCAGTGGATCTGAGTCTAAAATTTGCATCACTTCTCAGGGTGGTATGCATTAACAAAGTTATACCTTATTTTAACTGAGGTGAGCTTGAAGAGGGGAACTTTGACCAAAATGGGTTTTTTTGTAAGGAAATCTCCCTTTGCTAGCATAGATGGAAATATACTCTCAGAGCTTCCAGAATCCAAGAAAGACATTATAGTAAAAGAAAAAGAGAAAGATAAACTGGAACATGGCTTAAGCAGATATGGAAGATCAAGACCACATTAACTACTCTGAAGCAACGGCATGTTTTCTGCTCATTACTCCGATAAAATGTTTCAAAAATCCTTCAATTTTTCTTCTGCAAAACAGGACTTCCTCTCTCCTTCCCTGCCAAAATCTTCTTTTGAACCTCCCAGATTTTGAAACAAATTATTTATTCTTATGGCCAGCCATATGCAGGGAAGGGTATATAGTTCATAGCTAAGCAGTGTTTTTAAGTTACAGGGATCTAAGACCAGTCAGCTAGTACAGGGCAGACGTTTAGTCACTTTTTACCTATGACACCAGCAAAGTGTTTGAAAATAGAATGCAGTAGGGACTACAGCTCAGTCTGCTCTGAATCACACTGATGCAGAAAACCCAGAACAACTTCATGACTTTTCATTCCATAGTGGTAGCATTAGACAGCAGTCTTTAGGAGTAGGAATAAAGTGTGGTTTCTGGTGAGAGATTACAGAAGAAATTGAAAGCTGAAAGATGATTTTTACATCAGGGAAAAAAGCAATAACCTGGGTAAAAGTAAAATAAAATGAGACAAGTGGAATCAGTCAAACAACAGTATAATATTAATGGAGACTATGAATTTTACATGGGTTTGGCTGAGAAAGTTCAATTAAGAAAAGATTAATGGATTTTGGGTGCCATTTTCTAACACACATCGTTTTCTTTGCTAGGACAGCAGGGCTGATCTCGAATTGTGAAGAAAGCCTCTCATAATAGATTTTTATATTTGAAGAATCAAAATCTTCGGTCTTAGACCAATGACAATTTTCTGAGTCAAGAACAAATAGCTGGTATTCAAAGGCCAGAGTGTGGTTGTTCAGAGTAATCTGCAACATTATTTGGTGCCTATAATATAGAAACAAGACTCATTCGTTCATATATCTCCATCAGAATTCTGCCCAAAGATGGATTTGGCTCCAGCTGTTCAGACAAGTCATTTTGGGATGTGGTGTCCTGTTGGCACATCAGTTTTTTATTCCTAGTAGTGCATACTCGTTCCATGTGCATTTAGACAGAGAAATTTTGAAGGTAAAAACAGAACTTGGCTACGGGCTGACATTTAGGAATAGTGTGTACTTTTGACTTTGAACAATAGTCTTGACATCCTGGATGTCACTGAGGTAATTCACTGTCTGAGGCAGAGACTGCTGAAGCATTTATAACAGGAACAGGCAGTAGAGGGAAGAATATAGGTGCAGGTATGATCTTTCTTCTGCCATTAGTACATTCTTCCAGCCCAGCAGAAGAAAAATTAAAAATCATTAAGGGAACATCCTGGTGGTTGAGTATCAGCCTTCTGATATATTTCAAGCTCTTGTGACTTAATTTTCAATGTATAATTTAAATTTCTCATTCAAAAAGACAGATATGAGGCAGCAAATCAAGGTCAGCAATTCAGAGTAAACCCAGACTCTGCTGCAGTCCAATTCAGCTCTGCCTTCAGTCTCTAAGTTTCCTTTCAAACATTCAGCCTTCCCTCGGCTCATTACTTCCCTCCCTTTCTGCAGCTCCAGCCCCTCCAGAGGACCTGTTATTTTCTCCCCATAATCCTTGTCCATGTGTTAATTCTTGTTGTTTTGAAGTCTTTTGCAGTCCACTGAAAAAAAATACTGGGCATTGAAAGCAAGTTCTGGGAAATCTGAGCATTTTGTGGTAAAACGCTGCAAAATCATAGTGATTGCTCTAGTGCTCAAGGAAGGACTGAAAGAGTAAAAAAAGCAGTAGGTATTCTGAGAGAACAGAGGGAGATATGACAAATAAAATAGCATAGAGAAATTCCAAAGGCCACTAAAGGACAGCACTTCTGACACTGACTATAAATAAAGAAAATATTTTTAAACATCTTAGATAAGGTAGATTGTTGTACCAAGAAATTCTGGGACAGCAGAATACTGTAAGCAGTTAGTGAGCTGCTCAATCTAACTTACAACTTTCAGTTTCCAGGATACATTTTAGTTAGGGCAGTAAGATATGAAACCCTCCAGACCCAGGCTAGCTGTATTGGAATTAATTGAATGTCATTGTGTGCAGTGCTGTGATTTTTTTTCTTGTAGCTTCAGGTAGTGTTTTATATTTTGAAGCAATGATCTTTAAAGCAAAGTTCACATCCAATGATCTATGGGCAAAATTCCACAAGGGGGACTGTCTGAATTGCTATTTACCTCGGGACAGGAAATTAGTTTGAATTGAGGCTAACTAGAAAAGTATATTTTCATCTGTTTGGTCACCAAATCAAGATTTTAAGATGCATCCACATTTCTAAGTTACTTGAAATTACAAAACTGACATGGGACACAACTATTTCTTTTGCAAGTAGAATATTTAACTTTTAGCTGATATAGTATTAAAACCTTTCTCTAAAGAACCATCTCTTTAGAAGTGAGACATTGCAGAAGTTGTGCCACACCTGTTACAGAAGGAGGGTTTGCTGGCGGGGCTGTTCATTTCCCATCTTTCACCAGTACTCTGCTCATGCCTTCTAATGCAGTTGCGAGATGGGATTTTTTTATGAAGCCTCCTACACTGGAAAGATTTTATTTGATTTCTGTTTACAAGAAAATCATTAATTTGCATTTATAAAAGTGATGCTTCTTCTATTTTATAGAAAGCAATTGGATTTCTATAACAATATTTCTTGAGTGACTTATAAGACATGTAGAAACTTGGCATTTATTGCGATCTATGGGCAGAATTTGTGCTACAAATTAAGTCGTGCTACCAGTCTGTCTACTTCATTAGTAGTGTTGTCTTTTGAATCCTAATATCAGTGTATAACAAATACTTCAGCCTCCTGCTGTGATGCAGCCTAAACACTGAGGGGAAAACTGGTGACAGACCATTTCCCTCCTATGCAGCGGAACTATTTCACAATAATTAACTCTCTCTTTGAAGATTCTGTTCAGGTGATACACTTTGACACACAATGTAATTTTTTTATAGTAGAAGATGATAGTAATTTGCTACTTATGTGTCATGCATAGGTTAGAGCCCAAAATAAAATTGCCTCTGCATTCTTCTTACTGTTTTTAATTAAAGCAATAAATGTAGACAGGTAATGTTCAGAACAAATCAGCAATTCTTGTGTTTTAAAATTAAAGTTGCGTGAAAGAAACGAAGTGTCAGATACTGTTGTTTGGACAACACTGTGTTTCTGAAGCATCAGAATTTTTAAAAAGGTAAGGGAGAGGGCAAGAAATTATTTTCAATGCCCAGAAAATCCAACAAAACTGGGAAAGCTTTTAAACCTGTTGTATACTTCTACAGATTTCTGGAAGACAAATAAACAGGACTGCACCCATCTTCTCTGCACTCTTGGATCTGTCAGTGTTTGGAAACAAATTGGAATCCACAGAAGCTGAACCACATGGACAAACGGGTTTAGATCAGAGCTGGATGTTATCCTCCACCGAGAAGGCCAATAAACAATGGAGGCTTAACCATGCAGGAGCACAGCAGCACTCAGGTGCAGCACGTGGGAAAAAATTTCTTACAAGGATATCTACACTGAGTAAGTAGAAGCCAAAATTGACCTTTGCTTCCGGAATTTTTGTTTTGTTTGTTTTTCAAGACTTTAGGTCCTTTAACTGGACCCACTGCAGAGCACTCAACCTCTGCTTTTGCATGTAACTTATATTGCCTGTTACTCCCTACATGTAGACGTGCTTGTGAAGATTATAAACTCTTTCAAAGCAATCAAAAATTAACTTTTCTATTGCTTTCTGAACTAATTTTACTCCACAGGACAAATACAATTGAGAGGCTTCATAACAGATAGAGCAGTAAAGAAAGCAGTTCGTCCTGGCTCATTATTTGACTTACTATTACAAAAACAACTTCCAAAGGCAACTTGTAATGTGCTATAGAATAAATTCCTAATGACCTAACTATGTCTTACTGCGAATAATTGGGTAATTCTTCAGTTTAAATCGAAGCATTTAGGATCTGTTCCAAACCTTGAAGATAGATGTAAAGGAAGTTTGTACATTAAACACTGTGCATGTCCTCCTACCTGTGCAAAGGAGAGGCAAACACTGTCATCCTAATTATGACTTGAGAGGTATTTTCTACTAGATGCAGTCCAAATGAATAAGGAAATACAGCAATTTTCAGTACACAATGAAAAATATAATCCACTGTTAGTATAAAGTTAGTGAAAACATTTCTGTAATGGAGGACATGATACTTACGATGTTTCAAATTTAACAATAATTAGTTATTTCATGATGCTTTACTGCTGTAAAGAATAATTTTCACCCTTGTATTTATCCTAGATTATATCCACTGACAATTTAGCTCATACTTCAGAATTAAGTTACAAACCATTAATTGCAAAATAGTCAATGTATCATTTTTCTTATTTCAAAGACAATATAATACAGTTGTGCTTTTTCTTGCCCTCGAGATTTGTGCAGTTTCTAAAATAGAATCAAATGCAAAGTTTTTCAACATCTGGAGTGTGCATACTTAAACAAATCCTTACTTGTAAGAGAAGTGCCGTCACTTTTTAGGAAGTTTTTTTAATGGACAAAAGATAATATATTATTCTCTTGATCTTTTCTTACAAGGGAAGTGAAAAATTACAAAGGTGTGACTGAAACAAGCAAAACAGAAAATCCTGATACTTGGGCTGATTCCATTTGTGCATCTGAAACTGACTGACCTGGGTGTCTGCAGAGCTGTTCTCTCACATGTTCCCACTGCTCTCTTCTCTGAGCACAATTGTCTCTGGATCCTGGCAGACTGCAAGTGAACATGAGTCAGCACTGAGCCCTCACAGTACAGGACAGCTGTACATGAGGCAGCCTTTGCAGGAGAGCAGCCACGAGTTCAGGGAAAGCTTTTATTCCTGTGTGTTTGGCAATTAGGAGGCCTCACTTGGAGTACTGTGTCCTGCTTTGGGCTCCCAAGAGAAAAACTAAAGTATCCTCATACTGAAGTGGCTCCCACAGAGGCCATCAGCCCACAGGATAAAGCACCCAGTGCATGGGGAGAAAATGAGAGAGATGAGCTTGTTTAGCCTTGAGAAAGCTGCAGGGGAATCTTGTTACTCTTTACAACATCCTAAAGGACAGGTGGAAGAAGAAGAAACCAGGCTCTTCCTGGAGGTACACACGGAAAGCACAGGAGTCACTAAACACAAATTACAGCTAGGGGAATGAGAGACATTAAAAAAGTTTATGTTAGGTAGTAGAGTACCAGAGCAGAGGCTTAGAGAGGATCTGGAAGTTCCAGCCCTGTAAACATTCAAAGCTTGACTAGAAAAGAGATCCAGCAATCTGATCTAATTTTCAACTTATCCTTGGTTTCATCAGGGATATTGGACAGGATGACCCCCAGAGAAAAAAAAACGAAATTTTTCTATGATTTTACACATCTAAACAAACCAAAGGATTTTCTAAGTGTTCACCACCTCCTCCCACTCTGTTCCCCCACCTCCTTGGGGATTTCTCCAGCCAGGAAGAATTCCTGATAGATTTGCAGCTAATACTTTCAGGGAATTTTGATACTAGTTTTTTTGTTCTCTACGTTTTAGCTAAGATTACTTTTAAAGTCTCACTGAAGATTGATAGCCACACTCAGAGCCATTCGGAAAAGGGCAGTCAAGGTCCCCAGAGTATGGAAAAAATCTTTTGAGGGGAAAAATTCAGCACTTCTATTTTAACTTTATCAGAAACTTCTTTTTGGTTTGGCAGCACCTGATTTGTAGATAGGAACATTTAAAATACAGCTCAGGACAAGCAAACCTGGTCCCTGGTAACCAAAGATTATTTCAATGAACAAAATGGTAGTTTCACAAGAAATGTGTATTTCTCCTTGTACTAGAGGTTCCCATTTTGATTGCTGTTGCTTAATTGTCTTGTATCATATCATTGCTAAGGCAAGAAGAAATCTGAGACTACCCACACAACAGAGAAAGGGTATAAAGTAGCAAGGGTGATCACGTCTCTTGAGGGAAAAAGCATTATGAGAGAAGAGATCATTACATAGGTGGAGGTAGGAGAAAAAGCCAAATTTCTATGGCATTCTTTGAGACTTGGATTCATATCCTGAAAAGCTTTTTGTATGCAAAATGTGTATTGACCATTGCATTAACAGGAAAAATGTACGTCTGCAATGGGCTTCAACTCCAGTCTTTTTTAATTAAGCTGTCTATTTGCAGATATAGTCTAGGTATTATATGTAAAGGGCAGCTCTTTATGAGAACATTTATGTATGGCAATTTGATTTTCTCTGGAATGTGTTGCTGCCTCCAGCTGTCACTTGATTTATAAACTGGAAAGCATTAGCTGGCTAAACAAAATTATCATGCATTTAGTTAGCAGAATTTTGTTATTATGCACCTGGAAACGCAGCATGAGAATTTTACTCATTTTTATTGCAGCAATGGAAAAGGCATTTCTTGGTATTTTGGTTACATCTGAAATTCTACAGCACATATCAGTTTTAGTGGAATTACAGGATATCACAGTAATTCTTGTCATAAATTAGGATCTTACTGTATAATAGTAAAGTCCATCCCAACACTATGGAATTAACAACCTAAATATTTCTCTGTGTTCTTTTTCTCTTCTTCATTAATTCTGTAACTGTAGAGAGCACAATTCCTAGAAATGTCAAAGAAAATTACCTAAGATGGGAAAGTATTCTATCCCATGTGACCATTAGTAGGAGAATTAGTACACTTAAAAAATTTTATTCAGCTCAATTAAATTCAAAATTCATCCCCTGAGGGCAGAGACAAAACAGGATCTTTACGTATCAAAGTTTAAAAAAGTGAAAAAAACCAAAACAACAAAACAAACCCCAAAACCAAAGATAGCATCTCAAAACAGCAGTTCAGTTTTCTGGTCAAGTATTCTGTCACCTCTTATCTGTGACTGCTTTATATCTCCAGATAGTGAAATCTTCAGGGCAGGGGCTATGGCTCCATCTTTGCATGTGGTTGAGTTGCTCTGTACAAAATGTGCACCAGGGAGCAAGTCAGATTTGTTATTTAATTGCAATAACACCTTCAAAGTCCATCTGAGATTGTAGTCTTACTGAGTTAGATACCACACAAAATATGAGTGAGAGGGTGCAATTGAATTTTTCTCATTAGGAAAAAGTGCCTGGAGGCAAATAAGTTTTCCTGCTGCCGTGGAGATGGCAGTGCTGGCTGGCAGCTACTGCAGAACACAGGTAACAGCTGGTCTCTGCCTTTCATGGGCACTTGAGAAGAAAATGCATCAGGATAAAAGTGGATCCAAATGAGGCTGCTGTTTGCTTTTACTACAAGGCTGTGTTCACAAGACTAAAGAAATATAATCTGAGAAGATTTTACTAAGAAGACAGTGGAAAAACAATGTAATAGGACAATATAATAAGGGGTGGCTGTGCCGGTTTGGCCAAAATCTAGCAATATATCCTCTGAGAGAAAACCAGGTTACAACCACCCTTCCCCTCCATCAGGTTCGGGAAAAAGGAAATTTTCCTCGAAGGAAAGGAAAAGAGCTAAAAACTATTTATTTAACAAACACACAAGAAAAAAGGATAATAATGCTAAATAATGAAATCTCTTGCTGTAGAGAGAAACCAGGGAAGTTTTCAGAGTCTTTCTGTAGGTGTGGTCTCTCTCCTCCTCGGAGCTGGGTGAGGGCCTACCCCCTCGGGCCTCGGGGAAAATTCTCCCGACGTGTTCTGATGTTGTTGAGACAGTCCAGAAGAGAAGAAGGTAAAAAAAAAAAAACGAAAGTCCAGGAAACAAAGGAAACAAAGTTCAGCTTTCCGTCTCATGCCAGAGAGAGGGGCAAGAGGAAAAAAAGTGGCTGAAGAAGCAAGCAGGATGCTCCCCCTGTGCTACCGCAGCTAGAGCACGCAGAGGAGTGAATCTCCATGTCCTTGAGACACTGCTTTGAAAAGTTTGCTTGGTCCTTTTTTTTCTTCCCTCTCAAGCTCAGTTTAAAGGCACAGAAAAGGCACAAAATTCAGGGTTTGGCATAAAGCCGTGATAGGGGATATACATGATAGAGTCACCCCAAGACAGTGGCATAGACTACTGCTGCTTCCTGTGACTGGAAACGTTCTCAACTGTTTCATACAGTGAGGGTCAGAGACCCCTGCTCTGACTCATAACACAACTAGAGATACAGAAATCCATAAAACATGGCTACCAAGGTGGAAGAGCAGAAAATTAAGTAAAAAAATCCCATATCTCGTGTCTGTATCTAGGTATTGGTTACACTCCTACATGGCTGACTGAATGACCTTGTCTTTCTGAAGGAGATAGATATTTCTGTTTTCATCTGTTTTGTACCAGGACAACGACATGTAGTTTATGTCTCACCCCTCAATGGATCATTACAAGCACTTCAGTTAAAGCTAAGGTACAAGATGTTCTCTGGAAATGATGGGTTTATCAGGTCTCTAAGCTGTGTCTGAAGAAATACTTGGTATCTTGGATCATTTCAATTTCTTTAGTGTCTGCAGAAGTAAAACAAAAGCTGTAATACTTAACCAAATATGTCATACAGTTTGTAACTGGCACTGAAGCGCACTAGCAATGTTTTATAGAGATAGAATAGTTGCTTCTAATCTTCTGACACACAGTTTAGTGCTTTATCCTTCTGTTTCAAACACTGCTTACTCTTTGCTTACTCAGTGATCTCTCACTGCATGCAGACATCTGAAGGAGTGAATGTCACATGTGCCAAAACTCAGAAAAGACAAGTGCTTTTTATTTTTAAAGCTTGTATTTCTAGAATTGCTCTGCAAGGGAAAAAAATTAATTTATTCTCCGAACTGAATCAAGAACATGATTTACACTATACCTTTCTCAAAGGAGAGAACCATAAAATACGCTTTCAACATAAGCTGACCTTCATATAACTTACAGGATCATGACCTACAGAAACAAAGCCAGTTATCTAACTAATCAGCAATGAATAATTTCTCACTAAATCACCTTTAATGAAATCTGAGAATGAAATGGAGAGTTAAATTCTCCATAGGCCTCAGCAATACTACTGTAATTAGTCTAATTTTTTTATCTTAGTGCTTTTGTATCAGGTCTTAAATTCACAATTGACTTGAGCTGAAAATTTTTTGTGGCTGGAGAATCTTAGCAGGAAACACAACATATGCTTGCTCTGTTCCTACTCTTCCTTAGTCATCAATATACAACTGCTGTCCGAGATAGGATCTTGCAACAGAGAATGGACACTTCATGTGTGGACATCTGGGCAGCTGTTCAGATGTGTCTGAGGGCTGTCCATGATGCAGTTATTAATATAACAAATAGTGCTGTGAATACAATTAGGTTTATTAAACTGCCAGGTTAAGAGTTGATGATCTTCCTGCTTAGGTGCTCTGAATTATTACATTATTATATTTACCCTCCTGAGCAATTACATTATACCTTATCATAAGCATCATCAGCTTGAGCAATGATTTTGAATGATACCTCAATATATATTTTTATTCCTTCTCTCTAATTTTCTCTTCCAACTGCTTGATGTCTTTATTCTGCACACTTTCTTGCCTCTTCATCATGACCATCATAAAATAAAATTCCAATCATAAGCTTAAATGCTTCTCAAAGTAGAATAGAGTCAAGCAATGCACATAAAGGATACTGCAACATTGTGCTGATGATGGAAAATACTGAAATATGCGCAGGAATAATCTTTCCGTGAATAATTTAAGTGGAAAAAAAAAGCTTAATATGACTGGTGTCCTTTTTGTCACACAATGACACCTGCTTAAGTGTCTTCATGGGAATTTTTACTAGGTGACTTTGCCCAGCAAAACTCTCCCATTTAATGAGGCGGAAAACAATCCAGCTAGTGCTGAGAAGGTCCCCTGCTATAAATTGTATCAAATGCTGAAAATAAATTCAATAAAATGGGTTGAAGTGGCTGAGGGTTATGCACTTTGGTGTTATGAAAGGGAACCTCCAGCCCTTCTGTCGCTTGCCCTGCCCTGTGCATGAGCAGCCATTCACAGCTCCTGTTGCAGAAGCTCAAACACGAAATTTGACAGCTTACACTGAAGCAAGCCTTGTTTATACCATGTCAGAGCAAGTCCCACAAGGAGTCTAAACTGTTTGACCAAAGAATGCTTTATTTCTAATGCATTCTGTCATTTCAGAATTTTCTGTACAAACACTGAAAATCATTTAAATGGCTATTAATTAAAAGCATGAAAAGTGGGAGTTTATTGGTTCACAACAGAAGAACTTCACATTTGTTATAAAAGTTTTATCTATTCTTGCCTAAAGCATACATCCATTCTTTGACAATTCATTTGAGAATTTATTTCATGGGTCAAAAATATGTGCTATTAGTCAAATTGCTTATGCACCATCTGAGCATTTAGAGCTCTGAAAGCGGAAAAATATTTTTGTGTTTGTAGTGGTTTCGGCCCTGCACTCCAAACCACAAGCTGCTCCTATCTCCCCCTCGGGTGACAGGCGAAAGGCAGAGATCATGGGCTCAGATAAGAACAGCTTGCTGCAAACAGCAATGAGATAAGAAAACAGACAGTAACAGCAGCAATATTAATAACAAAAGTGTACAAAAAGAGGGTGATTTTAATGCAAAAACTGCTCACTGACCAACCTGAAGCAGCGTGACCCCAAGCAAATGAACAAAAATGGTGGATGGATCCCCCCAAGCCCATGTTTTTCCCAGACCCAGCGCCACACCCACCTTCTTTTCAGAAGGGAAAATCCCTTATTTCTACCCCTCCAGAGATGATGAGAGTGTTGTAGAATAACAACCTGGACAGGCCCACACAGCTCCAGGCTCTGCCCCCTCATGGCTAGTGTGAAAAAGCAATTCTGTCCTGGCTGAAAGCCAGGATAGAGTTTAACTAATCTACATAATCAAACAGAATTATCAAACCTTCAGATTCACAATATGATTTTTCTTCTTCTTTAAAGACTTTTTCTTAAAGAAAAAACAGTAAAAATTCAAATTTTTATGGTTTTGAGGCAATACATACTGGTGTCAAGTTAGCAGTAGGGGAACCTCCAATAACTCTTCACCTGTATGAAATGTCTTCTGTGTAGACAGTGTTGTCTATTATTAGTATTTAGTATGATGAAACTGTAACTTCAAGTGTTTTTGTCTGTAGAGGATTAAAATAATTTGTTTTCCTGCTCACCATAAATTAAATGCTTTCAGTCAACAGTAAAAGGTCTTGATTAGTAGCAGCAGCTTAAGTGGAAATAGACTAATAAATCTTCATTTCTCTTCATATGGATAGTCTCCAAATCATGTACAAGGCAATAACTTTTAATATCTAACCTGCAGCTGGTCTGTGATTAAATGAGAAACAACATTGAAAGTAATCTGTAGAATTAGTTATCAATTTCATATCTATTTCTCCCATTTCCCCCCTTTTTAAGGAGTTTCTCTTGGAAAGCAAAAGGAAAGAAAAATAAAAAATTCTTTATTCTTTTCCTGAGCAAGAGGTGTTTTAGTCTTGGAAGGTTTACTTGTCAGAGAACTTTGATAGTGGTCTAATACTAACACCCATAAAACATATATATCTTAAAAAATATTCTCATAGCAAAGTTAATCAGAAGAATTCTAATTATGTATTTCAGGTGCTAAGAAGTTATGTTATGGATAATCAACACTGGACATTAAACCCACGGAAAGTATTTTGTCTTTAATGAGGGTTTACTCTCTCATAAGAATTTTTGCAATACGATTACTTGAAGGGGTAAAAGGAAATTTTTAGGTCATATTAAAATATTCCTTGAGGGTGAAGCCTGAATTTAAAAAAAAAATATATATTCATAATCCGTGGGCTCATCAGAACATATGAGTAAACATTACAAAAATAAATGTAAAAACAATTTTTCTCTGTAGTTACCCCCACAGCTGTTGTTGCTTCAATTTACTTCCTAGAATTCAGGGACCTCTTCTTTTTTCCTCTTTGCATCAATCCTTAAAACAGCTTTTTGTTACCCTCCCCTGATGCCTGTTCTTTGGATGATTCTGGCTGGCAAACTGTAGAGGTAGTTTCTCAAGTGGACTATTAGGCAATGAGTAGATAGATCAGTTAATAAAAAGACCAAAAAAACCTCTTTGGGATCCCCTTTTTTTATTCTCAGTAATGCAAACATCTAAATTTACATTCTTTCATTATCCAGTTTACAGTGAATTTGGAAGGTCTGTGACTTCATGATTTATCCCAGAAGAATGTCTGCAAATATATATCTAGGCATATCTATGTATCTATGTCAACTGAAGAAATGTTGTGATGAAGTTATATAGAAGCCCAATATCTGCATTTATATTTCCATATAAATTGAAGTTTAGATCCAAAGATTATTAAGAAGCCATTAAGAATAAATCTATTCTTAAAGCAAATCTATAAGAAAACAGCTTTCCTATTCTTCTAAGCATCATTATTTTCCTTCTCTGTAGTGAAATGGAGAACAGTTTTCATGGATAAGCCAAGTAAAGACGTGTGAACCACACACTCATTTGTCATGAGAATTTTACAGATTTAAGTCATTTACTTCATCTGGTACCTCAAAGCTCAAATTAAATGTGGGCCTCCTGTGATCCCATGTGCTGTAGGTTTCCCTGGGGTGGCTGCTAGCACAGAGCAGCCCCTCCTCACTGCTGAGAACAAATTCAGCATTCCCAGCTTTGAGGAGAGGTTTCTTCCCAAATGGTCAATCTGATTTGATACTACAAAGTTTTGCCTTCTACTAGATTACAGATGGGAAGAAAAAATCTCAATGAAATGAAAACACCATCCCAAAACCAATGAACCAATCAATCAACCAAACCCAAAAAAACTACATTGCCTGAACACTTTCTAGTTGCCTTTTTTGGAAAAATCCTGGACTGAGAAATTTAGGGGACAGAGTGAAAAACTATGACTGTTTGCTTAAGCAGTAGGATAAAATGTGGCATCCATAAAGCATGTAGGACACTTTTTTGATATATGATTCTAATCATAATTTGATTATATATAATTATGTATGATTCTAGTCAAAATTATAGCTCTTCAGATCTATACCTCTTCGGGTAATAACTTCGGGTTTCTGTACATCTCACAGCTCTTTTTGAGATACAGTAATGAGAAGTATATTTCGGAAGTGAATGGTACCTCTCTTCTCAGGAAATCTCTGGAAATTATGGTGGTCTGCAAATGGAACTGTGCAGGTGTTAAAAACTGTTTATATTAATTTCCTCTTTTCAAAGTATGTCAAAAAATACTCATTTTCGCTGTAAGCAAATATTTCTCTAGTGACTATTTACACAAAACCTAAATAAAGATACAAGCTCGGGGGTAGTTAATCCTAAAATACTGTCCAAACAAAACTTACAAACAAAACTTGTAGTTCACAGGCTGATTTACACTGATGCTAAGAGTATAATTAGAAAGTATCCACGGTTTCTGCAGTCCATAAAGAGAAATCTTCTTTCTGTGCAAGTGTGTGCAGAAGACTCTCTAAGAGTATAAATTAAATACTTCAGGCTAAGCAGTGAAATTAGTCAAGGACAACTACCTGGAAAGAAAGGAAGGAAAATGCACACATGACCAGCTCCTCTGTTTTTGGCATGTGGGTTTTCTGATGTGTTACTCTTAGGACTTTTGGTCTGCAGCTTTTGGCTTTCAGATTGTCTTCATGCACAGTGAAGAACAGAGGGGTTTATAATCTACAAAAGGTATGTTATATGGAACTTCTTGGTACATACTTATTGTATAGTCACCAGATTTCATGGGTTTGCATTTAATCTATCTAAAGTATGGAAGTAAATTATGTTTATGATACCAATTTAGCCAGCTCCAAGAACTATAGATTGTATCGAGATAATTACATCTTCTTTTAGCTGACAAAAGTGTGACTTGAAGAACATGTATTTTTCAACATCAAATGCAAAATTCATCTGTGTTGAAAGCAAAGTTAAAAATAAAAATTTCCTGAAGTGAGAGAGAAGGGCTTTGAGAAGCAATCCAGAACAGTATAAATACACCACTGCTAACTACAAGCCATATATCAAATAGGACACTGGTGATTTAGCAGCAAATGGAAGCATTCCGTCAAACCACTGCCTTGGAGGCATAAAGGCGCTGCCTGATTTTTAATGAGAATTTCATTTTGACACGCTAAGTCAGTTATAAGCTTCTTTAATGTGTACATGTGTGTGAAAAGATGAGGAATTTGTGTTCTACTGAAAAATATGGCTTGTCCTTCAACTTGAATAAGCAAATCTACCTGCCTTATACACATTTTGTGGAGTGTAGTCCTGCAAGCAGCTTGTGTATTGAATGGTTCCATATTTACATATGAACATTTGTCTACAAATGCTGTAAACGAAATCTGAAATTGTAAGATTTCACCTTTTACCATGGGATTTGTGCCATTTCTACTACTACACTCAACCTCCCTTAGCATACTAAATACTAAGAAATACTAAAAATTTTTATTTTTGTCCTTTATCTCACACCTATTAAAACTGGTAACACAACAGCGTATCAATCCCTAAATCACCACTGCAGAAACCCACAGAGTCTATGATGTTCCTGGTTTTGTTAACAATATTCTTTAAAAGCCTGCCATGTCTCTGGTTGTCATACACCTCTGAGGATTACTCTAGAGGAATTCACATTTTATAGAATAACAGTTCCTTGTGAAGAAATCCTTGGGATACTCTTATTTCCTTGACAAATTATGGAACTTCATTAATGACAGTTTTCCACTAGCCAGTTTGAATCACTGCCAAATAAAACTGTGTAATAAGAGAGAAAAAGAGATAAGAAATGTCCTGGATCAGAGCTGGGCAAATGGAGGACTAGATGTGTTTTTTCATTTTCTACTCCGTTTGCAACACATTCAGTGACACATCCAGCTGTTCTCTGAGGGTTAGATATCATTATGGGAAGCATCTTAGGTTACAGAGATAACATAGTTTATGATAAATTTAACCCATTAATTCATGTTGGCATATAGATAAGATACACTGATCTTACAGGAACCTTGATTAGCAATCTCACTACTATGTCAGAAATCATTTATAAATTCAGCTTTTCAGAATTTTTTTCGTACATGGAAGAGCTACTAAGACCCAAAACAAAAACAAAAACAAACAAAAAACAAACAAACAAAAAACCCCACCACCAAACCCCCCTGAAAAACCCCCACCCAAAATAATGTATGTACTTTTCAAGTACATCTCAATATCAATATTTTAACTGACTGAACAGTTATAAATACATTTCTGAAAGTGTTGCAGCTTTTCACCAAAGTGGGGTACTTCACTCAAATTAATAACTTTTTTTTTAAATTTTTGTGTTGAAAAACAAGATAGCACAGACTTTTCAGTGAATTTTTATTTTATGCAGCCTTTTTCCATATTCTATCATCAAGAGGAGGGGAGAGATGAGAACTACAGTTCAATTGTTTTGAAGAGGATGTGCATTTAAGAGTTCTGAGCTTATTTTAAAATGCAATAGGGAATTCTTACTTTCCACATAGCTGTTGGCATGCTGTGAAAGTTATGTACCTGCTGGGGGAAGTCATTTTAGAGGGCTTTAGTCTTCATCTGCAGAATTTCATAGTACCCTTTCTCCCACACCCTTTTCAGGCCAACCCAGTATGAGGTACTGGAATATGCATAGATTGTATCATTGGTGGATAAATGATAACCTCTAATACGCATTCATAAGCTATTTTGGGTTAGAAGGACTGAAAAAAGATACCTCATACCCCAGTAGCTCTTCCTGTAGAGATTTATATTGCAGACATTATATTGCAGATTTATATGCAGATGCTGGGGAAATAATAATGACAGAAGCTTCTCCCTGGAAAAAGATGAAGCTGGGCAGCCATAAGAACCCTGATTATGACATGCAACAATACTCAGTACTGCACACGTGTTTCTCAAAAGAATCTCCTATTCAAGGGCAACAAACCTGAATTTCCAAACACCTATATTTTATTATTACCTTTAACACAACGATCACAGTCTGGTTCAAGTCTGCAACGTTTTTTTAGCCTTTCCAGCTAATAATTGATAAAATCTTTAAAGGCAGACAAACAATACCTACATAGATTAACTTGGATCTATAGAAATAAAAAACTATGTTCAGTTGAATTTGCAGATTATTGACCTGAGAGTGAATTATTCCTTATCTTATAGAGAACCTGAATATAACCTCCCTTATTCTTTAAATAATTTTTTGCAGTTCCCATATTTAGGTAGCAATATAATATAAAATAAAAGATACAATAGAATTAGAGTTTTAATTCTATGCAAATAATTGTAGAAGTAAACTCAAAATTGTTTTCTTTGTTTGACAGTTACACTCAATACCATGACTTTGATGAGCTCTCAGGAAGGGCTTCTTTGTTACCATGTTTGTTGCTAAGTATTAGACAAAGTGAGGTTGCCAAAACTCACCCTCTGCTTTTGGGAGACAGTACTAAAAACTATAGTTGTCAGCATTTGTTCTGCTTTCTAGGGCTTTGTTCTTTGTTCTGGTTTCTGGAGCTGCATTCAAGAAAGTTCTTCTTTACAAATTTACTTCAACCTGGTTCCAAAAGTCCCACTTTTGCCGGTGTAACAGAGTTATCTGCTGAATCTTCCCCTCAGCCTTTTGGGCTGTCTCTTCAATACCCTAATCCTAATCCACAGAGCAATTCAATGGTAAAACCTGAGAACCCAAGCATGCTCAGAAACTCAATGGGAAGCTGAAATAAAACTTGGGAAAGAGCTTCATATATCTGAAATATTTCTGTTCTTATCGCGTAGCTAGGGACATACAGATTCTTTCTTCAGAGGAAATTAAAGGACCTAAAACTGTGGGGTGGAAGAATGAAAAACAGTAGGCATAAATTGAACCAAGTCAGCTTCTGACTGTAAATGAAGTATAACTTTTGCCCCATAAGGGCAGTCAGGTAGTGGATCAGGCTGCCCAGGCAGCATGCACTCACCATCCCTGGAGCTTTCCAAGATCTGACTGATCACAGCCCTGAGTGACCTGGTGAACTTAAGTGTTTTCCTTTCTTTAAGCAGGGTACTGATTTAGAGACTTCTGGAGGTCTCAGTATAGTTTGTGTGGTTCGGTGATTCTATCACCCTGCTTTTCTAGGATTCTTTTCATGACAAACTAAAGCACATTGCACTATTCTCACACGAAAAGCCAAATCCAATTCCAAATCTGTCTAAACAGACATCTTATGTCGCAGCACGGTGCTGGATGGTAAAGTGCCACGACCTTCCCAAAGGCGTCTCCAGGAGGAAGCGGCTCGGCGAGGCCACCACACCCAGACACACATCCATGCACACACACACACGGATAGCTCCAGGAACAGATCGATGGTAAAGAGCTAGGAAGGGTCTTCGTATGGGGTTCCACGGGAGAGGTTTATTCCAGCCACACATGTGAACGAGTCTAGGGACAAAGACAAGGAATCAGGGGAGGGTCCAGGCTTATATCCGGGAGCGGAGGGAGCATCAGAGAGCAATGGTCGGAGGGCACGGGGGCAGTACACAGGCAGGACTAGGGAGTGGGAGCCAATAGGGGCAAGGGCCAATGGGGGAGCAGGGAGTGGAGAACCTTCTGGAGTGGGGACATATTAGGTAAAAAGGGGCAGGGAGGCCAACGGGCCAGCTGGGGAAGCAGAACCAGGATATATTAGCGTACCAACAAAAAGCATCCTGGGGGAAGCTTTTCGGTCGCCCTGACCTGGGGAGGATCTCTGGATTTAGGGATGGCCCCACCAATGGATTCCCTTTGTTCCTTGCTCCATAGGCTCACCAGCCTCCACAATCTTATCTCAATGTACTGGTGATATCCCCAGTTGAAACCAGTGTGGATGGTAACGAGACAGTGTGATCTTCAGAGAGCTTGTTCTAAACCCAGCTTGTGCTGTATGTAGAACATAACCTTTAATTATGTGAACCTGTAGCTGGTGTTAGGGTAGATCCTGTTGCAAAAATTATCAAGATTGTGAAGGGTGGAATTGGATGTATGCAGCTCTTCTACTATCCATTTCTTTAGTATTGATTGCGTAAGTGTATGTTTGAAGAAAGAACCTTGTTTGTGCTATTGTACACACTTCTTTCATGCTGGACAAGACAGCAGGGTCCAGAACCCATAAGGATATTCAGAAAGTTTTGATAAGTGATTACACACCAAATTCTGGGAAGGCAGAAGTTCTGCTGATTGCCAGGGATAGGCAGACTTCATATTTGATTTCAGGATGTTACAAAACCAAAGTATTTCATTTATAAAAGCAAATGGAGGTAACAGTGGCTTAATCTTCACTTTCCAGTTTTGACAAATGTATCTTGTTAATTTTCTTTCATACCACATTAGTTCATAGTTTATAGCATATAAATGTCACCAGTTGTGCACTTGCATTTTTTTTTGTTGATGGAATACAATCATTATTTGTAATTTATGGCAGAATTGAGAATATCTTGTTTTAATATGGAACTAGGTGAAATATGTTTGAAATATTAGTCTGTACAAATAGTATATAATATTGATCTTGAAATTCTTGAAAAACAGAATGCAAGCAATAATAAATAATAAATAATATTAACAGAATAAAATGAGTACCTTAAAATACCTTAACTTCTCAAACAAAAATATTAATGTATCAAGGTACATGTATAATGATATGTGTTCAGGTGCATACAACACAACTTAATGATAAATGATTACAATGAAATTATTGCAAATCTTGGTTATGAATATATTAAAAAGATGTAAAGAGGAGTAATTGCTCATACTTAATGAATAGTCAGATTTTAGAAAGAAGTGTCTTCTAATGGGCTCTATTTTACAAAATTGCCAGATGTCACCATCATTATTAAATTCATCTTCCTAAATCAGACTAAGCCAGCAATAGCAAGAAAATAATTTATCAAGTCCCCCTGCCAAGGCATTCATAACCCTGGCAAGACCATTAAAATCCAGTAAATATATACTAATGGAAACTTCAAAAAATATATAATTAATAAACAAGATAGCGAGCATCTTGAACAAAAAAAAATGCACATTGCAAAAAGAGATTCTTTCTATGGGCACAGTCATCTCCTATCTACATTATACAATCCATACTCTGGCAGTGAGGATGTGGTATCTTCAAAAAATACCGGAAGGGAGAACTTAAGCTTGTGCTACTCTTTAAAAATGTTGGAAACAACCATCCAAATCTCCAGTTAGTTGCAAACAGCCTAGGCCATATTCCGATACTCCATTTGATCCCATGGTAACACTGCCTAGCCTGAGGTCTCTTCCTTTCCACCCTAAAATCAGGTCTCCATCAGAAATCCATCTCCAAAATGAGGACTTCAAGCGTCACCCAAGACTACAGAACAGTGAGACTTACAACTAAACTGCAATATTGGCATCTAGTAATGGAAAAGTGAGCACATTGCATTGTTCTCACTCTGTCCTGGTTCTTTCAGGTGTTCCCTCAAACTGTTTATCCTGGTGATCTTTTCTTTCACCTGAACTTCTCCATAATACTCCAAAACTACTTTGTGGGTTTTTTTCCTCTTCTATTTAATGTGGTTTAACCCCAACTGTCAACTCAGACTCCTGCAGCTGCTTGCTCGATTCCCCGTGGTGGGATGGGGAAGAGAATTGGAAGGGTAAAAGTGAGAAACTCATTTGTTGATATACAGAGAGTATAATAGGTAAAGCAAAAGCTGCACACAGGAGCAAAGCAAAACAAGGAATTCATTCACCATTTCCCATGGGCAGGTGGTCAACTATCCCCAGGAAAACAGGGCTCCATCAAGAGTAACAGTGGCTTGGGAAGATAATCACCATCTCTCCCAACATTCCATCCTTCCTTTCTCTTCTTCCCCAGCTCTACATGCAGAGCATGACACCATATGGTCTGGGATAACCCTTAGGTCAGTTGGGGTCAGCTGTCCCAGCTGCGTCCCGTCCCAATTCCTTGTGCACCTCCAGCCTCCTCGCTGGTGTGGTCAGGAGCAGGAAAGGCTTTAACTCCATGTAAGGGCGGCTCACTGATAATGAAATCATCTCTGTGTTAACAATGCTGTTTTCAGCACAAATCACAAAAAATAAAAGCCTCATGCTAGCTAGTAGGGAGAAAATTAACTACCCAGACCAAATCAACACGTCTCAACATAGAATTTGAGGACAAATGGAAGAAGTTCAGAAACACATACATACTCAAGAGAGGCCTAAAGTGACCAGAATCACATAAATAGTTGTGTTCAGTGTGAATATCAATTTTAAGATGCTGCTGTGATTTTCATGTTAATACACTCATTGCAGAGAAAAAGACCACAATTTGTGCTTCTCTTAATCCTTCCTACTTTTATTCTACGCCATCACAGAATTCTCTTTAGCTTTCTTCACTTCTTTAGCTTTAGTTCTCTTGAGCTTTAACAATATTTATTTCCTACGCTGAGATAACCAGTTCCTAGCACTAGAGTCAGTATTTTGCCCATTAGGAGGACAGCAGATGGCACTACAGCCACTTTTCCAAAAGCATGAGATCCATACAAAAGACCAGTTTGGAAAACAACAGTCTCATTTCATTATTATTATTTTACAAATGCTGATCAGTCATTGAAGATTCTTCTATGTAATGCACCAGATCTCAGCCCTGATTTCAGAAGATGGAGTCTCAGTAATGCTGAGCTATTCCTTGAGGTAAACAAAACTGAAAAAATGGATACAGATATGAACTACTAAAGTCCTTTAAAGTCAGTTATATATACATTGACTTAATCAGAAAATTAGCTCTTTCAAACCTGATTTTTTTATACTTTTGAACAACCTGAAATGGTTTTGTGTGTATGTGTAGATGTCAGCCTGTGGAGCCTGTTAATTTTCATATATTTATGACCTTTTGGAAGACTTTGATTGGAGAGCATACCAAAAAAATGGCTATTTAATAATTTTTTTGCTGCACAATAATCACTAATGTATTGATCATATCCTTATTCAGTACCAAATTTTATCAGGCAAAATTCACCAAATCTAAATTGTTCCTTTTAGATATTTCTGAACAATACATAATTACAAACTTCTTCAATAGTTCTGTTAGAGCATTGAGGAAAGCATTTATCTTTTTTAATACAGACATTTATTGACAGATATCAGATTAAATGAGACAGAATCCTGCCAGAATGAGACACAGTCCTGCACAGAAGGTGGTGAGGAACTGGAACAGATTTCCCAGAGAGGCTGTGGATGCCCCATCCCTGCAACTGGCTGTGTTGGATGGGTCTCTGAGTATCTTCCATTCCTTTGGCAAAAGCCACTCCAACTATGCCTCTTCAAAATATTCAGAGATTACATTGTTCCAGTTTGAACTCACAGTTTTTATGTTATTCTTTTCATGGAGAAGATTGTTACAAATAATCATCCCTGGCAGTAGAGACTGAAGCCATAATTTAACAAAAGAAATATGCGGGGAAAAGAAAAGAGGATGAGACATAACTATGGTCAGTGGGAGATACATGGTAACAAGGACAAATGTCCATCTACTTATCAGTATCTAAAACTAAGATTAATAGTTCATGTTTGCTACTTGCAGGCTCAGGCTTCTCTTTCTAGAACTGAGCATAAAAAAGACATGTAACATAATTGAATTGAGTAACAAGAGCGCTGAATCAGCTGATCAGCAAACAAAACATCAGCTGATGCTTTTTCATGACCTTACACATCAAAAGCAACCCATAATTGCAAAACACATCTTGAGATGCTGCAGGGAAAATAACTTTTCTTTTTGCTGGGTTTATTCACCACTCAGTGAAACTTCTGAAAATTTGATTCTCATAAAATTCTAATTGTCTTTTTGGGGAAACGGGAGCTAATTTGCAACTAGAATCACAACAGGAATATAGTGGATTCTAGTTTAACTAGCTTTAACTGATTAAGTCAGTTTTCCAGAACTGCTGGAAACATACACACAATTAGAACATGCTGACAGTACCAAGCTGGTTCTCTCATCTCATCCCAGCTTCTCCGAGAAGCAGAGTGAAATAACCTGGAAACCAGCCACACTTACCCAGCTGTGAGTGCTGCTTGGATGTGACAGCTTTCAGCTTGTGGGAAGCTGATCAAAACTGTTTCCTGGCTGTTCCTGAACTTGTGAACAGACTCATGCTGACCTCCCAGTCTGCTCTAAACTATACCAGGCTGAGAACCACATGATTTTGGCTGAAAACTGTGGTTAAAGTAACAAATTTGTAACATAGAGCAATTCAGCAATGTGTAACAGACAATCTAGTCCAAACTTTGGACTTTAAAGAAAAATTAGTCTTACTGACCTTCCTTCGATTTAAGTTGTTATTTTAATATCAGTTTTAAAAAGTCTCATCATATAAAAAATAACATCTAATGGGCATAGGTATGTTTTCAAGAAAAAAGGCTCAAACAAAGATCTCTCAAAATATCCAATTCCTGTTGGACCTCAAGTGCTTTGAGATCAGGACAGAAGTTTTTCCAGTCATCTCACGCAGTTTAAACTTTGCTTGTCTATCAAACAGCCCTTTTGATCAAATTTAAAACTCTATATTTGTTTTAATATGCAGAACAAATTAAATTTCTAATGCAAAATGGCATAAGAACCCTCATGTTCTTATGTGTTAGCCAATTGACACAGGATCAGCTTTATGTGTATATACATGTACAAGCACATGCATATATAAGTAAATACTTACATAAATATTTATATCACACTTATTTTACTTCTTGTCATGTCTTTACCATGGGAAGATACATGTGAGTACAGAGCGACAGGACACTGGGTCCACATGCAGTTTTGTAGTTGGACATAGAGACATTTCTGTAAACTTTGCCTCAATTGTTACAAAGAATAAGTACGGAAACAGACATTTAAAACAAAATTGCATGGTCAAATATTCCTTTTTATATGTGCAGAAATATAAATGTAGTTTAAAAAAAAGATGAATGCATGTTGTGAAAACTTCATGTTTACAACTCTTAGAGTGAGGTTATTTGGGTTCGAACACCAGTAAAATGACCTTGCCTAAATTTTTGGTTTTTTGTTGTTGGTTTTCTTTTTAGTCCATTTAAAAAGCCTCTACACATACAGTTGATTGGCTTGTTGATGAGTCTGGGTGTGGGAGGAGAAAATTATTAAAGTGTCAGTTTTCTGACTTTAATTTTCCAAATGCATGTGGTTAAGTCCCTTGAGTGAAATAAACACATTGATGGAGGAAATAGATAAAATCTTCAACCTTTTGCTCCGTTAATTCTGCACACTCTCAGACTCCAACAGCTTTCTATTTCTCAAGCAAAACTTAGACCAGATGAACTACAATTTTTCTAAACATGTTGAGTGATAGCAATGATTTATTTGTAATACACAAAGAAGTTATTGTCATTCTGTGATTCTAACGGATTGAGCCATCAGAGCAGTGCTGATGTATGTCTGCCATAAACCAGACAGCTTTATTGCATCAGAGACTCAGTTCTGCAGCTGTGTTTAGAGGCAATTATATTTAAAATGTGCCTATAACTCCCAAAGGCAAGACCAGCATATTTGTTTAGTTTCTTGCTCATTTTGCCAGCCAAAGGGTTTTTGGGCCGAATTGCACCTATCCTTGGCCCTTGAATCTGCCAAATAATGACTTTGAGGATTACTTCTTGAGACATTTATAAATGTGCATGAACTTTGAATATTTAAATCATTAAATGATCATTTCATAATTACTTTAAACTCAAGAATTTGTGATGTGGTGAATTTATTAGTTATTTATTCTGGGACAATTATCTTACCCCAAGAGACATCTGAACTAGCCAAAAATCAGAGGTCTCTGCTTTAGCTCTTTGAGGGTTTTGTGGCTTTCTGGGTGGGTTTGATTTTGTTTGGATTTTCTTCCTAAACACCTGACAGCTGCCCAGTACTGATGAATGCATAAAGTGAACACATCCTGGAAAGGGAAGGTGAACACAAAAACATGGGACAAATTTCCCCTTGTGTGCACCTCTTACCATAGGTGTAGCATAAGTACCTAGTCTGGGCTTTATTCCTCACTTTGATGAGATGAATCACATGGGTGATACCAGCAAGGCAAGAAATGAGCTGTCTGAAAAAATGATGCAAATCCAAAGCTGTCCAAATATCTCTGCAGTCAAGTTTGCATATACTCCAGTCACAAGGAATCATGTCATGAACAAAGTGAAATCTCTGGGGTGGTGTGCCCAGGCAGTTACAGGTCTCCCAAAACTACCATTTACATCAGCAGACATTAACAAGGATATGGACCTAACACAAAAATATGAGGTTTTGTCTATTTTGTTTTTGTCTGTATACATTGTTCAGAGCCCAAATTCTGCAGAAGGGTCAGGTGACCCCAAAGCTGTTCTCAGCACATAGATAAATATTCAGTAAATATTAGTGTTTAACACAACTTGCAGAAGAGCTCTTATAGTGATTATGAAGATAATAATACATCTAAATGTACATGCAGAAAACCTGGTGTTAAATGCATGCAGTGTGTATCCCCACTCTGCAACATCTGGCTCCTTTGCTATGGAAAGCTGTAAACTAAACAGACACTGAACGAGGGCTGAGACTACCAGTTAGACAGCATCTTTTAGCCCTAAACCAGCTACTTTAATCCAGCCTGGGTCAGGCATCCTCTTTAAAATATCTCTTCTTCAAACTGGCTAAGAATTTTAGTGCAGTTTCCATTTGAAAGAGAGTGGAAATACAAAAGATGAGCTCATAAGAAAATGCATCGCTATTTTTTCTTGAAAGCAGAGGCAATCCCAATATTTAGTGAACCTCCTCATCAATGAACTTTAAAAGCTAATGAGTATTACAAGTAAAATTCAATGAAAGGGAAAGAATGGACATGTAAAAGTGAGATTTTTTAAGGGAACATCATTAAGACAGGAAAAAATGTCAGAGTTCCCAAAACGAAAAAAGAGTATATAAAATGCAAACATCCTGGGAACAGGAAATTAAAATGAAAACTAAAAATGCTTGGGCATGTATTTAATTACATTTAAATATATTTAATTGCATTAAAAAGACTTGGTAAAAGGCAGTCAGAATAAATTAAATATAGACAAGATGAAGACATCAACGAAAAATCCGGAGGAATTCATGCAGCAGCGTCTAAAGTAGAATAGAGAAGAAACTGAAGTCCATAAGGAACTGCAGAAGGAAAAAACCTAATAATTACAGCTTTATATTCAATAAATTGGTAGAGCTTCTTGGGTTGCTAAAAGGGGAAAATGAGCCTTTTTTCTGTTTTAGAGGAATAAAGAATTATATAGAAAAAGGGTGTTATTAAATTTGTAATGCTTACAATATTTTCCAGAATATTAGTAACATATGAAACATAACCTGCTACATATAAACTATCTTCAGATTATTATACACAATATACATTATATGCAAAATTTCTAACTGAGACTGCCTGCGAGTCTCTAGACTTTGACATTTAATTTTGATAATCCCCACAATTTTGGAGAGTATAACAGAAGCCTCAACATGTGTAGGTATTTTGCAGTTATTTTAAAAATGCTAAGCAGCATGGCCTGGCTAGTTACAAACTTGACATCAAACATGAGGAAAATGGAAAACAGATTTAGTCTATGAAGAATTAATGATTGGTAGCTGGCAGGATTTCATAGAGACTATGGTGTCAAGTAGACATATTTCCAGTTGATTTTGCTACTGTTGTTAAGAAAAGAGTGTCTATGCTAGCATTTTTAATAAAGTCAGGTTTAAATCTTTGAAGCAAATGAGCATCCAGACTCATTTTATGGTTTTCCTCTCACAGCTGTGTACAAACTGAACTCCTTTACAGACTGGTGTTCTTAGAGAATCCTTGGGCCTGCACACCTACTGTACCCACAGTACACTGAAATTTACTGGGGTTTCAGTGTGCATTTAAACTGTCCTTAAGAAAAATCACTGGAATTTCAAGTAGTGTAGGTGACAGGTCCTCAGAGCCTCAACCTCTACAGCTTCACTCCTTTCACACCATGCCACTTTGTGGTGGAGAAGTATAAAATGTAGCAAAAATTAATCCAGAAGAAGTAATATTTCTTGGTATTGAGTCTTTGTTTGCATGACTCATCCACAACAGCATAAATAGAAATTAATGTTTAATGTGAATTAAGCCTCCAGTGAACAGATTAAAAAAAATATTGACGTCTAAAAGAGAAGATATTAATTTTAAAAAAAGTTGCAAAATAAAAATGTTTCCTTTGGGATCCTAGAAAGACAATTTCTGACTTGGGGGTTGTTCCATATGTTCAGCAAATAATCACAAAACCATAGATCATAAATTGAGGGAGGCTGATGAAAGACTGAAGTACTGACAAAAGACAACCAGACAGTGCAGTCTGGATTATTCAGTAAATTGGGTCCAATCAATAAAAATGCATTTCCGTCTAAGAAAATTGAAGGTAATGTGTGTAGGAAGACAGTGCAGCCATATCTATTGGATTGATATGAGGAAGCAGTGGCTCTGAAGTCAGATCGAAAAGTAGGGAGGTACCCATGGGTGATCAAATACTAAATACAGGCTGAAGGGAAAACACAGAGTTCACAAAGTGATCCAATTGGACATTTGCCTCTTGAGACTGCAGCTCAGCTAAAGTAGGTGCCTAAGTACTGCAGGATGGCTGCATCACCTCACGTGGTGAAACTGGATATATGAGAGCAAGGACTGTCTTCTTCTATGCATTTGTATTGTGGTTGGCCCAGTGGGATCCTAGCAGAATCAAGGACTTCAAGCATTATTCAGCTTTGTTGGCACAAAATAACAAATCCCATGTGAGAGTTTTTAATGCTAATAGATCCAACACAATTTAAGAAATATTTCCTTAAGACTATGTCATACATCAACTTTCAGGTGAAAGTCCCCTTTCAGATCCTTTGCTCCTCAACCTTTCACTATCCTCTCTTATTGAAAGAGAAGTTGTTTTTGTTTTTCCATATAAACCCAGTGAAATTAACCGCAGAATAAATTCAGATCTGAAGAATTTCCTATGGAGGAAGGCAAAGATTAGAGCAGCCCTTAGAGACCCAAAGTTTAACGAGAATTAAGTTAATTTATAATTGTCAAAAGTACTCCTTTTCCTAAATTCTGTTCTTATAATCCGTATAAATTCAATCCCCAGGTAATTTTGCTGATATTACTTTGCAGGGTGCTGAATTGTGCGTGTTTGTTTCTGGCCATACTGCAGTTATATATTGCTACACTGAATAGCACAGACTGATCCACAGCACTAACAAAAAGAAAAAAAATACTTTAGAGTATCCACAGCACTAACAAAAAGAAAAAAATTACTTTAGAGTATCCAAAAGGCTTCAGAATTAAAAAAAAAAAGATCCTCCAATTATTTAAGGAAGTATTTCAGCAGCTGAAGGGGTTCTTGCAGTACCTGAAGGGAGCCCACTAGAAAGACAGAGAGGAACTTTTTGCGTGTACAGACAGCACAGAGAACTTTAAAATGAAGGAGGGCAGGTTTAGATTGTAGGAAGAAACTCTTGACTGTGAGGGTGGTGAGGTCCTGGCACAGGTTGCCCAGAGAAGCTGTGGATGCCCCATCCCTGGAAGTTTCCAAGGGCAGGCTGGATGGAGCTCTGAGTAACCTGATCCTACAGGAAGGTGTCCCTGCCCACAGCAGTGGGATTGGAACTGGATGATCTTTAAGGTCCTTTCCAACCCAAACCACTCTATGATTTTATGTTTTTATGAAATAATTAGGAGACAATATGGTGCAAGACTCAGCTGACAACAGGAGTTTCAGCAGAGTTTCAGCAGAGTTTGAAGGAATCATCTTGCAGTTTTCACTGAGGTTATGAAGAAGCTTTACAGTCCTTATGACTGCTCCAGACTCAGTGCTGCAACAGCAAAAGTGGCTCGATGGCAGTGTCTGCTCAGCCATGTAAGTCCCAGGTGCAGCCCATGTGAAAAATGCAAATGCAAAGGTCACTTAATTTCATTACACTGTGAATGGTGTCTGGAAAATCCCAGTTTCAATGCCCAGTGGAGTTTTAGTGGAAGATATGCACCTGTCAGGTCTGTGTGTATTTGCTTGATAAAGCTGAACAGTCAAAAATCTGTCTTTAAGTATGGGCAGGAAATAATCTCAGCCTATTCAGTTCCAAATAGAATACTAGAATGAGCAAACAAAAAAAAAATCAAATCATTTGTATTATTTCTTACTGATGTAAGCAACAACCTGAAATCCAGGCCAATAATAAGGCACCATAAAAAGCTTACTGTGGTAAAATGAAAAAGGCTAATGGCAAGCATAAGCCACACAACTGTTTTCCATTATATACATTATTGGAATAGGTAATGTTCTCTAGTAGCCTAGAAACAGAATGCTGTGGTTAATACGAACTATGGCATATTTTTGTTTGTAAGGCTAGTAATGTGCTTCCTTGCTCCTATTTTGTTCTCCTTAATGTGTCTGTTTTATATATATTTTTTGCAATACCAGATCTAATCTAATTTATCATGAAATAATTCTATTATGTATAATCATCTTAAGAAAATCTTAAAATACCAAAATTCATTATGAACTTCTAGAAAGAGCGAGCCTTCTTTATAACACTTCCCTTATATGAAAGATATACTTTTATCTTCCACTGTGATGTCAGCCTGAAAACTGACTTCACAATGACAAGCTTAGAACATCTACCGACTTAGTGAAGAAATACAAGGTTTTAATGATCTTCTTCAGATTTACTATGTTAAAGAACTGAGAGAAGAAAAAACTAAGCAGGATGCTACTCTTCTTTCTTGGGTGCTATCTCAACCATTTACATCCTTTCTTGTAAAATCCCACCAAACTCCTTGATGAGTGTGGTCTGACAACTGTGGTTTCATTCCCTTCCTGGTGAAACTGTGTAATCAATAATAAAACAAAATAAGTGGATCTCTGGGATTTTAATGGTTGTTTTAGAAGTTCCCAGACAATAAATGTGGTTTTGGAATCCTAGGAAATAGTGAATTCAGTGCCTGATTTTAAAAGTATAAGCAAGGGGCTTAGTGATAGTTCAGTATAACTTCTTATCCTGAAAAAAACCCAGTAAAAAATAAACAATATATTAAAAGTCATCTAGAAGAAATTGATAAGTAATAAAGTTGTTTTGCAAAGAAAAAATCATATCAAATAAACCAGTGACATGACTATTTATTTTGTATTGGAAAATAGTCCTTGGAGATACAAGAGAGAAGGTGTAAGACAGAACCCATGTGTGCATTCGTGGATCACAGTCTGACAGTAATATTGCAACAATCAACTTTTCTACATGAACTACAATTAGCCACTGCAATTAGAGACAAGGATTCAGAGTATATTAGAAAAGACAGAAAACAAATGGGAGATTCAGGGAAGAGTAAAATGTATTTGCTCTGTATAGAAAAGGCATTACCATATTTTTCTTTGATGCTTCGCTATGTAAAAAATAATCTCAAGGTGAGATTTAGGTGAGTTTTGAATAAAACCTTTCACATGATGAAGACAGTCATCTGCTGGATAAACAGCTCAGATGTGGAATATGACATTTCTATTCCTTGCATTTTTTCCATGAAAAAGGCATCTGTTAGAAAAAGTTCATTAGATAATTCTTCCTTGAGACTATCCTGGTTTCAGCTGGGATACAGCTATTCCTTCTCAGTAGCTGGTACAGTGTTGTGCTTTTACATGGAGAATGAGAATGGTGTGGCAAACACACTGATGTTTTGGGTTTTGCTAACTCGAGTTCATCCTAAGTCAAGGACTGGTTTTTTTTCTTTTTTTTTTGTGTTTCATGCTCTGCCAGAAAGGAGGTGCACAAAAGAAACGGGGAGGGAGCATAGCCAGGACAGGTGACCCAAACTGGGCAAAGGGATATTCCACACCACAGAACCTCATGCCTGGTATATAGACAGGGGAAATTACCCAGGAGGGTGGTTGGTCTCAGTTTGGGAAGGAGGGTCTGGCATTGGTCAGCAAGTGCTGAGACATTGCGTTGTGCACCACTTGTTTGTCTGGTTTTTTTTTTTCCTTTTCCCTTTTTATTATTATTAACCATTATTGTATTTTTCTTTGTTTTCAATTATTAAATTGCTCTTATCTCAACCTACATGTTTTACTTTTGATTCTCATCCTCATGCCACTGGTGAGAGACAGAGCGGGGCTGAGTGAGTGGCATGATTCTTAATTTTCATCTGGGGTGGTAGATGTTTTTTCATCTCATCCACTCCAGTTTCCAAGTTCTGGACAGTTTGGGAATTACAAGCTCTAACTTCACTAGTAATTGCATACAATGGAGTGATGGCTATGGTTGTTATTAAACAAAAGCATGGTTCTTACAACTCCAAGCATCCTTTAAATGACTGTTTATGGCCTCTACAGGTTCTAATTAAAATGGCAGGAAATTATCCTCCTGTGAGGACTGGATACACAACTGCAACCAGATGCTTTGCCCTATGTTTCAGTTCAAATGACAGAAAAAACAACTGTAGGGTTGCAATCCATCGAAAGAGACTCTCCCTACTTAATTTTCAGCAATACTCAGTGAACATCTACTCAGACACAAACTGATACATCTTCTGACTTCCAAGGAAGCAAATTCTGCTGGGTTATTATCTGTCTCTTGGGATTTGAATTTTGAACACCCAAACACTCATTAAACTCAGGGGATGAAATGGTTAGTTCCCACAGTGATGATCCTCAGCGTCTGGGTGATATTAGAGAAGAGTTCATCATGGTGTCTGCCACAGAAATTCAGCAGTTTATCAGCACCTTCAGATAACTGCCTGATTTATCTGGTCTAAGGACTCCCTTGAGATAGTCAGAGGCATGGTAGATAGAAAACTAGAGTGCCATCTGTCTGTCACAGAGAGAAGGCAATTCCACATTCACGGTTGCAAGATAGTGCAAAACACACTGCAAACTCTCTGATAGTGCCAACTGTTACGTTTTCATTCAAGTGAATAAATATTCAATTATCTGTAGCCTATGCCTATGAAAAATCTAGAGAATCTGCAATAGAGATAAAATATGATGTTTACCAGACAAAATAAATCTCCAAGAAGGGAAGGGAAAACAAAAAGCAAACTAAACAAAATCCCAAAGCCAAGTAAGATACCAAATAAGGATGAAAAACCAGGGAGACAACAATCAATTTTGACACTGAAGCACTGTTTCTGATTAATTCTATTTTCTAATTGCATTTTATATCTTGGAATTAAAATGACACACTTTCTTGTGAAAAACTTAGAAATGTTGAGGGAAGCATAAAAATAATCACAGCAAGGATAAGCAAAAATAAAAGTGAATAAAAATTATTTATTAAAGCATCTGTGAAATAATCCAAGCTTTGTTGGAAGCCTTTGACATTAACTACCATTAGTTAGAGAGGTTTTTCTCATGAAGGTATGCAAAATGAATTTATGGATGAGCTAATTCCATTTAAAGTTAGTACTCCCAGATACTAAAGCTGTAGTTTTTAAAAATTCAGGTATTCAAATATTACTCAAAGACAGAATGGAGTTGCTAACTTATGCTAAATATCTGTTTTGTATTTAAAGTCAATAAATGAAGCAATATTCAAAAACCTCATTACCAAACTGAACATTGCAATAACATCCCAATATTGAAAGAGCAGAGAGTTTCCAAGCCACAAAATGGACACTAATGCACAGAGAGATTAATCACGCATCAGCCTCTGATTTTTCATCCAATTTCTTAGTTTTATAGTCTTTGCTTTCTAACATGAATTGAATTAGTTGTAGTTTAGTTTCACAGAGAAAAAATGGTGCTTTTGTATTGGCAACAGAAAGTGTTCAGAATTTATGAGAATTTAACTCAAGTAATGAAGCAATATAATTAACAATTTCTAAAAAGAACTCGAAAGCATGATTACATTCCTTCTATTTTTTATTGCTTTCAAATTATTAACTTAGACTTAAAGAACAAGTGCATATGGCTTCATAAATTAAAAAAAAAAGTGTATTCTTTTTCAGAAGATTTTTTTCTTAAAGCTGTTTTTTACTGTGAAATCACTGCAGAAGTCTTCTCAAGAATCAAAACACCTGCCCAGTATTTTGATTCACAAATCTCAGGGTGCATCCATTACTCCACAGCAGATACTTTTTCTAGATAATACCTATTTTTCTGTGGTCAGTCTGGAGTAACTAGTGACCAAAAAGGCAAATTCCACTCATGTAGAGGGAGAAGTAACTTTTTTGATTCCATGAAGTAGTAAAAAAAGAAAAATTGGAGGACCTTAAGTGTCCATTTAGTGCCTTAAACTGTCCATTTATTTAGTGCCTTATACTATCTGTAGCTGCAATCAAATGGGCTCACATGCTGGTAGCTTTTTTAGGAAGATTTCATTAAAGTTTTTCAAAAATATTTTTCTTCTCCTGTCTCATGATTGGATATAAGAAATGACTGTGTTTCTCCCTACTGTAGAACTTTTCCTTGACATATGGGTAAAATTTCAACTAATGTATATCTCCAAGGGATGGCTATAGAAAGTACTAAAGACAGTTAGGTAAAGCTAATACTTACAGAACAAGCTGAATATAGCTGCATTCATAATGCTACAAAATGAATTAATGCTTAACAGTAACTCACCATGACCTTGATTTCATTGTAGGGTGTCGATTAATCACTAGCTGTTACCAGATAGTCATCATTCTGAGAACAAAGCTAGGATCATTCAACACGGCTTTTTTTTTTTTTTTTTTTTTTTTTAAATCCTTTCAAGGTATGGGTCAAAATTTTAGCATATCTACCAAATATGTTTTATTTTGCAGCACAAATTTCTCTGTCACCCAGCTGATATTAAGAAAATCTTAGCCATCATAAAATTGTATGCCCCTTGAAGTAAAAAAAAGTGCATGTTCATTTCCTGAATAATCACTCATACAATTAGAATTGATTTTATATTTGCTCAAAAAAAATATTTGTTTGAACTATCTAGAAAGCACTGAGCAAACATTGAATTTTAAGGGATTAATTCCTATTATAAATATATGCTGTAACAAAAATCTGATCTGATATTGTCTTGTTTTGTGTTGTCTCATGAATATACCTAGAGAATTTCTTCAATGATTTGTGAGCAAATACTAACAAAAGTCACTGGGACTGGTCATCAGACTTTTAGATATTCCTGGAATTCTTACTTCTTCAGATTTCTGTTAAACTCTTATTAATGGCCCATTTTAACAGTACAATTACCTGCTCTACAAAAGCCATTAAAGGATCTTCTTCCTTTAGTAGCCAAAGAGAAGGAGGAGTGTGGAGAGAACTAGCAGAGTGAGGGTGAACCTCATCTATCTGCTATATCGATACCATCTTTGTTTTTTCTTTTTCTGAAAAAAAATTGTAATTTACAGCAGCCATACTGTTCAAAATTTTCTTTTGCACATTGCTCTAGTTCATTGAATCTTTCTTGGAACAGGGATTCTGTATTCTAATAACAAACTATTCTAATTTTTAAGTAACAGCAATAAACCTGTATTTTTAGTCAAATTGTCACAGATTCGGTCCCTTAAAATTTACATTAACTTCACTTTTCATAAGGTAAGTGTATGGTTTCTGTAAGAAAGTGCAAAACTACAGGTATTAATTATAGCTGTATATCTAAATTAATATAAGTATATATATATGCAAACATAAGATGAAAAAATAATTTAAAATTTGTAAAAAGGGTGACTGGAGACTGTCTCCCTCTGTACTGTTTCTATGGTAATTTTTCTGTAATAAAAATACGTATTTCCCCTTTCCTAGCTATAATGCAGTTCAGTGTTTTGGCATGACAGACAGCTCCAAACAGCTATTTTATATGTCTTTAATACATCTTTTTGATGTATCTTCTGTATTTTGCTTTTCACTTTCAATGGAATGAATGGGAAATAAGTGTCAGTTTGACACTCAAGGTTAAAACTGAGGTCATACCATTAATCATATTTATGATTTACTCCTTCTCCTGTCCAAGATTTCATAGCAATCTGAACCGTAGCATCCTGTTGTTGCTGTTGTTGGTTTTGTATGTAGATAGTGGTCTTTTTGACAACTGATTGATATACAAAAATTGAGGACAATAAATGGAAAACCTGCGTTAGTTTTTCTGGAGTTATATTGGCTTTTTCTTTTTAAGACACTAGTTAAATTTGCACTGACAATATACAATAACTCAATAGAAAGGTACAAAAATGTCATAATATCAATGGATGAAGCAAGACATACCTTAGGGAATCCTGAAATTTAACTAGTTGTCTTGTACGAAACAAAAATAGAAAATCCAGCTTTCTGTTAATTCAGCATTTATTGCAGATGTGTCTAATCTCAACAGTTCCATGAATGGTTTATGACAAATGTTAAGTTGAGCTACATGGATAAACATGCATTAGTACCTTTTTTAGCAGTTTTTATTTTGCAGGTAGAAAGCTAAAGCAATTAATCCTGCAGGCACTCACTCAGCATAAATTGTTTGTCTCTAGGGGCTTAATTAAAATGTTGAGATATCTCCTTCTGATTTCTAGTCCTAACTTTTAGCTTCTAGCTTTGACAGGGAAACGTATAAGAACGTATCGGTGTTCTTGGAAATAAACTGGCAGATTATACCTCTAGGATTTCAAAGTGACCAATGATCATCTTAAACATTTGCCTTGGTTTATTTAAGGCCAAGGTCACCTCCGCTCTTAGTTGGTCACCACTGAAAAATTCTAATTTGCTTCTCTTTGGGTCACTATTTCAGAGCTATGAGCTGGGTATTGCAAAACTTTTTACTTAAAAGTTGATCTTTGTTTCAAATTTTGTATATTTGATACTTACTCTCTTTCAATTAAAATGTTTCTTGAGACAAACAATTTAAAATGCATGTTTGACAAAAGAGATGCTTCTCTCTGTGATTACCTTCATACATTTGTGATGGGATAAAGATCTTAGTTAAAAGATTCCTGAAACCACCACTCACAACATAATTCCTAATAATAATGCCAGGATTCCCCCTATTCAGTTGTTTCCATTAAGTGCAAATGCAATTTCATTTATAAAATTTTCGTTTTTTAAGGTCCATCAGCTAGACCCAAGAGGACGCCTGAACAGCTGACAGGGCTTCTAAGATTGTTTCTTTTCCTGCCTGTAGCAGTTATGGATATTCTGTTTATTTTGCTAAAAGTTTTTCTTTTGCCTTTTTGCCTCTGTGACGTTAAGTCTCATGTTATTCTAAAAGTCATCTGACTGCAACTATATGCGCCCCTGGAGATTTGTTTTCAGGACTAAGTGGGTGTCACAGACTATCTGCACTGTGATGAATTCTTTCCATTGCTACTGAACTTCCACTGACTTTCAGCTTTTCTCTTGCCCCCTGCTCCCCTGGGAAGGCAGAAGTTTACACACAGCGCTGTGTGACCGTGGGCAGCCAGAACACTGTGGAGAATTCAGACCATTGAATTTACAATTTCTGTAGACTTTAAAAATTCCCACCATTCCTGGAGCATGTTTTCCACCCAATCACTTGGAGAGAAAAAGACTGTGCCATAAAAGGTCCCAGTGACATCATTCAAATATTTAAAGGAATTATTTGCAAATACATTAGAGCCAGCTTTCAATTTAGCCTTCATCCAGGTTTAACAACTGACTAGGTATGTGCCCAATTGCTCCCTTTTTTAATCAAGCCTGGCCTTCACAGTTTTCTATGGGTATAAATACTTTGCTGAAGCACATCATTTATTAACAAAAAAATCAAATTTCAATTCCGCTCCCTGCCTGACTTGTTACACAAACAGAAGGTAGATGCAAAATCAGAAGAAAGGTCCCTTATTCTAGTGTGCCTTCCACCTTTTTCACATGGAAGAGCATGTTACACTTGGTTAAATTTCATTAAATTGGATCAATGATAGGGTGACTGCCCTCATTTAATCACAAGGAAGTGCAGCATTTTCTGTGCAGAAACAAGTTCCAGGTCTAATGAATGTGCTGGTGCTGAACCTGTCCTGGGATAAATGCAGCTCCACAGCATTCAACAAGGGTTTGAACATTTTTCAAACCCTTCCCTAGCGCAGATAAGGTTGATGGGAATCCTGCCATCACTTTCAACAAGGCCAGAAGTTCACCTTGGGTGAACAAGCTTTCAGGAGAGACTCTATTTACAGACTGAGCCTCCCCTTCCTGCTATTGCTTTCTCTCTTGGCACTGCAGAGCCAAGATAAATCGCTGTCTGCTCTGAGGAAAGCTGATAGAGTGGGACTCTTTGATACCTTTTATGGGGGAGGTCTCCCAGTGAGATTTGTGGCTCTGCTCTAACATAGAGTTGTTTACCTCATGCAGATGAAGTTTATTCCTTTCAATCCACAGATTGACTGCTGAGGTCTCATGCACCNAGGGAAGGGAAGGGAAGGGTGCAGAATAAGAATTAAAGCACACTTCAGTGGCACAGAAGAAGTTTAACTCTCTGCATTCCTGCAGTGTGATGCATTTCACACTTGCAGGTCTTCACACAGGAATCTTTCACCAGAGCCTGGAAGCTCTGGCTTTGTTCACAGGGACTGAGATCTACATCCAGGGGAATAAACTTGTTGTAAAACTGAGGAGGAAACGAAAGCCAGCATTTATGCTTTAGCTCCAGCCCTTCATCCTTCAACACAAGAACCTCGCAAAACAAGCGCATTGACAGCTGGGAGACAAAGTCAGCACAAATACAGCTCCGGTCATAGCTACCCACAGACCACAGAGCACTGAGAAAGTGGGGTAATTAAGGAATGAATATATCTGCAGTTTATTTTAAAGGTTTGGTGTTTTTTTTAATCAGTAGAATAATGGTGCACGTGTTAAGCATAGTACTGATAAACTCTTAAATGTCTGAATTCAACAACCAGCATGTGACTTCAGAAGGCAAACAACATTCTGATGTGTATCAGTATAATTTATGGTGATGTTCAAGATTTTATGGCTGTATTGAATTAGTAGATTAAAAATTTCCTTAATAGGCTATTTTTGGGACATTTTCCACATTGTCACGCTGTTGTTCCAGTGGAGTAGATTAAGTATGAGGTTGATACAGGGGTAGTGCTAGTTTTAGGAAGTTTTAGTGCAGGTTTTCTTGGTTTCATATATGTTAACATCGTTAGTAAGGCTTCACTTACTATCAGACAATAACATAAATCATTAAATATGAAGAGAAGAAAAAAATATTTTTCTTCTGTCTTGATGTGAACGTTTTCCCATTTTTTTAAGTTTCAATCTCTTGGAAAATTGTGGAGTGAAGAACTAAATAAAGGCAAAAGAATGTTGTTGTTGTTGTTGTTGTTATTGTTGCATTGTCTCGTCACACAGTGAGACACAATTGGAGAGTATTTTGAAAGACACTTGAAAAGTTGCTACTGAGTAGCAACAGGACAAATCCAGATAACAGAAAAAATGTTTTGTTTCTAGAACATTTCAGGGAACAGAAACATTTTCCTGGCAAACTTACTGGTCTTCACTAACACTTTTTTGAAAGTCAATTGAAGTATACTTGAGAAAAACTCTGCCTTTAGTGATGATAGAAATTTTTCAGAAAGAGCTGACATGCAGTAATGAAATCATAGGTATGTGAATGACAACACTAAATTACACTTGTATGGTTCTTTCTCTGCATTCAGTGAATTCGTTAAATTGTTCATTTCACATTCAATAAGAGTTTAATATCTGACCTTAGGTTTGCTTAATGCTCGTTTTGGGTTGAAAAAGGCCTAAACAGTCACCAGTCAAAAAATCCATGGGAACTTCCCACCTTCTCCCCTCAGTAAATCACTGCAAAAAACAAGGAGCTGCACCCACAAGGCCTTGTGAACTCAGATATCTTCTCTAGTAACAATAATGATCCTACTGAAGTTGTCTGCAATAAATGAAGGTCACAGTAAGTTACAGTCATTTAAAATGAGCAGTAAATCCTGTTGTCTGGAAAATGTTTATTCTAACTACTGAAAAACACTAAATAATTGAAGAACTTCAAGAAATATTTAATGTTGCTCACATCAATGTCATGCTATTGAAATTATTCTATAATATTTAATCCCATGTTAAATGCCTTCCTCTGATCATATTGTCACGTACTTTAGGTATCTCTGTAGTGAAAAAGAAGTTCTTTATTATCAGTTTGCTTTGATGATCAGTAAATCAATGAATTCTAGAGCTTGAGCTCTGCTTCTTCTTCCTTGTGAGCATTGATAGAGTCATAGCACAGTTTGGGTTGGAAGGGACCTTAAAGATCATCCAGTTCCAACCCCCCTGCCCTGGGCAGGGGCACCTTTCACTAGACCAGGTTGCTCAGAGCCCCATCCAACCTGGCCTTGAACGCTTCCAGGGATGGGGCAGCCACAGCTTCTCTGGAAAACTTTCTCCAGTGCCTCACCACTCTCACAGTTAAGAATATTTTCCTAATATCTAATTTAAACCGAGTCTCTTCCAGTTTGAAGCCATTCCCCATTGTCCTGTCATTACATGCCGTTGTGAAGAGTCACTCATCTTTATTGCCCTGATCCCAGCACAGCACCTTGCACTTGTTAAACCAGACAAGGTTCCCGTGGTTATTCTTTGCAACTGCTCCCTCTTTTACACGTAATTTCATGGATATGAAATCTATCATCAAATCTTAACAGACTGTCTATTCTCAAGTCCTGCTAGCATGCTACTTTAAATTCCAAAGTGAAAGAGAATCTGTATGCAATTCACTGGTTTGCTAAATATTTGAAGAGAATGAAGACGTTAAGAAATTGAAGTCATACTTGGTACAAATGAGCCAGTTTCTCAGCTAAGAAATTGCAAGTGTGGTTTAAACTAGTCCGTAGATTTGTACGGAAATTCATGCAAAATTTTTTGTATTTTAATCTGTTAATTAAAGGGTAATAAAAATTTGCCAGTTGACAAAATATGTATTAGATATTTGTATTTTTTTATTATTTAAATCATACAGAGATGCATTTTGGTTTCAGCTAATTCACTATATATCTAGGTTGTGAGAAGTTCAGATATATGAAAAGCATATTTGGCAGTACCCTACTATTTATGATGTCTGCAAGAGAGTGAATATTATATATACTTTTTAATTTTATTTTCTAATTAGGACAGTTATATATTCTTTAATATAAAGCACACCATATTGTGGCTTATGGGAGTCTAAGACATGTAACCATAACAATTAAGATAGTTTAAATGAAAAAATGCAGTTCCATTACTAAAATTTGTGACTATCTTCTATAAAGCCAAAGGAAAATATAGATCCAAACATACAGACTGAAAACAAGAAATACCTGACCTAGTTAGGAACTGCATAAAGCATCTTTCATGCTAAATTTTATTGTGGACAGAAAGTTAAAAGATCTTTTAGCCCTGTAAGTGGTGTCCTGATGCCCTTAGCCATTTTCCCTTCCCAAATGTCCATCTTGTCCATTGTGTTACCGTTCCCTCCTGGAATCCCTCCGAGATAGCTGCGGTTCAGCTCTCAGGACTGAGAGGGGTCCCTTGGTGAATGGGTGGAAGTTGCATCAGCTTCACCTTTTAGAAAACACTCTGGAGTCTTGCAGATGGAAAGCCCCATGAAATGATGCTGAACAGCTCCCAGACAGTCTGAACATCCAAATATCAGTTCAACCCCATAAACCTTGCATTTCTCACATTTTAAAATGTAGGTGTGATGAATGCTGAGAACATTTAAAGATATATTTTATATATTAATATACTAGTTTGTTTCCCTGGTGTGGATTTAAGCACTAGGTTTGTGGAAGAAATTAGTATCTAATTTCTTTTTCTTAATAAATTGAAAGAGATCATCTATTTTTATGTGTTCTTTCACATGGGTACGTTGCAGGTGCAAAGAAGTGCAAATGTATTTGGTTCATGATCTTAGTTCAGACAGTTATTTATGTATCACTCCACAGAAAAGCCCCATAAATGTCAGATCTCTCTGAGCAGTTTTATTAAGCCACTTTTACTGTGCTATTAGGCACTTTAAAAATAGTTCCTTATTAAGAAAGTTTTCTTACATGTTTACTTTCTGAGTTTGTTAAAGTAAAACCTTTTCTCCTTAACAACAATAGGTGTTCCGATATCCTATTTTTAAAGACGTTTCTGCTTGAATTTGTCCTGGAAGTCCTTTAGTAAATTCAAGCATCGGAATGAGAAAAAGTTACCAAATGTGAATAAAAAACACGCCCTTAGGAGCAATTCTCTGCCTATTGCAAAAAATATTATTCCCAGAAAAAGCCGTGTAATTACTTCACTAATTATTTCCCTGCTCAGTTTTATCTTTCCATTATCACAAGGAATATTTGATAAAGTGTCATATAAAGTATTTACTAATCTAAAGATACAGAAGAAGAGGCTCAGCCAGATGACTGAGCAGTTTACATTACCTTAATAAAGAATAAAAACCTTTGTTTATTTAGAAAGCCAAAATGGTGTAGGGTTGAAGACTGAATGGTACTCAGGAGCTGCTGAATTCAGAGCTGCTCTGGGTCAGCAACAGAGCACTGAGCCCTTGTCCTCTGCCCACACTGCCTGGGCTGAGCTGCCAGCTCTGTGTACACAGGGACTTGCCCCCCAGGCTTTCTGGCACCACCCTGGTTAGGTCACTTGGGTCAGAGGATAAAAGCAAACTTAGTACCTGAAGCAGTGCTCAGGGAGCTCAAGTCCAAAACTGCACGCTACAGCAAGCATCTGCCTAAATTTAGAAGTAAATAAAAAAACTTTCTTTCAGCACTACCAGAGCTGACCTTAACCTTGCAAAGCAGTTTTGTAACATTTAACTGACTTTGCCAGAACTAACTGATATCTCAGCAATTAGCAATAGGCATATTATAGAGGTAGAAATAGAGATTATAGGGATGATCGATCTTGTCTGCAAAACTCAGATACAAAATAGATAATAGTCTAAATTTCCAGAGAGAGAGGATAGGGGGGAAACCAGACCTTCTGCATCTTGACAAGAGAGTAACTTCAAACACATCTCCCCAAAATTACCAAGCCCGGGAAGAGAGATTATGAAAGCAAACCAGTGTGTAGGACCAGTGCCTCTCAGTTAAGGCCTGGGAGTTCTGATTTCCTACCATGTTTCTCAGATCCTCCTAATTATTCAATAACCAACTTGTGATAAAGTACTCAGGTAAGCATGTTCAGCTGTATAAATGTGCCATGGAAGATGAGTATCTGAGCATTACTTCTGGAGCTGCTCCTAAACACAATTAGTTAAAGCTAGTCTTCGTTCAATAATGAGCAGAAAAAGATCCAAAGCCCAAGGATACAGGAAGCCCAAGGGATGCACTGGAGACCCAAAGGGAAGCACAGAGCTTGGAAAAGCCTCTAATAGTTTACCTTAACTCAATGGACAAGACTGAAGTTCCACATCTGTAGTCTTGCTGAGGTTTCTGTCCTTCAGCACCTGCCCTCAATCTCAGCACAGGTATTTTTTTTTCTCCTGTTATGTAGTTAAAGATAAATGAGATTGTTTGATGTTAAGCACACAATAGAAGCAGAAATGTCAGGGTTAAAGGTATTGCAATATAGAGGTCAATTGATTTCATGTGGCTCTGAGACTCAGTTTGCTGTCAGAGAATGCAAAAAAAAAGGGCTTCTGTGCATGAAAGCCTCAATTTCTCTCTGTTGCAGACTTCAGTGACTTGTTTTCAAAAAAAATGCAATTTTGAATTATTTGACACCAGTACTGCTGCAAACGTGGCATAATATAATTAAATGAGAGTTTCATGCTGACATTATTTGTACAGCTGAAGTAATAAACTTTCACTAAGTAGGTAATAGCTGAGAATTTATTTTGACATAGAGAATTTAATTTGTCATAATGTTGCTAACAGTCTCAGGGGTTTTGTTTTTAAACTCAGGGCATACCTCAGACACCTGGGCGTGAGGATGGACAGTAGCACAGGCACATCCTACAGCTGGTAGGTGTTTCCTGGCCTTTCGTACAGGACTTTCAGGTGGTCAGTTTTCACCCTGTGTGACGAGCTGAACTGCAATTCAGTTCTCATTCTGCAGGCAACTTTGCAATTCATTTCACAGCAAGAAAGGAAACTAAAAGGTAGATGCTGCAATACTTTAAATCACTATTTGGCCTGGACCAAAAGGGTTTGTTTTGGTTTGTTTGTTTGTTAAATATTATGCTATGTGACTTAGGGATCTTAAATTAAACTGCTATTTCTGTCTGCCAAGTAAGAATGGCTTACCAGGTGCTTGCCAGATCAATCAAACCTGCTTCAAGGACATTTTGAAAAGTAATTGCAGTGCCAGCGACTAGTAAACATTACTGTTTAGCCATGTTCCCATAAATAAACCCTGCCTGATAGAGTTTTATAGGAACGGGTTGTAGAGTGAATTAATTAAGAGACATTGCAGATAGAATCTGGATGTGTACGATTGGGCCATCAGTGGGATCTGATAAAATGTAAAAAAATTCATATGAAAATTAATCTAATTATATGCTATTTCTGCATTGCAAGAATTACAGTTTCATATTCAAGGATCAAAAAATACAATTACCTCTTAAAACAAATAGGTGAGTGTTTTTATGCCTTTGGGACAAGCAAAACTGCAGTCTAACCCTGGCTGGCTGGGTGAGCACTGCACACAGTCCCTCATTTCTGCCAGCCGTGCTCCATTGGAAGGCTTTTGTGGTGTGTCCTACAATCTGTCAGTGATTCATCAGATAGCACAGCTCCATTCTCAGCTAATTACTAAATACGCTTCCCCAGTGTGCTCAGAGGGCAAATCCTGTGACCTGCGTGGCCATGTCGAGTGGCAATGCATGCCTTCAGTGACATCAGTGAGAACTATAATGCAGATTTTAAGTAGATTTGTGTCCAAAATTAAAGTCTGTTATTTTTGAGTATTTAAGGTTCATATATTCAGTGAAATTCCTCACTGAAATCGATTGCTCGCTTTTTGAGGAACACTAATTTGGCACATATTGTGAGACTCTGAACTTCAGATGCCCAATTATTTCTTCTTTATAAACAAAGACATTCAGACATATTAAAGAAAGTCAAATACAAGTAGCTATAAAATAAATAATTTGGAGTGGAATCATAGAAACAGAGGTCATATAGCTCAGCCTCCCACTTGAGGCAGAACCATTCAACACTAGATCAGGTCAGCTATGGCTTTGCTTGGCTAAATCTTGAAAACTTTCCATGGATTAAGACTCCACAAATTCTCTGGGAAAACTTTTCCAGGACTGCACAACCCTCCCAGTGAAAAATCTTTTCCTGATATCAAATCTTAACCTCCCTAACTGCAGTTAGGAACCATCAGCATTCGACATAACTTTGGACACTACCAAGAAGAATATTTTTATTTACCAGTGCCAATACAATCTACCAGTTGCATATTTTCAGCACCATCTAAGGCAGTCTGCATCATAGAAAAGATTTGAAAGAATGTCTTTATTTTGGAGAAGGTCATGGGTCAAGAATGTCATGAATAAGTCAGTAGTTTCAACCTGTGGCCCCAAGATTTCTGACAGTTTCTAGATATCTTCCAGACAATTAAACAGTAAATAAATAATAATAATAATTTTAAAATCCAGTAGTCTTTGGCCCAGCATGCAAATTCCAAACTTCAGTTAGCAGAGCCTTTTTTTTTTTTTAATAGAAGTGAAATTTATTACAAATTTTGTTTCAGTGGTCATGACTGGTGAGCTTTACTTCAGTTCTCTGTTTTGCTAAATCCTCTTGTTAGATCATAAGCAAATCAGCAGAATTCTACAGGAATTCTTCTTCATTCTAAAATTAATCTAAGCAATCTTTTTCAGTATATTGTTGTGAAGAAAAAAAATTATTTCTTTTTAAAAGTCTCATAAACTTCAAAAAGAAGAAAAAGCTAAGGAAATTCAAAGATGAAGCCAGGTAGCAACTTCAGAAAGATACAAAGGATCTGGGGGTTTCCTTGGGTTTTTTTGCATGTTTGATTGATGATTTGGTTGGTTTTGGGGGTTTTTCTGTTTGGATATTTTTGTGGTTTATTTTTTGTCCTGCAGGCGATAGGAGTCTTACATTTGGCTTCAGAAGGATCAATTGAGTGATGGAGTAGAACAGCACAGTGAGTCATGTTTTACAGTGGGAAAGACTGGTTAAAGGTTAGCATTTGGGAAAAATAGGGACACTTCTCCTCACTTCTTGTGATGTGAGAAATAGCCTTAAGCAAATCAATTCCCTGTCCTTTCCGTCCTCTTACTGCAACAATGGAATACTGTTCTTCACCTCATATATAAAGCACTGTGTGGAGGACAAGTGTGCTATAAAAGCTTAAAGTATGACAGAATGTCAAAGCCAACAAACATAAATACAGGCAACAGCATTGAAATACTTCGCTTTATCCATTCTTTTTCTTTTTTTTCTTGAATGATGTGTGGAATAATGACTACAACATCTCTTGCCTGCTAAGCTGACATTTCCGTATGAAGTGGTGAAGGGCATTGCCATTTGAGTTTTTGCTTTTCCAAGTGTTTTGACAAGGATTTGATTGGCAGATCACTGACATTCACGTGGAACATTACAAAATACAGGAACTGCAAATACTGTGTTTATCTTAAAACTTCCCCACCATGGATTATGGAAAATGTGTTCTTTTGCTAACTCCAGGACAATGCTGTATAATTCATTACTGAAAAATAGAACTATTGGATAATTAATCAAGTTTATATTTAGTATTCATATTGATGTCCTAGGACTCTTTTCAGTATTTTTGGTAGTCAGGAGGCAAGAATGATTTCCTATATTTCCATTTTTTTCCTCTGAGGAAAGTTTAAATTTATTTCCTTTCTTATCTAAGTGTATATCAGTAAAATGCTTCCTTTTCATTACCCAGTAGCACTCAGGTGGTATAAGTCTTCCAAAAAGAGATAATCTGCATATAGAATTCACAGTATAGAAGGAAATAATAGTCTCCAACCTGAGTATTTAGACTCAAATTTCTTCATGAATTCTGACCAAAAAACTGAAATGGCGGCAGCTGGTGTTCATAGGCATACTGAGAGTGATCTTTACCTTCTTAAAAAACTAGTCCATTTTAAATAGATGTATTCTGTTAACTCTTTCAGTACAGTTCCTTTAGCTGAAACTATAAAAAAAAGTTAATCTTGAGGAGTTATTCTTCTAAGCTACACATCCATGAAACAATAAAATCATGATTTTGTATCTAACTTTATGATCATGTTTACTCAAAATCAGTTAAGATGGTTTTCCTCCCTGCTCTTTGCACACTCCCAGCCTCCTCATCGATGGATCAGTTTGAGGAGCAGAAAAGATTTTTTCACTGTGTAAGCACTACTCAGAAATGAATAAATAAATTATCCCTGTGATCAGGGAAAACCTCACTGTTTTCATCACAGAGCCCAAACATAAGCCCATACAAGGTACTTTGGAAAAAATTTACCTCTGTCCCAGTGAAAACCAGCAAAGTATCAAAAGATCCACACAGATATTCAACATCACATTGCAATTCCATAACTTAGATCCAACTTAATTGCAGTCCTTATTAACATATTTATGAAATAGGAAGGATGAGCTGTTGGATTTCTTTTATTTGCTGGGGTAGAAGAAATGCTATTAGAAAGGTTATATTGTTGAAGGATTTGTAGCTTTTACTAAATAATTCGAAATTTGGAAATTATTTGCCTTAATCATTGAATTGAGCTACAGGGGCAAAAAAGGCATTGTTTGATCGCCTCTTTTCCCTGAATAACACATCATAAATCTAACAAAAAAAGTTAGGTTTAAAAAGTTAGAACCAAAATGTTCTGTTTCAGGAACTTTAAAGTTGAATCTGTAGCTGTTCCCAATTTAGAGGTGGGGGCATAGTGCTAATCCAATTCTTCCTAAATGCCCAGATGTTTTTTTCCTGTCTACTTTTCTAGAATATGCAAGATTTACCGACAAAAAAATCCCCTCTAATACAGAGTGTTTCCCCACTTTAAGGGCTACTTTAGAGGAAGGGAAAAATTTGGCTTCAGTGGTGCAGGGATCTATGGGATCTTCTGGTACTGAGCTGAATTTAGTTTTAGAGCCAGCTTAAGTCTTGCCATAAATAACAGTTGCTTGTTTTGAGAATCCTTAAATTGAAGCTCTCTGTGTGCAAAGATGTTTGTTATGCAAGAGACTAAACATTTACAGAGCAGTAGCTACATTCTCAAAGTGATATCAACACTGAATTACCCAGTGTTAAGGCAATTTAAAAATTTCTGGAGTTTTAGTCTTCTTTTGGATGTGGTATTGTAATATCTCAGCTGGCCAGGTCTACTTGCTTATGTTGCATGCTACTGACTGATCACTGTGTATTAAATGTTATGCTGATATTTTTAAAACCACGGCTTATTGCCTAGATTGGCCTCCAAAAATAAACATACATATGAACTTATCCTTGAAGGTATTGTGATAATTAAATAATTTTAAAATGGACCTTTGTACTCTCATCTCCACTGATTTTAATGTGATGAACAATTCATTTCTCACTGGATATTAGGTAGAGAAGGGGCAATTTTGCTGAGATGATGGGCTTCTTTCCTGCCAATTCTTGCTCCTTCCAGAGCAAAACTATTGATGTTTAGTTGCTCCAGAAGATTCACATGCTGTTCCCATTGTAGTTCTTCCTGCTAATGTCAGAGATCCATGTGTTTTAATGTGATTCACTGTAAGAAAGGACATAAGCAAATGAAAACAAACTGTATCCAGGAAAATCCCCAGGCCAAGTTCAGAGCAGAGTCTTAGGCAGTCCATCACATAAAAAACAAATATTTTTTCCAATAATGATTTGTTGCTGTTTTTCTTATTATTTTTTATCATTGTTGTTAGCTTTTCTTAGATATATGAACCCTAAGGGTTACTGGTTATTTAATATGGATTTTTTTTTCAGTACCAGGCATCTAGTGCTCCCTATATGGAGAGAATTTAAACTGAAAGTCATAGCCAGTGGCAATGAAACAGATATAACAGTTAAGTTTGCCATGACAATTTCTGACTGTAAATCATGTATTTTGTTAAGTTAAATTTTCTGGAACCTGAATCCATGCATTCTTTTTTCATATGCAAAGAATTGGTGTGAATTATCATCAACCAGTGATGATGAAGAAATTAATTAAATGAGTTCATTTCCAAAACTGAACCACAACTTCCAAATTATTATTTTACTTATTAAAATAGTGCAATTTCTTAGTTATGATTACTTTTCTTGAGAAGGAGATGACAGTTCCCCAGGTTTATGATGTGAAAAACTTAAACTGATAATTAATTTCCTCCATTCACGATAAAAATTAGGTGACTGAGTGAGCAGTCTCACTGAAACCCACAGGGCTGCTACGAGAGGGAATCAATGCTAAATTTTCTATGGCGCTACTGCCTGATTAAAGTGTGTTTTAAAGAACATGTGGAGTACCACCAGCCACCTTGGAATCAAAAATCTTACTTCACATTGCCAAACTTCTGCAATAGTACTATAGCTGTGTTAGCCTTGTGTTTAACGAGCTGGAGTTGGATCAGATATGTGAGTTATTTAGATCACTTTTAGCAACTTAAACTTCACTTATTTGCACCATAAATGAAACTCTTCTGTGAGCATGGGGAAAAAGCCTAATTTCCATTCCAGCTGCAATAATATCTGCAAAATCTGTAAATTTAACATCATCAAATGAGCAGCTGCATTAAGAAAGAAGCATATGTGAATATATGAGCAGAGCTGAGAAATATAGATTGAAAAGTGTCTAAAACTCTCAATTCTCAAGTATTTTAATTTACACAAATTCTGGTCATGTATGGACTAATTCCAGATCTCATCAAACTCTGAGAAGCCAAAATAACTCCTGCTTTTATCCATAGCAGGGTGATGTAACTGGGAGCTGGAATTGGTCCACAGTCTTTGTTTTGGTTTAGATCTTTTTTTTCCCTCAGGATAGCAAGACTTTGTACGAATTAGTTCATGAACCCAAACTAAAAAGGTACATTTTTTGTCCCTTGAAAGATGTCATTATATCAGTAATTTTCTGCCATCTCTACATGTTTTAACAACTCTCTGAAAGAGATCTGAAGAATTGGACATTTCATACAAAGTTTTTCTGGGAAGTATTTCAGAAGGGGATTCAGGTTAATTTTAAATGAAACTTGAGATTAAGTAGATTATCTTCACCTGCTCCCATATAGTCAAAGAGGAGCCATTTTCTGTGTAATAATTCTGTCTCCATTATCTGTGTAAGAATTCTTTCTCAACCTACTCAGGGTTGTGTACACATCAGGTCATGAGAGTTGCATTCAGATGCCCAGCATTATTTCTTCTCTGACAATCTGAAAACAGAAGTAGTGCAGATGACTAACAGGCCAGACATCTAACTTCAGGGAAATAAAGTTACAGGAGATCAATCTGACCCTCCATATCCATTTTCACTCAATAGCCATAAGCAGCAACGCTCATAAATTCTGCCTTACAGGAATATGGGCAATTACTGTGTTTAGCATTCCTACTGTATCTTGTCTCAAAACAAGTGATTCTTGGTCTATCTAATTGATTCAGACTCAGCTCTATGTACAAACCAATCACTCATTTTTCTCATTCCCAATTATATTTATTGTTTGTCTGTATAAGATCTTTGCCAGTGTCCAAACTGTGATTCATTGTATTCATTACATTTCTCTTCAGAAAAAAAAAAACAAACAGAATAGACTATTTTGGACGTAAGGGACCTACAACAATCATCCAGTCCAACTGCCTGAGAACTTCAGGAATGACCAAAAGTTAAAGCATGTTCTTAAGGGCATTGTCCAAATGCCTGTTAAACACTGACAGGCTTGTGGCATTGGCACCTCTCTAGGAAGCCTGTTCTGGTGTTTGACCACCCTCTTGGTAAAGAAATGCTCCCCAATGTCCAGTCTAAACCTTCCCTGATACAGTTTAGAACCACTCCCACATGTCCAGTCCCTGGATGCGAGGGAGAAGAGCTCAGCACCTCCCTGCCCACCTCCCTTCTTCAGGAAGTTGTAGAGAGCAATGAGATCATCCCTCAGCCTCTTCTCCGGACTGGACAAACACAGAGCCATCAGCTGCTCCTCACAGGACGTTCCTTCCAGCCCTTTCATGGGCTTTTTTACTCTCCTCTGGATGCATTCAAGGACCTTTATGTTTTTCTGTCCCAGAACTGCCCACAGTGCTCAAGGTGAGGCTGCACCAACCCTGAAGGAGCAGAAAATGTATGAATATTGCTGTGGGAGTAATGTCTACTTTTTAATTTTCTCTTTCCATTATTACATGAAGTCAATATAAATTTGTGCCCAGCTCTGAATAGATAGATGTTTGTATATAGACAAGCATTTATTTATCTGGAAATCCCGTCTCTCAGTGGCAGACCAAGAGTGAGGCTGGATCAATATTCAGTCTGGTATGGGGGAGCTCTGTGAGTCAATGTCTGCCTGTCATCACATCCTTTGCAATTTGAAGTGTCTCAAGTGCTTCAGAGGAGCCAAACATGATAGACTAAAACCTAGTTCTCAAAATAGGCGAATTTTAAGAAATATTTGTTACAGTTGTTATCTCTGTTAGCAAGATGTCACTAAGCAGTTACACTGTGACTAAGTTGTAAAATATAATGTACTGGAGGAAAGCTAGACATCCAGCTATCTAAGTAACTGAGGAGAATATTTACAAATTTTCTGTCATGCTTAGATGTTACTTTACCACAACAACAAACCATTGACCCCTTCTTGTCTCTTCTGCCACCTCTTCTGTCTCCATCCTCTCCCAACTGCATGTCATAAATCAAACTACTACAGGACAAGAATAAAGCAGCTCTGTCATTCCCAGTCCCATCCTAACCCCCAGGAACTATGCAAATTCCTTCCAAGCAGCCATGGGCTGGAGACTTCAAAGATTTCTTGCCACGTACCAAATAAAAACTATACTCCTGAAAAATTCCACATACCAAATAAAAACTATACTCCTGAAAAATTCCATGACCATTTACTATGGATGGACAAAGCTGACATCTTCATTTGAATGTAACAGAATTTATATACGTACTATTGCAATATTCTGAATGCTTTGAGGTGCTTACAACAATCAGTATAAATACATTACTTATTAGTGAATTTTAACTAGAACTCGATCTAATTCATACATGAACCTTTACACAATACAAGAGATACAGCAATAAAATAAAATTCAAACTACTGAATCTAAAGTCAAAAACAAGTTTCCCGTTGCCCTCCAATCTTTGCAAGAGAGCTGATGTTGCCAATAATGTAAGACCTGAAAGATGGAAAAAGTGAGTCTGAATGTCCTGGCATATTTTTGAAGGTTTTCATTAAAAACACATAAAGGAAAGAGGTTTCAAGAGTGTGCTTTATAATGAGAATGTGGACTGGGAACGTTTTTTGTCCCCACTGCAAATGGGGAAACAGCATTTTTTCACTTCATATGGTGCTCTCCTTCAACAAACAAAAGGCATAAAAATCACAGGTTAAGTGTGCGTGTACCAGAAAGTGTGTACAGACAATAACTAGAATCCAAGCACTAAAAGAACAGGACTGTAACACAGCATGTTGCAACAATAATTACACTTTTCAGAGCACTTCAACTCATCGTCCTGCTTGCCAGCAGATGGATGTGAGGGACAGGTTACTTTTCATTTTGATATGTCACAATGGAGTAGACAAAGCAGACATCAGAGAGCTCTGAAGCACTGCACTCAGCAGCCGTACACGTGTGCTGAAGAAATTCTTTGTGCCACCTCAGCTTGTAGGTTAGTTATAATTAGTGGCATTTTCAAAAAACTGTTACAGGTGTTTATCTTTCCCCCACCAACAGAGTTACCTCTCATTGGTAGATGAGGAGCCATGGATTGGTTGCTTCTCAAAATACAAAAATAAAAACATCTCTGTAAAAGTTTAAATTATTTTTGCACACTTGGAGTTAACACAGAGTCATGTAACCAGAAACTATTTACACATTGATAGCTCGGTTGGTCAGAGCAGGGTGCTAACGACACCAAGGTTGTGGATTTAATCCCCATATGGGCCATTCACTTCAGAGTTGGACTTGATGATACCCGTAGGTCCCTCTCGACTTAGAATATTCGGTGATCTGTGATCTTACACATACACAGGTGCATAGCTGGATGCACAGATGGAATAAAATGTTGCTTGACGAGGTTTTTCAAAAAAGCTTTTGCTATTCTGTTAAGTGGTTAAGGGAGGTTCCCACCTGTTTGAGCTTAGCATTGACCTGTGAATACAGAGCTAGGAAGGTCCATGGCTTTGCCCTTTTTAATGACTCCCTAGAAATCATGTGTTCAGTCCCCAGAGACAAATGGAACAGGGAATGGCAAACCTAATGGGTTTTCCATGAGGGCAGGTCCTGAGAGCTGGTGCAGCACTGCTGGGGCTGGTGCCAGGGGGGCACTTACAGCAGAGCCAGAGCACAACTGCAGGGCTGTTTCCCTGCTGCTGGAGCAGAGTGAACCTTTGCATTCTGCATGGCTGGGTTCTTCCAGGAATCCCTTGTAGAGAAATTAATGCTTTATTTTGAGAAAAGAACTATCTGAAGATAACAGTGGTGAAATGTTCTCTCTTGTTTGAGTTTTAGTGCAGCAACAAATACTTTACCCTACTTGAAATTTTTAGTGTATTTTTTCTTATTAAAAACTACATCATAACCCTTGGCAACCAAAGAGTGAGTGCCCACTTAAAAATGAATCACTGGGAGAAGGTTTCTGCACAGAGCTGAGGATATTAAGCTGTATAGACAATAGATAGCTGGATAAAAACTTCTTGACAGAGAAGTGGTTCAGGTGTTTTACATGTTACATTCAGCTGACTGATGAACTCAATGAGGATTTTTTTTCCACTGTTAGCAAAGTGTGTTCATGTTCTTTTCATTAAATAGGATAAGAACAATCTTACATCCTCATTTTGAGATTTTCCTTCTCATCTCTCACCAAGAGAAGGAAAGACAAAAAAAGTATTCTTCTAATAACTTTGTGACATTCTTCACATCCTTAATTTGCACTCTGTACAGGAATTTACTAGGTACTACCAGCTCATCAAAACCTGATGTTAAGAAGTAAAGGAAACTAATTAGGTCCCTAAAAAATATGTGGTGCATTTCAAGGCACTGTAGAATAACCCAGATATTTGGAGCAGAGTTACCAACAGAAATGTCAGAGACTCTTGGAGTGACTAAGGCCCTCTGTCAAAGTTTCCTGGAGGCTAAGAAGAATGTTCTAGGAAAAAAGTGCTTATCTTTGTAAAGTAAAATAGATATTCAGTCTCTGCTATGTAAATGAAGTAGATAGTAAGTAATAGATAAACTGAATCTACGTGATGACATTGTTTTGCAACCTTAATATTTAGATGGACATAGCTGCTGAATCTAATGTGTTTATGGAATTTCATAAGAGGGTTCATTATGCACCGTGGTATGAACGCAAAAGCTAGCTCTGTTGTACAGAAAAGAGGGTGCCAACAAGAGATTATGATTCACACTCTCTTCTTGTATTTATATTTCTAAGTTTTACCTTCCAAAAAAGACATCGTAGCTACTCTGCTTTGGCAAAGGAGAGTGAGGAGGTTCTCCCTTGTATTCAGTGGATCACTGGCTAACCCATCCATTTGGGATCAATCTTTATTCTTTAGGGAGGGCTTCATACTTTTGTGGGTTTCATGGTTCATCAGCCTGAAGAAGATAAAAATTTTTATTTTCTACCTACTTGAAGAATATACCTGGCTGGTTTGCAATAAGATTACCATCTGCTTCAGCAATTCTGCTATGCAAAAATAAACTGATACTGGGCTGAGAGTACAAGCATCTGGGGAAAAAAAAATTTAAGACCTGGATTCTAGCTTTAGTCATGAAGACTATTATATATTTTCTTTCATATAGGATGCATAAGCCTTCAAAATAGGTGTCAGAACATATAATTCCCTGGTCCGACCCTAAATTACCACTTAGTGGATTGGCAGGGTTTCTGCACTGGGCACAGAGAACATCATAGAATATTTTTATTGGAGAAATTAATGGAGTTGCCTAAAATTGACTTGAATATCTTGCAGAATTTCCCTCTAAAACTGTCCAGCATTTTTAATTTGAGCTTTTTGTCACATTAACGAATTCTAAAGATAGTCTTAATCTTATGTTTCACTGCAGCATCATATTTCTTTTATTGGTGCTTTCAAAATTAAAATAGCACAAAGGACGAGTGGACATAAACACATGGTGAATATCAGCCCATTAATTGGCTCAAATAACTCCTAAAAATACTGCAAAAACATTAACTCTTCATCAATTTCAAGACAAGGTTGGTTTTAATTTGGTGTGTTGGCTGCTACATATTTGCAAAAGGAGAAGAAGATTGGTAAAGGTATACCACAGCCAATTATATTTTTATTTGAATTTTATATAATACATATAATTATATAAGTATGCACCTATATAATGCATTAGTATATTGTCATATATTTTATATGTGGTATTATTTCCTGCTAGAAGAGAATCATCTTTAACCTATAGCTCACACTTACCAACAGGATGAGTGTAATACAGTGTGTTGGGTTTGCATAGCCAGGTTTTGGTACCAGGGCATTACAGGGGTGGCTTCTGTGAGACGCTGCCAGAAGCTGCCCCCATGTCTGGCAGAGCCGATGCCAGATGGACGAGCTGCTGGTCAAGGCTGAGCCCACCAGTGAGGGGGGAAAATCTCTGTGATAACATACTTAAGAAAAAAATAAAAAGTTAGTGGCCAGAGAAGAGCAGAGTGAGATCATGTGAGAGGAGCACCAAGACACCAAGGTCAGTGCAGAAGGAGGGACAGGAGGTGCTCCAGGTAGTGGAGCAGAGATTCCCCTACATCCTGTGGTGAGGCAGCTGTGCCCCTGCAGCCCATGGAGGACCACACAGGTGGAGAGATTCATCTCTGTCCCATGGAGGATCCCAGCAGGAGCAGGGGGATGCTGGAAAGGGCTGTGAACCCATGGGAGGACCATGCTAGAGCAGGTTCCTGGCAGGGACCTGCAGACTCGCGGGGAGAGGACCCCATGCTGGAGCTGGTTTCCTGGTAGGACTTGTGAACCTGTAGGGGATCCACACTGGAGCAGCATGTTCCAGAAGGACTGCACCCTGTGGAAAAGTGATCCACATTGCAGCAGTTCATGGAGAGCTGTTCCTCATGAGATGGATTCACGTTGGAGAAGTTAATGGAGAACTGTCTCTCATGGGAAGGCCTCCCCTCCCTGAGCAGCAGCAGAAACAAAGTGTGATGAACTGACCATAACCCCCATTCCCCATCTTCCCTCCTGGAGGAGAAGAGCTAGAGCTTGGGCAGGAGGGAGCGGGGTTGAAAGGTGTTTCTAAGATTTATTCTACTTCTCATTATTCTGCTCTGATTTGGTTAGTAATAAATTCAATTAATAGCCCCAAGTTAATTCTGTTTGGCCCATGATGGTATTTGGTGAGTGATCACTCCCTGTCCTTATCTCAACTCATGAACCTTTGTATGTTCTCTTCCCTTACAGTTGCAGAGGAGAATGATAGTGAGACTTTGGTGGGTGCTTGGAACCCAGCCAGAGTCAACCCCTACATACAGCTAACAATAAAATATTTTGGCTAGGGTTATTTTTATGCCCACATAATTTTATGAGTTTTATTCTTTATTTTATGGGACATTCAAATACTTTGATTCTGTATGTGATTCTTAAATCTACTGCACAAGTGTAATTCTTTGTAGCCTAAAGTGAACTACTCCCTCAAGAATACTTGGGAAATTATCCTCAGGACAGAAGCAGAAGCAAGGCATAGTGTGTTGGTGCCTTTGGGCCTTTTTCTGAACATATAACGAAGCTCCACCTTGGCTGCAGGTGATGAGACTCCTATAGATGCCAATATGTGACAGTAAAGTCTATCAGTGCTGAAGCTTTTGCTAAACAAAAGTTTCTTTGGTTTGAAAATCAAAACTTAACACACACAGAGAAGACAGAAGAATCTGTCTTGGCAAATGGAAGAAGTGTTAAAAAGCAACATTTTTAGGCCATTGCTCTGAATTAACTTGTTCTGTCTCTACATAACACTCCAGTGTTTAGCTGGCTAAAGGTATGTCAGGCCATTATCAGGCATCATGACATTGCACAAAGGTCCAGATTTATTACCCAGTTCTCTGTATTTCAGGAAAGAGAAATTCTATACTGCATGAGCTCCTCTAGTCATCTGATGCCATTCTTCTCTTCCACATTAAATGGTCTATCAGATGCTTCTAATCAACTGAGTATTACTGACTTCCATTTAGCACTGTCAGTTAACTCTGAGGATCTGACACTTACAGTTTTTAGACAGTGGTTTTTAGACCACTGTAAATTTTTTCTTCTTTATGAGAGCTCCACTGTTACTACTGCTAGTTTTGAAAGATACGTGAAAGTACTTGGACCAAGAGAATATTCTTCTTCCCTGTTGCTGTGTATCACCTGGGCTCAGCAAAAGCAGAACTGCCTGTTGCATACATGATCTGAGAATTGCAGACTGTTTTGTCTTGAATTCTAAATAAGAAATTGTTAAGCAAATGCAGAAAATCTGTAAGTGTGCTTTCTCTTCAATTTTCAGACTCACAGTTGCCTGGAAGAAGAGTAGCATCTTTTAAGGGAATTAGGTGCCCAGCCTAATAAACTACCTTGAGTGGAGGGCACTCTTTTATAATTAATGCAAAATCATGTTCTGAAATTCAGTGTACAGATTTCTGGAGAAAACACACCCTACAGCAGATCAACGCATCTCCCAGCAGAGTCACAATACAGTCAGTTAAGCAGATATATATGCATAGATATTATTTTCTTTCTTAACTGCTACAAAAGTTGGGTGGAATAATCATATTACAAATCTTTGATTCTTTGCATGTATTTCTAGCTTTAGATTAAATATTACCTTTTTAATTTTTTTAAATTTTAATTTACTCTTTTCCAAGGAAATTAATTCATATTCATAACCAATCTTGAAACAAGTCGCCTGAATAAGTGTGTACTCTTCTAAGTAGATGACTGTAATCCACAAATGCCATTTAACAGTCACAGGAGCTTAAGGAGAATAAAGGTTAAATTTGGAACTTCTTGGCCTTTAATGAAATTTAAATAAAGTGCTATTGTCAAAAAATGAACTCTGCTTATGATAATAAATCAGCCACTTATTGGTTTGGTAATACCCCATTAGAATTTAGGATGACCCTTTGTCTCTGCCAGAGTATTACATGTTTCTCTCAGTTCCCAGCCCTGTGCTAAGCTAATGCCTGATCTCAGTCTCACCAGCACCAAACAGAAATAACTCCACTGAACAGAACGGGGTGTGACCAAACAACTCTAAACATCAATTCAGCTGTGTGGGCTCTTTCCTCAGGTATAAACATCCCCCCTCCTAATAATACCACAGGCGCAGACATTTTACACCGTGTTCTTCTGCCTCTAGGGACATATCCACTGTAAGCAAAGATGAGTGATCCTGGACTTGCTTTGTCTGAGCTCCTCACTAGAAAAAAATTATCCAGGTCAGGAGAAGTGTGGCCACATTAGTTCAGTGCTGCATCCAAGCTGCGGCAGGCAGTGTCACAGTGTCACGCTAACACAGCATCCTGCTTTCCATGGGGGCTTTCAGGCCCTAACATGGGGGAGAGGTTTTGCATACAGCTATCCATACAGACAGGTCCTAAGGCTCTTTGAGTGCATCTCTGTTAATGCATTAAACAGAGAATGGGCAGAGGTGTTAGAGCAGCAATTTGGGCACTGCATTTTTATGCTGACAGAGTAGTTCCTGCAACATTTTGATATGGGTAGTCTCTAAAACGACACCTAGGTACAATATTGCATCTGTCACAGACTTAAGACCGCAATTTACAAGCAGTAACCCAGTCTTGGGACCCAGAACAGTCTAGTAATTTATGGTCTGACCATGCCACCTCTGGTCACAGATCCAGGAAGCATGCTCTACCACTGCTCCAGTTTACAAGAGATTTAACTCTTGATACCACTCCACCCATGAATCATGTGTTTTGAAGCAGCCACATGCAGATTTCTTTATCCTGCCAAAGTTGTAACATGATCTGAGAGTGACTATGCAATCATCTGCTGGCTTTATACATGCAGAATTCACTTTGAGGCTCAAAGCAGGCTACTGCACTCTCTTCCCTCATTTAAGGAGCTGATTTAACTCTCACTAATAACAATGTAAAGATTCTCGCGAGTTTCCTAAGAGGGAAATCATGTCTCAGACAACATAGAATGTTGCATGGCCCAAGGAGCTCTTCAGAGCCCTGCAGCTGACTCCAGTAGAATGAGCAAACCCTTGTGATATAGTTATAATGAACCAAGATCTGAATATGCACACAATGAATTGGATGCCTCACTTCACAGGTCAATATATTGGCAGAAGCATTTTCATCTCTAATCTAGTTCAAAACATAGACATAATACACTTCTTTTCTTTCTGAACTTTTCTGTCCTAACTACAAGTCTTTCCAGCTGAGTTAAATGAACTGATAAATCTGTATCTGTTGTTATTGTACTCGATTGATTAGTTGTGCTTCATCTCACAAGAGATGTACATGAAGAAGTATCTTTTTGATAACCAGAAGTAAGCTGTTATACGTTGAAAATAATACTAGGTTAAAATAGAAAATTTTCATCAGATTCATTTCAAAAGTAGAACAAATTATATTTTCAAAGTTCAGATACAGTCGTCACCATTGGGAAATTACTTCTCATCATTCAACATGTCTTTTAAATTTTCATACATTTTTTAATGTATGATTGTTAAGGTTTGAAAATGCTTTTTTACAGAGGACATCAAAGCCAAATGACTCATAACCACATCCTAGGTGGGATGGTGATTAGGAGTCAGTGAGTAAGCTCAGAGAATAATGAATTCAGTGACAGGGCAATCCATTATCTATTTTATGGACAAAATTGTGCTTTCCCATGAAAACTTCCTGCTGGATATTTGATAAATTGAGGCATATGTAAACTGTGTCTGTAAAAGGACTCGTGCAACAGCTCTGATGTGTATGGCTGAAGCTTTCTCACAGGAATGCCGCTACCTCAGAATTTGCTTCCATCTATGGAATCAAGTCCTGTAAATGAAACAATCTTCATGGCATGCTACAAAATCTATTTTTTCACCAGACTTTTCCACTGAGGAAGGTTTTGAAAAAACTAGAGAGAACTGTAATGATATAACAAAGAATTACTGTGGGGATGGGGAGAGGAAGAGAATGAGGGTTGTGATGAATTACCTGAAATTCCTTCACCTTCACTATACTTTCTTTTGAAGCATTGAGGCATGGGCTCTTCTGGAGGCCTTTAAAAACTCCAAGCAAATAGAGAGGAATAAAACCATGGATGGGCTAGAGAAGTTTTTTTTGCTCACAGTTTTGTAGATTTCCAGGAGCAAAACTTGCATATATTTTCACTGGAAAGCCGAACTCTAGTGCTGTGATGAACTGGCCCTACTTCACTCTCAGTTTTCCATCTGCACTATTCAGAGTCCCACTTATTGAAGCTTCCCAAACACACAGCTGCAGAAGTAGCAGCTTTGAACAAAGTAGGAGTCTTTAAAACCTCAACTGGAGTTGTAATCATAACATAATTAACTTGGAAAAGACCTTTAATATCATTGAGTCCAACCATTAACCTAATACTGCCAAGTCCACCAGTAAACCATGACCCCAAATGCCACATCTACACATCTTTTAAATATTTTCACAGATGGTGATAATGGACATTGCCTGGTTTTCTGGATCTTTCCTTTCTCTTGATACAAACCCACAAAGCTAAGAGAGACAGCATCATCCATCACCACTTTCATTTTCAGTGCACCATTTCTTCTGCTGAAATCAGTCAAAGAACACATATGTATTTTTTTACTTCAGAATAGATTTTGCCAAAAGATATATTTCTTTTCAAAAATGCTTCATAAGAAACACATTGTATTTTAGAAGAAAAGCTTAATTCTGCTGATTTTTAGGGATCCTTTAAATTGCAAAGTTGAAGGAGTTTTCATGCCGCTGTTTTATGTAGATCATTTTTATATATTAAAACTCTCCTTTTACAAGTAAGGAATATTATAAAAATTGTCATTTTATAACATGAAAATAAATCACGTGGAATCACGTAACAAATCCCAAAACATCTCAAGCACACTGAATGAAGCATTTCCTTTCTCCTTTCATATAGGAAAGCAAGGTTAAAATATATATTTCTTGTAGAAAACACTGTATTTCCATAGAACGGAAATTTGTATTCTCTTATTTAACACTAAATACTCTAAATATGTTTTCACATCACCCAATTTTGTTTATTATTTTAATTTTATTTCAAATACATTTAAAAAATTTTAACTCTCAAACCCTCCTAATGTCTTTATCTTACCCTGTGCCCTTCCTACTGAGCAACAAATGCACATTTCAATTTCCTTGAAATGCCAGTCCATCCTTTTCACTTTTTCATCACCTTCACAGTATTCCTGGCTACCACTGACACAACACTGAATGGCATTAAAATAATAAAAAAGGCTGAGTTATCAAGATATGAAATGTAATTTAGTATTTTTGAATGTTTAATAAAATTGTTCTTTTATTATTTTGCTGCTTTTCTGGCAGAATGTCATCAAAGCTGAACCCATTGGGCAAGAATTATGTGATTTAATACACCACTTTTTCAAAAGAAACTGTGCTTTAATGGTAATTTTTCTCTCTTCTATAACCTAGTACAAACCTTGTTGATTTTTCAGGGCTAAGTGAACATTCTGAAATGAATAGTCAAACAACAGAAGGAATTCAAAAGAGAGAATTCCTCCTAACAAGTGATAAGGTGAGCAGATGCTGATATCTGTCTTTTCTACAGCTGGATGTCGAGATGCTTTGTGGATGCTGGGAAGAGCTGTCGGATAGAGGAGTTTTGTTTGCAACAGGTCTCTATGTCAAAACATTTGTTAAGTAACACACTGGAATCATAGAGTGCCACATTGGAAGGGACCTCAAGGATCATCTGATCCAACATTTCTTGGAAAAAGCATGGTCAAGACAAGATGGCCCAGCACCCTGTCAAGCTGAATATTAACAATGTCCAGTGTTGGGGAATCCACCACTTTCCTTGGGAGTTTATTCCAGTGGTTAATTGTTCTCATTATTAAAAATTTTCCTCTTGTGACCAATTGGAATCTCCCCAGAAATAACTTTTATTCATTAGCCCTCATCTTTTCCATGTGACTTCTTGTAAAAAGGGAGTCTCCAACTTTTTTATGGCCACTCTTAAACTCAGCAACACGGTGATGGGGTCTCCCCTAAGCCTTCTTTTCTCAAGGCTGAACTAACTCAGTTCTCTCAGCCTTTCCTCATGTGTCAGGCTCCCTGGTCCTTTGAACACCTCTGGGCTCCTTCTCTGGGCCTTCTCCTGTCTTTCCACATCTTTTTTTGTGCAGTGTGGACCATACCTGAATACAGTATTCCAGATGGGATCTGAGAAGCACAGAGCAGAGTGGAACAATGACTTCTTTATCTCTATTGGTGATGTCCCTCTTGTTGCAGCCCAGCATCCTGTTGGCTTTCCTGGCCATAGCAGCCTCTTCTCACTCACATGGAGCTGTTGTGCACCAGGACCCCCAGGTCCCTTTCTACTAGAACTAATCCAAAACTGTTAGAAGCATGTTTATGAAGCAAATGTGTGGTTTCACTATGAATAATTCAGATTTCCAACATTTTGAATTTTGTGACTTGGCACTGGTGGTACATTGATGCTGACGTGTTGAAGACATATAAGGAGCTCATTTTAATTTCTAATATTTAGGCTAATATATAAAGATTCATTCTTTAACAGTCAAGAGACACTATTGTTCTTTTAAAATGTAAGGTATTTGTCCATTTAAATTACATTTGTGATTCACTGACCTTCCAACTACACATTATATCTCTGAGCAAGGAACCTATATTAAGAAATAGCACATTTTATATGTCTCAGAAGAAAGTCTACGAAGCTCATTCATGTTGTCAAAACTTAATGTAAGTGCTTACTTTCCAAGGTTTACTACTACTATTTCAACTTCAACGTTATGTCATATACAAAACAATGTTTGGCTTTACAAAAGGAAACAAAAATCCACTCTTTAGAAAGACATTTTGGGAAACTGCAGACATTTACAATGCGCTCTTTTGTATTAGATTCTTATTGACTTGAGTGTTCTGCAAAAACTTTGCCAAAGAGGAGGAACCTAACACAAGGCTCTTAGTTTCATCCAACCCAAATTCCCTTTGAGTTCTTTGCTTTGCCATCCAACCTTAGGTAGTGTGTCCTGACTTTGTAATGGCCATTTGACATAAGCCTTAGCACTTTTGAAGGCATCCATATGACTGTGGGATATATGTTATTCTAAGTTGACACATTGATAAACTCTGCAGCTTTTGACTGCATAGGAAATCAAGACACTAAATTAATTACTATTATAATTTATGCTTTAAAACAGATTTAATTGGCACAAAAGAAATCTATTACAAGTCAAATAACATGTTTTACAAGTTAGAGCTTGGATTTTTTGCAGTTATTCCCAAGTTTGGGATCAAGGTCCTTCAGTAAATAATGAACAATTATTTACAACATGTCTTTTCATTTTGAAATTTTTTTTCTCAATCTAGCTTTTTATCACTTTGCACTATGTTTCTGTGACTAATTTTAAAGCACATCCTGCTCATAACAAGCTATGTGATGTTGTGGTTGCATAATATTTTCAGTCTTAACATTCACAAAGCATAGAAGACTTTTCCTCCAATTGTGTAAATTTGGATTATGGATTTCAAGAGGAAAGGAATATTGTCCTCAATGTCAGGACATTTTCTTATGGTAGAAAGGGTCCATCCCTTTTAATGTTCTTGTTCATTCACAGAACATGGTGGGAAATCACAGTTCGGTTCTGTCACTTCCAACTCTGTTCCATTCTCTGTCAATGAGACCAAATCCCTGTAATTCCTCTCTATCACTGAACTTCTCTGAATCACTCCATTGTTTTCTCCGGAAGATCTCTCCTTGCCCTTTTCTTCCCATATTTCAATAGGGTTTTTTGCTCATTCCTTCCTATTAGGTTGCCTACCTTCTGGGAGGTGCACATTTGCTTTTTTGCACTCTTCCATGTAGTCAGTGGCATCCAATTCAGGGAGGGTCAAATATAACTTTCTAAGGACCTTAGTTGCTTTAGAAATTAGCAGTTGTGCACCCTCCACTTGAGCATTTAAGGAAAGACACAAAGGTGTGACAAGAAAAAGAAAAAGGGAAGGATAAAAAGACACCTTGTGGTTTCCGCCAGCTTGGTTGTAGCTTTAGGATTTTGGAATGATATGTTTGTGTTTGATTTGTTGGGTTTGATCTGCCAAGGTAATAGTAGAACAATATTTATGTACTGGTAATTACAGTACTCTCCTTACCCCCTCTCCTCCATTCCCAGTAGCATAGCTATAGTTTATAGTCTGTCAGTATTTCCATTAGAAAATCCATTTTTCAGAGGTTAATAACTCAGCCATTTGAGACTACATCAGCTCAAAAGTAGATGCACAAGTTGTCAGAGACTCTTAATTCACTTTTTATTTCTGTGATGGAAGGAAAACATTTGTTGGTTTGGGCTTTTTGTTTTGTTTTGTTAGGTTTTTTTATAATGTATGAGATTTTGTTTCCTTTTTCAGCTAAAACTTGGCTTTTGCTCTGAAACTGAAATGTTGCAGCTAAGTTGTAACTTACCTTGGCTAAACATTTCAAGATTTTTTAAAGTATAACTAAACATAGAAAACTTTCAGATAAAAAGCACAGCCAACAAGCAGTCAGTGCAAATGGTTTTTATCCCTTTTTAGACTGCAGAAAATGTTAGCTTTAGCTTCCACCCCATTGGTAAATAGCATGCTATGAGTTTTCCAAGAAAAGCCCATTATGTAGAAAACAAGGCAAATAAAAGGGCTCTGATTCTCAGCTTAGGCTGTTTGGTGCTATTCCATCCAAGTGCTGGACTTTTGCCAATCTGTGCCACTGGAAATTGTATTCCATGCAATAAACAGAAGTGAAGATGTTTCTGTCAAATTTTCATCCACAGCAGCTCTTTCCACTTGCATTAGGGAACAATGAAGTCATAAGCTTAAGTGGAAACATCATTGATTCCTAAGATATCTTGCCATAACGAAGGTATACTTTGTGTTGTTTTGCTTATTTAAAAGGATTTATTTTGCCATATCTGAAGAGACACCTTGAACCAGTAGTGCAGTTGCTTGTTTTTACTGTGGACTGGTTAAGGACTCTCTGAAAGTTGGCCTCCCTTGACTAAATGCATCTTTTTATGCCAAAATATTTTTAAGCACTATGTGAAGACAAGGGGCTATAGCACAAAATCAGTGAAAAATGTGGTTTCTCTCCGTTGACAAAGAAGAAATTGAAAAAAACTTAGCTATAGCTTTATAACAGTTTTCCAAGCAAGGACAATGTCTTTGATCCATTCGAAGGACCCAGGTGAAGTACTTTTTCCCACTAACCCACAACACAGTGTGACAGTGAAAGACAAACAGGCACAGACAGTGAGAAAACTGACAGGATAAATTAATGTGTCCTGTCACAAATTTGTCATCTGCAGCTTCATGTGTATGTATGCTGTATTTGTGATTATAAAGATGATATTAGGCAATAACAAACTACAGAGTACATTGAAATCATTAAACAGGAAGTGCTTATATGGCATTCACTATTGGTTCTGGAAAAATAATCCTGAAGAAAAAACAAGTTCTGAATAATTGAAAAACAAGACCACCAAGAAGTGGAAATAATCAGCCACTACATTTGTTCCCACTAACTGCTAGGAACAAGTTCATATATTTGATTCAGAACCAGTGTATACTGAACTCACTTCCATTCTTTCCAAAAATTATCTTAGTTGTACAAACAATGGAAGTCTGGGTTGTTTGTTTTTTTTTCCAGCTAAGGTTAGCTATTTTACTCAGCCAGTTTGCAGATGCACTGTCACCCAGAGGAAGGCCAATGAGCATCAGAGATAGTGTGCATCTGCTTCCTGAGCAACCTGAACACTTTCCACTCCATGCTTCCTCTCTGCAGCAATGTGCTGCCATTCAAGAGCCACAGAACTTCAGGCAGCTGGCTCCCTTCCTCAAAGCCCATCTGCACATTTTGGCATAGAATATGTTAATGCAGTATCAGCCAGCCTTGTCCTTTGGGGTTTGCTGTAACTACAGAAGAATGGAAATGCTGCCATGCATGTGAGCTTTGTGCAGCATTGTGCAACACACAATGATCCATTACAGTCTACCAAACCTTTGAAAGCCCTGTGGCAAAAGGAGACTGTCACTGCCAGATGTGATTTAGCGTTCATATGGTTTAATTTGAAAAGTGCTGCAGGAATATGTTTTCATATTTACTCATGGTTTGCATAAAATTTATCTATAAATAATCATGGAGAAAAAAAAGACAACAAATATGGCTTCAATTTTTCCAGCACTGTTGGAAAAATTCTTTAATGGTTTTAAAAATGCTTTCTCACACTACAGAGTCATCAAAGGAAAATGCCAATAAAATCGACAAATAATCATTTTTAGTAAATGCTGATGGGAGAATATCCTATTTAGTTCAAGTACTATTACTATTACTCAAGTAATATTTGTAATTGTATCACAGAATGCAAGCTGTCAGAGTTCTGTTGCAAAATCCCAGTGAAGTGTCAGAGCAAATTTTGAAAACAGAAAACATTCCTTTTGTATTTTGACAGAGTTAATTCGTGTCAAAGCATTGTGGGCAGGACGTTCATTCTGAATAGGATTTTATTAGTCTTTATAGTTCATATTAATGCTGTGCAGAATATATAATTGTGGAAAGTATGAGCCTCCTCTGAAACTGCTGACCAAAACTATTCTCCATTTAGAATAAATTAATCTCACTCAGCATTAGTGTCTGAAAATGAATGTATATAATCTAGGGAGTTGTTTAGGCTTTTCCTCTACCCAGTGGGCAGAAATAGAAATCCCAGTGTTCTTCCTTTTAGCTGCATAATACTCTGCCCTCATGAAAGAGTACATTTTTCTCCATTACTCTTCACGAAGAGTAATGACTTCTCAATCAGCCAGAGAGCTTAGATCAGGTGCTTAACTGTAAGGAAGGTAAAGTTAGGTGAAATTATTCAAAAACATCTAATTATTTAGGTTTGTATTAACTTAATTCTTTTGATCACAAGGGAATAAACTGGAATAAACTTGAAGAAAAAACATATTCCCTCTGTCCCTAGTTCCACAGCACAAACTAGTGGCCAACCTATAACTACCTCCTCACTTTTGTCCCACCTTCATTATTCATGCAGATTAACAATACTTTTGCAGTTGAAGACTTATTGTAGATGTCTAGCAGCAATATCTCAGGAGTATCCCACATTTTATACCAAATTTGCCTGCTCAAGTGATCACTGTGCTTGATAGGGCCAGGAAGCAAGATGTTACTCTATATCTCTAAATCAACACAGCATTAAATATAGCAACGGTGACATGGGTACACTGGAATGCACTGAATATGCATAATTTGCACATGCACAATCGCAGAGAGGTTTCCATTTATCCAGCCCAGGCCATCAGAAACTAAGAGTTTCTACTACCAAGATGACAGAGCAGTGAAATTTATATCTTTAACATTAGGCTTAACCAGCAGAAAGGACAGTTCCATTCATGTACAGATTCAGTAGCTATATCGCTTTCCTCAAAAGGAATTGACTTAAAGCCAGTTTTAAGGATATTGAATGATGTTGTTACCCAAATATGAAGCAAATTTTCAAATACAGGCTTGAATACTATTTATTTCAACACAATCTTATATGAGACAAGATTTTAAAAAAATCATTAAAAAACAAGGTTCATCAAACTGTCTCTGAGCATGGCCAAAGATGCTTGAAAAGTCCCAGAAAGCAGAGCAATTAGATGGCAAAACTTCACCAATGTGCCTTCCCACCTTCCAGCAAGTTTTGTTTCAGTGATTTCATCAGTTAGAGGCAGCAACCTTGACTTTGAATGGACATTTAAATTGACATTTCTATGTGAAGTCATGACATAGAAGATTCACCAATGTTATGCCAGAAGGTTGCTTTCTGCACACAGAATTCCTCTAGAGTGTTTGTTTGGGCAGTTTACAAAATATGTTAGTAGCAGTAAATGAGACAGAGTTTGATACTGAAAACTCTGCCTGGGGCAAAGAATGCAAAGCTTGACTCCAGGGAGCATTTTCTGATTTATGATATCTAAAACATTGCCTCTGGGAGAACATCCATTTCTGTAAATTCACATAAAACATACTGAGTCCTAAACTATAATATAGAGTTATAATATAGCTTAAAATCTCCTCAGGCACTAGGACCTCTGTACAAACAATGTTCTGACCTTTGGGCTACTGGGAAAACAAAAGAAAATGTTTATTCCAGATTTTTGAGATGAAGAGAGATGGAGTGCATTTTAGTACCTGAGCAATACCTAACAATAAGATTAAAGCTTACAAAACAGTAAGAACTTCTGTTTAAATCTGTCAGTACATTTTCAGCTTGAAATGTTTTGTCTCTTCAGTATAGCAGCCACGATCTTCTTCTTGCAGCGGCCAAGACAAAGCTCTGCAGTGTTTTTTGCAGTTAGATTGCTGGTACAAATTCTTGCTTTCATACTGACGTGCAAAGTCCTGGTCAATATTCAGAGCCTTTTGTACTCAAATCTATAAATATACACATCAAGTCTTTTCCTGTATCAAGGATGTTACAAAACTCTCTGTTCTTGAGACATAGGTTGTATTTCAAGGCTACTGTAAGCAGCAACATTCCTCCAATTTAACTGTTTTCTATGTATTCTGTTCTGTGCCCTCTTGCCTTGGGGCTGGCTGATGCTTTGAAAACATAGGAAACACAACATGTAGCACATCTCCCTTTTTTAAAATGGTCAATAATTTGAACCAGTTGGTGCTGGGAATGCTAAGTCTCTTACCCCCAGCATGGAAATGTGTGTTTCTGTGGAGACCTGCAATATAAATTGAAGTGAGATAGCAGGAAAGTCCAAAAGAGAGCCATTGCCTTCCACATGACTGTTGCTGCTTCTTAAACTTTTTGGTGAAAACCCAATTTTTTATCCTCAAACCTGCTAAATTGTTTGCAAGGTGTGTGGTGACCACTTCTCATATTGTTCACCATGTCCTTTTTGGTGTCTTTTGTTCTACAGATGGTTTCCTACACCTCTCAAGGCTCTGACTCCTGGCTTTGTGATGAGGGCAATCCTTTCGTTATCAGCTTGTATCTAAAAGAGCAGGGTCCTGAGTCCTGTTCTGGCTCTACAAAGTTACTGACACAGTGCTAAAACTTTTCATGTTGGTCCCACTGTACTAGGAAGGCAGAGCTCACCTGCAGAGCAAACCTGGTCACACAGAATAAACAACCTAGGGCTGCATTTTCCGCCCTGACTTCTCTCACAGGCATGTCAGCTGCACATTAAAATCCTGTGGCAAGGACTCCCTAAGCCTATAAGATTTACTCCTTCTTCTGCACTGAACCAAGCAGCAGGTACTGAGAAATGTTCAACTTCTTTTGTACATATACCTGGTATATTGTCAGAGTTATCCCAGAAGGAGTAAGGAGAGTTATCTCAGAGTTATCCCAGAAGATTGTATTACACAAATTTTTATGTCAGTGCTCACTGCTTCAAGCTTCATTTACACATGTGACAATATCGTATGACTTCATTTCAGGTGTGAGGCTCTTCCAGTTGTGTTCACTTTGCAAAAGTATAAATGACAATGCAATAAGCAGGATATCAGTGCTTTAAAGATGCAGAGTAAAACAAGGTTTACTGAAAAATCAGCATCATTTCCCCTCACTGACTAGATTAATATATATACAAATGATATAATTTATTTCTGTACTTAAAATTTTTACATCCTTTTCAGTGTAACAGAATTCTTGCACAGATTTATCCTACACTGATGATGACAATACTGGTTCCCATTTTACTGTAGATCAGTTTTAAATGTTAAATGATTGTGCTTCAAAAACAAAACAAAACAAAACAAAACAAAACAAAACAAAACAAAACATAAACAAAAAAGCCAGTAGTTTTCCTTGAACCATCTGGACGAAAGAGGCTTTTGTAGCAATAATAATATACGCCTTCATATTTGCATGTTTTGTAACAGTACAATACTTAGCATATTAAGAAAACAGTAATATAGTAATAATACAGGAGCTGGAAAAATCAATGTGAACCAAAGCTCAATTAAAGAAATAAACTTTCATTAAAAATCTGACTACTGAAAAAGTACAGAGAGATAGGATCAAAGCCAAAAATGTAGCCACTTCAATTATATTTCAAATGGACTGGCTAATAAAGTGCACATACTTTAAATTATTACTACATGTTGTGCAAGTTACTGTAAAAATCATCTAGTACAAACATTTGTGTTTAATACTTGCATCGTATTTTCCTAGGATAATCTTCTGGCTTTGTGGCTTATCACATATTGTATTTTTGCTTTTCTGTCATTGAGGCAGAATAAATATTGTTCAGGTATCATTTCTAGTTTTCAAAATGTACAAATCTATGTTTGTGAGTCATAAGAAGCTACAGAATATGCATTTTCTAAATTAGCTATGAATAATTGAGTAGAAGATCTGGAAGTCTGTGTTAGTTTCGTGTTCCTTCACTTGAAGTCTTTAATAACGGTAATAGTTTTTCTCTTAATTACTTTGACAGTCTTTTGTACAATAAACGATCTTCTCTTTATTATCTTTGATCTCCCTCAGACAATGATTTTTTTTTCCTTTTGTTTTGTGGCTTACTCTACTGATCATATCATCCTTGTCTTCTTTCTAGACCTTTTATTCCTCATTTAAAATTCTGGTATTTTTTATTCAAACTGAAAGCACTACTACTGGTGTTTTTTTCTGAACCTCTCTTCCCAGGATGCATATCCAGTCCTCACTATCAAAAACCAATATCCACTGAAGTCAATGAAGTCTGCAGATTTCCAAGAGCTTTTTTACCTCACAGAGCAAAGAACATTATTGATGTTGAACAATAAATGCTAGTCACAGAGTGTGATCTTAGCCATGTTGGAATCAATGGCAACTCTCAGTAGTCTCCAGTTCATTAAGGACTTCAGAAACAGTATTTGTCTCTCTTTGCCTAACACAGGTGCTGCATTTAAAACACCTAAGAACATTGAAAGGTTCTCATCATATAGACGAAATACCTGGCTTTGCTCAAGGTCAGATCAGAGTCATTTTGCCAAAAATACTTGCCTGAAGATAAGAGTCTGCAGGTTTGCTGCATGTTCTGTGGTGGGGTTTTCTGGATGGAAAGAAGAGCTATGCTCATAGCTTTCCACAGGCAATGTGGTTCATAGGGATTGGAGAGAGCAGTGCCAAGGAGCAAGAGGACTGGAGATAGTTATTAAAGGAGGTCACTAATTGTGACTTTAAAACCCCTTTTTTACCAAAACAGACCAAACCAGTTCATATGTAGCTCTGGTCAATAAGAGATTCTATGATATTTAGTAGCTGAGAACTTCATACATCTTTCAGGAGAAAGAATATATATTTGTCTATATTGATTTAATACATCGTTGCAAAACATCCCAGTCTTGAGTTGAGGCTGTGGTTGTTCCTGCAGCAGAGATATCCCATTCTAATCATAATCACTGTGCCACTGGCAGCAGATGAATGCAGAACTGCAAGGTTCAGTTCCTTGTTGATTACCAGGCTTTCAGTTCATTGCTTCCTCTTCTAGAAAACACTGAGATGCACAACCAGAACATTTTTCTGCAGTGAATAGGCAGATTTATTATGCAGAGCATGAATGTACTTTAGATTTTTGCTACTGCTCAGCAAACATCCTTTAGGGCTATACAACTGGATATTAGGGAAAATGTAAACTCAGCTCTTAGGAAACAGCCTGGGGAGAATTTGCAAACTTACTGTTACATTTAGCAAGTACTTTGCAGCTGTTAATAACAAATACGTTATGATAACCATTCAAAAACTGCCAGCTGCATTAGAGTAGTACCTTTGTGTACTGTGATTCGGTGTTTTAACATACCATTTTTGGCAGCTTGTCTTCCCACACACACCCAGAAATATTAAATTTTGGGAGAAATACTAATGCTTTAGATAGCTTTATCTACAGAAGATCATGGTTACTCTTGTAGATATACTCTAACAAGACTAACTGAGGATAACAGGGAACACTGAGTATCTACTCAGGTTTCTAAGCTATCTTAAAACACTTATTTTTACTTCAATTACTACCAGTACATGCCAGAGTAAAACTAGTTCAGACATGCCTGTACATAGGTACACCCACAGCACTGGCTGTAGCATAGACTCGTGCTGAGCGCTATATTACAACATCTACCTGTTCAGCTTTCTACCTGATGTGCCAGCTGGTTCTGCTCACTGCAGTGGGGAATACCTCTGGACTGCAATGTTGTCAATGTCTGCAAACAGATTCCATTTAATCGCACACCTGAAGGGAAAGTACGGAGTCTTGCTGATGCCGAGATAACCATGACGGTTCCAGTAAATAAGAAATAGCCATAGTCTGCTCCTCCTTTTTTTCGAGCCATACTTTTGAATAATTATGTGATCCTTTCCAACAAGATGGATCAACCTGGAGGGGAAAATGCAGCTGATCAAATTAACCAAAAAACAGCTCACAGCTCAAATGTGATCTTTGTTGAAATTGTATGTCCCTCAAAACCTGTTGCCACAACAAAGACTATTCTTCTGTGTGAGTGAATCAAGTGTTTGGTCCAAGAGTAAATCCAGATTGCATAGAATCTACTGTTTTGCTCCCTTCCCTATTCCTAAGGTGTTTATTGGACCTGCTTTTTATTTTCTTTTAGTACAGTTTACTGTCAGTCATTATAGAGACTGCAGTGTTTTTGGAGGTATGTTGTTAAATGATTTATGCAATGTTGCATTTTGAATACCATTCAAATTGGTCACTCATGTACATTAGGAAGGGTATTTGTCTTGTCTTTAAAATTCCAAGAATCTTGACAAAACATGGCGTTTTGAGTCTTTGCAGTATAAGCTTCCTTAGGTGACTGCATTTGAAAAACATGTGTGAGATCGATGTTAATGATTTATTCCTGAGCCTGAGCCAGCTGCAATCATACTTTAATGTCAATCATCCTCTGCTTCCCTTGACCTTTAGGGACAGCTTCCATGTGAACTGGGAATTCTCTATCCTTTCCTTGATGGGGCTGCCTAGCAACAAATCTGCTCACCCACAACTGCATTGCCAATGATGACCCATCACAGTTCCCCTGCTCCTCTGCTAGCATTCTCCCTTGCAGGTAAGATACAAACCAGAAACTATAAACTGCTTGTTAAATTATGAAAAAAGTTGTTAAATGCATAGAAGCACATGTACTTCAATAAATTATAGCTTGTAATCAATTTGTCTGAGAGCAAGATGGCAAATTAGGGATTGAAGATTATTTGGAACCACTCACAGGACAATTACTTTGCACTAGTAGCACTGAAAAAAGGAAATTATTGAGATGTTTCCTGTAAGAATTTTCAGTCACTGCATTGCAGGAATAACTTGGAGTATCACTAACACATAACAGCCTCTAATGTCTCCACAAATTAAATCTTGTAAAAGGCTACTATCATTAATCATTAGTTGTAAAGTGGTATCAAGCAATTTAACCTACAGAATCAGCCCACTGTAGCAACCACGGTATAGTTCAATCTCTGTAACAATGCATATTCGATTATCTAGCTCATCTTTTTCTGTCTTTATTATAATTGATAGTCACAAACTGCTTAACTGCAGCTCTCCTTAAAAAAAAAACAAAAAAAAAAAAAAAAAAAAAAAAAAAAANGGTTTTGATTTAAAAGTGAAGTACTAGTGAATTCAAATGAAATGGCTCACTAAAAAAAAAAAAAAAAAAAAAAAAAAAGAAGAAGAATAAAATTAAAAGTTTGGCATGTGGTCATTCCTACCTGTAGGGCATATGAAAAGGTCAATATGCAAGCTGTATTTTTCAAACCAAATTTGATTTTGTAACTGTTCTTAAAGCACTACCTTAGGACAAGTCAGCATACTTCACTCCCTACCAAATGGGGCAGATGTGCAGATGCCTACAAAGATGTCTGGAGTGGTACCAGGGTGTGGGTGCAGTCACTGGAGCTGGCTGCCAGCACCACCACATGTTTGGATTGGCCTCGGTGTCTCTCTGGCCAGGACTGCCTATTTTTCCTCAAGCAATTCTTGGGAATAGATCAGGGTTAATACAGACCAGGAACAATTTCCACAGACATTCAACAGCCCTGTTTTGTAGCCTAAACATGTCCAGACCATACTACAAAGCCTGTCCTGACATTATTTGCTGAACTGGTTCATAGAGATGTAGCTGGAATGCATTCATACAAAGCCTATGTTTTCAGGAGCAAAGTCCTTAAGTAAGAAGGATGTTACCATGGGCCTGACTTCTTCATATGACTCAGATTTTATAGCAGTGATTACACTAGCTGAAGGTAAGTCTAGGATTTCCACTTCTGGGCAACACTACTTTGGATAACTTCTTGAAGTGCCAACTCACTACCAGTGCATGTGAATTTGACTACTATGGTTTTACGGATCTTCTAAATTTCCAACAACACAAAATGAAAAAACCTTACCTGGACATAGAGATATAACAACATAAAATATAGAATCATAGAATCAGCAAAGCTGGAAAAGATGCCCAAGATCACTGAGTACAGGGGGAAAATCACTTCCCTGGTCCTTTCTTGGCCACCTGGGCAAATCCTGGTGCTGGCTATTGACCAAAACCTACAGCTCCTTTTCTGCTGGGCAGCTTTCCAGCCACTCTGCCCCAGCCTGTAGCACTGCAAGGGGTTGCTGTGATCCAGAGGCAGGACTCGACACTTTGTCTTGCTGAATCAAATAATAGAGGGCATCACTGAAGATAACAGGCAACTGAGAATCCATGAACTTTAATAACTTAGGGATGCCTGAAGAGAAAGCATAGAATAAGGGCATGGAGCATTTTCTTCCTCTCAGTATTTACTTTTCATCTTCTAGCAAACAACAATTTAGGAATTTCTTGACCTGAAAATGACGATCAGAATCTTTTTTCCTGAATTTCTGCTCTATGAATTTGTTCAAAGTCTTTCTACAATTCATTATACTTTCAGTTTCCAAAAAATCCCACAGCAGTCCTACACAATTCAATCTTGCATTGTGTGGAAAGTGTGTAAGGGATGAATGAATAGGTTACACGAAAGGGCTGGGAAATAAATAATACATTCAATTTCAGTATTTCAGGAACATTTTTAAGAGCTGTGATATTTTAAAAGATAAATGGATGAGCAGAACTTTTGAACTCTATACCTTGATTATTAGAGCATTCAGACAGCTTTATCCTCTGAATACTTAGACTTCAGGACATGACACTGTTTGTCTTACTTTTTATTCACCTTTATAAACCTATAACAACTTTAGTATTTTCAACATGTCAGGAAAATATACCGTTTATACTGATGGTGTTAATGTTACCATGCTGTTCCATCTGTTGATTCAAACTTTTGATGATATTCTCATGAAGAATTTCCTTTTGGGGAATGTGCTGTATGCATTTAATTTGGTTTTTATGGTGTGTTTTTGAATATTGAAAAGCATGTTATTTCTTTTTTATAATCCACTAAGAACAAAACAAAGTATTCATGACATGTTTGTTAATCAGTTATACAAAGAGAGAATTTTATTTCTGGATAATTTGCTGATTTGTAAACGTTTTTCCTCCCTTATCCTGTTGATGTAGTGGCATTTCGCAGAAAAAAATAAACTGTAAATGAAATAAATCAAAATGTAGTTGAAATACATAGCAAGACCATTTTTTTTTTGGTCTACTGCAATGAAAAAGGTTACATTGGGAAAATCGGCTCTCAGAACAGCCTTTAGATCACAAGAATGTTGTTGGATACTAAAGGTTGCAAGATGAGCTTTCTGATGCGTTGAAAGGAAGTTTGCAGGGCTTGGACTGGTGAATTTTTCTCTGGGTTAACTAGAGCTTAATAGAGACCTCTTCAGAAACTGTGCATACTTTTTCCCTGGACTTTTACTGCTAGTGATAACGATGTGCCACTGCTTGACGAAATCATAGATATTAAGTGACCTGTTCTGAAGAGGTAGTTTCACCAGGGTTTATCCTTTCCTGGCACACAAATCATGTTAGTTTGATATCACAGAGGGAAAGCAAGGCAAGGTGAGGCAGAAAGTGTTATCAGATATATGTCTGAGACAGGTGAGGCGAGCTACTTTCTGAACTGGTACAAATTTTTTTATTGAAGATAAAGAAATCTTAGCTGACTGGACAAGCAGGCTTTGTAAACAAAATCGTGCAGGGACTGCCTTTGGCAGTAAGCCAACCAGATGTGATTGATTTGTATCTACATCACTAAACTCTCTTACCTTCTCATCAGGTTGGCTCTACTGACTACGTTACCCTCAGACCATCCTAAACCCTAGACCATGCTAGAGCATCAGGCATGGACAAGACACTGAGAAACCCACTTTGACCAGCAAATTAGACCAGATAATTCCCAGAGGCACTTTCCAGCCCAAATCATTCCACATGCCTATGATTATTTGGAAGACTAGTAGGTCACATGTGTGGACGCTGAAAAGCTTTAGCAGAGAAATTCTCCAGCTTTCTGCAGCATTTTAGGAGAGTTCAATCTTTCCCATGCAAGTAACTCAAAACAATGTTACAGTTTTGTAAACTTCTTGCACCTGCAGGTTGTTTTGCAGAATTGTTATGGTTCTAACTAGAAAAACATTCAGAGATGAGTGTCTTAGAACTTGACCAATCCCCTTAAGGGGTGGATGACAAAAAACCAATTACCTTATGCCATTTAATACACTTTTGCGAACTAACATATAAAAGCCTTCTAAGAGATCATTAAAGCGCTTCCATTTATCCCTGAGCCTGGACTATGTGACGTTTCTCTACTCGTCCATGGGGAGAACAGCGACAACATGGACCACACACCTGCCTGTGTGCATAGCAATTGCTTAATACAAGGGATCACATTGCATCAGCCCCAGGCTCTTTGGCTGCTCTGGGTGAAACTATGGACTACATGTGCAGCAGGGGAGCAGGAATGTTAAAAAAATTAAAACCAGATATTTTCTTGGTTGTACGTCTGATTTGAGTAAATACTATTTTATTTTCAAATCTATTGTCCAGAAATTTCTGAACATCCCTAGTAAAAGGAGCAATTTCCTTGTTCCTTGGTATTGTGACCATTTCCCTGACAAATGGGGGAAGATGTAACTCAGACTTCTAAGGTGTAACATGCAAAAGATATATTATTAATAAAAAAATCTATTGATGTACTCCTGTAAATTAAGATTACTAATGTAGCACTAATATTGCATCGCTGAGATTTGTACTATGTTTTGTTGTTGAATAGCTAGGTCTGGCAGTATGCTGTCTTAAACAATGGAAAAAAAATAACTGAGAAGAAGTCATGAAGGTATCATACATCCAATTTTGTGAGTCTAAAATGCAGACTTCATCCATCTTGATCTCATGCAAGACAGCTTGAAGTTCGAATTTTAACCAAATATTGCATCAGGAGTAATTGTCTTTACAATTGTAGCAGACTCACAGAGGTAACATATGACTTACAATCTGGTCGGAAATGCAGTGCAATAAACATATATTGTGTTCTGCAGAGTTTGGGTATGACAACATTCATGTTGCCCCTCAAGTTAAAATAATTTCCTCCTGAAGTTTTAAGTGCAATTTCAACACATGTGGCTGTATTCAGAATGTCCAGTCTGCTTATGTTTTGATAGCAGCACATCCATGTCAGGGTGCATATGCAAGACCCACATCAGGTCCTCAGGACTTCACATGGGGTTTTGCAGCACATGGAAGCTGTGGTTCTTCACAACTGAACTGAGTAATGAGGGCTGCATACATGAACAAGCCACACTGCTGGCACCATTCCAGACATCCCTTTTATTTTTGGTAGTACAACAATGTGACTTGAGCTCCTCAGCACACCCAGCCTGAGGTGGATCTCAGACATTCGTAGCAAATGGAAAGCAATGCAGTAGTGAGGTGTATAGTGTTTATTCAAGCATGATGTCAGTACACGAAGGTATGAGGGAAAAAGAGGATTCTGAGGCAGAGTTTTAGATGGGTATGGGTTTTATTCAGAGAAACAGAATGAAGTTTAAAGATGGTCATAGGCTATCTTGCTCATTTTAATTACTTTAAAAATACTACTTCCCTTGATAATGCACTGCTATTTTTATCTGCTGGCTACTGCCACAGATAATGTGAATTTTAAAAGTAACTTATTAATATGAGCCTGAGTAAGTATGGTTCTTAAAGCATTCATGAACTTTGGGCATATTTAATCAAACCTTTGTAGAAACACAGAGCCACCAAATGGTCGGGGGATTGAGCAGTTGGCTTATGAAGGGAGGCTAAGGGAACCGATCTTATTCGGTCTGGAAAAGAGATGGCTTTGGAAGATATAACTGTAAATTTTCAGTAACCTGGAGGTGGTTATGGAGCCAGACTGATCACAGTGGTGTACGGCAAGAGACCGAGGTAATATCTCAGGAGTTGAACCAGGAAAGGTTCAGGCTGAATATAAAGAAAAAAATCCCACAAGGATAGACAAGCATTGGTACTAATGAGGTTATGCATCTTCGGAGGTTTTCAACACTTGACTGGATAAACACCTGAAAAATGTAGTCTGACCTCATAACTGACCATACTTTTGGCAGAAGGTTGGAATAGAGACCTCCAGAAGGTCCCTCTCAAACTGAATTATCCCATGTTGCTATGATCTTGAACATCAATTTCCACAAAAGTGTATTATAAGCCAAGAAAGTCTAAGAAATTATTTTAATATTCTTGGCATTATGAGCTCAAAAACATATTTTTTTAAAAACAGTTAAAATTCTAAGTGCTTTCCCACTTTCCACCAAAAATAACTTACATTAATTTTTCCCAAGTAATATCTTAGCAGCTGAAATTATTTCCCTACTAAGAATATCCTGAAAAATCCATGGCACATCACTTTATTAGAGAGTATGGATATGCTTTCCTTTGCTTAACACTTTACTACATTACACCTTAAAAAAATCCTTAATTGTCTAATGTGGAAGGTAATTTCAAAGAGAAGAAATTTAGTAAAATGAGCTGATATCAATTTCACTAATTAGATTTGAAAATAATCTCATAGCGAATGAAAACTTATCCCTAAAAACCCAATCCTGCAGCTGGAGTCTATGTGCATTTTGATTGGTGGGGTTTAGTTTTAAAGGAGTGTTCTTTTATGAAGCATTGAAACAAAAGCTTTTAACAGTTTTAGGATAGAATCATACCTGTTGAATCACATGATCTTTAATTTATAAAAAGCTGGAGATAACTTTTAAGTTCTGCTGCACAAACAGAGCAAATGCATCAGCAACTGCTTTATTTTCTCTCCATTAAAACACAGTTCAGAAAACATTCTTTGACATAAGAAAGCAAAAAATGCATACTGGGGTGGGGAAAGGATGATTGGGGTCCAAGCATAACAAAAGTCTCAAGTCAAATGGACATCCCTACTAGAAAAAATAATGGAACAGTAGCTCAGCTAAACGATGAAAAAATGAAACTGAAAGTTGCAAATTAAAATAAATCTGAGGAGTGGGTGGAGGGGGAAAGCAGTAAATATTTTTTATTCTACTTTTCTGATACAGAAATAGAAAAGCTGTGTGTAATGAATAACCGTGTTGCTTGTACCTGGGGGAAAAAAGTTGCAAATGCCCAGATATAGGATACGACTATTGGCTTTTTGACAATAGTGCCCACCCACAGAGGAGTCTCAGAACACAGAAAGTCTGCAGCTTACCCAGAGTTTCTTCCCAGCCTCCAGCAATTTGTAACTCAGGGACATCCTGAGCCAGAAAACCTGCTTTCTGTACCATTATATCCAATACATTTCATAGGATTTCCAAGATGTTTAATGAACCCGTGTAAAACTTAGCACCTATAATATTCCATGAGAAGGAATTAGCACCTAAACTATACACCATATGGAGCAGTGTCTACTTTTCTTGGTTTTGAACCCATCACCCACTGGAATCAGCTGAATATACTAAGCCTTTCTTAATTTTCTGCATAACACTGAGGATCTATAAAATCTGAAGAGACTTTTATTATATGTTATCATTATCCCTGCCTCCCCCAGACAACTTCTTTCCAGTCTCAGTCTATGCTTTTAGTCATCTTTATGATCCTCTCTGGGTTTTTTTATATAGACTTTCCGAGACAAGAAAACCAGATTATGTGTAGTATTTAAGATGTGATAATGCGATGTATTTCTACAGTGAAAAAAGTTGCTGGTTTCTTCTCTATTTCTTTTCTGAAATACTTACTGATCCATTTGCTTGTCTGAATCTTAATGAGCATGAAGCTGATGTTTTCACAAAGTTGTTATAAAGTTAGATATTTTATCTTAGTGCCAATGTTTAACTGTAAGACCACCCTTGTAAATGTTCTTTAAAAAATCCTTAATTTTTTACAGATTAAAAACTTTCCCATTGACATTGCCTTCATTTGCCTCCTTTTTGATGGCTGCTTAACAGAGGGAAGTATAAAGCAATGCAGGAATTTCTTTATACTGGGTTTAGTCTCAAGGTACATTGGTGAGATATATTCTTCAGACGTGTACAGGTAATATACAGGCAAGGTTAACAGTGAAGTGCTAAACCAAATTGATTAACAGCTGCAAGGTTTGAAAGCCAGATGAAAGTCCTCAGAAAGTTCCAAGGTAAGAAAAACAAAACCTTACTTTAATCTGCTGTTATCAGGGAGTATTGAAGGATGGAAAATGCTGTGCTTGTCCTTAAGAACTGCTTTGGCGATAATCCAGAACTACAAACTAGTAAGTTTTATTTCAGCATTGAGCAAATTGAAGGGGAAATGGATATTGAGAGTACTAGATGAACATATGGTGCTGGCAGCCTTCCATTGCTCTCTATAAAGGAAACCCATACCTCTCTTCTATTTTTTCATTATTTCATTTTTATTTTTTCAAGCTAGCTAGAAAAATTTAATTAAAACAAAACCTGATTATAGGAATTATAAGCTTTTAAAATTTTACAATATAGAATTTTACTATTCCTGGCATTAAGAAATTGTCCAATATTTTACCAGAATTAATAAAAGATTAAAATTGTAATAATAGTTACATGAGAGGGAATAAAAACCTGATTTGTGTTGGCTTTTACCTAACTTTTGCAAATAAGGCTAAGACTTTAATTTAGTTGTCTGCAGTCCCTCTCCAGTCAACAGAGCCAAATATGTACATTTAGATAATGACTCATCATATCCTAACTCAAATCTCTGATCGGTCAGAGGAATTGTTCTTTGTAAATATGTCTCCCACACTGATGGTAGATAGAGCTCAAAGGAGTTATTGAGATCAGTAAATGAAAATAGTTCAGGCCTCGAACACTGATATAAAGTTTTGCTCACTATAAAGAAGCTACAACCAAAGAAGCCTCCCTCAAGACTGGGACTTTGAACTGAAAGTCAAACTGCTGATTAGATAAAGGGAAAGCCATTGGTCAATCATCCCCGGCTGAGTTTGGGGTGGGGGGAGAGCACAGCTCACAGAAACCAGGTTTACACAGACCATCCCCTCCCCAGTCGAGGCCGGGGGGAGGGAGAAGGTTTTGGGTACATGGTGTAACCTCTGGTCAGTGGCACCGAACACCCATCCTCTGATTACACAAACTGGCCCAGCTGTGGAACCCCCAACCCCACATCCACGGGACTTTCACGTGAGAGGCTTGGCCCCACAGGACTGCAGGTGATGCAACAGACCCAGAGTCTGCTGTCAGAGACTGCATCCCCTTCCCTCAGGGGGACATGCCTGGACATTGCTACCTGGCTCAAGGGTATATAAACCCATCAGATTCTGTGCTTTTCGGGGGGACCTTCACCACCAAGAAGACCAGCTGGAGAAGATCAACAGAACATCGTTGGGATCCACAGAGTGGTGATATCTTCCTTATTGTGTCCCTGTCACTTTCTGTCCCCACCCCCCGCACCTATTTTCTACTTCTCTCCTTTTTCTCTCTCTTTCTCCCTCTCATCAAATAAAACCCTTACTATTGTCATTGGCATATGGTCTCGTTTGCACCTTAATTCAGGCAGAGGCATTTCTAAGAACCTTAAAAACTGGATTACAACAGTAAACAAAATTTTATCTAGTCAAATTCAGTGAGATGCATCCCTCTCTGTACAGAGACCCAGGGAAACCATTGTGCAGAACCACTGGAATTGCACAACACTCGCATTGCACTGGCCTAAAATATGGGGTAGAGTTACTGATCTTCTGTTTGTGTTAAACTTCCACAAGCCCACAAAAACTGTCTTGTCTGAGAGGTGTGGTTACAAAATGAAACAGATTTACTTCTTAAATGGAGAGTTGATAACTGGATCCACATGGCTTTAGCATCTCTGACTATCAAGGCATCCTTTCTGAGATGGGCTGTCCTCATCTTGTGTGACAGAAAAAAAATCAAGAGGAAAAAAATATCCTTCCTGAGCTATGTGACCTTTGAGGAACTTCAGGGGTTTATGCCATCAGCATATTCTCTGCCTCAATGAGTTATACACTCACCTATGCCACGATGCCAGGGATATTTCTGTTTAGTTGCTAATTCAGTTTGGGAATTATATAACAAAAGCAATGCTCCCATTACTTGTAAGGTGACCTATTGGCTTTTCCTTTACTTCAGGATGATTCAAGTGAACGAATTTTGCCATTGTAGAAGGGGAAAAAAGCAAAAACCAAAAAAAGATTAGAAAAGTGTGGAAGAAGCAATGCTGGTGCAGTGCTGTGCTCTGCTTGGAATGCAGTTTCTGTCTCTGAGTAACCTGGTCAAGTGGAAGGTTCCCTGCCCATGGCAGAGGGATTGAAACTAGATGATCTTTAAAGTCTCTTCCAATACAAACCAGTCTGTGATTCTATTAAAACCATCAACAAAGCTTATCACCAGGCTGTCTTTTGTGCTGCTTGCAAAGATCTTGTAGATTTGGTCTTTTCACATCATATCATTTATAAGTAGTACGTTTATGTGGCACCCATACATTTAATCTGATTATATTAATCTATTAATCTATTAATCAATGTTCTATTTTTCTTATTTAAGAGTAACAACTAAAGACCCCTTCATTATCAAAGATGTCTAGATTTTGGTCTAAGCAGAATGCAGAAACACCACTAGTCTGAGACAAGGAGAGAGCCAAACACCTAAGGAGAACACGAAGATGACCACATATATGCCTACATGCACAAGTGTCCCCATCTGCAGCATCACTGCTCTGCACCAAGAGGAACATAGAACACCAACTGACCACCCTTTGCAGGGCTACCTTCAAAGTCCTGCTCTGCAGAAGGTAAAGCAGGCCAGCCCACACTGCATGCACCTCTCCGAAGGCAGAATAAAGACTGGGAATTTGTGGAACCTTTCCTGAAGAGCTATTTAATGTAAAACACCTAAGCATACTTTGGAGACTAGACACCCTTCTCTTGTTTCCTAATGCACACCTTAAGATGAGCTGTGGACATATTTCCGCTTACTTTTTATTCCTATAGGACTTTGAAATTTGTACAGTTGCACAGATTTTGAAGAGGAATAGGATATCCCTTCCCCATCCTGTCCCCACTTGAGGTCGTTCTGAATTTCACAAAGTACCCTACTCAAAACTGTGAACAGTACCAAAGTCTAGAAGACAATGAACATTTCAGATTCAATCTTCATCTGTTTTCTACTGTGTTTTCTACTCTCCCTGCTGGATATTTGGGCACTTAAAGCTGCTCCAAGCTCCCTGGTCAACACACAGAAAACTGACTGAATACATTCCAAGAGCTGGCTACCTAAAAGCTGCCTTCTTGACTAGATATAATGCAGGTCCTTTCTGGTTTGAGTATTCAGAAAAGAGGAAGCTATAAGCCATCTTTAGATAGTTATTATATACATAGTCAGTAGTTCTCACTGAAAGGGTTATTAATATAACTAAAATAGTCTTTCACTATTATTGATAGGAGAATAGAAGAGTCCCTCCAGGGCCTTTTGGCAGGAAGCCAGACGGTGATGACTTGCTTAGAGTTGTAAATTTCTTAAACAAAGGTTGAAAACAAAAAATTTTGTCAGCTAATAAGGCTTTGTTACCATGCAGTGTTAAGAATTTAAAAAAACCCCAAAACTATATTGCTATTTATTTGGCAAGTGCATTTTGCTGTGTAATTTTAAATAGAATTATCCATAACTAAATGCATGCCTAGTGCTTGCCAGTGATTATAATGTGAAGGGGATGGAATGGACCTTAAAGATCATCCAGTCCCCCCTGCCATGGGCATGGACACCTCCTATTAGACTAGATTGCTCCAGGCCTCATCCACCCTGGCTCTTAACACTGCCAGGGCTGGGGCACCCACAATCTCCTAAAACAACCTGTTCAAGTGTCTTACCACCCTCACAGTAAAAATTCTTCCGAATATCTAACTCAAATTTCCCCTCTTGCAATTCGCACCCATTACTCCTTCTCCTGTCACTGGAGTTCCTGACACAGAGTCCCTCTCTGGTTTCTTTGTGGGCACTTTCAGATACTGGGAGGTGCTATGAGTTCTCCACATAACCTTCTCCTCTCCAGGCAGAACAGTGAGGACTGAATCTTCCCTTAGCTGATTATTTATTTTTATCATTAGCCCAGAACAAATGAAAAAATCATTACTGAAAATCATAAGGTCTGTGAGACAGAGATGTAAATAATAGGCAGAATTGCTCTTTCATGGTCCATTTTCAAAAGAGCCAAGTATAAAATTGCATATGATTTATGCAATTTTAATTACAATTTAGACTTTGTCTAGAATGTGGACTTCTCTTGTTAAGGCCTGGGTGAGCCTTAACCATTTGCCAACGATGGGAGCAAAAAAGCTAATACAGTCTTGCAAGTATATGCACGAAAATATGAAGTGAAACTAGCAAGTGTAACTCTGTTTAGAGACTGACACAGCTCTGATTGAAGCACTTGTTTTACATCTTGTATCTGCAATTCAAGCGGGAAGTAGAGAAACTTGAGAAGGTTCAGGAAAGAGTCATTCATATACATGACTAATGAGAAATTTAGCATCATTGACATGCAAAACTTCCAAGGAAAGAAACAGAAATATGATTGCTGAGAGGTCTTCCATCCAGAAAAGACCTGCAAAATCTGGTGTTCAGCTGAAGCTGTGTAAATTCAGGCGTGATATTTTAGTAGAGAGGCTATTTGATGAAGTTACCAGGAGACATGGAGGACTTATTTTACTGAAAATTAAATTAATTTTGGATGTGGTTTTTTAAATATGTTCCATTTCAATCACAGATATTTGGGGATTTTTTTAATCTTAAAGTCTTATGGAGAATGTGAGAGATGATAATCAATATATTTCCCTCAGTGTCCAAAATCTGTGAACAATACTACTCTTCTGGAGCAGGGATTGGAATATGTTCAAAGAGATTTTTTCATGAAGAGACAGAGCAAATGGCAGAAAAACAAATTAGGTTTTTAAAAATCTCTGTTCTCTACACATGCTTAAGTAAGCAAGCTGTATCCTTGCAGAAATCATCAGGCAGGTTGTTTTAACGGCTCACTTAATTTCAAACTGAATTGTGTTCGGCATGTTTGATCCCAGGTGTCTCACATCCACAGAGTGCACCTCAGCTGCTGAAGCACTGTCAGTGTGACCCTCCCTTCCAAGTAGTACAGATAGGACTGGGATGGGAAAGACAGATTACAGAGTTCCAAGGTTAAATGGTTAAATAGCCTCTGATAGCCTAGCAAAGTTCATAACAAGAGCAGAAAATCAGAGACTGCAGGAGAAAATTCCCAGAAGAGGAAACTTCCCTGTACTGACCTTTCACATAAGTAAAGAAAAGGGAAAACTTGGCTGAACCTCTGCTTCAGCTGTCCACAGCAATGATTTCAAGACTTCCAGCTACCAGGAGGACACCAGCAAGCACCAGCAGGCTGGACATGCTGGCTTGGTGAGTTGCATTTGCACTCAGGTTACAAATGGTAACAGCCCAAGAGAGTTATGGAACTGCTGCTGTGAGGCTTTCACTCGAACAGAGGCTCCCAACAACTTAATGTCTTTAAGGAAATGTTGAGTTTTCTAGCACTCATCTGGTGCAAGAGGCATTGACTATGCTCTGGCAAAGTCCTATGCCTAGTTGCTAGATGTAGGTGTTTTTGGTAATATCCTTGGAATGCCAAAATGCTGATTTGAACATGAGAGCTGTTGGTTTCCATATTCAAGGATGTGGATATGTTATACTAAAGAGCATGACACACACCTCTTGGTGGAATTCTTTTCCACTAGGAAATCTCTTGCCTTCTGTGAAATCTAGGAAGCTATGAAATGACCTCTTTAGTTTTGGACTTAAGTTTTACTCAGGCAAATTATCAAGGCTGATGTCCATCTTGAAGGGGAGTTATTTTCATCATGGATTTCCTAACTGAAATCAGCAACTTGCTTTCAGAAAGTCACCTGCCTCTTTGCACTAATCACAAATGCAACTGAGTAAAATAAATCTTACATTTCTCTTGATTTGAACAGTGCATGGCACACATTCTCAATTTCAATTTAAATTCCTGAGTCATGCGGCCTTAAAGCTCAAACAAAATTACTAATTCTAATCAGAAATCTGTGTATTTCTCCACATAAGGTGCTCATTTTACTGACATTCCTCATAACCTGTAACATACAGAATATCAGAAAAATCAGAGGTAAAAAGAATCCCTTTCTGTTTTACATGATCATAGCCAATAACTGAGAGCTTCACCCAAATTAGTTTACTGCTTCTTCCTTTTAACACTTCTTTTGTGTCTGCCCTTCACATTCATTTAGATTGCTCTCTGGAAAATTTGCAGCATTCGGGATTGGTTTCTGATTATGGCAATTTGATTTTCCCTATGCTTGGCTAATTGCATCTTTCATTTCACACAGATCATTATGAGAACAGATGACAACAGAAATCAGTTCTCTCATAAAAAAATATTTTTTTAGTTCCAGAAGTACAAACACATTAAAGCCTTCAGCATATTGTTGTATCTTTTTTCAGAGGAATATTGATATGTTTATTTATTTGCAAATTCTATCAAAAAGGAAAATTTGCAAGAACTTAGCTGATTTACTGACTTAGCAACACACATCCCATTAAAAGCATATGTGATTCAGGAGAGACCTACAAGCATCCTAAACTTTAAGCAATTTTTGTTTTGAAAATGAAAGCTCTTGTCCATCCAATATTTTCATAAAGTACTCCTTTCTATAGCCTCCTAAATCTGAGGCTGTAATTGTGGTCCCTTCAAACGAAAAAGAGCTAACAGTGCCAAGAGAAGCTGCCTGGCCCCATCACTGGCCTCTCCCTGTGCCAGTACAAGTATTTTCATGGCCTCATGGAAAACCAAACTGGGGAATGATTGAGACTGAATGTTTGCTTGTTTGGGCTGGTGGGGGATTTTGGGTTAGTTGGTTTTTAATTTATTTTCCAAGGTCACCTCTTCAAAAAAGAGTTCTCATACAGCTTGAAATTATAGAGAAACTGTAGAAAAACAATAGGAATAGAAAAAATTTCAAACTGCTAGATAGCAAATACAACAATAAGTTGAACTGTAGCAGAGTGGGATCTTAACTTTTTGCCTGATTTAGCCTGGATCAGACTTTTGCTGTTTATTCCTTCTCATGAACCACACTGTGTGGGTGTGCACTGGATCTAGACACCATCTCCACTTAAATGGATACTCTATCGTTTTGTCATCTACCATGACCCCAATCACATACAGGTCTTAGCTGGTAATAGCATGAAAATGTCATATTTTCTGTGTGTTTGTGAACTCATGCCAGCTGGAGGTATCCAACACTTCTTGAAAGCAATATTCAGAATATGGCTGTTCCATATCTCTCCTCGCAATTGCAATGCTTACTTCTTTTGCATCGTTTCCTGAGAGGATCTGCAGTCTTGAATTAGCTATATCTGAATAATGTTAAAAGCAGGCAGTTATGTAAAAAAGAGGTAGCATGTGAAAATTTGGCAGAGGTTGGGGAGAAAATGAGTCTTGTATGTCTGTGGTATCCCAAAACCATTACCCTGTCATTTAGAACGCACCTCCAGTCAATCTGGCAAGTTATTAATGACCATTTGTGTCCCACAATGCAGAAATGCCCAAGAAATAGATTCAAACTAGTAAGTCCAGAGACACCAGCAAAGAACAAACAAGTCCAGAAACAGCATAAATATGTGCAGAGCTGTTCCTGAGCTGGAAGGTGAAAATACCCGTTTCATTTCCAGTTTCATACCAGTTTTCGTATATCCAGGACACAGTTGCACATAGCAACACTCACCTTTATGTATAAGCTAAGAGGAATTCTGACAAAGTCACTCTCTAGGTCCATGACTTTAGCAAATGAAGGGATATTGACGAAGTGTTTCCATTCAACTGCAATGCTCAGTGCATCCTATTGTTTTACAGGTGCATCATATTATTGCAGATCTGCAGGATTTCAGCCTGAAAATGACAGTTTTGAGCAAGTTGTTGTCCCTCTTTGCCTTTCAGTAGCTTGAGATAGAATTCAATTTCTCTGTCTTTTAGTACCTGAAAAGGGTAAAAGGATGAAGTCTACAATAAAGAAACATGGCTGATAAGCTCTGGCATAGATTCGTGTCATCTCAAGTTCCATAATGTGTCCCGGTTTTAAGGTGTTCTGAATCAGCTATCAATCTTGGTCTAACTTCCCTTACTCAGAAACCAACCAGAGCCACATCATTAAATCCTGTGGAAGAAGCAATAATCCAGAAATTAAATTTATGGAAAAATTCATCCTTGTTAGAGAGATGCAATTGAAACTTGGTTACCAGAAGCTGCAGGGCAATCTGCATTCTGTTGAATATTCTACTTTGCCATGACCAAGACATAGAGGATGCAATAGTCCCTGCCTGTCTGTAGTGGCATATACACGTGAAAGGCCTAGATCCATCAAAAGAATAAAAGATGCTACAATTGCATAAAAAATTTCTTAATTTCTAAACCCACATTAATCCACAGAAAATATCTTCCATATGAGAAGACGTATGCTCCATGACAGAAATCTCAAAGAAACTGTACAGTCCACAGAAAAATGCCCCTTTCATCCAATTGCAAGGAAAGCATTGTTTTATGCACATTAGTGACCGTATTCTTAGCTTTATCCTGAGCAATTGAATGTTTGGTTTTTTCTATGCTGACTAATGCTCCATGCTGCAGGATATTGGAGTCTAGTGGACCATGCAATTGGAATGCCAGGGCAATGGTAATATGCAATTTAGATATGAAAGTTTCCATGAAATAACATAACAATGTGCACTGGTTATGTTCCACTGCAAAATCTATCACTGACGGAAGCATAACTTCATGAAGCTAGATAAAAAATAAGAAAAAAAAATAGGAAGTGTAACACAACAAAGTGCTATGCCAGTAATATTATACTGTTATCCAACAGTATCTGCTAACTAGAATGTAAAAATGTAATTCCCTCCTAAAATGATTCAGCCTCCTCTAACATTAACTAGTCACATAACCACAGATAGGCCTATGCTGTGCTTACCAAGTACTTCATTTCAAAAACAGCTGAGAGAAGTGAATCATGCTGTAACCATATTCTATTTTTTGACATTCAGATATGACCTCCTCTTGAACTCGTTATTGCTTCCAGAAAACTTTCCTAAATTCACCAGACAAAGGTGAAACTCTTCTAGATTGTGTCAGTATCTAGTAATCAACATGAGACTGTTGATATGATTCTCCAGTGAACCAGATTTTGTATGCATCGTTTTCACTGGATATTGTATTCAGAGGCCAAGATTGCATTGAAGAAAGATTAAATATTAAATCAAGTTCCCTCATTCAATTTAAGGTAGGCAGACAGGATCTCTTCTGAGGCATTCAAAGGCATGTACTCTTGTCCTTTTACTATACTGGGAATTTTGGCTCATCTTAAATGCTTAAATTACACCCCATATTACATTATTGTTTATAAATGTTAGTTCCACAGTTTACAGAAGTTGAAGAAGGCTGGTACAGATTTTTTTTTTTTAACTACATCATTTTGCATATATGACTTCTAATAATCTGACTTTGTTGACAGTCATCAGGACTGTCTATCTGTCCCTTTCCTTTACAATTAGTAAAAGAAAATGTCAGGTTGTAAAGTCAAGATGACTGGCATGGAAATTTATACAGCTTTTTGCGAAATCTGCTCTTTAACAGTAAAGTTTTTGGTGGATGTAGTAGCAATAAAATGCAGCCTTTTTTTTTTTTTTTTTTTTTTTTTTTTTNTTTTTTTTTTTTAAGATATGATAAATATCCTTGGGGCATACCCCTTAAAAAAAACCCTGTCAGTAGATGCAGAATTTAAATTCAGTTTCTCTGGTCATTAGAGGTAGATTTGAAACGCCAGATGTCAAGGCAGGTGCTCCACTCTATTTGATAGTAAGTTAATGACCCTTGAAATGCAGAAGCAGTATGTCAGCCCTAACAGCCCCCTTTGTAACAACTCCCCCTCTTTCTGGCTTCTCACTTTCTGTGTCTCCACTGCTTTTATTAAGATCATCAACTGAATGTGAGAGTGATATTGTTTTTCTGTTTAGATGAGCTAGCATATCACGTTATATCATTTTAATGTTCATCATCTCTGGGTCTTCATGTCTCTGAAGCTTCAGTTCTGTGAGTGTTTTTTCAAATTCAGAAAAATTATGTTGGTGCACTCCAAATAAACCTTCTTTTCTATTAAATGTAGTTGTGCTGCTTCTGCTCTTGGTTATTAAAAATTTTCTCTTAAGGCATATTTGTATTATCTTCTGTCTTTTCTGCCTTATGAGATGGAGAGGAATCTTTAGAAGGCTAAAGAGAGAATGCTAAAATTTCATTGCAGAGTGCTGGACCAAATGCTGACTTTGACTCTCAAAACAGAGTTGCAGGTGCAATTTGCCTTCTTGGCTTTTAAAACATCCATTTGGGTAAGACAATCACTCTCTTTTCAGGCTCCTTCAAGTGCCTCATCAGATGGTAGCAGTGTTTTATAGCCAGCAGTTGAAAGACATGGAGCACACACTGCAGGGAATGAAAAGGATTTTAAAAACTGAGGCAGAGTTTTCTGAATGCTGTGCAGAATCATCAGTTGCAGTGACATTCTTTGCCTATTTGAACACAGAATATCCCTGAATGTAGGATCATAGAATAAATCAGCCCTTAGTAGCAGAAGATAATCCTCAGCAAGCAAAAAATTTAACTGTTTGCTGGGTTTTTATCTACCTGAGCATTTATTTTTTGCTCTTAGGTGATGATTACTGAAATTTGGCCAGCTTTAGTATCAGCTAGACAAATTTTCCTTGGTACATCTGTCACACTAATTATATTTCAGAAATGACCATAACATAAATGTTTAGCAGAATCTGTGGAACACACAGAAACATCTGCCAAAACAAGCAATGTCTGCATCCCAGACACAGGACTTGCATACCCAGGTCTTCACACTAAATCAGATTTTGTGCAGGTTGCTACAGATGAGGTCAATGTCTTCTCCAGCCATGGCCACCCATTCTTATTCCTTTCATTGGATCAGGTTTAGGCGGCGTGTGAGCCTGTGATGACTCAGATCAGCTTTCACTTTAAGTGTCTTTGGCCTATCTAAGGACGGTCTTTAGGAGGTGCTTATGGTTCCTTTCCACTGGCTCATTATGACCAGCTGAGTGAAATTAGCTGTTGTAAATGGATGAAATAGGCCCACTCACCATAACGTGTTTAGCACCATCATTTCCATTTCACCGAAGAGGAGATTCCTGACACTTATTTACCAATACATTGACTTTGAGAAATAATTGCAATATATAAACTAAGCTCGTAAGAGGAAGGATATAACAAAATGGTGGGGAAAAACTGAAAGAAAAAAAAACAACAACAAAACCCACAGTATTTTGACTACAACCACAGTATTCTGGACATTTTTCTAATGACAGAGAATATTCAGAAGATAACAGTAGACTTCTTGGCATTTATTCCTATACCTTCCTATATATTCCTATATACCTATACCTGTGAAAAATCTCAGTTGTATTTTAAAACAGAAACAGATGTAAAATACCCTGGTGCATTTAAAATCCCAGCATCTGGCATGTGGCATTAGCCCACGATGCCTCCCCACCCAGAGCATCCCTCTCCAGAGGCTATAGGAACACCCAGCTGGCTGAGAGGCACAGGGAGTCCCAGGCATGCCTGGGGAACTGCCAACACACATCTGAATTCCTTCTAATTGCATCTCAGCAGTCACCCACGTGGAAAACAGTTTATGTAAACATGTCTCATGCAATTCTGTTATGTGGTATATTCCAGAAGTTACATTTTAATTCAATTGACTCTGAGTGGAGAATACACAAAGGGCTGATGCTGGGCAATCCGAATCCACGATGTAAGCATTTGCCAAATCAGTAATCCCAGTGGTAGAGCCTCCAGGGGGAAGGGGTGATGTGCAGCCTGAGCTCATCAGCAAGGGCACGTTGAATTGTGCAACAGGGCTCAGACTTCAAAAAACCTACTCCACAGAAAATTCCTAAGTTACCTTTTATTCCACATCATTGCAGAAACACAAAAGTTTAATGTATACTGAAATTCAATTTTAAAATGTATTATACATTAACATATTTGTAAGAAGATTTTAAAAATTAATCATTGTTCAGACCCAGAACAGGGGAAAATAGTCACATTTAAGTGTTTTTAAATTTGAGTGGGAGCGCTTTAGAAGTGGAAATAATCTCCTTCTTATTTTTGTACTACATTCTCCTTCAACATTAGAACAAAATGAACATGCTCCCGTGATAAGTTTACATTTTGACCAGCTACTTTTTCTGACCAAAACAGTCCATTTGAATTTTACCAGCTCAATTGTTATACTTTTAGCTATAGGATGAATTAAAATGACAATTATTGGGGGGAAAGTTCATATAATTTTTCTTAAAGCCTATTCAAAAGTCAGATGAGAAAAGGTTCATTATGAAAATATTTCATGGCAGTGTAATATTCTGCTCAGCAAGACAGAAAGAAAAAGGGACCAGGACAAAAGTTGTTTCCCCTACCACAACACTTCCCCCCAAAATGGTTTCCTTTATAAAAGTACATTTGTATACTAATTTGTTGCCTAGTGAATGATTTTTTAGATTAACAACCTTCTGCTCCCATAATGTGGCAAGCAGACCAGGTCCCTGCCTCCTCGCCCACATATGACAGGAAGTTCTGGACAATTCTCTTATCTGGCAATTTACAGGCTTCAGAACTTGCATTCCTGGCTGCTGGCTGAAAGAGGCAGAAGAGCCCGCTCTGGTTCAGAGAGCTCATTTTGGAAACACTGGTTTCAGTTCTATTGCAAGTTCAATAACACGTTATGCTTCAGTCCTGTATCTTTTCAGCAGCAATAATAATACCAACCTCACTTTATGACAGGGATCATGATAATCAAAGTAGGTCTGAGGCTGCTGCTGTAGAGAAGCCCAGTGGCTGTCTGATCTCCATGAGACAGAATATACCATGCCATACCTATTTTGGCAGCTACATTAGGATATAATTTATTGGTACATGACAGATAGGAGAGGAAATTCTGGAGATTTATTCCCACTTACATACAGACAGGATTATAAGTGCTTCCTCCTTTGCCTGCCCTCCTCTGCTTCCTAATTCCTCTCCAAAGCCATATTTCATGTATTGAAAAGAACATAAAGAAAAAAATTACTTCAATTACCACTAGCCTTTAAAGAGTGTGTGATCAAGCCACAATGCAGTTTCCCAGAATTTCTGCAGTGGCTTTACAAACTGACCCTTGCTGAAAAACAGCAGCAGAAAAAAAAAATTGAAAGGCTATAAAAAAAGAGCAACATAATTGCATAATCCTTCCTGGAGTATGCTAGAAAAATAAAATTGGCAGAAAGAAGCTGATTTGAGGACCCACAGAGAATTTGTGTTGTGCTACAGCCACCCATGAGACTTGCTCCTGTCACTAATGGGTCTATAATAAAGTGTCAGCTTTCAGCAAGGAGGTGTATTTTTATAAGTTCTACTGAAGCAAGGATTATCATCCAAGATGACATTACTTTTAGTTGTATTACAGTAGCTCTTGCACATCCTGACTTCCACTTACATTTCCAGATGAAGGGACACAGAAAGGTTATTGTCTGTTTGTATTTACAGTGCTGTGTTTCCTTTCAAATTTGGTTAGGAGGTTTTTGACCTTGAAGGTTTGGATATGAGTGATATGCTGCGTGGTGTAAAGAAATGTACTAGTAAATTAATTATGATGGGCAGCAAGCACAGGTGATGGAACTTAAGCATCCCTTTTCTGAAGTGTCTCGAGCAGTCTTTTCACACATGTGGCTTATGACGTTAAGCACTATCCCAAGAAACTTAGAAATAATTTGGAAATTAACATTTTTTAGGAAATATTCCCAAGAGGTAGTCTGGAGGGAGCCATACACCTCTGAGACTGGAAGAGCTAAATGGTGTACATGGGGTCAAAATATGCCAGCAGGGTTCTGGGCCAAGAACAGGTCCTGACACTATTATTTTGCTAGTATAGATGCAGCCAAAGAGAAATACTAATACAATTAACAACAGGTAATAGGTAAAGCCAATCCAAATACACTTATCTGAAAATGAACACAATATTCTGAGTGACAAAACTCTTCTTGGAAAAGTTTGGGATATAGGAAAACACCAGCATACACCAAACATTTCTCAGAATCTTCTAGGTTGGAAAAGACCTCTAAGGTTATTGAGTCCCGTTTTAGTCTGATCACTACAACCATTTTATTGCACTGGAGATGAAACAGAGCTTTAGTACCCTGTATTTCTACTTGAGTAATTGAAATGGCAATCCAAACTTAGTTGTGCCTGATTAAATAAGTCATTATTAATACGATGAAAGTCAATATTTCTCTGACAGTAATTAAAAACACCTATCCAAAATGAAAACGCCTTCCCCAAGTTTCAGCTACCCCTTAAAGAGACCCTCATTTATGCTGGATATTCATTCTGGTTCACCATTGTTCTGTGTTTGTCCAAGACAGGATGGCTATTGCTGCAAACCTCTATGATTTAGCTACCTTGTAGTTTAAAAAGTTATCCTATATTTACATGGCTTGAAAATGTGTTACAATGATTTAAAAGAGAATTGTGGGCTGTCATGAAAAAAACTCTAAAAAAACCCATCAGTATAAGAGGTTGTAATTCTTTCTCTAATACAGAGTAAACTTGTAAAAGTTTCTTGTAAATTCTTTCTGCAATACACTGTAAACTTGTGAAATTAAGAGAATTAGATACAGAATTTTCACTTAGAATCTAATCTAGAAAGCAGGTTCTGGTTAAATCTTTTTAAGTGGAACTTTTAATTCCAATACTACTGCACAGATTTTTTTATACTGTATATATCTTCAAAGCCAAATTTATCCTTTTGCATCTTGCAAACTATAATTGGAGGTGGTTCCCAGCTCTGAGTCCCCTAAACTTACTGGTTTGCTGTCATAAGGGGGAGGACATGACTCCATGGATCACTGAATGCCAGTAGCAGCTTCTTCTAACTGTGTGCTGGAGGACATTATGAAAGAGCAAAATGAAGTATGCTCAGCTGGTATCTCTCAAACACTACATGACCATAATGGGACTCCAAAATCTCACTACCTGATATCTTGGCTTGACAATAGATTTCCCAGTGCTTAGGTACCCTGAAGTCTTTCCAGCTCTGTCTCTCCCAGACATGCCACATATAATGTTGTGTCTGTCTATCTCTGTTTTTAACCTTGCAGATCAAACCCTTCCCACCCAAAGGGGAATGTAGTAGCCTCACTGTAATTACTTTCTGGTCATGTCATGGCTGTGTTCAGCAGCACATGAAAGGCAAAGGTCAGCTCATGCCTTACGACACCCAACATTAACCGGAGCAGTCTGTCCAGAGCCTGCCACTCAGTGTGACAAAATGCAGCAGGCTCAGGACCCACAAGATAATCTCGGCAATTTCTTTAGTAATTCCACCAGTCAATAAAAAAACCCCTGCATTACATAAATGTTCAATCTTCATATCATAGGACAAGTTAATATTCATGCTGGGTTTCTGTTCAAGTGCTGTCTCTGTAGCAGCCCTCAGTAGCATGTCTCATTAGTCTCAGTGAGTATATTATCTTTCTTAATTAGAAACTCTTAAACTTTTTAGTCATGGGAATTCAAGGGTTGCAAAAGAAGAAGAAATTTTGCATGATTCATTTTAATTACAGATTTACACATTGGAATAGGAAATTGGAAGGAATAATCTTAGTCTGACATTAGCTAGGTAGTCATGTCTCAGATGTACTGTGCACCACTCAGGAAACATAACTAACCTAGGATAAATGTGGAATAAAAAATTCAGAGTGCAAGGGAATGGGTATTTAATCACCCAGTGGGACTATAGGTTAGGGTTTTCTGAAGCTTTTTAAAATCTTCCCCTTCCTGTGCAGAGTTTTGTCAAGGAACTGAATACCTTACCTGTGAGGTCAAGAGAAGAAATGCTCCAAATACATGGGGTTCTGGTGAAACCTTGGAGTTCTTTAGTCAACAGCATAACTCACACCAACATCAGGTTGTTCATAACCTTGTCCTGCTCAAGGCAGCAGAAGAAATTTGGATCCTTCTAAGGGAAAAAGGTCTCCCTTTACCTTCCTTGCCTTTACCAAACAGCTCCTACCCCCTATAGCCTCCTAGGAAAAATGATGGCTTTGGATATTTCAAAAACTGTAGGTGTTAATTTACATTTTTTAATTGTCTAATGTTGGGGCTTTTCTGTTGTGTTGTTGATATTAATATTAAATCTAATGTTCACTGATTGCTGATTAAATGTTTTGAATAAATCAACAAACCATTTTGATCATGATCTGGTTTAACCAAATAAACTGAGCAGTTTTCCCCTACATTGTTATTGCCAAGTCTCATTAAGTTGCCACTGATTTGAGACCACTGGTGTCTATTTGCAACTCAGCACAAAGGATCTCCCCTCTCTTCCCAGCATGCAAAGTAGTGGCCTAATTTTGGAATTCAGCTGCTTGGGCTTGTCAATATAATAAACTCCTTGTTGTCTGATATTGAGAACTTCTCCCTAAATACAGGAAGGCTATATATTATGATTTTTCCTAGTGACACTAAAAACTTAATAATAATATCAGTATATTGTACAGAAATGATGATTTTATTAAGACAGACAGAAAAAATCAGTCTTTTTGACACACATAGTACAAGCAAAGAACTTCTATCCATCAGAGAATACAGAGGAAAAACTATTCTGTGCTAAATTTACCTTAAATTTTGGTCCACTTAATGTCTTTCATCAATTTCTATTGTCTTAATTTAACAAATGGAATCATAAATAATGTAATCTACATCAACTGCACTTATTTGCAATTAGAATTTTTTTTTGTTCTCTGTTTTATGAATATTTAATAAACTGTGTAACCTTGATGGAAGGAGTGCAATTTAGGAGGTCATAATGAAAATGTAGAAAGTCTTTCTTTGTGAGTTCAACTTCTGGCTTTAAATTAACATCCAGTAAACCTTTCTGCACAATGCTCAGCTCACCAAGTCTAAGATTTTCCTTATCTAGAAGTGCATGGACAATTTCCAGATATGTTTTCTACTTCAAAGGGACTAGGTACTTTTTTTAGGCTTTTATTGATTATGATTTAAAATTTTAGAGTACATATTTTAGGGTATATGTTAAAAAGAAATAAAATTTTTAAAAATGAAGAAGTTATTCCTAAAATGCCTATTTAGAATGTGTGATGCCAAATATAAACATTACATATACCACTAGATACTTGAAAAGTCTTTGCTTCTTGAGAGACAGGAACAACAACTGAATAGTTTCATTTCATTTACTTGTTTCCCACAGTAAATTTATTTTAAAATACATTGTCACAGGAGAAATGCTAACACACTGCTAAACATTTACATTTACCAGTCATTTAAAATACAGCAAAGAGAAACTGCAACACTATTGTCAAAAAAGAGAAGTACTTATGAGAGATATTCTTCTGGCAATAGGAAAAATTTTGTGAGCGGGTGAGCACTACTCAATCAAATTAAGACATAATCCTTAAATATGTGTAAGATACAGGTAAACAAATGTGCAAAATTACGTAGCAAAATTTGCAGCAAAGGGCCTAGATTCTGTTGTGGGCAACAAAAGAAAGCAAGAATTTGATTTCTGACAGCATTTCCTTTATGTACCACACAAATACCATTACAGCTGCAAACACTGGGGTGTAATAGTTGCTTCAAACATAGCTGCTTCATTTGGAATTGTGATATTAAATTACTTGTTGGGTATTTGATTATAAAATAGTTTTGAGCTTGTTGCCATTTCTTGTGTTATTCTTATCAATGTTGACACAGGAAAATATTTATATTTGCTAAGAAAATGGAAATTATCTTGTGGAATATGAACATTACTGCTTAATATATGGGTTTCAATGTCTTCTTAAGCAAGCTATAACTTTTTATTTCATTTCAGAGTCAGGATAAAACATAAACAGAAATAAGTTGGTTTCCCTGAAGCTGGAGCTGTTTTTAAGAATGTTCTGACTGCAAAGATGGAAACAATACTTCAAATATTTGCTCTGTAACTGTCTTCAATTAGTGTTTGATAAAAAAATGGGGAGGGGGAAGGAAAAAAGATTGACTTGGCTGACTGCTGTTATATAGTTTTCTTTCAAATAGAAAATTTTCCATGAGGAAGGAAGTGATTATTCAAAGGGCAAAGAGAAATAGTACATCTCACAAAGCAATCACACACAAAGAAGGTGCTTTAAGAGAGGAAGAACAAGTTGTTAAAGCTCAAGTTGAAAAAGTTGAGAGCTGTGATTCACAGGTCCTGAGTTACCTCTCACTTTGACTTGGAGTCTGCCCACAGAGCTGCTGACTTACACTGCTGTTATTGACGGATGATGGCAGTGAGGAAGTCTCTGTTGCTGTGCATTTGAAACAGGAATTTTTGCTTCTTTGTTCTGCTTTAAATGGTAAAACACTGTTGACAAGGTAACAAAATCAGACCGCCAGGGATGCCACAAGCAGATACTTCATCTATTTCCAGCCTTCCTGTAGTCAAATGAGATAGTGGCCCTACATGTACTGAATTTATCTTTCCAGTGTAATTTGGTATTCCATGAAAAAAATCCGGAGGGATTACTAACCTATTCATTTTATTTCAACGAAAATAGCTTTCAAAAGCTATTTTCAAACTGTCTTGAAATGACAGGTTTTCTAACCTACAAGCTGTGTAAAAAAGCCCCACTTTTTTCCGGGTTCAGTAAACCTACATATATCAGATATACAGCAGTCTATAAAAGACTAGTGCCTGAAAAATTTGTTTTTCATAAAACAGCATTTTAGCTGACTGATTACAGCTCAGTGAATTTATTTTTTTTTTGCAAAAACACCATTAAAAAATTTATATTCTTATAAGCTGTAAATTGTCATTTAAAAAATTCTTCCTCTTGTGGCTGAGACTACAATACTTTTCAAATAATCAGGTAATGTTTTTTTGGTTAGCTGCTTCTTTTACTGGAAAAATTCTAAAGGGTAAGAAAACAAATAAATAATTGTAAGTTTCTTCCTTAGAAGTTCTAACCACATTCCAGTAACACATTACAAATGATTGACGTAATTTAAAAAAATAAAGTACCAGTAAAATCAATCTCAAGAAATAAGTACTGTAGACAATTTAACTTAATGCTGCAAACAGGCAATCCTTCTTAGCTTTTGTTTCTGTTGCAATCTGGGAAGACTGACATTAGTATCAATGTATGTATGAAGTTTTCTGGCCATGAAGTCACAAAGAACTTAAAGGCAATATCTCTTTGATTTTTATAGTATCAGAATATTTTTCTATGTCCTCAAGACTAGTCAGAATGATCAGGTATAATATGATGGAATCACTAAGGTTGAAAGACCTCTAAGATCATCACGTCCAGCCATTAACCCAACTCTATCAGGTGGCANATTACTAACCTATTCATTTTATTTCAACGAAAATAGCTTTCAAAAGCTATTTTCAAACTGTCTTGAAATGACAGGTTTTCTAACCTACAAGCTGTGTAAAAAAGCCCCACTTTTTTCCGGGTTCAGTAAACCTACATATATCAGATATACAGCAGTCTATAAAAGACTAGTGCCTGAAAAATTTGTTTTTCATAAAACAGCATTTTAGCTGACTGATTACAGCTCAGTGAATTTATTTTTTTTTTGCAAAAACACCATTAAAAAATTTATATTCTTATAAGCTGTAAATTGTCATTTAAAAAATTCTTCCTCTTGTGGCTGAGACTACAATACTTTTCAAATAATCAGGTAATGTTTTTTTGGTTAGCTGCTTCTTTTACTGGAAAAATTCTAAAGGGTAAGAAAACAAATAAATAATTGTAAGTTTCTTCCTTAGAAGTTCTAACCACATTCCAGTAACACATTACAAATGATTGACGTAATTTAAAAAAATAAAGTACCAGTAAAATCAATCTCAAGAAATAAGTACTGTAGACAATTTAACTTAATGCTGCAAACAGGCAATCCTTCTTAGCTTTTGTTTCTGTTGCAATCTGGGAAGACTGACATTAGTATCAATGTATGTATGAAGTTTTCTGGCCATGAAGTCACAAAGAACTTAAAGGCAATATCTCTTTGATTTTTATAGTATCAGAATATTTTTCTATGTCCTCAAGACTAGTCAGAATGATCAGGTATAATATGATGGAATCACTAAGGTTGAAAGACCTCTAAGATCATCACGTCCAGCCATTAACCCAACACTATCAGGTGCACCACTAAACCATGTCCTTAAGCATGCCATGGCTGAAGTTTGCAGAGCCAGCTGTGTCTGAGCCAGCATGAGCCAGCTCAGCATTATTCAACTGCAGGAGCTCAGAGAGAGCAACATGGACTTTATGTGCTGAGCCAGTTTCAGTACACCCACGTTTGTCTGGGCTGCTGCTGTGCCTGATTGAGTCCCCCTTGCCATGGAGCAGGACACAACAGCACCCCCAGGCCCCAGAGCAGAACAGCTGATTCAGCCCGTGCTGCACCCTTGTAGCCCATGGCACTCACCCAGGCACAGCACTGGCGAGCCTCCACCACCCTGCAAGCCTCCCTGCTTTGTCACACCCTGTGCTGCCAAGCCAGCATGAGGGGCACTGGTTCACTGATCTTTCACAGGAGCTGATTGTGCTCTCACAGCTGTCAACTCCTCAAGAGCACCCAGGAGCAACAGTGAATATACTACTTTTGATGTTCTCTTTCCTGAGGAGGTGGCAAATTCCAACACGATTTTATTGAATATTCCCACTGAACACAGCAGTGTGATTCCCATTAGTTTCAATCAGTATATTTGCAACACTGGACAGGCACACTTTATGAGATGGCCATGGACCTATTAGACTTATTAGAAAAGTCCACAGTTTTTTCCCAGCCCATATATTCAGAGTTTCTTTCAAAACAAACTAGGACACACTGATCTATGGTCACACTCAGGTCTCATCCTCACAAACAGCTGGAATGGTCCAGGTTGCAAAGCTGAGTACCAGAGCAACGGCAAATCTATGAGGCATATCTGCCCAATTTAACTGACAGAACCAAAGGGATCATGGCATTGTTTACACTAAAAACTATAATTTCTGGACAAAGGCTTGCGACCTGGAGGTGAATGTCACTCTGTTATTACAGTTTTCCTGTGTCATGGTCAATCTCTGCTGTTTTTGGTCACTTCAGCACTAGAAGTTGATAGAATGCTGAATAGGCCAAGTGGACATTAATTAGGTAAGTTAAGAAAATCAGAGGTCTATTATTTACTTAGAAAATGCAAGTTTCTAAAATAAGTGCACTAAAGGAAGTGCACAGAACCTTAGGATGGCAAAAAATTACCACAAGATTTACTTTGCAGGTTCTTGTAGGGTACGAACTGGAAACTGCTTCAAAAGTAGTACAGAGAGGACCAGCCAACAAAGTAAGTCATGCTGACAGGGCTAATGCAATAACACTTTTCAAACTGTACAAACCTTTGGAACAAAAAGTGTCTATTCCATTCCTTTAAGCACAGCATGTTTTGCTCTACAAATATCTTGAGCTTTGATTTAGCAAAGCATTCAGCCATGTTCTAGCCTCTAAGCACACAGTTAAACTCTACTTGCCACATCCTAGATTTATTATACTGCAGGTCTGGAAATTCACGGCATTCGACAATGAAATAGAAAGTTTCCCTTTGCTCTTGAGAAGTCTATCATCAGTCCATCAGTCAAGAAAGTTTAACTTTTTTTTTCGCTGATTGAGAAAGATGTACTTCTAGGAATAAAATAACCTAGGCAGTAGGAATGAGCAACTCCAACAAAATAAAGTCAACTGTATACCACAGTTATGGCTTGACAAAAACTATTTCAAATTGGTGAATGCAGTACTCCTCTGCTTTGGTCTGTGCAGATGATATTGCAGTTTGCCTATGTGGTTCAATGACAGACAGAAAAGGCATTTATGCATGAACCTGGGGACCAAAGTGGAGCAGAAACCAGACATTTGCCAGGAGGCAAAATGTTTCCTGATCCTATAGTGCAAAGAGCAAGGAGGAATAGGAATAAACCTAAAAAAATAACACCATAACCTGAACAATCCCTAGAAACTTACTCTGGGAAAAGGGGGATTTGGGGGCTAGTCTTGACTAAAAAGACCCTGTAGTAGTGTACTCACTTTGCTAAGATACTCTATTGGTTCATTCACAGTGAGTTCAGATGAAAAGGGATTTAGCATTTCTTTCCCAATTAACGTCAAAGAATCATCCTGAACAATTGGCACAACCCCTAAGTTCCTGCGGTTTTGGTTAAGTGTTTAGATCAAAAGCAAACATTTTAAAGACCTCTGACTATGTTCTTGTTCCTTATCCTTCTCTGTCTCTGAACTGACTGCACAAAACCTCTGCATTTAGGTTTATAATCAATAGATTTATATTTAAATCACTTTTGCCCTCCCTAGTCTCATTGCATTTTAATATTTTAAAACCATTAAATTGTTCACAGTGGAATCTCTCATCATAAAATACTCATTACTTTAAATACATGTGTTTCATTTAGCATTTTAGAACAGTCTCCATCTGCTGATTTTTCACTGGTATCTTTTTCATTCTCTCCATCCCTTTCCCTGCAGTCTATTGTATAACCTTGTAGCATACTTGAAGAACAAAAAATGCACTGCGTTTTTATTTCACTCTCTTTGTTGAAAATAGTGCTGTTAGCTGTCCAGATTGTCCTTCACTAAGCCTTTTTACTACAAAATATGAAGCACTTCACTAATAAAATTAACATTATGACTAAATGCTATATTCTATGCCATACCATTACTCTGTCTCATAATCAGGTCTTCTTTTGAACACCCATAAATCTCTTCCTAAACCTCATTGAAAATAGTGGCAGGTCAGAATTCCATACTATTTATATGTCTTCTAAGATTTGCACTTTCTAGAATTTCTTGGATCAAATATGATACATAACACAGTTCAGTATTCCAACTGATGCAAGATTAAAAAGGAGTAGTTGTTCTAGAACAAGCTGTCCAGTCTGTTGGGACTCTCAATACCTGAAAACTGTTGATCAGGGCTCTGAGAAGTGACAGAGGTCACTAAGCAAGACATATTTAGCATGACAAATTACAGTCAACAGTGGGTTTAATATTGTATGTGTTACCAAAACAGATAAAATTTGAAGACAGACTGCAGTTGCACATGATTCTTTTCTTTCCCTGCAGCTCTTCTAATTTTGAAGGACTAATCAAATAGCAAACCCTTTTAAGCATTTTTGCACTAGGAGGAGGAATGTTTCGTGTACCATAAATAGTATGCCTATCCTCAGATTAATCTTCTGGCTGCTTCCTTTGCTATTTTACAGAGACAACATAACTGCAGACATGCTTTTTAGTTTTTAAAGGCTTTGACTTGAGTATGAGATTAATAGTTTGGGGAGTTTTAATCGGTGAAAAACAGAGTTGGGGGAATTAAATCATGTTCATAAATACTGACAGAGAAAGCATAGATAATTACACTAGAACTTGACCTTAGCCTTAAAAATAAATCGGTGCCAAATGTCAGTGTGAAGACTAAACATAATCTAAGTCAACCTTAATATGGTCAACAGACCTGGCATTACCCCACAGGTAATAATTGTGTATTACAGACCAGGCTGGGAAACTTGCTTGTTTTTCACTTTCAAAAGAAAATTGTGCATTAATCTCCGTGAAAATTCTTGATGATTTAAGCTTTCCAACTAACTGAGGTTTCATCATGTTGAATTTGTCTAGACTATCCTAAGTGCTACTGCCAGTCCAATCGACATGATTATTTTTCCTATGTTTCCTGAAGTTATTTTTAAAATGTTTTCAGTAAGACGGGTCAATTTTTTCTGGAACAACATCAGGGACTGCACTGTCTTCATGCTTCTCCCAGGCTCTCTGCAGTCCTGGAACTGAAGCAGGAGTTTGAATGATGGCCCACTCATATTTTTGACAGATGCAGTTCATTTGATACATTAACGAATATTTTGGGGTTGGTAGTCCATTTAAGGCAGTTGCTATTAAATTATCATAATTTATCTTTGATTGTCACAGAGTGTTATCTACAGTCTGAAAACATGTCCTGGCTTTGGAATTAAAGCTAAGATGACCAACTGGCCTTTCGACTCTGTCTTTAGCCTAAGACTTCAAGACATTTTCACCATTAAATTGCCAGTTTATCTCCACTATTGCAGTGAGATGGGCAGTGTTGGAATGGGATTTCTTCTGCCTAACTTAGCTACTTGCATTAAGACATCTAGTGAAATCCTGCCATCTAGTTCTCTCTAAAACTACTACAAAGAGTTCAGAAACTCCGGGGAACAATCAACTGCTTCCCAATAGATTTGTGCTCACTGGTATGCCAAGTTACCTTGTGGAGGTATGTGCCTGGCTTAAGCTGAACACCTGATCTTGAAGCACTGTTTTATGTGAGATGAAACATTTCCCTAATGGGGAACGTCCTCCTGAACTTCAAATGCTACAGCTAAAAAATATAGAGACAGAAGAGACAATCCTATAAAGGTACTTGCACTTGCTGTGCTGCAGAACCTCAGTTTCCATTGTCTTTCCCTCAAACAGAATGTATAGGTTTGACGGATGCTTCTGGTTTTTCTTCCGTTTTTTAAGTAGCTAACTGAAAGCTGATCTCATCACCTACAAGATGGAGTTTACACAAAGCAGAATGCTGAAGCTCACAAGAAGGTAAAATACTGTCCTGACCATGAGATCTGATGAGCCCATGGAAATTCAAGCCTTTCATCCTATAAGGCATCAAATTTGGCAGCACAGTCTCATACACACCTGGGATTTTGTTTTTTTCTGTTAATATTCTACAAAGAAACATTTTTAAGTAAAATTACCTCTATTCATTTTCTCCTCTTAGAAAAAAACTTCTGGTCATTTGACTTGAGTTTATTTCAACCTGACCTCTCCTAAACAAATGGGATTAGTGTTCATGTCTGTAAACACTAGATGCCTTTGAATGAACTGCACAAACAGAACAGACTGACACAGCCCACTTGGATACTTGTGAAAAGTGACTGGAGGTGTTAAATAACACATTTGTCATCCACTAGTACTGTTATTTAAATGGTCTCTGCTCTTACATATCAAGCAGATTCAACAGGTTAACATGATAGAAATATCAGACCTCTCTTGCAAGGCCTGAGGAGCACAGGAGAAAAATGTCTCTATAATTGCAGTGCTGAAATCAGGGGCTCAGCAATTTGAAAGAAAAGAAAAGATGCAGATGGGCGAGAATTCATACAAACTGGGTGCAACATAAGCTTATTGAGTGGTTATCTCTGTAGAGACCTTTAGAAGAGACTGTGACGTTACCTATTCCAGAGGAACACTAAATATCCAACAATACTTCTAGTCCTAAATTAATATTCTCTCTGAAATCCCTGAACACTCTCTTTTTCTCTCCCATAGTCTCAAAATATGGAATATTAGTTGTGCGCTGGTGACTCTGACCTACCCCTGACACAAACGCTTGTCTTGGTTTTTGTGAAAAAAGAGCAGCTGTCCTAAAAGTAAAGTATTATTTAGTATTTAACTAATTCTTTGTGGAAGACTGCTCATTGAAGTGCAACACAAATTAACATATCTCCCACCTTCTACTCCTCGAACCTGCTCTTCTCTGTGTCTTCAGCTGGAAGTTTTGGCAAGCTGTTTGGGACTTTCTGAGGATATTTGTGTGGAGCAAGTCACTGCAGGACAGTCCTGCTCCACGTAGTCATGTTTTGACAAGAGCAAGCTTCTTCCATATGCCAGGTAGCACATGAACAAACACCGTCAGAGCCCTCCATGTGTATAACCCAAGTATGCAAGCTGTGCCTGCCGCCAGCGTCCCAGTCCTGTCCCTCTTGCTAGAATTCCCAATGTGTTTGGCACAGCGTGCCTGTCCCTGTCCATCACCTTCATCTTCACCCCTGGACTCTAAGAATAAAGACTCCCCTGGCCCCTGGGGCACCCTCTCCTCCCTGCTCATTGTAGTGAGGATATGAGTCTTCAAGGGTCCTCATAAGATTTTCTGCAACTCCTTTTCTTGCTATTCCCTCCATTTTTCCTTCCTTTCCTTCGGGAAAATTGAGATGCAGATGTTCAGCATAAACAAAATAATCTTGTTCTACAGCAAACAAGTCAATCAAGCAGTTACTGCTACCAGACATGTCAGTGTGGCATGTACAGTTTACAGTAATGGCAGGGACAAATACAGCTGTTTCAGAATGGCTTTGCATCCAGCCTGGGAAAATGCTAAGCAAAAAAGCTGCAGAGATAAAGGAAAGAAGGAACACCTGTGCTCTCTGGATCACCAATAAAGTATCCCAGATTGCAGCATTCACTGCAGTACAAATGAAGAGCCCAAGGGTCAAACAAAAGGGAGTCTTCCCAAGCTTCTTTCTCGGAAGGGCCTTTAATAGTTGCACATGTATCCAAAGCTGGCTGACTGCTGCTTCTGCTGCCTGAGAGGAATGTTTATGGAAACTAAAAGAGGCAAAAGTATGAGGAATAAGGGATGTTCAGAGTCAGTCTGTTAAGTACCAAAATGTTCCCCTGCAGTTCTGCAGAAATGGAACAAAAATGGCGCTGATTGCCTTTGACATATGCCTAGGCAGGGTGCTAAAAGAGAATGCATAGCAGAGATTTCAGATACGTCTGTCAGGAAGGAGAAAATTAAGAATACAAAACTGGGCTCTGCTACCCTCTAACCAGTGCTCTGTGATAGTTATTTCAGTTAAAGTCTCTGTCCTTTCCTGCCCCTGGAAAATTAGATTGTATCAGCAAAGAAAATAATTAAAAGGAAAAGGAATGTATGAATAATTGCCATAAATTGTATACCCTTTTTTTCTATACAGAAGTGTCTGACATTTTAACTGCTTCTGTGAGGAGCAGAAGACTCAACAAAAGTGTCACTTTTGCACAATCTTAGAAAAGCAGTAAATGCATTAAATTTTTCAACAAAACTTGGACTGTACTCTCAGGCTAGAGCTTGACTGGTAATGTTCAGGGAATGGAAAAGAATCACCCTTACTAACCAGAGCTTTCCTCAGAGAAGGAATGGTGTGTTTTTATCAATTGCTATTCAGAGCTGTAGATCAGTATAAATGTTGTAGTTGAAACCATCAAGGAATTATCTGAACAAAATTTAACTATGTTAGACAGTCATTCTCTGGGTGAGGATTTCCACATGTCAAGAGAAGTTTAGGCTCCCAGAACAGTCTCTTTAGTTTACAGATGTATCTATCTGACCCGAGATAACATAGCCTAAACACAGCTGAACCGTGCCTCTTCAGACCCTGTGAGGGTATCCAGGGCAGGCAATCTCCCCTAAGTCTCGTGCATTTCTGCCAGCCCTTAGAGGACATTTTGGAAAATGAAGACATCTCAAATGGCAACTGGTACCTAAATTTAGGCATCTTTCTTATTTAGGATGAGCAGGACAGATTTCCAGGTTCCACTGACAGTATTGACTGGATGTCCACTGACCACTCAACACCAGCTCATGTGCAAGCACCCACGCATAAATACCTGAAGTCAGATACATTATTCAAAAGCTAAATCCCATCCCAATTTTAGATCACATCAAAAACCCCATAGTTCATAGCAGGAACTGCACCTTAGATACAGGCTAAGAGTAGCTGTGGCTCTTGAGTCTTCTTGATGTAATGTCCTTTTCATTTTGATTGAGTTAATCTGCCTCTATGGCCAGGAGCAGAGCTGAGCTTTAGAGCCCACACTTCCGCATGAACACCGGCAACGAGAGTGATATTTTTGCTGCTTTTGTAGCTTTCATAACAGAGTACTTGAGAATCCTGGAGTCCTTTCTTACTGGCATTTTCTTTGGAGGCTGTCTGCAAGGGAGCAGCTACTGATTTTATTCCATATTGGAGAAGAGTGTCCAGCTCAGGGATCATATTTTTATGGTAACACCATCACTGTGAACACACATAGCCCAAGCAAAATTTTTAAAGCACCTCAGACTCTAATTTCAGATGAAAAATTAGGCTCTTTGTGTCTAAGTGCTTCTGAAAATCCCACTAGGGTCTCATTTGCTGATTCATTGCCTAACTTGCTTGCAAATTCTGCTATGGCTTTTTCAAGGTGACATACAACTTTTGGATGCTACTTTTCATCTTCTTGTCTCCTCAGCTCACTTTGGTTTTGGTCACTAATCTTTTTGCCACCCTGACCCCGAACCCAAACTCATTCCTAAGGTCCATCTGGCATGAGTGCATCACGGTGGGATGCAGTCTGGAGGGTCGGTTCATTTGCTGTTTTCCTCGGCATACAGCGAGACCCAAGGGGCTCTTCCTCATAGCGCTGCACTCACTTTGCATTTTTGCTGTTAAAAAATCTTCCCACAGTCTTAGTACAGCGCTGTGGGTTCCTTACATTTGAACTAGCCACTTAAACACATCCAATGAAACAGGGAACACAATCTTTCTAGGTAGCTGCTGTACCACAGTTTCACCAGAAAACTAAGAAAAAAAGTTTATTAATATCCAGCATAAATATTTGCTGCAAAAAACAAACAATTCCTGTTTTCTTCTAGCCGTAGGAGACTTGGAAAATAATCTATCATTGTTTCCTTTCTAACCACTCTTTCTAGACATGGAAACAGCAAAGAACATTTTTTTCTCTTAAGAAAATAAATCCATTTCCTCATAGTTTTAAGTTGATTTCTCTGTAACAAGCAAAGCTGCTGCTATTTGACATATCCCTGATTTAAAATGGGGGTTGAATGAACATATAGTAGAAGATGGCACTAATAAATGAGAAATTATTTAATCCACCAATTAGATACCAGTTTCTGCCAGGTTATCTCAGGAGATGTTGGCCTGCTGCCTGTTAAGCTTCTTCACAAACACCTTGTATGCCTCCGACAATATATACAGAATGATAAAGCTTTTAAAAAGGAAATCTCTTCTAAGTGTCAGAAGTGACTAATTTCCTCAGTATCTTGAACAATTTTCCAAAGCTGTAAAGTAGTATACAGGAGAATTAGCTCATGGCTGTGCTTGATTTCCCTAGCCAGTAAATTCGAACTCTATCTCTGCATTTTAAAATGTTTTATAATAGGCAGTGAACTCCATAATTCATCATCCTACCTTCTCCTTATATGAGTTTAAAATCCAGCTCCTCATCTTTTATGAGGTGGATAAGCAACAGTGAAATTAAAATAGGATTTTTCATTATTTGTAAGAATTTTTATATCCTTAGAAGAGTTATCCAAAAAAACAAACAAAAGAACTTGTGGCTTACAAATAGTTTAGAAAATATAATGCAATCCTTATATTCAAAAGAAAAGTGATACACCATATAAATGACAGATGTCTGTTGAGAAACTACTAAAGCTGGTGCAGACAGCTTTGGATACCAACAAGACACTTGCTGAAGGAAAAAAAGCATATCAAAAACTTGCTGGCTTGAAGGAGTTGGAAAGAGGTAGTAGAGATATGCTTCAGATAGTTTTTGCCACTGTATCAGTAATGTTGACTTTCTTTCTTTCTTTGGAACTGCATGTGAGACAAGGATCAGAGAACATGTGACTTCTGTGATGGAAATGATTATTCATTTCATCTTAACTGAGTTACAAATGAATTTTCCTTGTGAAAAAAACCAAAAAAGCAAAAGAGTCATAAAACAAAATATGATTTTTTTTTAAATGAAGAAAACTTTCAGAGCAAAAAATCTGATCAAATGGGAAATTGAAACAAAATTTCTGCCTCTTGAAAAAAAGAAATTCCTGACCAGCTGTGATCAGTTCAGGTATACAGACATTGGTGAATAAAGCACTAGATGGCATTACTTTGTGGAATACATTACTTTCAGGAATGATAGAAAGACCATGTTAAGCCTTTCTAACAGTTCTTAAAAAAACCCCACATTATTATAGCATTTAATATTAGATATACCTTTTCTCTTTGTTGTATATAGTCATAGAAGTTCTGTCTTAAAATGTACATTTTGCCTAGTTTTCTTTAGGCTTAACAAAAGATTTGCCAACAATTATATTGAAGAAAACTAAAAGGAACAGTTAATCTTCTGTAATACATGGGATCTCCCCAGTGGGTCTGCTACTGGGAAAATGCAATGTTATCAAAATAAAACAAATCATAATGGCAAATTTGTGCAACTGCACTTTTTATTTTTTCTTCATAAACTTCTTGTTTTCCCAGCACAATTACAGCAAGTGACATTTTAGACTTTTAGGGTAGTTCAAGGGGAAAGCAGAAAGCAGGAGTACCCAGTTTCCAATGGAAACAAACTTTATGTAAACCCTGTCTACCAACCCCTCACCTTACCTCCCCTACACAAAGTCAAACCTAGTTGCTTATCAATAATTAAATGCTACAAGGTGGAATGGCAAAATCCATTAAAGCCTGAGATCATTTTGATTCCATGTAGTAGGTATATAAACAATAAATATAATTCTAATTTCCCTTTTATTATGGCCCCAAAATGCTACGAGATTTTTGCAAGTACAAAGTTCATGTTATAACTATTAATATAGAGCTGAATAGATCCAAATGGGCAGTGTAGTCAGCATGTGGAACCTACAGAATATGGCCAAAACAAAGTTGAACCTGAAAAATGCTCTTCGGTTTATGTAAATTATATAGCTCCAACAACTCTAAAGAATTTACAAACTTATGTCAAATCCCACTTGTCAACCAACTGATCCATAATGCTTAGCCATAATCTGTACACTTCCTCTAAAGAGTAAAACATGACAGTTGACATGCAGAGAAAATGCACTAAGCAGTTAATAACCTCTAGTGCTTGACAGATGTTTTCTTCTTACACATAATATCCAAACAAATGATAATATAAGAGTTTTATTTTCTCCAGGATTTTCCATGCAAATGTAAGAAAGATATATCTTACTTGTTTTGTTCAGAACATCTGACAGTTCTGCAGTGTGCTGGCAAAGCCCAGCCCACACAGCTGATTCAGTGAGCATTGATACTCATTAAAAGCAGTAATAGGGTGATATTGCCCTGATTTAGAGGTCTGGCAGGAAAGTGGTGGCAAGAGTCAAAGCTGGTCCCAAATTCCCTGTCTTGCTCCTGACCCGAGCATGCACGTACACCAGCCCACAGCTCACTATGTCCTGCTATTAAAGGAAGTCTGCTTCCCATGGAGAGCAATGAGGTCAGGGCATGATCCACTTCAGTCTTGATGCCTTTGCGCTACAGCTTACACTATAAGAGTTGTGGCTTGCCATGGACTTGATAAGCTGCTTCATTGGCACACCAGGGCCAAAGTTTTAAAGACTGGGGAATGAGATGCTGGAAAGCAGTGCCATGGAAAGGGACCTGGGGGTCCTGGTCAATGGCAAGTTGAACATGAGTCAGCAGTGCCCGGGCATCCAGGAGGGCTGAGTGCGTCCTGGGGGCATCAGGCACAGCATCACCAGCCAGGCAAGGGAGGGGATTGTCCTGCTCTGCTCTGCACTGGGGCAGCCTCACCTCAAGTGCTGGGGGCAGCTCTGGGTGCCACAATATGAGAAAGGCATTGAGCTGTTAGAGAGCATCCATAGGAGGGTCACGAGGATTGGTGAAGGACCTTGAGGGGAAGCCGTGTCAGGAGCTCTTGAGGTCACCTGGTCTGTTCCAGCTGGAGAAGACTGAGGGGAGACCTCATTGCAGTTACAACCTCCTCGTGTGGGGGAGAGGAGAGGCAGACACTGATCTCTTCTCTCTGGTGACCAGCAACAGGACCTGAGGGGATGACCTGAAGTGTCAGGGGAGGTTTAGGCTAGATATTAGAAAAAGGTTTTTCACTCAGAGGGTGTTTGGGCACTGGAACAGGCTCCCCAGGGAAGTGGTCACAGCACCAAGCCTGACAGAGGTCAGGAAGTGTTTGGACAATGCTCTCAGGCACATGGTGGGACTCTTGGGCATGGTCCTGTGCAGGAGGACCAGGAGCTGGACTGGATGATCCTTGTGGGTCGCTTCCAACTTGGCATGAGGTGTGGGTCCTCAGCAAATAAGGTTCAGCCTTGAGCTGGGCACAGAAGCCCTTTATTACACACCAGGGGACATTTGTTGGCCTGTGATATTGCTAAATCATCCATTTCCCAGGAAAGATTCTTAGATAGCAAGCTAGAAGTCATGTCTCTCTCGGGGTGTCCTGAATTTCTGCAGAAAGGAGTTTAAGATTAGCTGGACTGTCATTGACACCAAAGCTCTCTGCCTTTGAGATGAGGTCACAGGTTCCAGTCCCAGCTCCCTAGAACGTATGTTTATTTTATTCACTGGCTGTATAATATTTAATATATAAACACCTCTTAGGACAAGAACAGGAATCCACAATTCATGCTTTTTAGGCAAATTTCCTCATAATATTATTAAAGACTTTTGCTGTTCTTATGTTTTCTGGCTTTTTGTAGCGGCTCTTCATTTCTTTGCTGCACAATAAAAAGACTTCAAGGCAAAGGGGAAGTGTCTCACAGATGCCAAGATCATGTCTAGTTTGGATATTTTCCTGATGAATTGTTTTGAACTTCTCCAGCATTAAGAGCCTGTGTGGGGCTGTTGACTGTCCCCAGGGTGAATTACCCCTGACATCTGATCCAGGTGAACCACAAATTAAGTGATTTCTCTTTCCTATTCAATTAATAAGGTAGTCTTATCTAAGTAGGTGATGCCTTTTTGCTCATTTTCACAGATACACCATAGGTATATTTTGAATACCTTTGATTGAGTTTTTCAAGAAACTAAATAGCAAAGCAAAACAAAAGATCTCAGCTTGGACTCAGGTAAGACACAGAGCTGCAGGAAGGAGAATTTGGTGGGATGAACTTTAGATACCTTTGCAATTTCACCAGCATTTGCAGACCTGAGGATTTCTGATTTTTCTTCCTCAGGTGGCATCCTAAATTCTAACTACATTCATTTTAAAAATTCAGTTTAGAAGTTTTCAGCAACCCCATGTTCCTCTGTCTCCGTTTTTCTTGTTGCATACAGCTAGCACCATTTCCCTGCTTATGAGTGGGGGTTTAAGAACACTACAGAAAACTTGGAAGTTTTTGTGCTGTTACACATTTTCTTGGATGAAATTTTCTTTAAGATTGCTGGAGTTCAACTCTTGCTGCTGCTAAGTTAGATCAGTATCAGCGTAGACATCCAGCGGGAAACTGGGTATGAAGTTTTCACTCAGCCAGGAGAAAATGATTGAAAATGAAGCAAAGGACAAAGAATGAGAGAAAAAAGTGAAGGAAGAAGTGGGACAGCCTTGTCCTTCAGAGTCCTAGAAGCTCGTATCCACACCAATAACTTATTATTGCAATGCTTGATTTTAATAGATGGTAAAAGTAGTTTCTTCAAAACTTAGCTTTTCATGGTACTGATTTAAATGGGGCCCTTAATGACAATTGGAAGTATAAACACTTATTTCAGTGATTGTGTTGGAATTACAAATTGTAAGAAACATGAGATTGAAAAAACACAAAGTGTATGTTAAGAATGCTCAATTGAACAGAGAAAACAAGGTAGCATCCCTCCAGAAGAGATCACTTGATCAGTATCTCAGTCCTTAATCTGGAAAGATGCTGAAAGGGCCTGAAAGCAAATTTCTCCAATTCATTCTAGCTGGGTGATGAAAGGATAGCCTGCATAAAAAGTGTACTTTACTAGAGCTCATTAAAGGTCTTGAAGTTAAGAATAAAGCTTTGGACTTGCATTTAAAAAACAAACTGGAGAAATGTTTCCCATATGGAAAGCAGGCTGAAAGAATTGTGCTTTAAAGAAAAAAATCCCCCCTAAACTAAACCAGACCTGTCCAGTCCTGTCCTAACCTGAGGTTAGATGAATATTTTGTGTGCTCCTCTGAGATACATTACTTCTAGGATTCTTTCCCCATTTTAAGTAAGGAAGGCTGGGAGACAGTCCATCTGATTTAAGCTATTTTACTGGGAATTTCTGCCATATTTTGAGCATGTTCCAAGTAGCAGTTGAGATATAAATAGCAGAATAAACAAACAGCTGCGCAAGCAAAGTTGAAAAGTCAGAGACCAACAAGATTATCAGTTGTTTCTGCAGTACTTCCAGCCTGCTCACATACCAAATGTGATACCATATGACAAACAAATTCTTTGTTGCCAGAAGCTAGATTTGGCATTTCTTCATTCCCTACTTACTCATTCTGAAGACTTTTTTCCATATTTTCTCTCTGAAAATAGAGAAAATTATATTAAAACCACCAACAATGAAGGTCCCATGCTTTTGTCAAAATTCCTGGCTTATACCTTGCATTTCACTTTCTTCATGGTACATTTATAAATATAAGGGTAGTTATATGTTGCGAAGTGAAAGTCCAGAGATAAAATAAAATGTTCCCTCCCTTCTAGACCTACTTTTATTGAAGGCTCTGAAGTGGGAAGATGTCTTTTATCCAATATTTGTGTGCAAATACTGTTCATGATAAAATAATGAGCAGGCATAAGACTCTCTGTATTCCATATTTGATGATGAATACTACTCATTTGGCATTTCTTCCTGACTATAAACACAAAGAAATAGACAATCCTGCATAATGAAATAGCTAGACTAATGAAAATGCCAGTCTTTTAATGCTCTCTACAAATGCAAATAAGTTAGAATGTATTTACTGATTGCTGAATAAATACCTGTCTTCACTGGGTTTCAATCTGAGTTTATGTCCTCTAGTTCACAGGAATTTTTTTTTATTAAACTGAGTTAAAGCTTTTTGGTTTTTAATGGGCTATAGTGTATGCGACCAAAATGTTTAGATCTGTTAACATTTTCCAGAGCTCTGGAGCAGAAGATGATTTATGATTCTTGCCAACAAGGACCAAAGTCTTTGCTGAAAGTACTGTGAAGAATCACATTCACTTTAATGCATTGAAATTAAGCATAAAATTGAGCTTCTTTCATTTATTTTACTGCCAGTTTCAATAGTGTAGTAGCAGCATTTGAATGCATTGCATTGGTGTTCAGTCATTAATGTGCAAAGGAAGTTAAAGTGTATTTTAAAGACTCACTTCCCAAAAGTAATTTTAAAGCTGCTTTGAAATTCCTCTTCATGTTTTGACATTGTTTATGTGTTTTGACTTATTTATTTCAGTGGGAATGGCCATTTGCCCTTTAAATGTGCCAGTCCTTTTTTGAATCCCAGTAGTTCATTTTCTAACTTGGGCGTAGTTCTCCTCTGATTCAGGTTCTCATGTCAACATTGAAGTGATTCTTCTTAAACACTGCTCTGTCATTGTTGTTTTCTTGAGTGATGGTGGCATTTGTGAATTCTGTAAGTATGATTGCAGCTTGAAATTGGAGAGAGTTAATCTAGGAGCACTTATTCTGCTGCCATTAAACCACAGTCTCATGGGATGAGCTGAGAGGAAAGTACAGGATGCCCAAAACATTTACTATATTGGACAAGAAACTGGACCCCTTTGAGCTCTTTCCAAGTACTTGTGATGTTTGACCTGTCCATTAGTCATATTTGGTCTATGATCTCTGGAGTATCTTTTATAGGACGTGAGCTAATAGCCGCAAAAGATGGATAGTCAGCTAAAACACTTAAAGAGATACAACCTATCAAAACAAGATGGAGTTTTCTATATTAATAGTTTAAGTAATACTCTAATATGCTAATTACCGATCTCAACCAATTACCACTCTCAACATTCTGTAGAGAGGGTACAGGTATCATCATTCCCATCTGCCAAAAAATATATCCAACTTCCCAAGGTCACCCACGCAGAATGTATCAGAGTTAAGAGTAAAATGAAGAAAACACTGTTTGTGATCAGCCAACAACAGGCTCTGTAACAAGCTACTTGCTGTCTAAAGAGTTATGGCATGAGGGAGGGAGAGAAGCAGACCAGTGCAGTGAAGGGACAGAGGAGAAGCAAAACGAGATGACTTCCCCAAGGAAATTCAGTGATGAAGCCAAACTCAGAGTTCACGCACATCGCTCGTAGTCGTGTTCACCCCACCTGCAGGACATCCATAGTACAGTGCAGAATGTGTTTTCCTGAGTGTTGATGTTTACGGCACTGAATATCCAGCCCACCAGACATATTAGAGGACTCTCCTCAGACAGTGTCAGGCAAGAGCTGGAAGGTGTTCCTGTTACTTTACTCAAGGTCCTGTAAATATAACTATTTATCCCAGTCTCTATGTGTTAATTGCTATCCCCCTTTCATTGTCAAGAGCTTTTCTCTCTCCTCAGACAATACTGTCAGTTAGTTCTCCACTTAGTGTCCTTCACATTGTTCCTGACACTTTTATTATGTAGAAATACCTTTATACAATTGCAAAACTCCTCTCAAAGCTTTTCTTCGCCAGAACACTTCACAGTGGTCAACAAACAGCCTGCTACTTTTAAATCTTGCTGCACAAGTGCGTAGGTAAGTGTGAAAATACTTATCTTCTGTATGTACCTAGCCATGGTCTCCAGATTTATAAACACTTCACACAAGGCAATCCAGGTTAAGCAGAAGGGTATCCATGCCCTATTGAAATAGAAATATGCCTTTGTTCATGTTTCTCTCTCTTTAAGTCTGTTTAATCTAGAACATGATCTTTGCATGCAGTCAGTCAGTTATGAGAAGAGATTTATGTCAAAAGCACTGACTCAGAGCCGTTCCTCAGCCCTTACTGGGCAGGATATGTCACTCAGAAATGAACAAAACTTCAAAAACAACCAGTTTCCTCAGGTAACAAAAACTTTGCAGGAAAAATCAGTATGGGATCTGCTCAGACCTGTCAGGAGAACATTCTTTCTTTATTGCAGAAATTGTAAGATTAACAGTAAATATAGATTATTTCTGGTATGTTACTGCTCGTACTGGAACAAGTAACTGGTAGAATTAAGAGGAAATGAAGTTTTATTAAATATTTTTAAAATTATTTCAAATATTCTATGCTTTTTATATAGCAATGTGCACTATGTTGGTTTATTCTATTTACAGCAACTAAAATAATATATCTTCAAGATGATGACTCTTAATATAATGATATGTGTACCAGGACTCTTGTTTTGTAGCCAGAGATTAGGTTAAATTTGTAAATGCAGGATTTTTTGTTCTTCAGGGCATAATTTTGGTCCTAAATATTGAAAATAAACACACGCTTTGACCTCTTAGTATAAAAATAAAGTTACAAAACCAAATTTATTGTGGACCTCTTTCTCTAGAGATATGATTGGTATCATCAGGCAGAGAAACTTTCTAGTAGTGTGGATATCTCCTGACTCTGGGACAGCTGAAGTCCATTTATGGAATTTTCCTTTATTTTAGTACAGGTACAAAAGCATGGAGAATCTGACACCTACTGTAGACATTTAATGGTCATGTAAAAGTAGAGCAAAAATCTTGAGATTTGCTTACGGAAAGTTTTTCTCATCTTCCATCGTTTAATATATTTATTACTGTAATCTTTTCCTTTGTCTATTCCACCAGAATGTTTGAAGCTCACGTCTGTATGAGAGACAAGACGATGTACCTCATAAAAAAACAAAGCTAAATATTTTGTTCAAAACAGAAGCCTGGGAAAGGGAACCTGGTGCTTTTTCTTCTCAGCATTTAGTATCATAACATTCACAGTAATGAGCCACTTTACATCAGGCTTTGATTACCAGGGGTGAGAGGGGACGTAATGGCTGATGTGAATATCACTACTTTGAGCTCTTCAGCTATTATCTCTTCCCATCAAATGCAAATCTCTAACCAGATTATGATTTTCTGTCTCTCTTTTCCTATATATTGCAGTAAATCATCTGAGACAGTTAAAGGAACCAGAATTTTAGATTTTATTTCCTTTCACTAATCTTGTGACATAAATTCAGCTCAGCTTAAATCAAGCACTCAAGCAGAGCTGCCTGCTTCACATGCTGATCTCCCAGTTGTCAGCAGCAAGCTGAATGGAAATCAAAACCAGTATCTCAATATTTGAACAACTGTTATTGTAAATAATTGCAGGAGTGCAGCCTCTTAGAGAATGACTGTATATTGAGGGTATGAATGCTGTGCCTCTAAAGTGCTTACACTGCTGCTTGCAGACAAATGAAAGACAGAGCACATCAATGAAGCAAACAAGACAGAAAGAAGAAATGAGATGCAAAATTCTTACAGTTCACATAAATATTTAAATGTCATCTACAGTCAGAATTGTCAATAACAAAGTTAATATCAGCAGCATTTCCAGGAAAAAACTCTGATAAATTTGAGAGGAAAATGTCACCCTGTGTCTTGTCACTTGCTCAAGTTAATCAGAAGTCCCAAGATGAAATTCAACCTAAAGAATTCCATCTTCTTGTTTCATATGATAATAGGGCATTTTTTGTGACTATAATTTGGTCTCAGTTGACTTGAAAATTGCTCCAGGCCACCATGAATTGTTTAAAGTTGAGAATACAAAATACACAAATTTTGCAACATCAGTTTCTCACTTTGTTTTGCATAACTCATTTTTCTCCATTCCCAGTCACTAACATAAACTTTTCAGGTCTAACAACACAATGTTCTTTTTCAGGTTATAGCACCTAGTCCACAATCATTCAATCAAAGTTCTTTTGAAAGAACTTAAGTTCTTTTATTATATTTCAAATAAGGAGGAATCTTTGGGGAAATAAGGAAGCATAGATAAAATGGGCTGTCTCGCCCATCCGTCTGAATAAGTGCAATTCAAAAGTAAAGCAGTGCTAATAAAATAGGAGAATGAAACACTAAAAAGGACCATTGAAAAGTAGAATAGAGAATAATAGCTTTGTTTTTTAAAGTCAGCAAGGGGCTAGCATGTTGAATGTGTGTAATGTCAAATGGGCCAGATGAAGTAAGTATTTATCGCTGGCCAGCACAGAGTGAATTCTGAATGGAAAGCAATTTTCAATTAACTGGTCATGCTACACTTACCTGAGGTTATGTTGCATAATCAATCATGAAGAAGTGTTACTTGCCTACTGTTTATCAGCCAGATGGTTCCAATACTTATTTTAAAACTAAAATACGATTTAAAAAACGGGGGACGCAATGGCAAAACTTGACTCCCACTGCAAAAAATGAATAAAAGAACTCTGTTGACTCGATGTATAATCTCAAAATATTTTGAAGATAACTATTATAGATGTTGGCATCAAACAGCAGAAAGAAACATGGCATTATCCTTCTAAACTAATTCTATGACTACTTCTATAAAGAAAATTATTTCAGTCTTGTTAATTACTGCAGGTTATGAAAGTGGAAAGAGTCAATTAAAGTGGTAGGTAAAGGGATGCATGCAGATGGTCTATATTCTCTCTTTGTATGGTGAAAGATGGTCAACAGTCCCCTAAATAGCATTTATATTACATCATTTGGTGTCTTTAGCATGTGTATTGAAGTGGTTTCTCTCTTAGGTTAACCAAAATTTCACTGCTCTGCCACCTGGAACCCCTTTGCAATGCTTCTGCAAGGCCTTCTGTTGTCCAGCTCTCCATGAGCCCGAAATTTTCTGGAAAAAAGGCAACTAACTTGATGAAGGGTCTGGAGTGCCAGCCTGATGAGGAGCAGCTGAGGGAGCTGGGGGTGTTTAGCCTGGAGAAAAAGATGCTCAGGAGTGACCTTATCACTCTCAACAACTGCCTGAAAGGAGGCTGTAGTCAGGTGGGGGTTGGTCTCTTCTCCCAAATAACAAGTGGTAAGACAGGAAGAAACACCCGCAAGTTGTCCTGGGGCAGGTTTATGTTGGATATTAGGAAAATTTCTTCACTGAAAGGTTAGTCAAGTATTGGAAGAGACTGCCCGTGGAAGCAGAGTCACCACTGCTGGGGGTGTTTAAAAGATGTGTAGATGTGGCATTTAGGGGCATAGTTTAGTGGTGGACTTGGCAGTGTCAGGTTAACAGTTGGACTTGAGGGTCTCAGAGATCTTCTCCACCCTAAAGGATTCTGTGATTCTAAGATGGAAAGGCACTTAGGGACAGTCATACAAAAATCTGCTTTGCAGCACCTCAGACACGACACGTGGCTGAGACCAGCCATGGGTGCAGACACCACTGGTGGAAAAGATGCAGAGGCTGCCCTGTCCTGGTACCACAGTGAATGACCCCACACCCCACGAGGTGTTCTCACACAGAGACAGGTGTAGCTGCAGGCACAGTATCACACATTCCTGTGCAATACAGACACAGTAAATGCCCCATCCTGCATCTCCTTCAAGAGGGACATACTCAAGCATGGTAGAATCAAGATTTTTTAGAAGGGATCCATGATTTTGGGTTCCTTTTGAACATAACATATAACAATGCTAAGCTCACTCCTTCCCAGATTTGAAGTCCATACAGTGCTGAGATCAATGGCAATTTATCACTGAAGGTATGTATCAGACCTGATTCCTTTAGTCTCTTGAGCTTCTTTACTAGTCACCTTCAGAATTTCTACCTATTGCCTACTTTTCACTAGTTAAACAAACATATTCTGCACTCAAGAGCACAGAATGTAATTTGTGCTGACTTTACAATTGCTTAGGGCAAAGAGCTTTTTTCTCCAAAGAAAGAACTCCCAAAACCTTTGTAATATAAACAAATATTAATAATACTCATGTCTTGGAGCAGCCTGTTTCCCATGCCAAAGTTTTCAGTTAAAAGTTGATATATGCATGGGGCAATGAGAGATGATGTTCATAATAATTTAAAGCATTCTTAAAATTTAGCTTGCTTCAAGTAATAAATAAAATGGCTAATTGTAATAATTTGATTTGATAAATACATATATAAATGTACAAGTGTCTGTATTTGTAAAATATCAAAGAGGAATGCTGTTTCCCACAAATACCAATATTCCAAATAACTTGAAAGGAACTGCTCACATAATTACTAGTAAGCATGTGCACAAAGATCTGAGGAATGACTGCATAGTCAGAGGCATTCTTTTCAGAAGGCAGCAAAGATTATTTTAAATACCAACACTGAATCACCCTAGAATTTCAAGGATTTTATAAAAGCTAGTTAATTATATTTCATGTTTACTGAACTCTTAATCAGAAGAGCTCAGCATCTTTTGCAGTAGTTAATTAATTTTCTCTTCTGACACCCAGTGAGGTAGGAAAATATTATTGTTCCCTCTTATAATTTGAGGGAAGTCAAAAGCAGTGCCTCTTTTCGGTGGTGCTGCAGGTCACCAGCTGCCTCCAGCAGCCTATCTAGCAGCACACTGAACACTCCTCACTTGCTGTGTGCTTTTTGCAGGTGTTGGAATTTTTTTCAAGCAGTGACATGTAAGAAAGTCAGAAATAGCACCTGACAGTGATGACTTTGAATTACTGAGCTAACCACTAGGAGGACATTTTCTCTAAAGAATGCTAACTAACTGTAAGGCACTTCTACACTCCCTTTTGCAATATCTTTAATAAAGTCAGCTTCAGACACTTACCAGTTGCTGTTAACCAAGTGTGCATTGACACCAAAGTGAACAGAAGGGTGGTGCTAACAGAGACAAGATGTGTTACAAAGGGAACTGAACCCTGTGAAACAGAGAAAGCAATTCCCCAGGAAGTGCTAATGGGTGAGAGATTTGCCTGCATCCCAGTACATCCTATGGTTGAAGCCCTCCTGCTAACTAATGTCGTGCTAATTAAAAAAGATGCACTAAGTTTACTGCCATGGTTATTATGTATCAGATATCACTCATCTCAAAACTTATGCAAGAATTTCAAAGTACTGGTGCAAGTGTAGTTGGCATTCAAGCAGCATAGGATGTACACAGGAAATGCACAGTGTGTTGTGTTGGGCTGGAGCAGCTTTTGTGATAGAACAGGAACAGACGTTTTTCTCTCAACCTGCCTACCCATGCCAAGGGCATGAGCTGCACAGCTCAGCAGTGTTGGTTACTGCGCTGTTCTTCAGCTAGTGGGTAGCATATTAGTGATGTGTCTGATGTAACTTGCAGGTAATGTGCCTGGTGCATCCGCTCACATCTGCTGGAACATCTTCAGGCAGGACTTAGGGACTGCTTTACAGAAACCACTTTGATGACACTACTAATATATTTCACTCCCCATTTGTTCTTCTGAGCAGTTTTCTACAGCTACCACTAAGAATTGCCAGTAGCATTTGGGAGATGAAAGGAAAAGCAGTCTCTGCATTCCTGATATTCCTGAAAACACTAGTCAATCACTTGCTTATCTTCTGCTGTTAGCTGTCACCACAGCTTTTCTTAGGCAACTTTGCAGGGAAAGGGCAGAAAATCTGACTCGACTCACCTCATAAAATAACAGGTCATCATCTGCTAGCTTCTGTCTAAGGTCACAGACAGGGAATATTTGATAAGAGTTATCCAGTAATCCTCTCAGAGATAAGGATTCCCTCCTGCAACTGGATACTGCAGGGGATTCAGTGGCAGAGAAGGATCTCATCTGCTTTCCGTCCCCTATTTTTCCATCTTCCAAGAATGGACCCATAAAAATAGCTTTGGATGCTTACAGAAATCCTTTGAACATTGCTGGGAGTCAATGGCTGGTATGATCCAAGACTCTGTGAAGAAGAGAGAAAGTGTTTCCTGGGGTGATGTCAATCAAACACCTTTATAAGCAGTGGCTTCAGCTCATGGCCAACTTGGGCACAAGGACTGTATCAATGGCCCAGTTAGATGGGGTTCTTTGTTCAAGGTTGTCATACACCTTTCTCCATTCTTTTTTTAATCAAACCAACTCTGAACAATTGATACACTTTTCTTGCAAATACAGAATGGCATCTATTGAGTCATCTTTGATAAATGTAAGGGACTTCTCTCTCTTCACTTCCAGATGTATGTAAAGCCATGATAGAAAAGATTATGCTATATATATACAAAAAAAATAGAATAAGCAGTTGGGAAAAAAGATCTGTAAGACTGGTTTGGAGCTTGACCCTCACCAAGTTCAGTCCTAGCTTTGCTGCAGAATTTCTTTTAGATCATGAAAAATTCTACAGTTCATACTGAATGTAGAATTTTCTAACAACTCTCTTCTATCATGCCATTTACATTAATTTCAGAAAAATAATTTAAAAGGTTCTTAGGAGTAGAAGCTTATTCTATGTGCATGTACTAATTCAATTAAATGCACTCATACTCATGCAAAAATATATATCTAAATTTTGTGTATATGTACAAGTATATGCAAATACATGATTGATATATTAAATAAAAATCATCCCTGTATTTTGTGATGGGAGTTCCAGTCAGAATACTCTTATACTCTGCCTTTCTTAAACTTTCCACTTTCAATTCAAAGAGGAGAAATGGAATTGCATCTCTTTTCAATTGTCAAGCTTATTCAGCACTTTTGGTTCCAGAGATGGGATTGGTGCTTTGTCAGAGCAGTAATTTAATGCAGGCCCACACGCAGAAGCTCAGACTAAAAATGCTTCATCAACAATGCAGTATTCCCTCCTCCTGCCATGCAACTGCTCTTCAATTTATTGAAACCTGAAGGTGATTCACTGGGAAAAGAGAAAAAATCATCTTGTCCTGAGAGTTATTCATAACCCTAAAGATATAGGGACAAATCCAAAGAGATCCTGAGGACCTAAAATAATCATTTGAAGGACTGAGCTACAAAGATACAAAAGTGCTGCACTGTAGTCACTTAACTTGGAAGTATCTGCATCCCCTCTCTGGCAATAAAGACATGTAAGTGTATTGAAAGGCTGCAATAGGCCTAATTGTGTATTCTTTGAACTTGACTAACTATATTAAATATTCAGATCCTCCTTCTATAATTTACCTGATTCTTAGTGCTACAGAGAAAACTAGATTGTGATTAAAAATAGAATAAATACTCAATACACAAATTCAGTATTATTAATCTACTACTTGTGTTTAATCTGACAAGCCATATGGTTTATTTGTCAGCCAGCAAGATTCATTATTTAGCACCAAAAACCTTCGCAGAATTTATTGTTTCTACATCATCTGAGCATCTTGCTCCACAGTCCTTAGAGAAATGTGTGTACATGCATAGATGTCAGCCTGTAATTAATTAATAAGTTTTTTGGTAGGATGAATCAAAAAATGCAGCCTAGGAGACACGTATATATGGCTGTTGCAGGGCCTTGACTAAGGAAAGGTGCTTTACTTTTTGTTTGCTTCACAACAGACTTACACAGCAGAAGAGCTGCCCAAATAGTTGTGAGAAACTCAGTTGTGAGAAACTTGTATTTCCCTCACCACTCTCCTAATGTTCTCCCTGCCTGGACATATCTGTAGCTGGATATAAACTCTCTATTGTGGCATAGCCTCTCAACAGGGTTTCCACAAGGAGACCTTGTTCCTGTGTTTAAATCCTCTCACTGGGTGTGTGCATATTTAGGCTTAAGATTGTTAAGTCCCAGGCTGAAGAGAATTTGTGTCTGGTTCACATCACTGCTCTTCTGGAGGCTTGAACTCACACTCATTAGTTAGTCAACTCACCTTTTTTGCAGACTTTTCCAAGGTCCTTCCATCCTGAATGCCTTGCCAGACTCTTCTGCCCATCAAAGACAATGCCCTCCAAGAGACCCTTTTTAGGAGATTCCTCAGCATCCATACTGAAAACACCATGGAGGAATGAAGCCAACTTCTGTCACCACTCTTTACGTGAAGTGGCAGCTCAGAGTTTGGAAGACGCTCTATCCACACACTTTATTCGGGAGCCAAACACGTGGCTTTGGGAAGGAAAGCAGTTCTTCAACTCCTCCTGTGTCCAGATCACCAGGTTGGGAAGGTAGCCACCCTGCCTGCAACAGGTATGTGCAGGCAATGTTGTAGGCTGTGTCCAAGCCTCTTCCCTCTACAGTGCACTGAGCACCTCTGGATGAAAACTCAGCACCTTATGGAAATACTGATCATCTGAGACAAGAACTCAACAGGAAAAGGCCCAGATTCAGCACTCTACTAGAAATGTGTTATCTATTGAGTAGAAGCTAATGACAAAAGTTAATATTTTCCAAGGTTAGATGGCACTGCAGATGCTTGTCTGCACCTTCAGCTGAAAAGACAGGTTAAGGGCCTTATGAAAAGGGGAATGACAGAACCATTGTGAGAGCTCCCAAACATATGCAGTTCTTCTGTAAACAGTACCCAAACAAAATCCTCTTTTAAGTGTCAATGAAGTTTGGGCCTGTACTTGTAGTCTGAGAGTGTATTCAAAACACCTCGTACAGCCTGTGTACCCACTTGACTCTGCTTCCAGCCATCATTCAAATTAGTACTATAAAGTAGCTTTTGTCTGTGAGTTCTGGCTTTGAATCACAACAGAAATGTGTGCAATTCCAGGGAGTCATTGAGGAGTATTGAGGAGGCCAGTTTTGGCCAGATTGTTTTCCAGGTGAGTCTGTTGTGTGCTGAAAAGAGTGACAATGCTGTCTGAGGATCTGGTTTTCTTTCCAGAACCTTCAGACCACCTAATTTGCTATCACCACCAATAATTAGAAAACTGGATGCAGTGGACTGCATAGAATTGGTTGGCAGTGGGTGGAGAGAGTATAAACAACAGACTGAGAGGCTACAACACCACCAGGGACTGTAGCAGGACTGTGGACAAGCCAGTACAAACTGGTCAAGGGCTGGTCACTTTTGATACCTTCAAGATGCCTACATGATCCTACTGTCCCACTGAAACATCCCTTTGATCACCTTTCTTTGCTGCCTGTTGACAAGGTTTCAACAGAAGGATGAGTTTCAGGCAAGGGCTGGCCTGGGTGCTAATATTTGAAACCACTGTGGCTGAAAGGCAGGTCAGATTTGGCTCTCCTGCTTCCTAGGGGAGCACTAGAAGCATCAGGCTACTAGTAACAGTTAAATATTGCAGAAAGACTGCAGCCAGTTTCCCCCATTTTCCTATCTTATCCACAAAGCTGTGACAGACCTACTGAAAGACTCCAATATAGTTCACAGAGGTTCAGTGTGTCCTATGAACTGAACTTCTTCAAGCATCTGGGAAGGACAGGCAGATCCACATTAGCTACAAGGTAGTCAAAATGTGGCTGGATATGAAATCACTTTAAACCCCCTCAAAACACACAACAGGACACAGATACTACTAGAAGAAAGTATCAGGTGAAGTTCAGTATCCTAGGCACATACACTGGGAAAATTTAATCACCATAAACCTATGACAGAAGACAGTTTTAATGGTTTAATTACGGATATTACAGCAGCTTTATTGATAAGTCGCATGCAGTTCACAAAACAAAGAAAATGCTCTGTGAGCCACTGACCCTCCTGAAAGTCCCATGCTGTGATCCTTCATTTTTAGTACTGTCTTTATTGCCCCTAACATAAATAGATTTGCTTTCATAAAGGTTCCAGAATTTTGCCCAGAATAACACTATTATGGACCAAATAACAAGGCTGGGTTTACCTCAAGCAGTGACATTAAAGATGGAAAATTCACTAAAAACCACAGGGAAAAATACACAAAGAAAGTAACATCAACATTTTATTTGTGCTGAGGTAGCTTGCCTTATTGCGGAATAGTCAGCTGAGATATTTGCAGTTTGTATAGTGGTATTTTTCAATTTTATTGAGATTTTAAACAGTAGGAACAAGGAAATAGCAAGCAGCATCATTTACATGTCAGAGTATCCAGATTACACAAAGGCAGCGGAAAATGCCAGCAGTTGCAGTTTGAGCAGCTGCACAGAACCCAGAAGCTCCATCGTCACGCGAGCACTGCGAGTCGTGCGAGCGCCAGGAAAGTGATGTTAAAGAGGTGACTGGGAGGGGGGAGTGTGTGCTTTAATGTGAGCCCTCTCCTGACAAAGGAGAAGGATGCTTGCCGGCAGAGAAAGGCGGATTATCAGATGGAGAAGCTGGTATTGGCTATTGGATCTACTGGTGAAGGGATCATATCCATCACTACTACCCTCCTCACATAACCTGTGCATTGTGAGTTTGGCCATTGAAGATGGGCTACACAGCTCTGCTGGCCACTTGAATGGGAAGGTGCTGCTGGGTCTCTTCAGGTGCTAAGGAAGGTTTTGCCTGACTGAGTTTGTAGTCATGACAGATTCAATCACAGATGGGCCCTAAAAGAGACTAAAGATGCTCTATGAGGAAACAAAATCAGAACAAACACACTCTTAAAATGGAGAGTTGACATCCAAGGAATTCAAAACCCAATGTATCTTGCAGCTTCCATGACTTACTGGAGGAAAAGAAAACTGAAACTAAAAGAAAACAAATTTTAAAAGCAACCAAAATTTAACTTCTTGCTTAGTTTTATGCTTTGTGCCAAGGAAATGATGCAGCTTACATTAATGTAGTAAAATTAGCATGCACCGTGTCTAAGCAGTAGGACAAGCATGTGCAATTATATCTGACTGCAGAATAAGAGCACACAATTGTTTTTTCATTTCTTCTTTATGTTAAAGAAACAGCTGCAATTTTAATTCTTTTTTTAGTGCTAGTGAATTTTTGTTGTTTGGAAAACTAAATAAATGGTTACAAATGAGCCATAAAATAACTTTTTTCTCAGACTAAGCAACAGAGAATAAATATTTAAATGTTCTTTAGCTTTCTGGTAGTAATTCTGAATAAAACAGATGGAGATGGTAAAGTCTACTTTCAAAATTTAGATGTAAGCATTGCTATGTGTCTAAAACCTCCTCTTTTCCTTCTCCACTCTTTACAAACATCTCTTAATTCACGTGCATCACAAAAACAAACTTGCTTATTCATGTAAATATGCATATCAAACAGCTCAGAAGAGGATCACTATAGAACAACTGTTGGGTTTTATTTGCAAATCATAGTTATAAATTAAGATGAATTCTTAAAAAGAGATATTACTATTCCCTACAGCTAATTCTAAAATAAATCAAATAATAAGTGCAGGATCAATTTTTGAAAGGTTAAGTAGTCAAACAAATTTGATCACATGTTTGAAAATCCACACTTAGACTCCAGCTTTGGAAACTGAATTGGAAATTTCCCTAAACTTACAACAATTACTGATTGCTTTTAGACTACAATTAATATAGAAGAGGTACTTTTCGGTATTTTTGAATATATGCTTTTGATCCCTATCTGAATGAAGAAATTCTTTGATGAGAAATTCATGATGAGAAACATGATGTAACATGGCCAGATTTTAAACCTCATCATTTATTCAACTTATTAGTAACTCTTATCCTACAATATCCATTTCTCTGAGAGCAATGACACTCTCAGAACTCACATATTTTAAAGCTCTGGATGTAGTCAGTGGGTTTTGCACGGGAATTATCTGAAGGACCCCAAAGGAAAGGGGATCTTGGTCATGCCAGTGAGTGTAACAAAGTGCTGAGCAACTTGTCAGCCTGCCCAAAATCATCCAGTCCATCACCATCCCTGCAGGACAGGCCTTTGAGGATTATTAGGTCCTCACTCCAGATTTCAAGATCAAAAGTATCATCAGTATCCACGCACACACACTGTAGCTGCTGTCATTACTTGTTTTGTTATTGCACTTAATATTGGGGGAAAAAAAACCAACTAGAAATTATATAAGTTGCCAAGTTGGCAGAACACTACCCATAGGTGCACTGCCATCTTCTGGGAGATTTTATCCAATTTTTTAGTCAGATGAATTTGTCATTTAGTCCAGTCTCTGTTCAGTGTGTGAAGATGTTGATTTCCAGCCACCAGTACAGCTAAAAGATTTGTATTTTGATTTTATGATCTCTTCCTTGACTCAGCACCAAGAAATAATCATAGTCACAAACTAGAGTTATGAGCACTAATGCATCAGAACGCTTAGAAAGATCTCTCTCATGGCCACAGAAGGCAAGAGATCACTGTAAAACATTAATTTCAAACAAAGTGTTCAGAATTTTTAACTAGTGGATCTCCTATCCAATAAACCAAAGGAAAACATAAGAAAATATTTGGGTTTCACATCCAGTCATAGATTCATTATGAGTTTGAGACATATTAGCTGATCTTAAAATAATTGAAGTTATTTTTGTATCTATTTTTTCTTGATGATGCACACTGACCCTCTGGAGCAGGGTGTTAATAAACATTCATGGACATATCAGTTGGAAATCAGCTTCATGAAGGGATGTGTGCCTCTAAAAATATTTTAATACTGCTAATAAAAAGTCTGGGTGTCTCAGATGAAAAGCAAACACTCCGGTCTTTTGAAACATTTTTTCTCAAAATAATTCTGTCCTCTTTTATAGAGAACGTAGAAAAACTGCTCAAAATCTCTTGTAGAAATCACATTAATCTGTAAAATTTTTTAAGCTAATGTCTACCAAGTCTCCACTGCACTCCAGTAGGCAGGCTACAGAAGGTCAATCTGTCAGTCCTGCAGTGCAGATGTAAGGAAATAGAGAAAAGAAAATTTTACTCCATCCTATTAGGTAAGTAAAAGTTATTAAGTGAAACAACCTTAAACAAGTTATTAAGTGAAACAACCTTAACAAACTTAAAATTTCCATTTTACTGAGCCTCAAAACCCTTTAATAACAATACGTTTTGCTGCTTATATTGATAAGCAATTGACATGCAAAGTAACTATCAGCAATACCAAAGAAAAACAAAAAATTCATTTATAATCACCAAACTCAGCAGGTTTCCTAACTCATACTCTTTCTATTCTGTCTTCTTTAATCACAGGCTGGATGTATGTCAGGTTGAGCAGTTGGATGGACTGCCATTAGCTAGTGCTGAATCTCATATTTGCTCTTTAGGCTAACGAGCCATTCCCAAGGCAGTTTATCCATTGCTGCACTCAGACTCTCAGTCACTCCACCAGGAATTGCACTCATCAAAACAGTTTTTAAAGCAAATGCCTTGTCTTGAAATGAAATTAAATGTAGCAGCTACTACAGCTGATAAATGCTGGTAAGCTCAGGACAGGATGCAAAGATTCCAGAGAGGTCAGTGACTCCTCCTCTGCCACCGCCTTGTCACAGCTCAGGCTCTAAGAACAAGGTGTCATTTGTTTGGTGGCTGCTACCAGCTGCTTTTTCCATGTCTCTGCTAACTCTGACCTCCAGAGAAGCTCAGCTGGGGTCTCTTTCCTGTGTTTTGAAGGCAAAGATAAATTACAATCAATTAGGCTACAATGATGGCATCTAATGAACTCAGCCCACTCATGAACCTTCAGAGTTTCTGTGACCAAGAATATCTGTGATGTTCAGAGATGTCAACTAGAGGTGAGTTCCAATCACTCTTTAGTCAGCAACTTAGTTTGACAATTTTGTTCCTAAAAATGGGAGCCCCTGGGAAGCTCACAAGTGTGAGTGTTAACTATTGGAAAAGGCTGCCAGATCCAAAGAGCAAACTCTGGTAAAATACCTTCTTATCCTCCTACTATTATCTACCCAGTCAAAAGGACCTTGCAAAGAATGGCAGTCACTGGGCATAACGAGAAGTTCACTGATAATATCAGGAATTAAATCCATCATCAATATTTCCAAGGAAAGCTTATGCACACAAATAGGAATTTACTGAAGGAGGCATGTTTCCCTCAACAGTTATTCTGTGCCATAAATACCCTCCAGAAAATTTAGAACTGACAGCTACAGTTGAGAGGTACCAAAGTTTGTTTTGGGGACGGGAGAGGACTGCGAGGAATGGATTGTGATGCACAGCAATGAAATTATGATCTAAGTGTTCATGCTCACTCATGTCAAATAAAAATGAGACAATTCAATTTGAAACTGGGACCAGATGCATTTCCAAGATCCAACCAGGTTTCCGGGGCTGCAGACAAATGGAAATAATTTGCTGACCAGATAAAATTAATCCATGGTTTTGTCAAAGCCAGCTGTCACAAAGTAACAAAGTAAACAAAAATTGTATTTTTCTAATGTTGATAGAGTGCTGCTATCCACACTCTCAAGAAAGAAAAAAAAAACAGAAAAAAAGAAGGATTAAATGGATTTAGAGACAAATTTCATTAAAAGAGGGATATAGAAGTAGAGTAGATCTGGTTTTGTTTTCCATACAATAGTACAGTAAGCCATAATGCCCTACCCCTAGAAAGGCCAATGTGCCCTGTGGGACAGCTTCCAGAGGAGACTCTGTCGAGAGAAGATGCAGAAACCATGATGGCCTAGAACACAGGACCTTTCCAAAACCAAATTTACAAACGCTTCCCTTTCACAGGGATCAGAAACAGAAGGACTGGGGAGGTCTGTAGTAGAGGGATTATTAAAACCCACTGAGCAAAGCTGTGACTACTTGGGCTCTTCGCCCCTCTTGGTTTCATCTGTAAATCTGTGATGGTCTTTTTACCAACGGTGAAGTTTTTCCAAATGTAGATGGCAGCTAACAAGAAAAGTTCCAAAAAGACTGCAGTTTGGAAAATAATTGCAAATAGATTTTCTTGTCCATGGAGACAATTAACTCCTGATCTCGCTCTTTGGCTCCAGACTACATCTGCCACTCCGAAGAGTTTACAGACAAAGAAGTGCCTGAACAGCTCTTTCCATCACCTCAAGCCAGGGCCTCTGCCCTTGTCCTTGCCCTCCCCCCAGCTTCAGCCTGGCAGGGGCTCTGCCCTGGGCTTCCCAAAGTCACCCACCAGCTTTCCAGCGAGACCTCTTCTGGCTGGGAACTACACAGATGCCTTGGTTTGCCAGTGACCTCCAAAGAACAAACACACAGCTCATTCCCAGCCTGGGAGAAGTCCCTTCCCCTCTTGCCCTGTCAGAGGGCTCAGATGGGCTGTAGACTTTGTTTTGCTTTCAGCCCAAGTCCATTTGAAGTCCACAGACTTGTGTTGCTGGGACCAAGACATCTGTCACAGCCACCCCAGCTTCAGCTTCCTAGTGTGCTCCTAACAGTATTTTTATGGAAGGGTTGGGAAGAAATAAAGATGTTTTGATACAAAGTATTCTGAATTATTCTAATACCTACAGTGTTTATTAAAGATGCACATTCATTTGGGACACAATGAAAATTCTTGGGTTTAAGAGCACCACCTACCTGAGTATGACAAGAGATGAAAATGAAGCACCAAAAATTATTAGATACTTTAGCAAAAGAAGCAATATATTTTTTGCTGACATTTGTCTTTATACTGTAAGTGGCTTTTCTATATTCATATAAGGATAAGTTTTATGATTGAGTAGGGATAGATGCTGGAAAAAATTTATTGTTTCTTTACACCTTCAGAAATTAGAAATGTTATCTGAAATGTTTACAAGGGCATTGACTGGAATACAGTTTCACAGTTTCTAGTGAATTAATCTAGAACAAAAGTGATTGCTCATTTTCCCACAGGAAGAAATCCTTATGCTTCACCCATGCTCCCTTTCCTGCATGATTAACAGATACTTCTGAACCAACAACACATGACCTCCAGTAACCATTCACAAGGGGCTAAAGTCATAAATAGATACAGTCATAAAAATATTTATCTAAAAGCAAAACAATTCTCAAATCAGCTGAGTGACATGATAGGATTGCTTGGCACATATTAAAATATAAGGATTGACTCTTCCCACAGCTTAGAGCCTGTGCAGTTTTCTCAAATAATCCATGCAAGAAAAGCAATAAAAGATCTAACAACTAAGAAAAACAAATCAGATATAGTTATAAATATCTGTGCTGGTAATAAATACAAGCTGGTTATATTTCACTGAGAGCAAAAAATAAAATTGCAGAGCAGCTTTATCATGACTTTCAAACAGTAGTGCAGAGTGCATTATTAAGCTCAGATCTCAACATTAACAGAAAACTCATTTGTAGTAGCATCAACAAAGTCTATATAATATAAATATCTATTAATAATAAGCAATGCCACCAATGACATGGATAAATATAGCAAAAGACTATAAATAAAAAAGACTTCATGTAACTGCCCAAATAGGCGATGCTGGAAGTTAAATCTTATTAATGCTTTAATAAAATAAAAGTTACCTTCTATAAGCACAACATTCTCTAAAAGTTGGGAAGCACCTGGAAATGCCTGTTGTGGGTACCTGCTGTCCTCCTGCTGTCCTCCGAAGAGGCAATCTATCCCCAGAAGCTGTATTCCAAGCAGATCAGTTTTTTCAGTTTTTTTTCCTGAAGGTCTACAACTATTGTGGTGACAAAGCAGAGTTCAAAGCTTTGCACTGCCCCATTAATTCACTCTGGGCTTTATCCTGTTGCCAGTAACTCACATGTCAGGGTTGTTGGCTCTTTTCTCCTTTATCAAAGCGAGGAAGGATGTAGATCTGCACAGCCAGGTGCAATGAGTGCTGCCTTAGCTTGGTTTTACAGAGAATGGGAAAAGTGTAGGGGGAGGTTTGGGGACCTGTTAGAAATATTTTGCTCTCTAATTAAGGTGCCATGCTTGTATTTCCAGCTCAGCTGGAGACGAACTAAGCAAGAAAACTGGCCAGGCTCAGAGAGGTACAACAGCATTTACAGTATGATTCACAGATTAAATACTTGCCGGTGGGACATAGAGATGGAATTTATTTCCTTCCTTGTGGAAGGAGATACACAGGTAGGCAAAGCACAGAAGAATAAGACTGTCATGTCCCTGACTTTCTTCTATTCATCTTACACATTCAAACTTTAGAGGTTGCTTGAATTTAAACCATGTTTCTTGAAGCTTTCTAGCACTTAAGATAATTAGGTGGCACAGGTGACATCAGATGTTAAATACAATGAGATTTCATCATTCATATAGTGAATGATGAAGCTCTGCAAACCACAGATGTCTGGCATCTATTCAGGAATTAATTGAAGTATTTTGTTCAAAATCGCAGGAGACTCAGTGCAAAGTTTAATGATTATGTAGCTGGCACTCTTCAAGCACACTCATGGACTGGCTGATGAACAGGTCCAACACTGTAAGATACGTGAATGTAAGCAAAACATAACAAAGACAGTTAGCTCCTGAATTTAAAATTATAGTGGTTATATTCCACAACCTCAAAACTAGATTTGGAGTAAGTTCAGTGCTTAGAAGCAATTTAAAAGGTAATAATGCCTCTAAGGAAAGAATTGAACTCCTAAGTATAAAATGTGGCTATATTTCTGCTATCAGCACACTGAATCAAATTATATTTGAAAAATAAAGAACGTATGGAAAAAACCTGTCTGTCCTGACTAAGGAGAAAGAGACTGGATTTCACAGAACTAAATGGAGTCAAGGGGTTAAGAACAAGGGTTCAAAACGCTTGAGAGGATAAAAATGTAAACTGACATATTCAAAAGAGCCCAGGGAAATAAGACTTTTGTATTCAGACACTGTCAGAAAACAAATTTTTCTGTTGCCATGGAAATTGAAACAAAACCAAAACCCATTCACAACCACAATGGAAGGATAGATTTTGAAATTTCCTCTGGAAGAAAGCTTCTAGGGGGAAAAAAAAAATTAATTCAGAGCCATAAAAATACATTGCTTCTGGCAGAAAAAACACTTTGTACAGGTAAGAAACAGGATTTCCTTTCAGTAGTCCAGCTCACCTCCATTTGCATAATTAAAATGATAATAGCGATATGATAACAAATAAACTATAAAAACTTTCTCAGTACTACATGCAAATATGTGCATGATAAATCAAACAGATCACAAAAAAGGCGATTGCACTTTGACTTTTAAAATCAGAGAGGAAATAGAATTATTAGAGATGCCTTACAACTGTGCTGATGGCAAGACAAATCGTGTGTGTAGTGCTCACATACCAAAATCATCTATACCAAGAAAAATTAGGCAAATACGTCAAAGACTGGTAGTAGCCATGGAATTTGCTCTCTTGACAGACTGTCCCTGTGTCTCCATCAAGCTCCCAAGGACTCTTTTACTGACTAAAAACTATTTCACTTTTTATTGACATATATTCCCAGTTTTCTCCTCAAAAGTCCTTCCCATTCCATGGGAAAATACTGGCCCATACCACCAAGTACATGAATGCCTTCCCTTGAGTACAAGACAGAGTCATAACAGCAATTCAATGTACAAGGCTGAGTCCCATCATCCACCTGTTTTATCCTCGGCACAGCCCAAGTTCCCAGCCAGGGACACCTCTGGGCACAGGTAGGTAGCCCAGTAAAGTCCTTACTGAAGCCTCTGAGTCAGAACCTCAGTGGAGCACGTTTTCCAACCCCCACCAAACTGACAAATTATGCAAGTCATAGGTCAGACTCAGTGATCCTGATGAGACATCTTTTCCCACCTCACTGATTTTATGATTCTGTAATTTGGACTGCTGCCACAAGTATGGAGTCACTGAAAAAAGAGTTGAGTCTCCATCAAGGAGACAGTGATGCAGGGTGTTTTCAGCTTTTCAGGCTCACATCTCCCTTCCATCCACTCAGCAGAGAATTGTTATTATTCTAAACGTGGGTCATTGGAGCAATCTACTCTATCTTTACAAAGATTTGGATCAGCATGACTGAGATAGTGAGCAGCTGGAGCTGGGGCTGAGCAAGGGGTCCCAGGCAAACAGGAGGAATTTTTGAGCCACTTCTACCATCAGCCCTTCCTCTTCATTCTCCTTGGCTTGAGCTCTGTGCCCTAAACAGTAAAGTAAAAAACCCAAACCTGTTTTTCTTGCAAAAGGCTTTCATATACAGCAAGATTCCTCTAACTGCCTAAGCCCTCTCTTCTCTAGACTAAACAGCATGAATATTAAATAATAATATTATAGCATTCCCTCTTGAGCTGACACATCCATTTAAGAACACTACAGCTTACCAGGCATTAAGCAGTTACTGGTCGGTGCAAGTTTATTTACTGAAGAGTACTCTATTTAAAACATATTCACTAATTACTGTAGAAGAACACACATATCCATTTGTAGTTATTACTTAAAAGAAACAATGATTTTCTCTCTGATCAGCCTTCAGTTATATTCCCATCAAAGGAATCACATGAACAAATGGGGTCCAAAAGGCTTTTCATGTGTTTTCTTTTTTTGTGCTTCATAATGAAGCTCTCCATCATAAACTCGTTAAAATGGACTTATTTCCTTTACCAGGATGTGATTTTCTGGGAACTGCTTTTCATTTTCTGTCTTGAGCAAAGCAGATAATTCATTTCTCTTTACCAATAACATGAGTGATTGGTTAAGTGTCACACACATCAATGGATCCACGACAGCAATCATGGAAGTGGCAAAGACTTTATTTTTTCCCTCTATCTGACTTCTCCAAGGAAAATAAGCAATTTCCAAAGAATACAGCCAAAACTGGATGAGAGCAACTTTTTTGTGAATAGAAAATTCATTGAAAAAGGCTGTGACAGAGAGAGAAGCTTTGTATCTGAATCCAGCCCACAGTTGGTGGGAATCTTCTACAAAACAAACTGAACAAAAACAAAACAAAAAAGGCAGGAGGGATTTTGGATCAGTGCACATTTCATTGTGAAATTTTGTGAGAGTTTCTTGTTTCCAAAGATGCTGAAATGTTGCATTTCAACATATCCTAAAAAAATATTTTTTCATTGTGAAACTTTTTTTTTAATGTCAAACCAGACTAAGTTTAACTAGATGCAAAATAATTAACTCCTCCAAATCAAATGAAACATTGAGCCAAAGTAAAAAATCCCAAGGGGTCTTAAATTACAGATTTTTTTTAACAATTTGGTTCAGCAATCAAGTAAAAAAAATCCATTTTTTTGGCATAATAAATTATACTATTTTTTATATAACTACGACAGGACAGCACAGAGAACAAATACTTTTCTTCCCCCTTAAACTAATGTTTTCCTTTTTTTTTCTTAGACATTTCATTAAAGACATAAAAAAATGTCATGTTAAATGACTCAGCCAAAACTAAAATAATTTCTTCCAATAAGCCGTCAGCTTTTTCCACTTCTCTACAGAGAAGTCACCATTTTCCCAGTAATGAGGACTTCAAGATCCCTGCCCCACTCTTGACCACCACACCCTTGCTAGGGAAGGAGCGCATAGACTGAGAGACCACTGCCGCCCTATGTAGCTCAAATGTCAGAAAGAGAGGCAAAAGATGTGATGGAGACCAGAAGTGCTGGATGACAGAATGGCTGGCACAGGATCACATGGAACTTCAGACAGGGTCACAATGTTTTGTAGCCCAGAGCTGTTTCACCGTGGGAAGCGATCCTTGATCCAGCCCGGATCTGTCCCAATGCTCCATGTCTGCTGTATTGCAATGCCCAAAGCTGTCTCTTCCTGGTGGAAGCAGGATTGGCTGCTGATCCCTTCAGTACTCTTGTTGCCAAATGACCACAACAAAATGCCTAGTGTCCACTTTCCCAGCACTTGATCTGCCTTCACGCTGCCAAAGATAACTTTTAATTAAGGTGTCAAAACCTGACAAGATTGATCACAGAGGTGGTTTTCCTCCATGCTGAGCTGTCTCAGATTCCAAATTCCTTTTTCAACTATACCTTTCAACCACTTAATTAACAAGTTGTTCATCATCTGACTTGCCAGGAAAAAGGAATCTCAATCTCCACAAAAGGAGTCAGAGATAGAAAAGACCCAGCAATTTTTCTTTACTTGTCCTTAGGTTTATGTTCACATTCAAATGTCTATATAGCTTCTTCTTTGATGATTTCACCCAACAATGATCACTTTGATAACTGTGGAATTATTTGGCCATTAGAGTTTTTATTCAAATATTTTTGCTAGCCCTTTTTCACCACAAAAAAAGCCAAGCATTTTTCTTCTCTTTTTCATCTTCATCCAGAAATAATCAATCAGCCCATGTAGGGTCTACTCCAAGTGGGGACTTTTTTTGTATGCTGGACTAGATTTGTGATAGGGAAGTCATCTGCATTTTAAAGGAGCTGAATACTGAAATTATATGCAGAAGAACAGGATTTTAGCAATAAAAACTGTTTCTTCTAACCTTATTCCCTTCACCCTTTCTTTTAGTTTGCTGAATAGCTGGGAACATTGGACGGATTATAAAGGCTGACACATGCTGCATGCATAGAAGGGGAATGTGTGTTGCCAAAGCTCACTTGGATGCAGTGAAGTACAGAAACAAAAGGAAAACAAAGACCACAAAGTGAGCTAGACTGTTCCCTTCCCAAAACAAATTTATCTCCCAGGTTACATTTCACAGCGGTTTATCAATTCCTTAATGACCGCAAGAAGGGAGAAGACACTTTGCAAAAGCTGTGCTAAGACACTTAGTCCTTTTAACTTCCAAGCACAAGTACAGGCTGGGCAGAGGTTGGATTTAGAACAACCTCAGTAGAAGGACCTGGGGGTGTTGATGGATGAGAAGCTCAGCGTGACTCAGCAATGTGCTCTTGCAGCCCAAAAAGCCAATGGTATCCTGGGCTGCATCCAAAGCACGGCAGGCAGCAGGGTGAGGGAGGCGATGCACTGCTTCACTCTCATGAGACCCCATCTGCAGTGCTGCATCAGCCCTGGGGTCCCCAGCACAGGAAGGACATGGACTTGTTGGAGCAAGTCCAGAAAAGTCCACAAGAATCATCAGAGGGTTTGAGCAGCTCTCCTATGAAGACAGACTGAGCTGGGGCTATTCAGCCTGCAGCAAAGAAGGCTCAAAGGTGACCTTAACTGTGGCCTTGAGTAGACAAAGCAGAACTACACAAGAGCTGGAGAGGGACATTTTACCAGGGCATGTAGTGACAGGACCAGCGGGAACGGCTTTAAACTGACAGAGGGTGGATTCAGATTGGATATAAGGGAGAAATGCTTTACTATGAGGGTGGTGAAACACTGGCACAGGTTGCCCACAGAACCTGTGTATGTCTCATCCCTGGAAATGTTCAGTGCCAGGTTGGATGAGGCTTTGAGCAACCTGGTCTAGTGGAAGTTTTCTCTGCCCATGGCAGGGAGTTGGAACTGGATGATCTTTAAGGTCTCTTCCAACCCAAACCACTGATTCTCTATAGGAGTTGAGGAGAGGAAAAGCTTCAAGATGTGGAAGGTAAGATTTTCCAACAAAGCATCTTTGCAGCATGTTCTCTCTACAGCAGTGGCTCTTGTCATAAGCCCTTCTTTCCTATTCCATTACTTCCTTCCAGTTGCTCTCGTTAAATCTCTTGTCAGTTTTCAGGTCTGAGGAAGCATTTTAACACTTGTGGACGTGAGCATTGGACTGAAAAGGACATTGTGGAGAGGGCACAGAAGGCTGCAGTCAGTGCCACCTAAGCAGCAGAGAGCCACTGGTGCAGAGATGTCTTCTTTCCACCCATCACCTGGAGCACGGAGCATACAACAGCTGCCTGGCACATCCAGCATGCAGATCCCCTACCCCAGTCCCCAAATTCCTTCAATGCTTATTTTCATAGGAACTCTCACTGGCCCTAAAGGCTCTCCAAACTCTAAAGTTTGTTATGCCACTTCCATTCCTGCCCTGTCATTACTCCTATGACAAGGCAGAAAAGCCGGGGCAAAAAATTTTTGAGCCGCCTCTCCATCCTCATCTCAGTATTTGCTTTCGAGGAACACTTGTGTTTTATAAACCCTTTCCAGATACCATAAATCTTCTTGGGATTAATTAACACATTAGCTGGAGAACACAGATGTTTTCAGCAGGTGACAATACAGTGAAAGCAGGCCAACAAAACCCAGCAGTTCTGCTGCAAGTGCCTTTGGCAAAGCCCCACAGTCCCACTTGCCTGTTCTCCCTGCACACCTCTGGAATGCAGCAGCTCCTGGGCAGATTAGCAGAGGTTACCTTTGGTGACAGACAGCTAAAAGCCTGCACAATAATGCTCTGACAGCTGTCCAGTCAGTCTGTATATGGCTAGATATACAAAATTCCAGAAGAACTAGACTCCCATTTACAGAGGCAGCCTAAAAGCCAAGAGTACATTACTGCACCAGAATATGCAACTAGGACAGAACCAGATTAACACCCGAATTTTTATTAACCTTTCATTCACTGAATGCTGCCAAAACTTTAGTTTTGGGGCTTGAGATACATTAAATGTACCATACCTATGCATAAATTCATATGTTGCTTAGGAATGCTTCTGATGAGTTTTTAAATTCATTGTCAAGACTGAAAGGCTGAAACCTAACTTTTCCTTCACATTCAATTGCCTAAAAGAAATCTGCAGATAAAGATTGTCTATTATTTGATTCTTCAGTAAATACAGAAAAAAATTTTATTGCAAAAATGTGTGATGCCAAAGGAAAAGCACAGGATATAAAAATAAATTATAAAATCTTCATGCTCCCCCCACGCTATCCACTGATTCTCTTTCCACACCTCTAACTGGAGCTAATTTAATCTTTAAAATACCCAGCAGGGGAAAATAGTGCTGTGGTTTTGGTACAGTATGTTTTTGCCTTTTAAAAAAAACTTGGAACAACATGAAAATTAATGTCCCAAGGGAAGTGGGGTGTTTACAAAAAAGTCATGTTCCTTTTAACTTCCTTAACTTTATTGTGCCCTTCTTTCATTCAACACTCTCTATCACCACAGAACAGCAAGACTGTTACTCCATCCCCGCCGGAGATATTTAGAGAAATAAGAAAAAAACTGTTTTCCTTTCCATAGAAGAGGCGTATAAAGCTATAAAGTCTGACACCAGGATTGTTCTGGTTCATAAGGAATTCGCTCAATGAGCATTCAACCAGCTTTTTGGTACCTGGAATTATTTTTTCACCACATATTTCCCAGAAGATACACAATCCAAATATGCAACTGTGTAAACTGAAGAAATGGATACTTAGTTGTGTACTTAGGATTACACCACCTGGAATAAAATTAGGTATCAGGACCTAAGTTGCTCTTCAAATAATTGATTTGAAAAAATACCTAAAGTCCTAAAGTTCACAATTGAGGAGGAGGGAAAATCTCTTTCCATTAAATGCATGTCATTTGATGCTGTCAAAAAATAATATTGAGCTAGAGAATCTACTTTGAACTCTTTCACGCTTGTAGTTTCCAGGTTTCTAGGAAATGGGGTAGAAGCTGCAAGGATGATTTATAGCACATGCAACGCTTCAGAAAGATCCAAAGTCCAGTCAGCCTGAAAGGCAGCAACAGCATCACATCTAGAAAGTGGCTCAGAGAAGAGCACATATTGTAGCTGTAACTCAAAGCCTGTGGGAAGACAATGCACTATTCCACCTCATGGAATGGGTTCAAGGCTAAATACAGAATCCTACCTGTGATTTAGCAAAAGCCCTTGGATTAACACAACACAGCCTTCATATGGCTGCTGCTAAATGTCTGACCCTTCAACTTCTTCCTCATTTCTCCTTTCTCTCTCAGGTCTCGTAGACATGTAGGAGGGTGGCAACACCAAATTCCGTGAAACTGTTTTACCTCCCCAAAGGCTAATTCACACAGAACTCATTATTTTCCCGCACAACCACATCCTTTTCTAGGGACCACTGGCTCCACACCTAACTGCACCCAGGAAGGGTCTGCTGAGCAGCCCTTGAGGCTACAGGGGTCCCTCAGCCTGTATGGTCAGTGTCAAACGTGCAGAAGAAGAAAGGGAAGCGGGCATACCACTGCTTGTGGATGGTCCCTTGCTCCTTCTCACCACTGAGGCAACTGCAACAATAAAACAGCAGTCGCATCTAAACAGTATTTCTGCATGGTATCGGTTCTCCCTCACTTAATGTTCCCCCCCACGACCAGCCCTCATCCTGGGAACTCAAATCCTTGGCTAAAGGTTCATGGATTTGCTGGGATGCTACAAAGTCTCTCCCTCCCACTGGAATATGTGATTTGGAGAAAACTGATGTGTGTGCAGATGAAAGAACCCTTGAGCCACAGCCCCTGACCTGATAAAAACATGAGCAAAGGTTGTTCCTTTCAATATGTTCATTAAAAAGATATGAGATGTAGGTGGTTTTTCAGCAAAAGTGTCATACCTTATCTGATATTATATACCTAAATGAGCTCTGTCCAGAGGGCAGATATACAATTACATATAAATTATATCCATCCCCAAGGAGCTCTGCCTTTACTCCTTACTTACCTGTAACAGCCATGAGCCCATTCCACAGTGAATTACCATTCTAAGCACCGCCTGAATTGTGCCAGTGAGGTGGGAGGGCACTGCCCTGAGCTGAAGTCAATAACATCTTGTAACTTGTCTCGAGACACACAGTGACCTTTTCTTCTGCCAGATTGTGCTTGGACCACAGGCTCATCAGGAAAATTAACTACAACTATGCACGAAATTAAAAGAAAAGGTCTCAGCAAGCCATGACATTTTGCTGTGCTTAGAAGAGACGCCGCTCTTCTTGTGCAGCTGGAAATTGCTGAGATAGTTTTAATGGCATCTGCTGTCTCTTGATTGACAGAGCATAAACATTTCAGAAATACAGGCAACAGCATTGCAGCCACACAGCACCAGACAGCGTTATTTACTGACTGCAACCAAGCTACTGCTATCAGTCACAAACTGCACATCCAGCTCAGGGTTATTCTGACTTTGTTTGAGAGATGTCCTCTTCTGGATGAAGAGATATTAGCAGCTTCACAAACACTGTCAGCTAATCAAAAAATATTAGAGAAGCTCTCCACAGCTTAGTGGTTTTTTGTCACTTGCCCTAGATGCTAGGAATATGTGGAAATGAATAAATGTATTAATACACAGCAGCCTGTCAGGAGCCCTTGGCATGCTGTGAGCCTGTGTACTGCATTTGCCAGTCAAATCTGCCTGATACTCTCAGCACTGCCTGACAGCAACCCATTCACATGGGAATCAACAAGGAGTCTGCTTTAAACGGTAATATCTGGCATTATCACAGAATCACAGATTATGCTGAGTTGGAAAGGACCCACAAAGATAATCAAGTTCAACTCCTGGCCCTGCACTGGACACCCCAGTTACCACAGTACATGCCCGAGAGCATTGTCCAAACACTTCTGTCAGGCTGGTGCTGTGACCACTTCCCTGGGGAGCCTGTTCCAGTGCCCAAACACCCTCTGCATGAAAGACCTTTTCCTAATATCCAACCTAAACCTGCCCTGACACCACTTCAGGCCATTCCGTCAGGTCCTGTCACTGGTCACCAAAGTGAAGAGATCATTGACTGCCCTTCCTCTTCCCCTCACAAGGAGGTTGTGGACTGTGAATTTCTACCTAAGCCATAAAGTGGTATTTCACTTACAGGCCTGACACAGGTGTGATGTTTATTTACCCCACATTTATGTTCAATAACCCGAGCAACCGTGACTTTTCTTACAAAAAGTACTGCCTGCGCTCACTAATGTCGTCCCTGCTAAGTTTTGCTTGCTGTTATCTAGGTGGATGGAATAAGCCTTTCTGGGTTCAGAAAGACCCTCATTTTGGGACATAAACAGACTGCTGGATCACATGCTGGTTGGGAAGGGGGGCCAAGGTAGGAGCAGGAGGGGATGTAAAGGAGAAGGGAGGAAAAGGGAGATAAGCACTGGTGGAAAAAAGCCCCCAGAAATATGTAAAGATAAGTGTGGACTCTGTCAACTTCTTCCTCTTTTCCTTTCTTCTGAGGTCCTCGCATGCTTCTCCACCATCCCTTTCAACTGACAACTTCCTGCCTTCTCCCATTTATCTTTTCCAATTCCTTTACAAAGGACTTTGTCCTCTACTTAACCTCTTACTAACACACCCCAAAAAGTGGTTCCAGGAAGGCAGGAGCTGTGGGCAGTTGGGGTGATACCCCTGCCAACTGGAAGCCTCTCAAACAGGGAGCTACAATACAGTGCAGTGCTGCCTTCCCATTGTACACTAGGGAAAACCATGCAAAGATGGATGCTCCTGTGGAAATACTGGATATCAAAAGGGAAGAGTTTGGCATAAACACAAAGAAAGCAACAACATGCCAATAAATTGTTTTGTATAAAAACAAACAAATCTCTCCCATACAAAATGGGATGCATGCCTGAACAGTAATCTTCTCTGTGCTTTGGTGTCTGAAGCAGAGCAGCTGGGTGGTGAGAATTTAGGAAGCATTTTTAAAGCAAAAAACATGTGGTTCAGAAAAACAAAAACAATATCCAATGTACCTTCTGTTGACATTGGTACCACAAATCAACAATATGCCACTGTAGACAAAGAAAGAGGACAAATTCAATAAGAAACAATCCCCTAGAATGTGCAGTATCTCAGTCTTTCCTCTTATCTGCTTCCTCCTGGCACTCAAGGCTTGTGACAATCTCTAGCACCAATGCATGTCACAGCACTGCAGTTCTGCCTTGAGAGGAGTATCTTTTGGCAGGAAACACAGCTCACACCCTGCTCCCAGTTATGCCTGTGTGAAACCAGGGTGCTGGATTTATTCCAGGAAAGGGATAAAGGTACAAGGAAACCATTTTTAAGATACAACTGACTTAAAAAAGGCTGAGATCTCATCACAGAAATCAAAATAGTGTACACTGAATGATACATGGATATGTACTTTACTTTCTGATGTGTTCCAAAAGACATATCTCACTTTGCTGCAAGCTGTATCAATGCATTAAAAAAGTCAGCGGAACTTAAACAGTGTAACAGCCTTAAGACTGATTCATGAGTTTGATCAAAAGCTTATCAATTGTATGACAAATTACCAGTCTGTAAAATTTAATCCACAAAGTTGTATATTCTGTGATCCTTGAGTAATGCATGATACACAAAATGAAAATTTTTAGTAGCACTTTTTCAATTATTTAATACACTTCCTTGCAGGTTGTATTGCATTACAATACTTTTCATGGCTTTTGATCTTCTGTGGCAATATATATATCTTTATATGGAGACCACAAAGAGATGTTCTTTGGACAGAGAGTAACCTTTTTGCTGTTATTTTGCTGGTTCCTATTAGATTCATATGCACATACATATTTAATATTTTGTATCATTGCATCTTTTTAATGTTACTTGTTGAGTGAGAACAAATAACATTTGGGCTAACTTTCCCTTTTGGTATTCCTACACTAACTATGGGAAGAACTATCTTTAATTGTGAAGCATTGCATACTCTTACAACAGTCAGCAAGCAACAAGCCAAATTTTGAGGTTTCATTGAAGCTCAAAATATTTTTTTAAGTCCCACATCACTATATTGATGCATAGCAGTCCTGAGGGACACATCTTTACAATGTATAGGTTGATCCTGTTCTTTTTGTTTCTCCATCTCAGAAAGAGGTTATAGCTCTGTGCCTTAGTAAATTTAAGTGCACCTCAGCTACTTACTTAATGTATTTTGCAATGGAATATCTGGCAGACACTTGAAAAATCAAGCTTCTGCAGTGGCTAAAATCAATTGCCTTCTTCTGGCATCTTACTCAGTTTTGAAGTCGGTTTCTATGGAGTTTGATCTTCTTGAACAGAAACTCAGTACAGGCTGCTGTATTTGACACAATAATATTAAAAAAAAAAAACAGTCAAACCTCTCTTTAAGGAAAATATTGACATCACAGCGTGTTCAATCCTCTGTTGCCCAGCATCTAATTTAGTCACCAGACAAATGAAAGAATATGAGCGTTCAGAAACACTATGGACTATAAGGTCCACTTAACACTACAGAGTCCTTGAGCTTCTCCAGCACTGCTTTACGCTAAGCTCAAGGACTGGCTTTCCTTTTAAATAGCCCTAGAAAATTCTGTTTGAAACACAGCAGAGTTAGCTGGCTGCTGAAGAAATCCCTGGAGAGGAGGGGAACACAGAGCTGCAGGACTCTGCCAAGCAATGAGCACTGCTCCAGCCCATAGCACACACCAGGAAAGCTGCCACCACCAGCAGATGAGCCCGAGAAAAATGAGCTGTAATAGTTTCAATACAGGTGCCCACTTGCAGTGCCCACCCTACATCTCTGGTGGGCAACATAAGGCAGAGAAGAGCATGTCCTGACAACTCCACTGCTTGGCACTACAGGCCTGGACAGAGACCCAGAGCAGCTGAGGTGCTGCTCACACTGCTCCTACCACTGAGGCAGCAACTCCCAGCAAGGTGCAGCACTGGCAGTAGGAAGCAATAACTCCTAAAGATCACCACAGATGTTTGCTTCAGAGCCCACAAATCAAAGTCTCTGGGGAAGCCACCAGGGTGGCCTTAAACACAGCAGTATCCCCTCCAGGCACCAGAATTGCTCAGGGTCACAGTGGCAGGAGAGGTGGCTAAATGGTACAAGAAGATCATATCCTACCTACACCAGACAGTTCATCCTGGGATTTATGATTTAAACACTTTAGGACCTGACAGAGCTTGGCCATGGCTGGATCCTAGGAAAAATATAGGCACAATGGGAATCATTTATTTTAACAAACTAAAAATGTATTGTGCTTTTGGAAAGAAATTAATAAATATTATGCTTCCATGGAGTAGAAACAATATGTACCAATATATTTTCTGCCCCAGCTTAGGAAATGGGTTCCCAATTCTAAAATTACATAAATGTGTTAGTGAATACAGTTTTACATGTACACAATTTCTTCTTTTATCTAATGTATTTGCAGGTAAAAACTTCACTAACTTGTGCATTAGTTCTTATATGTTTGTAATATATGTGTATCTGAAGAGGAGCAAATTATAAAAGCAAATTCTGTGTGAGATATCAGACTGCTTCAGGGGAAAAAAAAACAAACAAATCAAACAACACCACCCACAAAACAAAATTAACTCACATTTAAAAGTGTTTTCCCAACTTTTTGTCCCCAAAAATGCATAACATTAGTTGTGTAAAAACTAAACCACTATATGAGGCATATTTTAAAGCCTCATATAAACAGTGAAGCTTTTATGGCATCCTCAGAGCAAAGAATGTCCAAATATGGCTGAGAGTTAAGTACCCTGAGAATTGACTGCTCTTAATGAATTCACTGAAGTTTGTAGGTCCACATTTACCAGGAATTGGAAGAGAATTAAAGAGAAGTGATGGTGATTCAACTCATTTTCCTGTACCATTCTCTGAAGATACCGTGTTATAAACATCCTCCATATCTTGGATACTGGAGGCATCTGTTGAATCTTGGTCGCTGACTACAATTCCTACTGAAGAAAGGCTAGAAATGAACGAGTGCATCTTTTTTGCATAAATATCCCTAATGTTAAAATAGGGTAGGTCATTGCTTTTCTCCTTGCGATCATTGTTGCACTGGTCTCTATCAATAGCTTTTTGCTTTTGGTAGTACTTAGAAAACTTATTGAAAATAATGGTGATTGGAAGTGCTACCACCAGTATCCCACAAATAATGCAGAGGGTGCCAAGCAGCTTTCCAGCAAGTGTGACCGGGTAAGTGTCCCCATAACCAACAGTGGTCATGCTGATGGTTGCCCACCACCAGCAAATAGGGATGCTCTGCAGTTCTGACGAGTCATCATCCTTCTCCACTGAGTAGACAAGCACTGAAAAAATAGAAATCCCAACTGACAAAAACAAAAGCAGAAGTCCAACTTCTTGATAGCTGTGTCTCAATGTGGCTCCCAAAGAGCGCAGTCCTACAGAGTGCCTGGCCAGTTTCAGGATGCGAAATATCCTCATTAACCGCAGGATCTGAACCACTTTCCCCATGTTCTCAATATCTTCACTTTCTTCTTCCTTTGTGTCCACAGCCAGTGTGGCATAAAATGGGATAATAGAGACAAAATCAATGATGTTCAGTGGTTTCTTCCAGAACTTCTTTTGACTTGGAGCTGTGAAGAGCCTGATCACTAGCTCAGCAGTAAACCAGATGATGCACGTAATCTCCACAGCTTCCAGCACAGGGTCTCCAATCTCCCTGTCATTGGCATCCAGCCTTTGAAATTCTGGCATGCTGTGAATGCACATGGCCACAATTGATGCCAGAACAACACTCAGGGATGACACGGCAATTAACTTGGCAGACAAGCAGTATGCAGGATTTTCCATTCTGACCCAGATCTTCTTTCTTATTTCACCAAAACACAGATTGTCAAACTTTTCTAGCTCTTTATCAAATATGGATGACTCTTCATTGGACGAGTCCATACTGTCATTGCTCTTCTGATCCCAGTCTTTATCAGGACCTTCTTCTTTCCGTTCTTGGTACCGATTGCTGCAGCAGGAATCAATAAACAGCTCATTTATCCCCCAGTACTCTATTTCCTGGCAGAAGGAAAAGACACAAAGTTCTTCCATAACGTGAAGTTTGCCCGTATAATAAAAATTCAGAACATATCGGAACAAGGAAGGATTCCTGTCAAAGTAATATTCCTTGTCTGCCACACTATAATCATCACACAGTTCTAGAATAGCCTCTTCTGAATGGCATTTGAGAAGTTTTCCCAGTCTGGTATGGGGAAATCGGAGCAAGGTGCTTTGATCCACTGATTGCTTAAAGCCACCCACATTCAAATTTATAAGTTCTGCATCTTTGCCAGGTCTGCGGAAAAATTCACCATAAACCATTTTGGACAGATGAGTTCCACTGCTGTTGCCCAATGAGATTACATTGAACCTGAAAAGAACATAAGATATTGTTAGAGCATTTAATTCAGTTTTGCTCTTGTGACACGTTGTTTTCTCCATCTCCGGTTACTGTAAGATGCTGTAACAAAACAAACAAAAAAATAAACTAAATTATGAGTACCCTTATTCTGTATTTCACAGGTGTAGTTTTAAATCAGTTTGGTTTACAGCTTTAGCAAATTTGAAAGCAGTAGGTTCTGGTTTAGGTCTCCTTTTTACCAGGGTGAAGGAAGAATGCTGAATTCATCTACAAGTCAGTCTCTGTTCTACTACCACACTGATATTAATAGTCGTGAAATCCATGTACTTCAATGATGCAAAAAATCTTTAATTTAAAGAGAAAACTTGTCAATCAATCAAAATATTTAGGACAAAACTTTTGAGCAGGTTTCTCTCAATCACAGTTTCAGCAGAGCTGTATTAATTTATATGATGTTGCAATTTACAATCCACTACTTCCAATGTTATTTGCTTGAATGTGGACTGTAATTACTTCTGTTGACATATCAATTCATTTACTTCTAGGGTAATCCACGCAAGAGCATTCTGTGTTCTTGAAAACATATCAAAATTGCATTTGAAGCTTTCCAATTCCTGACTTCAGAATACTGTAGTACATACTTGGGTATCTGAACTCCTTCAGGTATTTTTCAATCTGCCTTCCTACTGAAGTGTCACAACCCTCTTACAACCTTGGTCAGTTCCAGAAGCAACTCCTATTCTGCCACAGCATAGCTACAACCACTGAAGCAATGCTGAGAAGTTGGGGCTAAAGTGTCATTTCTGGAAACAGAAGCTTTCAGAGACGGAACTTCCACAGTAATTTTTCCTCAACAATTAACTGTGGACACCTGCAGATGGACAGAAGGACATTTAAATGTTTCCATATTTTACTATAAATTCAGCTGAAACTGAATTCAAAAGGCAGTTATAGCTACTAGTAAGTTAACCTTTACAGAACTGCTTTCTTGCTTTCCTTCCAAGGAGTTGTTGTCAAGCCAAAACTGGCAGTTCTTACACTCATCATCAGATTATATCTAACTTCAGATCATGAGGAAAGCAAATTTTTTTGATCTCTGACACTTAAACATTAATTGATGTAAACTAAGCTAATTTATTTCAATTTAATATGGAAATCAATTCATTTTAAATGTGACAAGATAATATCAAAATTCTCCTGTCCTAAGAGATGACACCATATGGTGTCATGGTCAGCATGTAGAGCTGGGGGAAGAAGAGGGAAAGGAGTGGGACACTCAGAGCTATGGTGCTTGTCTCCCCAAGTCACCATTAAATGTGATGGAAACCTGCTCTCCTGGGGATGGCTGAACACCTGCCTGCCCATGGGAAGGGGTGAATGAATTCTTTGTTTTGCTTTGCTTTTATGTGTGGCTTTTGCTTTACTTATTTCATCTCAACCCACAAGTTTTCTCATTTTACCCCTCTGGTTCCCTGCCCCATCCCACTGCAGGGGAGTGAGTGTGTGGTTGAGGTGCTGGCTGAGATTAAACCATGACAACATTGAAATGATTTTGCACCTAAAGATTTAGTTTGAAGGCAGGTATTTGCTAGCTAATAGAATGGTTGTAAGACACAGTTGCTCCAGACATTTCCCAAGGCTTCAGTTTTTAGGAATCATTAAGATATAAAATAAGAGCGCTGATCTCTCCTCATAGAAGAAGGGCAGCAAGACTCATCTAAAAAACATTACCACACTTCACTCATGATCTAGAGCCAAGCTCTGTTTTATAGCACTATAAATAAAAAAAACCATAAATCTGGACTGGGGTGACTGGAAGTCAAAGTATATTCAGACCCAAAAAACCTCTAGTTATTGATTCATTTTAGTCAATAAAATCTCCACTTCTGGCAATTCATTAACATGAGAACACTGGCAATGTAAGTGAGCACGATAAAAACCAGGCAAGATCTCAGACCATAGAGTCACAGAACAATAGAATGGTTTGGGTCAGAAGGGACCTTAAAGATCATCTTGTTCCAACCCTCCCTGACATGGCCAGGGACCCCTTCCACAAGACCAGGTGGCTCAGAGGCCCATCCAATCCAGCCTTGAACTCTCCCAGGGATGAGACATCCACAGCTTCTCTGGGCAACATGTGCCAGTGCCTCACCACTCTCACAGTAAAGGATTTCTTCCTAATAGCCAACCTAAATCTACCTTCATTCAGCTTAAAGTCATTACCCCTTGTCCTATCTGGGGGCTCTTCTCACCATGGCAAGTAATGATGAATACAAAGCAAGTTTTCCCCAGAAAGAACTAAAGCAAGACCTTAGTGCTCAGCAAATTCTAAGTACACTAGACCGACTCACTGTTGAGACAGCAATATAAAACCATATCGATTATGCAGATGATATTCATAATGGTGCCTCCATGAAATTGCTTTGTATAATAAATTCAGTGAGCAATAATTAATTGCTTTATTTTAAGGGTACTGTAGTCATAATTTGTGAAAAATACAGAGAGAAAGTGGATCTTGCTTAGAAAGACCATGATCCAGAACCTGCTTAATGTATTACTACTATTAAGAGATTTTTAGGTTACAGAAAGAACGTACAGGAAAGATTCATGATAACTATATCAAGAGGAGCTTCATCATCTGAAGAATGTCTTGTTTGACAGGCAGAGACCTTGATTCCTGAGCCATGGACCAGGACATTGTTGTTCCAAGTACCATCAGAACAATTTGTGTTATTTTAACAAGTGATTCAAGCCACAGGGCAATGACCACAGATGACAACTTCTGTCTCAGCACAACATCCTCCCTACTCAAGGAAACCCTTTACTCACTCACGAAACTTTTTTCCTCAAGGGTAAAACTGTGCTGAGCTAGAAATTATGTTTTCCCGGAGTGCCAAGGCCTGTGCCATTAACATCCTAAGAACACAAAGCTACCACAAACTTTGCAAATCTCAACTTGAAGTGCAACATCAACCTCTTTGATCTTCTGCAAATATAGACAACATAAATCGGTAACCATTCCAAATCACACAATTCTTGCCCTGAAGAGAGTATAAGAGAGCAAATAAACACATACCAGATGTTAGTTACTTGTTTGCTTTAATTGCTTTAGTTGTTTCAGTGAGCTACTAGGTAAGAACTCATATAGAATAGAAAATGAAACAAGACACAGAAGAAAAATGCTTACTGGAAGAATGAACATTATTTTCCAAGATAATGAAAAAAACCCCCAACAAATAGAACTTCCAAATGTTAAGCTTCAGGGCTAAATAAAAGCCAGTCATAAGGAAAGCTGTGTGAAGAGGATGCAAACATTAGAATAAAAAACAAAATGACAGGATCTAACTCTTCCCAGTGTAATTTGGAGATGGGCTCTAGCCAGTGCTTCTGCAGTCACACATTGTTGGTGAGGCCACAGGCTCATTGTCTGGCTTGGAAGGGGAGTTGAAAATTTCTGAGCTTTTAGCGTGCTGTGAAATCCCTAAAGCTCTCAAAGGGGGAATAAGGGAGACAACTTGCATATACAGTTCCTTTGAGACAGCTATGCCACAGATGTATAGCATACCCCAAAGTGCTGTGGTTTCCAACCTCTTGTGGAACAAACCACTAAGAAATTTTTAGTGACCATGTGGATCGCCCTACTACACATTTATTTGTCAGCAAAATTTCTCTTTCTCAGTTATGTTCTGCCCAGTATCCACACAAAGTCCCCGTTCTCTGTGAGGTCCTACACCACAAGCTTCAGAACATCCTTTTTGATGTGTTGCATCTTTGAGCATGGTACCACCTTGGCTACTGGTAACTCCAGACTGGGGCAATTTCATCTTTTATTGGCATTAATCTGTGATTATCCAGGCACAACAGAAAGAAAGTTGAACTGGTTTAAAGCTGTTGTGCTGTGCTGCTAAAAATACTCAAAGCACATGCCTATAGATTTTCTACCAGTTTCCTTCATGGTTATGTTGTCTTAGCCTCACCTCCTGCTTCCTGTACAGCTGCACTCCATGAACCTCTCAAGATTAAGTTCACATTTTAGCATGGTTTCCTCTAAGTTGAAGGAACGTAAATAAAAGGGCCTAGTCCTGCTCACAGTCAAGTCACAAGGGATATAACACTGATGTGAACCTTAAAGGGCACGCAAATCTCGGTAGGTCTACAAAGTATTTCCAGACCTCAAAGTCATTTTTTCTCAAGGAACCTGATGATCTTGGTAGATTTCCATTTTAGGGTTCCCAGACAATTCAGTTCTGAGCAAATTCCTTCTAAAGAATCTTACTTTGGCACTCAGCCATGCCCAGGAACCATATTTTGTCTCCTAATGATGCAAACACCTGGGCTCTAACTTCTGCTAATTTCTCAACAGTTAAGAGCTTCTACAAATCAGCCAAGCTACACACGTGCAGCTTTTGACACCTAAGTACTTCTAAAATGCTGTGGATAACAAACCCTAACAACCTTCAGCTCAGGATCAACATTTCACTGATTTTTTAAGTGTTTGAATTTCTCCACTCATTATAGGGCAAATACTTGTCTAATGCACCACGTAGAAATACTGTCTACACTTTCTGACTCACTGAGCAGAGAAAAACATTTAAATGCATATATAATTTACTTGATCAATCACAATTAGCGATTTGGACTGAAATCCAGTTAGCATGACTTAAGCTGTTGTCTGTCAGCAGGGCAGTAACAACTGCTTTGGCACACATAATAAAGCCAGGAAAAATGTAAGGCAATATTACTTGGCACCACCTCTTTCACTGTGATATAAGCCGCAACATACAACTCTCCTTTGTAATACTTGACACAGTTAAGTTAATAATAAAGTCATTCCCAGACTATGGAGGCAGAGGTTAACTTTAAAAAGTCATCTAGCACAAATAGCAAGACCATCTGAAGAAACCACTCTGTGGTTATGGGCATTCTGTGAGGCAAAAAGGATAAATTCATCAGCTAAATTATTTTCTCAGCTGCAATTTATTTTTTGTATTCCATTGGCAGTATCATCCTTTGTGCAGCATATTGCATTAAAATGCCATGAAAATAATAGAATTATGCAACTACATTTCTTTTTAAATGGATTCAGTACAACCTCCCAGAAGACCAAAGGTAAATAAAGTTTGAGTTGAAATATCCAGGCCAAATTTTGTTCTGATGTTACTCCCATGTAAGCCTTTTTGGCTATGTTCACCCCAGTACAATTCTACTGGCCCCAGACTGTTTTAGAAACTGAACTTGTGCCAAATGTTTGTGCAGCTTTGCAATACAATGAAGATCAGAAAGAGATGATCATCATTTGGAAAAAACAATAGCTGCTAGAAGCACTGCTGACATTCAAATGTAAAATTGTCTAAATATTTGCACCTGTGGAAAAATGATCTTCTAATATAGGGGGTTAAAAAAAACCAAAACACCTCCTCCTAAAGACTGATAAAGAAGAAATGAAGCTGTTACAACTGAGAGTAAAAGAACACAAGCAAGTATAGAAGAACAAGCACCTGCAGCCCGTGGTTCACTCCATTATCTGAGGCACGGGTTTTCAGGGGTGAATCACCAGAGGTGGGGTCCATCTCTGCCCCGACTAGATAAGCAGCCTGTATGAGTAGTGCCATAAGGTGTGTAACTTCCATGGGACTAATACAAGGTAAAATGAATCCTCCCAAAGTGAAAATCTGCTACTTTCACTGTGAGGATGCTGGTGAGGACAGAGTACGTGCCAAGGGTTGGGTATGAGAAAGGGGCAAGGGAAAATGCACCAGCTGTAGCCTCCACATGACAGAAGCTTCTTTGGGAATGCAGTTTGTGACCTGAATTGCTTTCTCATATACATAAAGAACAAGTAGCAACATCAAATACCACCCAGTTATCAGCATGTCACCTTGTAAAATGATTAAAGTGAAAAAAAAGAAAAAAAAAGTTATTCTGTCTCTGACTTGAAAAGCCCCTGGAGATAACACACATTATGAGAGTTAACAAGGCTTGCACCTTGCAATGTTCCCAAAGGCTCTGCAATTTATATTCGGTTCATATAAATTAAAAGATCATTATCCACAGCTAAGTGGAAGTGACAGATTAAAATGTGCTTGCTTGAAAACCTCCCTGTAAATCCCCACCACTTAAGCACAGTTAGAATGCTGCAGTTGCAATACCTGTTCCACAGACAGCTCAAACAGCTGACCACATTAAGCACTTTCCTGAGTTGTATGGTCCCAATGGCTGAAGTTCACAGAAATATTTGAGAAGATACCAAAGACATTGTTACAAGCAGGCCAGCAGTGCTGTGGTTTGATGGTAGAAGAAATTGTTTCTCTCCAGGTTATTTTGGCAATAATTTCATTTGACAGGTCATCTTAATGGCACCCATCAAGAGTGAAGCTTCAAAACATGAAGTACTACCTGAAGTGGACATTGCAACTTACAGGTCTAGGTATCTCTGCAGTGAGGGCAAGTTCTATGGAGCACTTCCACAGAGTAATATTTGTACCCCACTTTCCACTGAGTTCCCCATTGTTTCCATTCAAGTACTTCTCCAGTGACCACAATGAATTTAAAATCCTATTGCTACACTTAGTGGGGTAATTTGTGGTACCGCTAGTTGTCAAAAACATCCAATACATGATCCCAACATCAGACACTTCCATATAAATAAAAATGATGCAGAATAAAAATATATGAATATAGTTCTTAAAAATAATTCTGCATTCTCCCTTCATTGATTAGTCTAGCATCTGAGAAGATCCTTGGTGAAACTGTAATTCACTTACAGAGGTAGTTTGGTTTTGAAAGATTACCTACCTAAGCAAGTAAAATGATGCAGATGTCCAGACACAGAGAGCAGTGTCCCTGAAGTCCCACAGCAGATCAGCTGCCCACGAACAAGCCCACATCCCTTTCACACCATTACCCACTTCACAGTCTCCTCAACAGCTATCCACCCCACTCCAGGTACTGGTACCCTGAAACATCTGGGCTCAGAGCCAGCAGTCAAATACATTCTGACAGAGGAGTCCTATAGCAGCTAATTAAAAAAAAAAAAAGAAGAAAAAAGAAAAAAAACCCACATATTTATCTAGCATAGAAAATTTCAATACTATTCCTGTATTTACAGTGCAGTTTCAATGTCCATGGTTGTATCAAGGGGCTATGATGGCAGAGTTGAGAAACTGCCCATCTATCCCGCCACAACTCCTCCAGGCCTAACGCAGAGGGATGAACAATTTCTCTAACACACAGGTCCATGAACCATTGAAGACTTTCCTGAGTTTTTAAGGAGAGTGTTAATGGCTCACAAGCCTCTGCACAGTGGCAAATTATACCCACACTGAGCCATAACTCTTCCATTTTTAGGAAAGTAATGCAGACCTCGGTGCAATCCAGAATATTCTTATCTCTTGTGGAAGGGGTACAGAGTGTTAAAATTAAGATTTAACTCATTGCCAAGAAGACTGATCTGATACTCAAAATATTCCATTCATTTGTGCATCCTACATTTCCTAATTGCAAAGTGAAACTAGTTATTCTTATTTCTCACTTTGGAGTCTGAGGAATTGTCCTCCAATTCCTAATATAGATGGCAGAACTGTTGAACACTTCTGCTCCCAGATCATCTCTTCCCACTTCTTATCTCTGTTTTTTGGTTTTAATTTTTTCGTTTTTGGAAGCAAGGTAATATTTTTAAAGGACACAGAGTCCAATCACAATAGTCAGTTTCGCTGGGTGAAAAAGTTGTTCTGAACAATGTAAAATTGGTGCACCCCATGAAGTAGGATTTTTCCTCCTTAAACTGGAAAGAGACATATGATCATAAACACCAGGATTATGCTGTAACACATTATAGCAGAAAAAACTGTTAGGAGATCTGAAATCAGTCCTACCTGTGCTACCAGCCACACCTTCACTAGCAGCAGCCACAGGAGCAGAAGAGCTAAAAGGGCAATTCAGCTGCAGAGCACAGGGCTGAACCACTCTCCTGGCTACACATAACTTTTGAATCCATTACAGCTTTATTCTGAAAAGTCCTGGCTTCAGGATAAACTGCTTGAAAAAAAAACAACTCTTCCCACAATACTGTTCTGGGTGTTACCTCAGCCCATTTGTTGGAGTTTTTTTTAATTCATTTATAAATAAGATGCTTACATTAGTAATATACTATTGAATACAGAAAACAGGTTTAGAATGGACCTTGAAGAGTAATATAATTCTATTCCTCCCCCACCTCAAGGCAGCATCAGCCACTTCAAGACACTTTTTGGTGGAGGTTTATTTAATGTCCCATGATAAAGCCTATCCAGAGAGGTTGTGGAATCTGGTCCAGTGCTTGAACACCCTTGTTGTCTCAAAATTACTTTCCTAATATCTACTTAAGCATACTGTGCTGCAGTTCAGGCCTGTGGATGTGTACAGTTAGAGCAGATTTGGAATGGGATGGAGTCACTGAGGATGGACAGCAGAAACAGGCTATCTACAATTTCTCCACAACATTTCAGTTTCTTCCTTTGCTATATATTTAATTTTACTTGGCAGTCTGAGTAGATAAAGTTACATTGTATTTATTATTTTATGTTTTGGAAAAATTCTATTAATTTCAGAGATAAACAAAGGTTTTCTTTACCATGGTGAATTTCTCCAAGATATTCAGAGTCTCTCAGGCAACAAGAACACAAGCAATTGTTATTGTGGATATTTTGAGTGAAACCTTTAACTAAAAACCTGTAAAAACATTTGTGTTTGCAGTATGTTAATCTCACTAAAGGAATCTGTGTTGCTCAACATAAAACCTCTTGACTCAAGACAACTCTGAAGCAGAGCTCCAAATCTCACTTACATCCAAGTTCTGCAATCTGCTGTGGTCCAACATTCAAAGCATCCGAGTAACTTTTACAATGTGCTAGTATGCATGACATGAGGCCACAGGCTAAGGAAGGATATGTGGAGGCAGCTGGAGAAAATATCTGCAAGAGATGTACGGTTCAGAGCCATGGAGCAAACCTTACCCACACGGAGGCCTCCAGAAGCCTCCATTTCTTGGGGCACTCAGCTCTTGGTACATGCTCAGTGCTCCTACACTGGACGCTGTTTAGTTACACCACTCCTCTTGACTCCCCAGGTAGCATCACAAACTAATTTGTGGTGAAAAGATCCTTTGGAGGTCACCTTGTCCCACCCAGTGTTCAAAGCTGGTTCAGTTAAAGAAGGCTGTTCAGGACAAATTGATTTTTTTAACATCTCCAAAATTTCCCGAACTCTCTGGTAATATGGCCCAGTCAGCCCCTCTTACAGTGAAAATATTTCTCCTAAAGCCTAGTTAAACACTCTTTTGTTCCAGTTTGGGTTCAGTGACTCCTTCTGTGGACCTGCCAGCTATAGGCTTGCTAATAAATCCAGGATGCAGCTGGCCCTCACTGCAAGGGCACAGTGCTCATTTGTGTTCTATGTGCTGCCTACCACAACGCCCATACCCTTCTCTACAGAGCTGCTCTCCATTCAATCAGCCCCCCAAACTGTTGCATGGGGCTACTTCATCCCAGATGGAGTTTCTGCAGGATGATGGCAGCTCTTTTTACAGCAACCCATCAGCATATCAGAGTATTATTAGACATCTCAGTCGTTAAAAAACAAAGGTATTTTCCCTGATTATTTCTACTTGGCAGTCCCCATAAAGCATTCAGCAGAAAGGACATTTGCCAGAAAATGTGTGAAGTGAGTACATGACAGGCTAAGATATAGAATTGCATCACTGCACCACTGTTCAATTGAATATTCATAGAAGAAGCTGAGGCATTGTCTTTGCACACAAAAAGGAACAGCCAGCAAATAAGTTTTTTCACAACATAAGCATCAGTCCTAACCAGTGCAACTCATTTCAGCACCTGTCAGTATAATTACCCGTTGTTTTCCCAGGAAGTGTTGAGTAGACACCATCACCTGGATTTACACATGCAAAGCAATAGCACACACTGGCACAATTTGTAAGGTACTGGAGGTGCTATGTGTGTGGGCTGGATTCTGGCTAATACATGTGTTTGTGCAGCCCATAACAACACAGCCATTTAATCAACTCGATGTCAGACCTTATAAAATTACTCTGGTGCAATTTTCGCTATTGTCTTCCAATGACAAAAAGTTTGGAGCAGATATAAAGCCCAATCAGATTAGAAGAAATTTCAGGTCAGAATCCAGCCCTTTCTCCCCTTCCTCTTCCCATCTTATTTTTACAAATATATTTTTCTAATGTTTAAGACCACCCACACAAATATCCAGAGAGGAAAAATGAAGGAGTGTGGCTGCATAAATCCAATCCCACAAAATTAGCAGATGTTTTGTGGAAGACTTACACAGGAGCAGGGTTTTCTTAGATTTTTGCCTGGGCTAAACTTCTGCTAGATAGATTAATAAACTCCCACCATGAGCCCCAAGGATTTTGAAGGCACCAGATACCAAGAGGTCCAAAGGAAGATCTGACATCCTGACTACATGTCTTCCAAGAATTAGAGTTAATTAAGCATATGCAGTGCACTGGAAGAAACTAAGAGCAATACGTATTTGGGTGTAGTTGGTAGTTTCCCTTCATAAGCTGCTGCTTGAAGCAAAGTACCACTGAACATCACTGTAAGTAAAAACTTGTTTGGTCTTAAGGGTAGTGCTAATCTACAACTCTCTAGAAGAAAAAGAAGATAATTGAAATTATATTTTTTTCTTTCTGTCTTCTTTTGAATGAAGTACTCCAGTATATGCTCAGTAAAACTCTGGAGAGGAAAATGACAACTTCAGCCTCTCACTTCATTTGTGAGGCAGTTTTCCCACAGTCCCCAGAGTTTCTATCTGTATACATAAACCCTTGATATCATCTGAAATAAGTAATATTTATCACTAAAAGAAACATGTCTGATTGCCTAAGCCCCAAGTCTCAGGGCCAAGAACTTTTAGAGGTGCCAGATGAGACTTGGTCCAAATTTTTCAGAGACTTGGTCCAAAGTTTTCAGATAGAGTTGAATACACACAAGCAAGAGGAGCCTTTTCAAGTCACGTTGGGCTTCTTACAAGCTAATGAAAAAAATTGTGCTTGAGTATTGCCTTGAACTGGGGCTTTTGCTCAGCTCCAGAGTGATAGCTTAAGAAGGCTGAAACACATCCCCTGCCTCTAGCAGTTGCAGAAGACCTCAGGAAAGGCCGCCTTCATAGTCAAGAAATGGATGAAGCATCCCAGAGACCCAGGAACAAGCACTTTGCCTAGCAGCAAGTGCCTGCAGATTAAGCTTTTCTCATTTTCAAGATTCACAGGTTTCAATATAAATCCACAATAACTCTTATTTGAGCACCAAGCATACTATGAGCTAATTTGTCCTCTCTTTTGTTCTTTTCTGTCATTATAAAAAATTAATCAAAGTGAGAAAAACTTCTCTCTGCCTGGCCTAACATACAGCAAACTGTAAAACAAAATCACAACTCCCTGAAAAGGACAGCTTACAATGAGAACATAAACAACATTACTGTTTCCAGACTAATAGAACTGAGCTAAAATATCACCAAGAACTCATTCCATCCGCCTTGTCCAGCTCAAGCTTTTACCAATTTCATGGGTGAATTAAAAGAGCAGTATTGATCCACGCTGGCTGTCCTTTTCAGAGCAAATATTGCACTGGACAGGAAGACACACAGATCTTCTTAGCTTAAGAAGAATATACAAGGCAGCATCATGTTCAGCAGCTTATTCAAGGGAAAAGGTGTCTGCCCCTAAAATGTCATGCTGAAACCATCATTCACTGCTTGTCACTAGCTACAGCTAAACCATGGAGGACTGATTTACATTTGCACTGCAGTAATGAGTGAACTGTTTTCAAAATGAAAACCTAATTTATGGCTCTATTTACTCTTCTCTCAACTGGCAATACATGGAGTTCATAAAATTACAAAGCGGCTTTGGAATCGTAATCTAATTAAATCAGCAGTAACTGATGGAAATAACTGAAGAATTATATATATGATAATATAAAGCCTTCAATAAAAAAGGAGTCTCCTTTGGGACATACCCAGTCTTCCACCACTCCTTTTTTCAACCATACTGATGACAGCAATTGTCCACAAAATTAATATTATAGATTTATAGTTGCATCTCATAAACTACAAGGTTGATTCTTATCTCACCGAAATCAGGAGTGAGAACCCCCTTGCTCTCTGTAGCACACCCTGCTGTGGTACCAAGAAGGTTTTAGAGCTGAAGCCTTCACAGCAGTTTACACTGCTGGAAGCAGCAACAGCTCTTGTCTGCTGAAGGAGAGGAGGTAGAAGAGAAACAAGGAGCACAGCAGAGCAATCAGAAGTGCTTCCAATTTCTATGAAACTGCCCAGGCTGTGTCTTAACTCCTCTATGCAAATCAAAGCTGTCATAGATTTTTCCTGACTTGGTTATCTGCCTCCCACAGATAACCTGCCTGTACTTACAGGAACATCAGCAACCAATTTGTTAGGCTTGAAGAACAAAAAACAGAAACATGAGACACCTCCTATTTGGGGCAGAAAATTGCCAATACTAAGTTTTACAAGATTGACATACAAGATAGTTTTTGTCCATAAATCTCATAGCACTTTTTTAAGCACTGTGAAGCAGATGCCTTGAGCTCCATGCTTTGGAAGCCGAACCTGAGACTTGAGATGTGACCTTTTCAGTGTCATGTATCAGGTCAAAGTGTTCTACTTCAACATTCCCAAGTTCATGAAGTCTCTATCTTTGCTTTTAGTGAGAACCAAATGAGAAGGCAAGCAATCCCCTGCACAGGCTGAGCTCTGAGCCTGTCATTAGAGTAGCACTGGGCTAGAATGAATAAACACATGGAAGAATTAAACTATTTTTAAGATATCAGTTGGCATCTAAAGTGCTTGTCCAAGTTGATGAACAAAGGACAGAAATGTAAAAAAGGGAGAAAAAGGGGCAAGAAAATTCTGGCTCAGCTCATAAATAACCTATCCTCCTCTCCTTAAACCACCCACACTCCATTTTGTCCATGTGGCCTTTGCTGGTTTTTACTGGCAGGCTGGTAAAACCAAAAAATTTCAAAAAGAAGGAAAAAAGAGAAGTTAATTTCTTAGCCTTTACCCTAATACAGTCCTGTTCAGAGCACACACAGCTCCAGCTGCACACGTGCATCTCCAGAGCACTCACACAGCACAACACCTCACGGGGCAAGAAGGGACAACTGCATCTCCTGCTGCTGCTGGCAGAGGGGAGGATGGTGCCAGGCTGCCCATCTGCCACCGTCTGCACATGGATTGATTCTGGATTCACAATCCAGCAGCTCTCCCTGCCCAAGATCAATTTTTAAGACAAACACCTACCTGGAGGAGATGGCAACAGACACTGAGCAAGCCGAGGTCCAGCTGATATCTGCAGCCAGGGCACGTGGCTGCTCTGAACAAAAGGGAGTCGGAAGGGCTGAGCCACAGTGGTCTCCCCTGGAGTCCCCTCCCAGAAATTCCTCAGCAGGTATGAGAGCTGGTAAACCAAGACATCTCACCTCAGTCCCCACTCACCTGTCAGGGATGGGAAGGGAAAATGGATAAGACACCTTAGTGCGAAGGGCAAGAAGATGAGCTGAAGAGCTCGTGAATAAAAAAATGGAGAACAGAAATTTGTGCTATGACCAAGGTCTTTGGCAATACACAGCAGACAGACATCAGTGATGGAAACAATGTAGAGAGTGCAAAATTAGTGAATCCTTCCATGAAACTTTGTATCAACATTACCAGCACACAGAGACCACCATGTTTACTGCAGACTTACCTGAGCTCCTTGCTGAACAGTACATGAAAATCAAGGTCTCAGGCTTTACCTGTAACACAGCAAATGGCCCAAAATCCACAGCAAACTAAGCAGAACAAGAATAGTGAACACAATGGGACCTTCTAATATAAATGATAATGCTCATCTTCCCAGAAGACAGATGTGTCTTGAAAATTACTGTGGAATGATCTCCCTCAGAAACTAAGAATCAACATAATCAACACCATCTCCCTCCAAAAGAAAGATACATATTCTAGAATTCATCTATTCTAAAACAGAACAAAAAACAAAAGAAAACCATTACAAGCAACTGTCATATACAGAACTCCCTTGCAAGAGAAACGAGCCAGTTATCCACAAAAGAAAGATGATAGCAGTTTAACACACTACTTAGGACTTCAGGTACGTTATGAGTGAGACAAGATGAGCAGAACACATTCACATAAAATGGAAAATACAGTATTAAGGAAAGAAGCATCAGTAAAATACATGGAAATGGAAAGGATCAGAAGGAAATGAGGTATATAAAAGAAAAAACGGTAAAGAATGGAGCAGCATACTGAGGTAGTACCTTGAAGCAGATGATTCCCTGGCATTAACTGGTGCAGAACCATTGTCTGGAACAGGTCAAGGACAGTTTCTGTCATCTGAGGATTTGGTCCTCCACAAAGAACCAGGCAATGGCAATGACAGCATCCTGTCTGATTTTCTTGGGGTGCTTTCCCCTCAGAAAGTAAAGAGGCAACACAGGAAGAAAATAAGATGACGCCATAAATTAAAAGGCAAGACTTAACAGAAATAAAAAAAAATAGATGAAAAGCAAGAAATAAAAACAAAGGATGGGGCAAAGGCAAGATAAAGAGAAAATATCCACAGATTAGTGGAATATATTTTACTTATTCATGAGCTCTGTTTTATTATGAGTCCTTGGCAGATGTCCTACAACTGAAAATTTGCAAGGCAGAGAATGATGCGAGTTTAGAGACTTGAGCCTTGTCTCTACTCGTTAGCCTTGGGCAGATCTTTTTAATATATGTGCCCCAATAGGAAGCAAACAAGTTCCTTAAATCAAGAGCCTTTGGACAGGAGACACACTGCAAACAAATGGCCTTAGAGAGGGACTCCAGGAGATAAGACAGAAAGCATGATCTCAACCTGTTTTTGAGTAACCAAGGTGAGGGTCAGGCTACTAGTAAGGATATTGCCCAACGGGATACAGTCTGCTTCTGCCTCTGGCCCTGATTCACACCATAGCCTGTCTTTCATACACCTTCCTTGTTGAGCAGCACTTATTTCACCTGAGAGCTTGTGGGCTCAGCTTGCCCAGCTGGCAGGGACAGGGATGCCAACAGCAGGCAGCCATGGGAGCAGTGGCAGCGGTCTCTGGAGTGATCCCAGCACCGAGGCAGGACACATGTCCAGCACCTGCCAGGTTGGGGGCTCAGTCAGAACAGAAAGCACACCTCTGGCAGATGCACCAGTGCTGAGTGGGGAAAGCGTGGCTGCCTCCACTCTCCATGCAGGTTTAGGGTGCCTCTGCAGCTCAGCTCAGTCACTGCTGAGCCTTGTTTTGCATTGAGGCTGAATGGTCTTGACACTGAGTGTTAGTAGTTGATTTTACCCTGCCTATGGCTGTAATTGCACAACTAAGGTGATACTGGTGGCTAAATACTGATTTATCACCTTTTCAGATTTAAGGTGGCTTTATTCTTCTTGCCCTGAGAAAGTTGGTAAGTCCTAGAGTGGATGAGCAAAGAACTTCAGGAGCTTCTCCTGCTTCTCCTTCAGGAGCTCTCTGTTTCTACAAAGGACATTTTAGTAAAACATCTGACCTCACCTGTCCCAGGAATAATGCTAGGGGTCACACTGGAGTTTGCATCAGCTCAGCTGAAAGCTGTTCATTGATTTTCTTTTGCCCACACTCACAAATAGGAAGTGAAGGGCTGCTATAATTTCTGTAGGTTGCCTTAGTGCTAAGACAGGTAACAAGGCAGACATTTATAGACAAGGAAGAAGGTCTCTAAAAAAAGAGCTTTAATGTCCTCTGCCTCTGCTATGAATACGTATAGATTTACTATTTTTTAATTGCAAGACCCACTTAAACAAATCTGTCCGGGCTGTATAAAGTAGATCTAACAGACAAGTAAAGAACTGTGATTTAAGAAATCTGATATTATTTCTAGACCTTCCCCATATTTTAATTCCTGAAATTGAAAAAAAAAAATCTAATGATACTGCACCTCTTTTTAAAAAGAATTGTTTTGAAATCTACAGCTAAGAAGCACCCTTGTAAAAGCTAGGTATGATTATTGCCAGTTAAAGTTCTTTTATCATTATTCAGCTACCTACCTATATTCAAATAATTTACACATTTTCAGGAGATAAAATTATTTTTGTCTATCCACAGTGCTATCTTAGCAGAAATTTAGATACAGAAACTAAAAAATTCCTTCCTTATAAGCCAATTGTCTTTCATTTCCCCAAATGATTACTGGTTTCAACACTGATGCAATGGGCAGCTTCCCCCAGCAGCAGATATTAAATACACCTTGCAAAGTTGAAAAGCCACCTCTACTTCATGGCTTAGGATATCAACTCAGATCAAATCCTCCCAAAACTGTAGGTGATTTAACCCTAACTGGTTACAGGAGAGAAGGATTTTGGGAAATGCTGCATTTGTGACTGAGGAAAACAAGAATGAGTGGTCCAGGACATGTCTCTGAAAATGAGATCTGCCCAAGGTGTCCCAAGTCAGACACCCAGAACTTGACCCACACATCCCCTCTGAAGCTCCTGGCTCCTGGACAAAAGGTATTCTTGCTCCCTCTGTCCCCTTAGGACCTTAGCCTGAGTGCCTTATGCCATCTATTGGCCTAGACCAGCGACAGGCGCTCGGAGGAGAACTTTCTGGGAAAGCGACTGTGTTAAAAGGAATCTGTCTGTAGATCTGTAAATTCCGCTAATGGAATCAATACACTGCCCCTGCTCAATCTTGAGGTCTACCTTGCCCAGCAGACACACTGAGTTCAGCTCCCAGAATAACCAGCAGCTGTGCTTTGCATTAGGCAAATGAAAAATAGTACTGACACAGAGCGATCTCGCAGGCAAGAAAATCCAGAAAATAAGCAAAGAGAATTTTCACTGTCCTACAGATGCACATAAAAAAGTCATTTATAAAAAGAGAAAGCGCCTTCAAAATCTACTTGGTTCCATAATCTGGTTAACAATCCCCAACGTAGTAAGTCTACTTTAAATCGGACACGCAGAGTGAAGAAACTTCTCCCACATTCCCTTAGCGACAGAGGCTACTGTTGCCATTCACGGCTACTTAAATCTAGTTTACATTTTAATCTAAACGAGTTTCTAAAAGACAAAGCAGAGCTCTGCAATGCGAAAGGACTCAGAGGCATCGCTATTGATCTGCTCCTGCACAGGCCATTGCAAAGCAGCCGCGGAGAGCTCGGCCGGACGCGGTCCCTCCGAGGGCCAGAGCGGTGCCCGCGTCCCCGCTCCGGAGCCTCCTCCCTTCGGGGAGCGCAGGGCGGCTGCACGTCCCGAGCCGGACGGGTCAGGGCAAGACTTCGGCGGGGCAGCGAAGCCCGCCGAGGCTCCCCCTGTCCTAGGCGGCAACCCCTGCACCCCCTCTTCCTCCTCCTCCTCCGACTGTTTGCCCCGCAAAACGCATGGAGAAGACACCGCACTCCGGCACCGCGCCGGNCCTCCGGGGGGCACCGCTCCGCTCATGCCCCACAAGTCCCGGGGACGCTGCTCCGTGGCTGCAGGGGATCCCACCCCCAATGTTCCCCTTCTCTCCCGGAGAGTTCCCACACTTTGCCTGTCGGTCCCGCACAGCACCCGCGGCGTCTCCCCGCGCCCAGGGAAGTCCCGCTCAGTTCCCTCGGGGAGTCCCGCACCCCCCGATCCCGTGCCCGGAGCACGCGTGGGGACCTGGCTGCGCCGCTCCGTCGCGCAGGCACCTACCAGGCACCCCCAGGTAGTCCCCGCTGTCCTGGGGCTCGGGGAAGGCGCGGGAGCGGGGCAGCCCGTCCGGAGGGGCGATGCTGCCGGGGGGGAGCGGGCGGGGGCGGCCGCCTCCCGGCCAGGGCTGCGGCAGCGCGGTGGAGCGAGTGCTGCCCCTGCCGCTCCGCCCGCACTCTGGGCTGCGGGGCTCTCACCGTCCCGCTTTTGTGCGCGCCGGGGCCAGCACTGCGCGGAGTTGTCAGCACGAAGGGATTGATCTGCCATCGATTCCCAGCGCCTCTCTGCTGAAGTGGCACATACGCGGCTTGATTTGCGGGCGGTACAGCCTGAGATGCGGAGTGTCCCCCGCACGCTGCAGAGGGAAGTAATTTGTTTTCCGTGTTATGCCCCAGAGTAGTTTTCTGGCTGTATCAGGGCTCAGTTCTGCCCGTGTTAAAGCCAGAGGGCAATGAGAAGCCAGGCCAGCTCTCAGTGTAACTCCAAAGCACAGCTGCGACAGCCTTCCACGATTAAACATTTTGTCTGTTTCAGTGGTGTCCTCTTGAAAACTGCCGAGACTGAACGTGGAGGTTTATTCCTTGACTACAAATTTTGACACAATGTGTTTTCTGCACTTTTGCCAAACTTTTCAAAACTTTTCACTAAGAAAAAGTACTCTAAAACATCGTCATCATCATTATAACCAACTGCAGGATTAGGGAAAAAAAAAACTGTTTCGTAATTATTTCTTCCAATTTTTTTTCCTAATCAATTTTACCTTGAAAAAAATCTTGCGCAAATATTGCATAAAATTCTCCTCTGTTTTGGGGGCAGATTTATTTCTGGTGGGTGTTTTTAGAATTCATTACATATTTTAAGAAGAAGAATTCAACGACCTCTTGTTTTTGAGGCGACACAAATACTTACTATGTTGTTGTGTTCTTGGTAATAATTTTTTAGTCTTATAAGAGTTGCCAGTTGTGAAGTCTGAGGAGAGAGAGGATCCTAAGAGAATACATTTCTCTCTGATTTTGCTTACTGTTATTCCCTCAAGATAATATTGCTGTGCAGAAAGGATAATTTTTATTACGTGCTATGGTGCATAATAGCAGTAATAAATTAATTTTTTATCACATTTCTCTTTCATTAATCACAGAAGTTTTAATCACTGCAGAATATGTCTTGTCCAGGTATTACATCAACCCTTCAATGTTGTGCACAGCAATATGCATTTATGCTACACGTCTTTTTCAAAAACCATAATTAACCAGGAGCGCAGAATGACATTTAGTTACAGAAAGTTTGTGAGAAAGCCATGCACTGTGTGCAAAGTGAGTTCCTTAGAACTGCTCAAATACAAGCATGTGAACATAATACTTCCTGGATACCAATGAGGTCATCTTAGTGGGTCATTTGGAGATTCCAGCATAAAATTTGAAAGATCCTGCAGAAATATTGTTACTGACTTTTGGAAATGATACTGCAGCACAGCAGCCCATCAGATGGTTACACAACTCCAGTCATCACAGGCAAGAATGTGAGATGCTGAAAATTGCCCAGGAAGGTGAGCTGCAGCTGCCTGGGCAGCAAGGACATACACATTTCTGTAACACACAGTGACATCTGAAGTGACAGAGGGGCAAATGGTAGGCTTATTGCCTATGTCAACACGTCTGGTGACACTGGTGACGGTCCTCAGTGCCTATTGTGGGCACTGGATATGTCCCGTGGTGCTGCTCTGCATGGTAGGGAGGGCAGAAACATGCTGTCTTGGCTTCTCATCAAGGCTGTCGAGCTGCAATCTGCATTATCATAACTTAGAGCTCCTTACATCAGCATGATCTTGCATTGCTCTCTTCTAAACAACAGACCCAGTCCCCTGAGGGCAGCACATTTAGAAAAGCCAGTTCTCTCCTCCCAGTGTTCTGCAGACCCAGGCATCTTCTCTATTTTATCAGCATCAAGACATATCACAAGATGTAGGAATTGCATTTATTTTTGTATTTGATGCATCATGGTTTCTTTTCACATAGGCAGTGTCTGAGCACTGAGATGTCTGCAGAAACATCTTCCCTTTTCAAAGCAGTTTTCACATGCTTCCTCTAAAACACAGCAACTGTCCTGAGACATGATCATACTTTTACATGGAGGGCTGACTTGTGGTTTTTTGGCAGGTTTTAGCAACTTCATTTTATAACATACCCTGGAATTTGCTCGACTCAATCATCTGGAAAAGGAAAGAGGTCATTTCTATCTTCCTGATGCAGAAAGACTTATTGGCAGCTGTTTATGGTGGGCATGAGCCTAGCTCCTGGCAGTGAGGAAGTCGAAATCTAAGCTATAACACCATCATCTTCATTTCACTGCAGTGGTTTATAATATTGCAAAAGGGTTTTAACTGTTGCTCACCAGCTTAAAAGGATTGTGAGACAAAGACTGTTAGGAAAAGTGGCATACATAGGGCTGGCTCGTAGTATCTTGTGCTCTAGCCAAGGATCAACTAGGAATATTTGTATTTGGGAACAAATCATTACAAAGTGTCCAGATTAGTCTTTAAAAATATTAACTCCTTCAAAGTTGCTGGTAATCAGTTAACTCAAGACAAAACTGTTGTTTTAAATTCCTCTTTAGATAAGAATATTTTCATCAATGGAATGAATGGAGTGAGAAGTTTGAAGAAGTGAACATATGGCTACATCAGAAGGGACTGTGACCCCCCATAAAATGGCTTGCATCCTTTTTATGGCTCTTTAAAGCACGCAGTGGGCCTATCCAAAGTCAAGCTGCCACTGGCTGATCTAAACTGGAAACAACAATGCCCTGCCTGAGCACTGTTGTGCATGTGTTTGTCGTGTTTGTGTAACGTTTCCATCCCTAGGGGCTGGCCATTATCCCCCCTATTTGTTTTCTTCCTTGAATTGCCTTCATCCAAACAAATTCTGTCAGCAGTTACACCAGGGGGACCCTATTAAAGACAAATGGACTCAACGTTCTTCCTGAAGAAATGCTCATAATTTAAGCTGGGACAAATTTAAGTGGGACAAATTTAGAGTAACTCTGCCTCAGGTACTTTCTTGAGGAAAAAGGAAAAAAAAAGAAGGTGATTAGAATGGCAATTCTGTCAGTGAGAGCTGAATCTGCTCTAACTCTGCCTGCGGCAATCCCACCCATTCGAGCCCGCAAGAGGGCACATGGGACAGGGACTGCACCACTTGCAGCCCCTGCAGTGCTTGCTGGTGACCATCCACGGCCATCACAGCCGCCAGCACAGGGGTTTCCACTTGGTGCACAAAAACACATACGTATCGCAGTTTTTCACATTCCCATTGACTTACATGTGCCTCAGTGCAGGACTCTGGGTTTCATTTGCAGCCTGGCTGGATGAAAACTGTCTCATTCAATTGAGTTTTACATGGGGTTTGCACTACCTCCAAAAGCTTAGTCTTGCCTCTCCTGCAAATCAGAGGAACTACTGTTGCAGTATTATGTTTGTGCATTGTCACGGATGAGAGGTAGATTGGAAACTAAGCCCTCTTGTGCTTACTTCTGTATTCCAGACCTGGGGACTGTGTTATGCTCTTTGGATTTAAGAAAGTCAGTGGGAATTTTCAATTCTTTTTATTCAGTTCAAGAAGATGAACTTTATCTGTGAATGTCAGGGCCTCTCCTTAATTATCCTGAGAAAATAACTTCATATAATGCAACATAGTGCCTTCAATTCTCTAAATAGAATATTTCTAATAATAAAAATTATTACCAGAAGAAAGTCAAAGGGTTTTAAAGGGTTTGTGAGGCAGCATAACCCAGTAACTTCAGGAAACACTGCATCTGCTGCAGAGCCAGGAACAGAACTTGGAGTTCTGGAGGGTTTTTTTACTATTTTTTAATGCTGAGTTTGATAGTAAAGTATGAAAAGTCAGAGGAGAATACTGCGTTTGAATTTAAAAGCATCTGCAAATGTTGCTAGGAATATGTGAACCATAACAGATCTTCAATTAAGCAGAAGGTAAGAAATTTATCAGTGTCAGCTCCCTGGTTACCAGGCTATTGACACAGTTCTTAGAAAGAGAAGTCAAATGTACATGTGCATTAAGCATATTGCATTTCTGAAAATGATGTTTTCCATTAATTATGAAAACATATTAACACAGAGCCTTGTTAACAGAAGATGGACAGTAAATTACTGAATCACTCAGTGAGGTAGGTAGGAAATTCCTGGTACCTTGTCTAACTCAAACCAATCTGAAATTACAATGTGACCTGTGGCAGGATGTGTCTAAAGTAGGGCCTTGTAAGCACAGTATATAAACGACAACTGCCGTGGAAATGTTGAATGCAGCAGCTGTCATTACACAGGCTACCAACACAGGAATTGCACCTCGGATGTGTAACCTGGCTTGGCCATCACAGCTGAATTCTTGTTTACAACAAACACACGGGGGTTTACGGAGCTGTGCCTTTTTAAAAAAACAATGGGAAAACATAGTTCCTAAGGTAAAAGAAGACAAGGTCTTTCAATAAGGAAGGGATGTCTATAAAGAATGGTGAAAATGGCTTGTATGTAATTTTTAACTTCTCCTACAAGTTTATGTCAGGGGAAGGAGTGGGTGTGTGTGCTTAGGAAGTTACAGCAGAAGGTGGGGCCTTCTTTCTTCAACCTTTTTTATCTTTATTTTTTCATTTCTCCTTTGCTGTCTTTCTTCTCCATTTTCAACTCCATTACTATTCAGCATTACTAAGGTAGTCCCTGAGGAACCTCAGTCCAGGCACATAATTTCATTTGGGTAGTTGGGATACAGTCAAGTACAAAGACAGAAATTCTGAAGATTGGATAAGACAGGGCTATAGAAGGAACTGAAGATCAGGGTTTGGAAGGCAAGATAATACTAAAATGAATAGAGCAATATTAAAGCTACAGCAGTGTTTCAATTTTCCTTAATTCTTTTCTTGTATTTCTCTTCAAATCTATAATACTTTTTCTTCTAGTTCTAGTTTCTTTTCATTCCTTTTGGGGATTTTTCATTATTTTGCATTTCTGTTCAGCTCCAAAGTCCTTGACATGTCCATTTCTCTGACTTTCTGTCACCACCTGTGTGGGTGAAAAATAGGATTGCAAAGACTTTCTTCAGTACTTCAGAGAAAAATGCACCAGGAATCAATATTGCTACACTGGCATAAAGCAATGATTATTGAGATGGAGGGGTATTTACATCTGAAAGCATTCTACCTTGCTCTTCTCATGAATAATGAAAGAAATCAGGACATTCTTGTTGGGCCGGATTAGCAAAAAAAATCTTTGGCGCACATGAAGGGACTACTACATTTTCATTTCCATCCTTTGTTTACTTATTGTGTTCTGGGGGGAAAAAATGACCACTAAAAGGAAAGACTTTTGTCCCCATTTTGGAAAATTTCTATTCTGAAGAATCTATGGATGCAGACCATTGACACCACTACTACATAAGTTCCAAAGAGGTTCAATACAGAAGTCTTTCAGTTCTAGAGACACTGCATTCTAACAAAATGAGAAGAAGTTCGCCTATTTGCATCCCTTCAAAGTCTAGGTCTTCAGCCTAAGATAAACAGGACCTTTTTTTTATCAGTGACAAGTGGTTTGATGTATTCTGTGTATCTTAAACATACACCTGATAAGAAGAATTGTTTCTCTGGGGGAATGCTCATCTCCATGTGATTGTCTACAGGGCAAGCTTAAGCCTAATGGCTTGGGCTAGGAACCTAAAACCAAAGGATTAAAAGTAATGTAAAGGGAATCACATTCTATGTGATTAAAGAACAGGGAAATCTATTTCTGGTTAAGACAAAGGATATTTACATGACTATTTTTTTTGTGATTTAGCAGTTGTGCAAGAAGCACTCTTCAAAAAAGGCAGCATCAACAAAATGACTGCACAGCTCATTGAAGATGAGACACTAACATGTTCTTGAGACAAAAGAAGAAACACTGGCATTCAAGAAGGAATGCTTGTTCTGCTCTCAAAAGAATTGACAACCATCCTCATCACTACATTTACAAACAGGGTAAAAATGCAGATGTTGAGTGGAGAAAGTGGATTAAATGGGATGTCTTACTCTGCTTTGCCAAAGTCTTATTTGGCTGCTGTCTAATTTTCCATCAAACAGCAATATAATCTGTTGCATTATGCTCTATAGTCTCCCCAGAAACCTCCCTGAACCCAGGACATTAACATCTCTGAAACCCCAGCTGTAAACTCATGTCAGGTCGAATTCCCAGCAAAGAATGACTAATCAGGACACAGGCTGTATTGGTGGTTAATAGTGCTTGTGATTGGCTTACTTTTCACAGTGCGCATGATTTTTTTGTGGAGCCTGTCTCTTTTTAAATGTAATCAAGCTACATTTCATATATAGCTTTATTAGCAGGGCACATAACATAATACAGTTTTGTGTTGCTTGAAGGCGGGAGCTATTTCACATCCAGCAGTTCAAATCCAGCAGTAAGGAGAAAGGCCTTTTAGGGAACCCATCTACTCAGAGTTTAGACTCAAAAGAAAAGGAGTCATTAAGGTAACTGGTCACCACATGGCTACGAGCCATCAACAGAACACGACCATAAAAACCCCAAGATATCTTCAGCAGAGATTAACCTTCATATCATTTTGCACAGCTCTGGTGAAACCTCATCTGTGTTCTAGTCACCTGTATCACAGAAAAATATGCTACTAAGATGTTCAGACAAATAGAGAATCTAGTGTAAAATAGGATGAGAAAGACTAGGGTGCTTCAGTACATAAAACAAAGAGTAGCAGGATGAGTTCTCCTTTTGAAAATGAGGCAAAAACCAGGAGGTAAATAAGAGTAAATTGGACTCAAAAGTTGTACTGGTACAAGAAAAAATTCAATATAAACTGCTCAAAACCCAGTCTGGATAAAAACTAGAACATTTCCAAATGCCAATGAAATAATGGTCTGGAACACTCTTTCATTAGAGAGTTTGGGGGAGCAAAAAATTATAATGGTTTTTTGAGAGGGTTTTTTGGAGCTGGTGAAAATAACTGTCTAAAGGATTGCCTACAATATTGGGGAACTAAGTACAGGGATTTACGGGCTCATAAACTTTTGGGGTTTTTAAGAATATTCCCACAAGTAAATGTGGAACACCTCCAATTTAAAGTAGCACCATTTAACATTTGCACAAAGGAAGATGCGATTTGTTACCATGATCAAAAGCACTTTTAATGCTATAACCAATTTCTTATACTGATTAGAATCAGGTGCTTTAAGAACTGCTTCCTTCAACAACAAACACCTATTTATATGCCCAGTTTGAATGTGGAAGCACTAGATAAACTTAGATGCAAGCACTGCGTCTGATGAGACTGGTCTTACCAAAGTCAAAACAGGCAGGCCAACAATAAATCAGCTATGGAGCAACCTGATTCCTTAATGGAAAGATAGATGAATCCCACAGTGAGCTTAGGTTTAATGGCACTGCAGCACCCCCATGTACAAATGCAATAAATAGTACAGAACTCAGTAAAATATTTACCTGAATGAATTATGAGGGTTCTAGCACAGTATCAAAACATGAGCTTTCGTACCCTGCAAGTGTGTGAAAAATATTTGGATGATCGCTATAACACTTGAATATTTCCAGGTATCTGAGTTAAAGTAGTTGCAACAGAATCTGTTATTTTTACTAATACTTACTTGAACACCAGACACTGCTCATTGACTGCATGAGATAAAAAAAACCCACTTCCCCTTATCACCTTAAGGAGATGAAGACATTCAAAGCATATTGAAAGAAAGTAAACGTCGGGGTTTCTTCCCAATGCTGAGCTATACAGAGACTGCAAAGGAGTTTAAAGCAAACTGCTTTGCAAACACAGGATTCACTTGCTACACACAGAAGCTCTAAAATCTGTCCTGGGACATCATCTGGATTAACATGCAGTATTATCAGGCTGATGGATAGTTTTGAAAGCTCCATCATTACTCTGATACTGATGTCAGAGTGCTACTCTTTAATTTAACCACAATATTGAATGGGGATCCCTTCACCTCATGTAAAATTAAGCCATATCACCAACTGTAACATGATTTTATTTTACTGTGATAGTCCTGTCTCTAATATATATAAAATCCAGAATAGCATATTTGTATGTTGTTTAGGACATGGCAATGCTACCACAAAAAGTCAAGGCAGTACTCCCCAGCTGGAGCCCTTCCTGGGCTGGCAGGTGGCCAGGGCATTGCTGCTCTTTCAGTGCAGCTGTACTGGGCAGGATGGAACTCCAACGTGAACTTGAGCTGAAGTTTACGTGAATGAGTCCACAATGGAGCAGAGATCCACCTGCAGTCCGTGGAGAGTCCCCTGCCAGAGCAGGTGGATGTCTGAAGGAGACTGTGACACTCAAAGGATGAGATGGGGGGTGGGTAATGAAGTTGTATTGAACAGTGTGGGACCTGGGCATGATGAATAAGGGGTGGAATGTGCTGGTTTGGGCTGGGGTAGAGTTAACTTTCTTCACAGTGGCTGGTATGGGGCCGTTTTGGATTCGTGCTGAACACAGGGTTGATAATATAAAGATATTTTTATTATTCCTGAGCAAGGCTTGCACAGACCCAAGGCCTTTCTTGATTTTTGTACTGCCATGCTGTCAAGGGGGCCAGGGGTGAATGAGAGGATGTGAGGAGACACAGCCAGGACAGGTGACCCTGACTAAAGGGATATGCCAGACCATGTGGCATCATGCTCAGTATATAAAGTGGAGAAAGAAGGAAGAAAGGCAGGGATGTTTGTAGTGATGGAGTTTGTCTTCCCAAGTAACTGTTACCGTGGTGGAGCCTTGCTCTCCTGGAGATGGCTGAACACCTGCTTGCTCTTGGGAAGCAGTGAACTAATTCCTTGTTTTTCTTTGTTTGTGCCCATGGCTTTTGCCTTCCCTATTAAACTCATTTTATCTTNCCACAAAAAGTCAAGGCAGTACTCCCCAGCTGGAGCCCTTCCTGGGCTGGCAGGTGGCCAGGGCATTGCTGCTCTTTCAGTGCAGCTGTACTGGGCAGGATGGAACTCCAACGTGAACTTGAGCTTAAGTTTACGTGAATGAGTCCACAATGGAGCAGAGATCCACCTGCAGTCCGTGGAGAGTCCCCTGCCAGAGCAGGTGGATGTCTGAAGGAGACTGTGACACTCAAAGGATGAGATGGGGGGTGGGTAATGAAGTTGTATTGAACAGTGTGGGACCTGGGCATGATNATATGCATCCTCCAAAAATCCTCAGCACCTAGGAAAGCTTGCATTTCCTGTTTGCTGGTTGGTGAGGACATGGCTGCTATTTCATTGACCACATCTTTTGGAATCTAGCGACACCCATCTTGCCATTTTACTCCTAAAAACTGAATTTCCCGGGGAGGTCCCTTGACCTTACTTTGCTTTATGGCAAAACTGGCCTTCAGGAGAATTTGGATTATCTTCTCCCCTTTCTCAAAAGCTTCTTTTGTAGTGTTGCCCCATATGATGATATCATCAATGTACTGCAAGCGCTCTGGAGCCTCCCCCTTTCTGACTTGACTGCAGCCACGCTACCCCAGCTGCTCCTTCCACCTTGTAACCGGCATTAGCCCACAGCTCCCCCCGCCACGTTCACTTGACCAGAAGAGACTGGGAAGAGACTCCCTTTCCCTGCTCCCACCAAACATCAGTGATGTGAAATGAATAACCTCTGAGTCTTGGCCGTGCTCCCTCATGGCTACTGCAAAAATTAGCTCTGTCCTTGCCAGAACCAGGACACTGCCTAACTACAAAGCATCCATGGAATTCCAAAATGTTTGGTATTGACATTCTGTCATCAGCTACCATGGAACCCTGCGGGAGCTGTGGTTCAGTTATGGAATATCTTCAATTTCTCTCTATGGAGAGGAGCTTCTTGCCATGCAACAGCTTCCATGCTGCAGGACGGACTGTAGCCCATCAAGACACCAGAGAGCATTGCAGCTGGGGAAGTCTGGCATGGGAATTTGGCCTGCTGTGGAAAGAGATGAGATCACAGAATCATAGAATCATTTAGATTGGAAAAGACCTTTACGATCAGCAAGTCCAATCCTAAAGATATTCCATCTATAATCTCAAAATGATATCCAAAATCTCAAGAGATTTTGGCTCAACATCAGAGCAACCCGAAGAAAAACCCCTAGATTCTTCTAGATTGAATTCCTTCTGAATTCTTTTTCTCTCCAGACTGAAGTTTGGTTCTTTTGAACTTTCTCTTCTGCTAAGTATTTCATTATTTCTGCTCTTTATCTCTATTTTGGAGTAAAACAAATGTCAAACTTATTACCAGGACATAATGCCGTTTTTTGACTGAAACTAATGAATGTTCAATGACATTTATTGTGGAATCAATAGAGTATGTGAAACACAGAACAAATGTGACCAGCATCTCATTAGGCCACAAACATTTCTCTTTCTTGTGAAATATGTAATCTAGAGCAAATTTTCCCCGTATTCACACAAAGGCAGTGTGAATATAGATTGATTTAATTTAAAATAATGACGTTACTGAAGATCACAAATGATCTTCCATTCTTACCTGGCCATTTTGGTGCATGTATTTTGTAGAGTATGAGCATTTCACAAACACTTTTTGTATCTTGCTTCACAGTACTGTGAAACAATATTAACCCTGTCTTATACTGGGTCTTATTAACCCTGTCTTAGACTGGTGTATAATGAGACTTCCAAGATCACTTAGAAATCTGAAGAATGCCCAAATGCCGGTATAACGTTTTAATTCAATGCAATGATTCCTAGTTTGTCTTATCGCTCCAGATGAAGAGGGGGAAAAAATGGAAGAAGAGTTTGGAAGACCCAACACAGCTTTTCATTAGCAAAGTCTTTCCCATATTCTGTGGAGTTCAGTTGGAGGTTAAGATCATTCTGCCGTTCTGGCCTTATTCATAGGGTAGCCTCAATATATGAGACTGGTTCCTTTCGTTATCCATTGGACAAGATGGGGATATTCCCAGACCTTATCCATGTGTTTCATGGTCCTGCATACAGGTCATTCATCATTTGGTTTTTATTATTAGAATCTGTTTCCACAGAAGAAGGAAAAGACAGAATTGTCTCCTAACCATCATGAGAAAATGCTGTGAAACCTTTAACTTAACCCTGAACAGCTGCCAGTTCCAGGGACGGGAGGTGCATCATCTGAATTTAAACTTCTGTTCTCCCCACAAGCAATATGGAGTTCTATAAGCACTGCAGTGCAGATAAACACTGATGAAATTTAATACAATTATTCAAATTATTCAAAATTTCAAAATAAATCAATCATTAAAACCAGGTTTTTCACTGATTACAGTGTGCTGGGAACACATCCTCCAAACTTTGAGAGCCTAATCCAAAACTCACCAAAATCAAAGAGGACGAGATTGTTGTTCATTCAAGACTGCAGCATTAAACATTAGACTTCAATAAATAAGCATAAAAGTGTATTTAAATAAATTACAATTAGAAGTTAGAATTACACGTTAAATTTTATGAAGATGCCCTGGAAAGATTTCTCTTGATTATGTATTGCTTCATTTGAACTGCTAAGAAGAAATGGAATTACTTGAACAGATGGAACAAATCAGTTTATTAGTAGGTTTACACTAATTACACACTATTTTAACTTGCTATCTCTGTTGCTACAAAGTCTAATTAGTACTGGTATACGGTTGCACACCAGGGAAAATTTCCTACCTTCTTGTAGCACCAAAGACCTACTCACTAGAGAAGTAAACAATATTGCGAAGTCTCCAAGACTCTACATAAATAAAGACAAGATTCCAAATCAGTGAAACATGAGTATAAATCCAGAAGAGTATTGATAGTCACCAAGGAAAAGTAATCTGTCTGAAGAGAAGGAGGATTGAAGATGAGCTAAAAATACTAAAAGATTCTCTTTGTGTGACCCACCTCTATGACGGGAGCTACTTTATGTGTCCATTACTTTGAGAGATATAAATGTGCAATAGCATCTTTAAATATAGACAAAGAGAGAAAATGGGAGAGAAGAGTAAAATGTGTTTGTCTATATTTGAAATGGAACTAGATCATAGATTGTATTTTCAATTTAAGAACGAGTCATTCTTTCCTTGTTTATTACAGTCATCAAGTAACCATATATAACTGCATATAGACAAAGAGAGGGTTGTATGGGGGCAGCAATTATTAATGGACATTACTGAATGATAAATAAAGAGCTAGCTCAGAACTGGTATTCATTGCACACAGATGTCTGGACCATGGGCAGATGTCTTAAATCGTCTACACAAAGCGCTTTTGTGCTATCACAGTAATCTAAATTGCTTTGCATTTGGTTCCAGGCATTTCCACACACTGCTCTCCACCGCACATAAATTCCTATTCTCAAATCCCATCTAGGCTTGAAGGGCCAAATTACTTCCTGGTGAAACGCTTCAGATTAATTTGCCTCAGTTTTACTGATGCAGACAAACTTTGAGACTGGTGTTTTCAATCACAGGAGAATTCGTACATAACTCCTTAGGTTATGGTGCTGGTTCTGGGGAGGGCATCCACTGCTCCTGGAGCACCAAGCTGAAGGAGATGAAAGCACGAGCAGGAAGAAGGAGGGATGATGCCATGGCTTCATGCACTCTCTGTGTGCAAACCACCGTGTGCTTCGCAGGACAATATGGTTGTGACCAACACTCTTGAGGGGAGGCTTGCTTCACACACCCTGCTGTTCCCTATTCAGAGAAGAAAGGACTGCCATAGCCTGCCTTCTAAAGCTTTAACTCAGGACTTCTGTCCTTTTAAATGCTGTCAATCATCATACCTACTGCTCTGGGCTACAGGGGAGCTTGAAGAAAACCACCCATAACTCTGAGACAGGCACTTTCCTGACTCTCTGAGGTCTTGGAACTACTGCACTCCCACAGCAGGACTGTGCTTCACTGCAAATCAAGTCAGTGATGATTTAGGAAATAATTCATATACCCAGAGGAGGCATATCTTGCAGCAGAGACAGCCCAGCATAAGTTGCTGAGTTTTAGTTAATGGCCTCATTCTATCTAATGTGTCTGCTCTTGCAGATATCACTTACAGATGAACTGAGTGTTTTCTGTCTCTCCATTTTTTTTTATATGAAAAATATTTGAATTAGGCTAGCACATAAACACACTGTCTAGGAACAGATTCATGGGAGGAGGAGTTAACAGAGAGAGATGGAGTAGTAGTTTGAATACCTTATTTTGCATTGCAACCCTATGAAGACAAGGAGTGATGCATTCCTAGTGGACATTTCAAAAGGGTCACTTTATAAGGGTGAGATTGCAAAATCTCTCTCACTTTTACTATTCCTATCAGCACAGAATTATCTTTGATGTTAATTTAGTATGCATTTTTCTTGCAGTGAAAATAGCTTTCAATAGCTTTTAATAGCCATATTAGATTGTATGGACCTCCTTTTTTCCTTCTTGCTCACCTGCTTGCTGTGGGAGAGCTGTCAGTTTTCAGCTGAAACGCTGGTAATATTAAGATACCCTGTACATAGTTGTTAGCACTGAGAGTGTACATAACACTGCATCCTTTCTTCCTGTTCTTGCCCTGATACTGATTGGAAGGCCAAAAGGAATTATTTATATGGACATTTTGGCCATATAGTTTGAGTAAAGCCTTTCAGATGTCACTTAATCTTTAGCAATTAAAACTGTGACTGACAGACAAGACTTCTTTCTTTCTTCCACAACCCAGAAACATAAAAGTGTATAGAAATTAATCTACAATTGATGGGTTAAAAAGAAAGAAAAATACGGAAACAAAGAGTCACTGAGAGTGACTGTGTGGGTAAACTGGATGGGTGATGCTTTCAATAACTCTGTGATAAGGCTGTGCTGTAGCAGAACTACCACTAAACTACCAGTAAATGGTTTTTAATTATTGTGATACCGTTTAAACTCCAAGGAGTAACTAAAACACCTCTAGAATTCCATTTTGCCCTATAATCTCAGCCTGCATGGAGTAGTGGCAGATTGAAGAATTAAGGGAAACATGGCTGGAATCTGTTTGGGATGGAAAAACATAAGCAACCTTGAAACTGCCATGGGCCAAGGTTACCCTTACTTGTGATGTGCTTGTCAACAGTGCAGATCTTCAAATGTTAAGTGGAGCTGACACAAACTAGATGAAATCTCAGGCAGTTCTTCAGTGGTACCTAAAATCAGGGACCTAAAATCAAGTGCTGGAAAAATGGAATAACCATTCTGTAATATTGTAAAAGCACACTGCACAGTGAAATAAATCCATAACTCAAATGGTCTCAGCTCCAACAATAATAAACAGGGTCATGATATCCAATATTTAAGCCCTGACTGCCTGATCATGGGCTTATTTATTATTAGAACCTATTATTTAAATAATATCCTTGGTGGATAGTGCTTCTCAGGAAAACTCCCTCTAAAGTTAAAAATGTATCATATAGGGAATTTCAGAAGGAAACAACTGCAACACAAACCAGTTGGGAATAACACTTGTTTCTGGAGTAAAATCTAACATTTTGGAGCATGACAAACTTTGGATTTCACATTCAATTAATTTTTTTGATACTCTTGAAGATGTGGCAAGGGTTCAGTAGGTGACCCGTGACAGCAGCACAAATACACGCCAGTTTAAAACGATCCTGTGCAATCTTTGCTGGGTTTCAGAACGAACCCTGAACAGCAGCCGCCGCCCGGGCTGCGCTCCCGGGAAGGTGCCGGGAGCGGAAGGAGCAGCTGGGTGATCCTCCGGCTCCCTCTCCAGGACATCGGGCTTAATTACAAATAAATCCTCCAGTTCTGCGGCTCCTGCAGCCTTCACATGGGCAAAGGGAGGAGCAAACCCCAAAAGTCACCGGCATAAGCCTAGGACAGAAGAATCCCCAACATAAGGTTAATTTGGATATTAAACGCAGTGAGAGAGGGATGCGGGCAGCTCTGAGCACTCCTTAGGAAACACTGCCAAGCACCAGTAGTGCTCAGCACGTAGAGACAATGTGAATAGACTCCACAATAAGCCCTTTGCTCACTATGTGACCTGGCCATGCTCTGAGCATCAGCAGCTCAGCTCAGCAGTCCCGGGAACATCCCGCTCCCACACATCACTCACGGTAACCAGAGTGCACTCCTGCTCATGTGGTGGGAAACTATCACTGACCCAGACTCAGGGCCCAGGGTCTAACTCTTCTGCCTTCAGCACGCAGCAAAGGCAGGGTCCTTTTCTCAGATCTGTTTGTAGTCAGATTCACTCCTCCACACTTTTTGGGTTAATTTTCTTCAAATTTGAGCATAATTTCTGCTCTAGGTGTCCTACAGGTCACCAACTAGATCTTCATTTAATTTGTGATGCCCATCAGTCTCCAGCTATGTTCCCTTTTACCGTTAGTTTTGACCTCTTATCTTAAAGGTTAACAGTTCCTTTCTATTTTGTTAACCCAATTGTCTTAAAACTGTATTTTAATCCTCCACAGAGGAGGCAGGGTGAATTGGCTTTGGGTAGCAAAATTTTCATAGCAGGGGGACTGTAGGGGTGGCTTCTGTGAGAAGTTGCCAAAAGCTTCCCCCCTGTCCAATGCCCAATAGCAGCCAGCTCCAGGACAGACATACAGACTCACCGCTGGCCAAGGCTGAGCTGATGAGGGATGATGGCAGCATTTCTGAGATAACAGAGTTAGGAAGGGGGAAAAAAAAGCCATGTACAACTGCAGCCAGGAGAGAGGAGAAAGAATGTGAGAGCAACAGCCCTGCAGGCCCAGGGACAGTGCAAAACGAGGGTCAGGAGATGCTCCAAGCCCCAGAGTGGAGATTCCCCTGCAGCCCATGGTGCTGACCATGGTGAGGCAGCTGTGCCCCTGGAGGTCCATGGGATCACAGAGATCCATCTGCAGGAGGATCCTTCACCAGAGCAGGTGGATGTCTGAAGGAGGATGTGACTCTGTGGGAAGCCCCTGCTGGAGCAGGTTCCTGGCAGGACCTGTGGCCTGTGGAGCGAGGAGCCCACACTGGAGCAGGTTTGCTGGCAGGACTTGTGACCCTGTGGGGGACCCACACTGGAGCAGGCGGTTTCTGAAGGACTGCACCCCATGTGAGGGATGCACACTGAAATTGTTTGTGAAGAACTGCTGCCTGCGGGAAGGACTCACTTTGGAAACGTTTGTGGAGGACAGTTTTCTATGGGAGAGACTCCACACTGGAGCAGGGGAAGAGTGTGAGGACTCCTCCCCTGAGGAGGAAGGAATGGCTGCAGCCACCATTCTCTGTCCCCCTGTTCTGCTGGTGAGGAGTAAGTGGGGTGCAGGAAGAAGGAATGGGTAGGGGGAAAGTGCTTTTAAGATCTAGTTTTTGTTTTTCATTATCCTACATTGATTTGATTGGCAGTAAATTAGACTAATTTACCCAAGTCAAGTGTTTTTCCCATGACTGTCACTGGTAACTGATCTCTCTGTCACTATCTTGACCCTTTCCTTATATTTTGTCTCCCCTATCCAGCTGAGGGCACTTGGCATCCAGCCAGGGTCAACCTAGCACACAAGAGCACAGGCACTGTGAAACAATGGATTACCTCATGCTTTACCAGAACAGCATCAGTTTCACAGAATCACAGAATACTCTGAGTTGGAAGGGACCCACAAGGGTCATCAAGTCCAGCTCTTAGGTGAATGGCCCATAGAGGGATGAAACCCACAACCCTGGCATTACTAGCACCCAGCTCTAACCAAACGAGCCTTGAGAACCTGATAGTTAGGAGCTTACAGACATAGACAGACCTAGGAGCCAAAGCAGGAGCAGATTTAATCAGTAAAGCAAATAATCAGGTGATGTGAATTACAGGTTCATAATTAGGAGGATAAACAGCTGAAAAAGGGTTCCATCAGTATAAAGGTGGCAGCCTTTCTACTTAACCCAGAGCTAGAAAGGCTTTGATTTCTATGCAAGTCTGAGAAAGGAGATTTTTGCGTGGTGCTGTAAAGGAAAGAGCATCACACATAGAGACTGAGCAATGGAGCTGAGCCTGGTGCGGAGGTGAGATTACTTTGGCTGCCAAACATAAATGATCTTACTTAAGATATCAAATATATTGACTTTTCTGGTTTACCTTCCCTAACTCTCTAGTGATGACTAAGGAAATCCCATTTTCTAATTTCCTACTCTAGAATTATTGCTCTAAACTTAGGACTAGTTTAATATCCAGATGAGAGCTTTCTGAGCAAGAAATTTGTTATCATGTTTTCAAAGCTGAAACTGCTCCTAATTCCTGTCTTCTCTTACAGGTTGTTGCTAATACGAATATTGTTTTCTGGAGTACGGACTCAAGAGAGACCGGGTAATGCTGCTATAAACTGATTTTGCATCAGTTTCTAGGCTTTTCCATGTGTGATGTCTAGGCTTATGCATGTATTTCAGAAGAGTCTGATGCTCTTGTGGCTGCCTTACTTGAATGTTTTTCTGAGAAACTTTAAACATACAGGGATTTGTTGGAAATGGCACTCTTTAGTTTTATGTGTCCCTATATTAAGCAAATGTTTCTACCTTTCCTCACTCTGGTGACAAGTACTGATGAATCAATGAGGACTTCATTCTTATTTTCTTGAGTGTAGTTGTTGTTAGTCACCATACAATATGTAAGATCTTTTACCACAGTTTAACTCAGCTGGCAGCTAAGTACCAGGCAGCTGTTTGCTTATTTCTTGTTTCCAGTGGAATGGGGAGCAGACTCAGGAAAAGCCTCGTGGATTGAGAACAATATTTTAATAATGTGAACCAAGCAAAATGTGATAATAATTATAATCACAATTTTAATTTTTAAAATTATACAACACAAGAAAAATTTGTGGCACACAGTACAGCTGCTCATCAAGACTGGTTTCCAGTCTGTCTCTGAGCAGGGATTGGTGTCTCCTAGCCAACTCCCCCCAGTTTATATGTAGATCAGGACACTCTATGGTATGGAATGTACATTTGGTCAGTTCAAGTCAGGTGTCCTCACTGTGCTACCTCCTGGCTTCTTGTGCACCTCCTCCCTGACACAGCATGGGCCACTTGAAAAGTCTTTGACTTGGTGCTAAACACTGCTCAGCAACAACCAAAACTTTAGTGTGTTATCAGCATAATTCTTGCCCTGAATCCAAAAATGCAGCTCTGTACCAGCTATTAGGAAGAAAATGAACTCTTTCCCAGCCAAAACCAGGACAAAATATTATAAAGATATCTGTGATTTGTCTCAGAGGAATTTTCTTAGCCAAAAGTGCTTCCTTACAAAACAGAGCTGGTCCTGGAACAGCAGAAGCAGAGAGCTTTTTCTAGGACCGTCTGTCCTGCTCATGGTGGGTCCTCTATAAAACATATTGGCAATTCCCAAAGATCAAAGTAAATCTTTGGAGAAGGTTTCATCCGGGTTGGAGCAATTACACAGCTTCTGCACTGAATCCAGTTGATAGCTTGGAGTATTGGGTGGAACAGGGTCATGTTCCTCAGCACCTGTCTGATGCTCCTTAGTGTGACCATCTCTGACGTGGGAATTGCATCACTAGTTAACTTCAGACTATAGTGCTGAACCCTCTAGGAAAAAGAATCCTCTCAGCTCTTAAAACACACCATTATTGTAAATATTGTATTGTTGGTGTTAGCTCATGATGCCATACAAATTATTTGAAGCAACAAATCCCTATTTATTAGACGTGCATGTCAAATTAGAAGCCTCCTCTAGTCCTCCACATAGGACAGTTTGTACCTGCTTCCTGCCTGTAAGATGTTTGGGAGCCACGGCTTGGTGTATGCTGTGGTGATATCTTGGGACTGGAGCTTCTCAAGCCATCGCCTTTTCTCCTGTGTGGTCCTTTCCCAGCATGAGCCAGCTGGCTTCTGGTACTGGAACTTGGGCAAGTGACCAGGGTAGGCTGATGGACAGCTTATGTGGCTGCTCCCCACCCACACTGGCTTTGGGCTGTTCTTATGAATAGAGGGATAAAGGTGGGGGTTTCTGTTTATTTTGTGGTCTGTTTGTGGGGTTTTGTTGGTCGGGATTTTTTAGTTTATGGGGTTGGGGTTTTTTCTCTTTTCAGGAGTGTGTGGGATTTTCATATTCTGTTTTATTTCATCTAAGGTGTTCAGATTGGGGCAGCCAATGTAGTACCTTTTTGACCCTGTTACAAAATCCTATTTCCGCGACTGGCTGTTGCAGGTAGCATTGCCAAATCATCAGACGGTGTTACCACTAGGATACTAATTTGGGGGCTAGATTTTCCCCTGGAATTACTGCCAGTATAAACACAGCCTCTCACTCCTCCTGGCCAGAGATGTATGACTGTCACAACACTGACTTTATAAAGCAATCTGGGAAGTAGCACATTTGTTTGTATCTTGTTTTCAGTCCCCTACTTACCAGCCTTTCAATACATCCAACACAGGACCTGCGAGTTCAGAGTGCTTGGGGAACCTTCTGAGGATAATGCTGAGTGCAGAATACTTTGAGAACAAACACTTTTCTCTTTCTGTTGTTGGTAAGTTGATGTAGAAGAACTTGGTAAGAGAATTACACACGGTCAATGTTTAAAATTCTCTGAGGTGCTGCTGAACTAGAATTCCCTGGATTATTGTATTATAGCGCTTAGTAGGTTGGATTTCATTGCAAGTAAAGCCAACTGCTACCTTGATCTCTGTATAACCTATACTATAGACTTGTGTTTTGATAACTTAGCCATGATTAGACTTGATTTTGCTATCTTTGGGCTCAAATTGAAGTGCATTGTTTCTAAGCATGATAAAGCTGGTGGATTTTCTTTGTGATAAGAATGTTTTCCAGTAACAGTACATAGTACTCTGAAAATTCACTAGCTGAAGCTGGCACTACATTACTTATTTTTGCACTAGTGGCTTTTCACCTTCTTGGCTTCAGCTTGGTGGAGGCATATACTTAACGAAGTTTAAGGAAAATTAGCTGGGCCTTCTAGCTATGGACTTAGCAGTCAGCCAGTGGTCTGTTTCTGTGAAAAGCATCACAGAATGCCCTGGAAGGGCACAGTGATATTGCTTTTGAGCTATAAACACCTGCTGCAAGACTACATGTATAAAATGTAAACTTGGCCTTGAAAAAGCTCTCCATGCCATCCATTTTTCTAGAAGGTTAAACTTGTGTCAAAACCTACTTAAAATGTGTTCTTTGTTCAGGCATCTTCACTCATACATGAAGACACTCTGCAGCTGAGATACATCTGTCTTACACCATAAAGCAATTATTTTTGGAAGGAAAAAGCCCAAAACAACTAAAACACAAAAACAATAAAAAGCCCAAAACAATAAAAATGGCTTTGTATACTGAAAACATCCAAGCTAATCTTTAGTGTGTTCACCATCCTGGTGGATTGTCTCCTGAAGAGACTCTGCTGGGCAGGCATCAGAGAAACATGAACCTGTGCCAGCCACAGGTCAGCATCCAGATGTTGCTGTTGTCATCTGTCAATCCTGACTACTTTGACACTGATGACCCGTCTGACTGCTCTGTGCTTACTGGGGGTTTGCCCCTTTAGGATTTAATATCTTTCCATGTTGGTGGTTTTAGGGGTTTCTTCTGTCTTCAGTCCTTCAGCTGCAAGCGTTCCCTGTCCCAGTGTGCCGGTAATCTTACCTTTCTTTCTTTCTGTAGACTCTGTCACAGCTCTTTCCCACTCTGCAACTCTCTGAGCCCAGGGGATGCAGCTGGGCTGTATCAGAGCAGATTTCTCAAGGAGTTTGCAGCGTTAATACAGCTCTTTGCTGTTTATTTGCCTGTAGATCAGTCTGGCACAGCCTGGGAGCTCGATGAGGCCATGGCAGCACAGTGTGGCTATACAGTAACTTACAGCACGTGGGGGAGCATCGAGTTCCGTGCTTCTGCACTGAGCTGCCATTCTCACTTAGAGGTAAGTCTGTCACAGACACTGGCTACAGTGCTCTTGGACACTAACTTTGTGTGAGAAATGACCAAATTATTGACGGGCATTAACTGAGGTGTCATAATGTTTTGAGGATCTATTAGCAGAAAAGAATTTCTTTCTTTTGAAAAGTATCCAGAGGTCTGAGAATATTCCATGCTACTGCCATTTGGATGGCCTACAGATGAACATATGAAGAATATCATATGCGACCTTGAAGGGCAACTTCTTTCTTGTGGGTAACAATAGGGAATTCTGTCTGGCAGCCATGTTGCACTCTGCCCTAACAACATTTAGTGTCTGGAGACACATCAGGGTGAAAACTCACGCTTTGGTATGTGGCTCGCTACTACTATGTCATCAAACACAAAATCAGCTATAGTTTCAGTTTGTTTGGTCTGTTTTTTCTTATCGTACACTTCTGGGGCTGTGCAAAAGGAACGAACCTGCTGCCCAAGGTGTTTATGTTGCTGTGTATCTGTACACCTACATGCATATATCTTGTATAGTTAATGAAGTTGAAAGTGATAATGCTGCAGTATGGAGTTGCTCTGCTGTGCAGAGGCTGGTGGGTGTGTTTTGTAATTTACTTTTGGGTCACAAGGATAGGTGATGCCAAATAGGGGAAAATCAGTCTAACGAGCAAATGCTCCTTTTGTCCATGCAGAAAGATGTGTTCACAGTAACTATACAAATCAAAGCATCTCCTACTTCTGATATGAGCAATGCCACAACTCATCTGAAAAGTGCAAGTTGCCATTATGGTCTGTGGAGTCCCAGAGAGTTAACGTGTGGAAGTAACTACATGGAGGTGAGTACTTATGGGACAGTGCTAAAAGTAAGGAGGTAAGTACTGCAAGGTACTCTTAGATTCCATTTCCAATACATATTCTTAGAATCTAAGCAGCATCAGACTGCCCCACCATGAGCAGCTCATTAGTGAGTGCACAGTATGCATCTTGAGTGATACATTTATATTATGATTGTAAACCTATATTAGCACTAACAGCTAATAAAGCTGTGGAATGGTAATCAAAGGGTTAAGCTCATGGATTGAACCCACTGAATGTTGCCCCAACAAATCTTATTTGAGACAACAGAGAGGTATACTTCCTGAAGGAATTTTCCCTGCTGAATTTGCTGGGGAGGAGTGCAGAAGGGGAAATGGACTCCTTTGGGAAGATGACATGGGAGTCAAGAATAAACTTTTGGTCTTAACTGGAAATGGAAATTAGAAAGGTGGAAAATAAAAAGAAGCTGAAATCAAGCGGGCTATAGGTAAAGCACCAGGCATGGTGACATCGCTGTCTAGGAAATGCTGGTTTCCCTTGAAAAAGGCCTGTCGGGTGTTGAAGACAAGGAAACAAGGGCTATCCGCAAACCCCTTACAGATGGTTTTTCCTTTCAGGTTTCTGTCAGGAGGGAGGTTCCACAGACTATAAAAGACTTTGTTCAAGAAGAACCTGAGGACTGGACTCTTGCCTTTCCAGAGGTAAAACTATAGGTTTTCTTCCTAATAAAATCTAGCGCTACCTCTGGCCCAACCATCCTTCTATTCTATAACCACACAGTACTTTCAAAAAGTGCTTAAGTAGGAATAGAAGAACTTCTGTACCAAGTGGTTTTAGTATGTTTTTGCAGATTAGAAGTACAGACAGATGTCTGTAGGCCGTGTCTCCAAGTAAGAAATCAAGTCTTCCCCAGGCAAGAGACTGTGGGGGGAAAAAAAAAAGTCTTTAGGACCCTACAGCCTAGAAAAGAACTGCGAAGAGGCTTGTTTCTTCTTGGACTCTGTATGTGCAGAGTCTGCAGCAGTGCAGTTAGTGCCATTAGTTATTCTCTGATGTCCTTAATATGGAAAGTTTTCTGTATGAGTGAGGTGCGGAAAGCTGGAAGGGCAGCCCACTTGCAAAATTTAAAGTAAGGTGACAAAACTCCTGGGCAATTCAGTACAGTAAATCATTCAATGTAGTAAACCTGTTACTTTGAACATCGTATTTAAACTATTGATGAATTTCTCTGGGTAGGCAAAAGCCGAAGAAGCCTCAATATGGCAAATAGTCTTTCATCAGCCAGAAGAAAAAAGGGCTCTGCTTGTGAGCAATGCTTGGAGTGCAGGCTATGGACTCAACGCCACGGACTCCAGGGTTCTGCTGCGAGTGCCATACACTGCTGCCCAAGTTCAGCTGGTCAAGGTTGGTGTGCTCCTTCTGGCCCAGCAAGCTGCCAGGCTGTGCAGGTATAACCAGGTGTCTTCCTACAGGATCAGGGAATTACCTTTTCTGTGCTGAGATCAAGTACGCTTTACAAATACCAGTGGGTGATCCTAATGGTGGATACTTCTGTGGCGTGTCCTGTAGGTAAGGAGGGTGGCACCCTGCTCCAATGCCAAAATGTACAGGGACAGACTCATGACTAATGAGCTGACAGCTCTCATGTCTTGCCCTTAAGATGGTGTGGACTACGCGAACAAAACAATCACCTGGACTGTCCCAAAGTATGTTCCACCACTCTCTGCTGGAGCAACTAGCTTTAAGGATGTGCTTGTGGAAGCTGGTGTGGATCTACACAAACTCTCTGCCAAGGAAATGGCTTCCAGGAAATATGTGTTGTTGAATGAATTAAACGCAATTATGATGAAGATTCCAATAGGTGCAGAAGGTGGTTATTACAAGGTCGGTGACTTATTTAAGGTGCGAGGCAAGCAATATTCTGGGGGGGGTTTTTTGTTTGTTTTCTGCTGAGGAATATTTCATCATCTTGTTCCTTTGAAATCAAAGATGGGAGAGAGGGAGAACAAAGGGTTTGTTAAAAACTCGTGAAGCCTTGACTAAAGATTGCTTTTGAAATCACCACTTTATGAAGAATTTCTTTTCTTGCAAGCACAGACAGAATCCTACACAGAGCTATTGATTTGTGATTTCCTCAGGTTAACACAGAGCTTTCATCTATGAGTCCTGATGTCATGCTCCTTAGAGACAGTCCTAACTGGATTGTAAGGCATGCATGGGTTCTATTGTATTTTACAGAGATCACTTAAGAGAATGGAAATAACCCATTAGTCCAGCAGACCATGTGCTATTGGGATGGGCTGAGACTAAACATATAAATCCAGTTGCTTGGGGTGAACTTGAGTCCTGGGCAAATGTAGCAACTGCACTTCTACTGAAGCCACAGGAGCAGCCCTTTCACTGTGAAATAGTCCCCTGCTGCTTTGAAACTTGGGGAGTGGGAGATAATTTTCCAAAGGAAGTCTTCTGAGTATTCCGAGGTAATCTAAGCAGGGATACAAGAGCTCAGGATTCCTTAGCAGAAAGGGCAATTCATTGGCACTGTAGTTTTAGCTGACCTTGAAATGATCCAACATAACCTTAATGCAAAATCATGCTATACTAAAGGGTCCTGACTTGAAATTTTAGACTTCTGTGAGCAATGGACAGCTTGGGACAAAATACAGCATCAACCTGTTCTTGGAACACCAGTGGGAAGACAACAAATGGGGACTAACCAAACTTACTATCATCAAGGAAATAGAAACACCATTTGAACAAGCAGAAGTTGCTGTAACCAATAGTAAGTAGCCGAACATCAAATTTACCAAAGGTTTTGGTACTGTTAAGAGCTTAATGCTATTTTTCCTTTTCAGATCTAAATCTGAGTGCGAGGTTAATGAATGTGACAGTGGGAACATTCCTCCCAGATGTTGAACTTGTGAACTTAACCATTGAGGGGGTTGCTGTGGCTATACCTGAAGCTGTTCAGCATGGCTACCTAATACACAGGGCCAGATACACTAATGGAAGCAAAGCATACATAATACAAGTCCCACTTGATGCACCAAGTGTTAAAAAAGAGGTGTGTACTAAGACACTGCAGCATTCCACAGTATCAAAATTATGACACCACTTGGTGATTTTTCCTGTCTAAATATTATTTTCCTAGTACATGAGAGAGGCCATGAGAGCATACACCCTGAATGTCACACTCACATTCATCACTCATCCATCGAGTGAGACCTTTGTCATCCCAGTCATTGCACTGTCAGCTGTGAAAGATGCAGGTAAACTTTGTGGAACTTGAGCAAAACTGTACCAAGCTGGCTGTGAACTCTGCTGTGAACTGAGCTAATTTCAGCCAGTTTATCTTTGGGATACTGCCTGTCCCAAAGAGCTGTATTAACCTGATGGCAGCTGGCTGACTCTTGGCTGTTTTGCAGTACTGCCCAGCGCAAGAGGGTTTTGTGATGGGAGGAATCTTCATCTTATTATCAGTCATGGGAATGTGGACCAAAACTGGCTACCTTTCATCTCAGACTGGCACCTGACCCCAGAGGGTGCACAGAAGTACAACTACAGTCTGAGGGACAATGGCACTCACCTGGCAATCTCTGTCCCTTACCTTTCTTCCCATGTGAACTATGAGGTAAGGCTGCCAACATGTAGCAATTGAAAGGCATGTTCTAGCTGTGAGATGTCAACATGACATGGTATATTCTTGAAAGCAAAATAAAACTTACCTTTGAAGACTGTCTCAAAGAGATGATGGAGGATTATTTTCTGCCCTTGTAAGAAAACTTATTTTTCCTTGGTTAAATTTGGCAGAAATAGGAAAGGAAAAAAAGAAACATATTCCACATTTACTTTAAGGCTGAGCATCTTTAATGACAACTATACATGCAATGGAGTTCATATTGCATTCTATTGCAAAGCAACTGAAAAAGTTCACTATGTGAGCTTCTGGATTAAAAAGATACATCCTGTGGATTTGACTTTGCTCAAGCACCATTACCTTTGGTTTGTGATAACCTGCCCTCAGTTTTTGAATGCTTTAGTTGAACAGGTTGTCTTTATTATCTTGTTTAACCTGTGATTGTCATCTCCAGGGCTTTCATACCTCTGCAATAAAGGCTTCGTTCTACTTAACCTTGAAGGATGGCATCACCTTGGCTCAGAGGAGGGATTTCTCAGTTTCCTGCATATTTTCACCTTCAGAGCTAATACGTAATAACATATTGGGGATTAGCTGTTAATGCTATTTGAGTTGCAAAACTAAGTCATGCAGTCTGAAATGTTTCTAGGTTTTAGAGTTGTGTGGCACTCTATTTGCTTGTCAGATTTCCTACCAGTTAATATGCCACAAGGCAAGCCAAATTAAATATTGGAGTGACTATCCTGCCTGGTACGGGAACGGGGGAAGGAAGTGGGAAAGTCTACTTCCCCTCACACCTCCAAAATCAAGAAGCTTCTTTAAAGGGTTTTTGTGGTTGTTTTGAGCGCTGAATGAGGTGGGGGTTTTTGGTGGAATGTGGGGAGAATCAGCGTATATGTTAGTCATTCTAAAGCTATTCAACAGTATTAAGTCTACTGAATATCTTGGCTAGAAAAATCCCTTTGAAGAGGGTGAGAGCTCCTTGTGAGCTGCTAAAAGAACTTGCCAACAAATCCGTGCAGAATATCTTTGTCGTTAGGCTACAAAAGGAATTTGAATCCTGATTTGTCTGAAAATATGTATTTCTCTTTCAGAGTGCCTGCCCAATGGCACTGTGATTATTACTGCAATAAACCTGGTAGGTGATGAAGACCTGGACACTGCTCTGCTTGTCTTGAGGGACAGACAGTGCAAACCCAGCATGGTGACAGAGAAGACTGCAACCTTCAAGTTCAATGTGAACACTTGTGGAACAAGTAGAAAGGTAAGGACTTAGTCACGTGAATTTTACTGTGCATGGGGATAGGGTTATTGCTAGACCTGGCAAGAGGTTCAGAGGTGAGCAGAAGCTGCATGGAAGTCACAGCTGAAAGCAGCACAGTAGTACCTCTATACTCTTTTTCTGAGCTTACTAAATTTGGTTGAGCAGAAGTTCTTATTTTGTAAAAATGTTTTTTTCAAGGTCAGAGGTGCTTTCTGAAACTAGCCTTCTGTTTGACATTTCTGAATTGTTCAGTAGTGGACTTGAATGCAAGTTAATGCTGGTGAGATATACTTGTATGCCTTGCAGAAGCTGGTTGGGTGTTGCTAATGACTGTGTGGCCAAAGACGGGTGTGGGCACTGTTCCTACCACCAAATACTGTACATATGGAAAGCAGACAAAATAACAAAGAATCAGAACATGCCTAAATTCAGATCGCCATAAATGCAGCTTGCTTCTGCATTGTTGCATCTCATTCTACTCACTGGTTCAGTAAACAGACACAGCTGTTGTTTTTCTCAGGACCCATGCACTCCCTTTCTAGGGTGTTCTGTCATATTCAAGCTAATAAACTTTCTTCTTGACCATGGCATAGCTGTCAGCTGTGGTCAGCTTTAGTTTAGTGGGCGTTGGGCTGCTGGCTGGTAATTTCTGGCCATTTCCAAGCATACTCTGCTCGGTGCAATCTTCCAGTCAAGTAGAGGGATGTAGACATTGTGCCAAACACAACTCGGACTCTAATGGGCCTGTCCCATTTGTTATGATGTACATCTTTCAGTTCCATGGCACAACCATGACATATGAAAACGAGGTGCTCTATTTCAGACCGGGCAATGATACACCTATATACCAGTAAGTGTCATTCCCTGCAAAAAGGTTGTACATGTTATTTTGGTTGTAAAAAATCTAATGCCAAACCTCTTCTCTCAGACTGAAATTTCTCTGCTCGTATGCAGTCGAGCAGACAGTTGATGTCAGATATGAATCTGAGAAGACCCCACCACCCAGTATTAAACCAGGGTTTGGCTGTCTCGCTCTTTCATTGAAGCTTTTCAAAGGTAACATTTATGAGTTACTACTGTAAGATGATACCTCTGCCAGCAGAAAGGGCTGACTGAAGCCTGAACCAAACACTCACCCTGACTGGAGTGGCCTTGATTTTCCCTTCTCAGTATCTTTGTTGAGACAATTTTGAATTAAAATTTTACTCTAATGCATTTTTGCAAGTGTCTCACTTCTGGACCCTCAGAGCCAAGGAATATAGTTGAGATTTCTGCTTTCATCGCTGATCTTGCTTTCTTGCCATTCTATCCCCATTTCTTGATATTCATATGCTGTCCCAAGTTTTACTATTACGATGCCAGAGTAAATGGTAGTGGAAAAAGGAGTGAAGCAGAAAGTTTATGAATACTTACTCCATAAAGAGGAAGCTCTAATATCATTACTGTCTTGCAGAGAAATCCTATTCAGAGCCCTACCAGGAATCAGAGTATCCTGTGGTAACATACCTGAGGGAGGCCCTGTATTTTGAAGTTGAACTGCTCCAGCCTAAAGATGCAAGACTGGACCTAAACCTGGATGACTGTTGGGCTACAAACTCCCAAAGCCAGGACAGCCTTCCACAGTGGCACATCCTTATACATGGGTGAGGAGGGCTTCCCTCCTGTTTGGTAACTGTTTAGCACAAGGTGCTGTACCTCAGGTGGGAAGAAAGGGGAAGAGGTAGAAGTCACCTTGGATGCAATTGCTGCTAGGCTGTGGAGTACACACTGGTGTCAGCACAGTGCCTGTGCCTTCTGGGGGCAGCAGGTCATGTGAGTGGCCAGAAGTGCTTCTAGCTAACAGTTCTGGCTGGAAAGAAAAAACAAGTAACCCTGACTGTGGCCAAAGGCAGGCATCATGAACTGGGGAGACTCTATTCATTCCCTTATGGCCCAAGGAAAACGGAGGGGGAAGCTCCTCTATATTTCACCTCTTTGCTGTGTTTGAAGATCTGGTTGAAGGTTTAGATTAAATACGTTTTCTCTCACTTTCCCAAACAGATGTGAAAACAGCAAAGACTCTTACAGAGCTGTCTTCCACAAAGTTAATTACAGCCGCAGAGTAAAATTTCCTCAGCACCTAAAGAGATTTGAAGTGAGGATGTTTGCCTTTGTCCAGGGCACATCTCTGTCACAAGAGCAGGTGAGATGTCTCTGCTCTGTCTTGAGCTGTTAGCTGAGCTGTTAGCAGTCCCGACAGGTCAGACCAGGGTGGTGCATGCAGCCAGTGCTGTGTAAGGGCTCAGCTGGCCACGTGCTGCCTGGGGCTATTGGACACCTCCTTGAAGGCATAACACTCTGGGAGGGGTAATAAAGACCAGGCACTTGTGTTTGGTTCACAGAACAAAATTATAGACTCATTCAGATTGGAACAGACCTCCAAGGTCCTCAAGTCCATCTTTGATTTACCATCATGCCCACCAAATAATATTGTCAAGTGCCACATCTACTCATTATTTGAACACTTCCAGGGATAGTGACTCTACCACTTTCCTTGGGAGGTTGTTTCAATGCTTTACCACTTTTTCAGTGAAAAACCTTTTACCTAATATCCAGCCTGGTGCAAACTGAGGCCATTTTCTCCTTGTCCTGTCACTAGCTGCCTGAAGAAGAGGCCACCCCCCACCTTGCCACAACCTTCATATCCTTTGGGGTTGGTATACATGGGATTCCAAATAAGATTTCCCTTAACATAATCTAAGTATTCTTGTCTTGTAGCTGTATTTCCACTGCAGTGTGGTGATCTGCAACACTAAGCAACAGCCTTTAGACATTTTTTGTCCAAGGAGATGCAATCCTGGGAAACACAGACTTGGTAAGAAAAGAGGCATGTCTCAAGTCTCTCCTGAGTCTTGCTCAGCAATTTGGCACGTGCTCTCATGAGTTGTGTCGGGTCTCAGACTTCTAGTCCTAAAATATGCTGTACTGGGAATTAAAAGCTGAAATGTCTTACAGCCCACAGTGCACATCCACATGGGCAAGTGTCATCTGGACCAGTGCTTGTTAGGAAGAAAAACAATCAGGAGAGGTTGGTGTCAATTTTAAATTACACTGCTGGAACACCAAGTGTACTGCTGCTGCAACATAACAGACTTGTGTGTACCTCTCTTCTCCCTGCAGATGAATGCACTGACTTCTGACAGACTAAACAAGAACTACTTTGTTTTATGAAGTCGCAGTTGGGTGGCCTAAGCAAGCACAGCCTGCAGCCCAGATTCACAAGTAACTCTGTTTCTGCAATATCTACTGGAAAAATAGATTGGCAGTGTCTACTGAGAAAAGAGTCAGCTAACCACTATTGGGTGTAACTCTAAGTTAAATTAGTGTTGTCCTTCTCTGTTCCTCTACAGCATTAAACTCTTAGTTCATCTGACCTAGTCTGCTCAGCTAATATGTCTGAAACTTGTGTTGCTTTGCTGTTGGAAGCATCTGTTTTGGGGTAGGGGGGGAAGGTGGCAACAGGTGTGAACTTAATTGTAAATCACTTTGAGGGGTTTTTTTAAGCTTCAGTATGAACAAAGGACTTCAAGGAGCTTAAAGTCAGTAAAAGAAAGTGGATTTTTTTGAAGTAAGATGGGGATGAACATCCTTGATCCTGTAGTGGCTGTAGACAGGAAAGCTGTAAACTGTGATTCTTGCAGGAGTGTTGTGGCCCTGCAATGTCAAGTTGCCTTCCCTAGGTGGGTGAAACCACTTGCAGGTAGCATCAGTGACTGCTTAGCTGCTGAGTATGCTGTCAGTTTAAATTGAAAGAGTGAAGTGTCTTTTAGTGAAGACTTGTACTGTCATTATTACTATTACATGGACTCTACCTGCAAAGTGTTAAGGACTCTTTCTTGCTGGAGAATGTGATGCTTAGAGGTTCCTGTCAGATTTTCTTGTCAGATATTCCTGTGCATGTTTTGTTTTGGATTTTTTTAATGGGTAAAAAATTTCTTGATTTCTTCTTTGCATCTGAACAGCGGTGTGAAAGCAGTTTGGATTCAATATTGTATTTTCCTGTTCTAATGAAAGCTACTGCTTAGCACGAATCATGATCCCTTAGGGGTAAATATACAATAATGGGTGTCCGCTTTTTAAATTTAGATTAAAGAGAATTATACAACAGGAAATTTCTGTGAAGGCTAACTTGAGCAAGAAAGTTTTTTGTGAATCCATTTGCACTTTGTGAGACAGCTGGAGTTGAAAAGATTGTATCTCTGTTGTTACCTGTACAGAGACCCCACTAAACAGTTTGTGCTGTAATTGCAGCTCGTGTTTGTCTTCCAGTTGCCTACTAAGCATATCTGTAGTAGATGTCTTGCTGTCATTTCTGGAAAAATCTGTGTGGGCTTCATGATGAGGAACATATCAAGACTGTTTTCCAGGAGGGAATGTTATTGTGATGAAGGACTCATTCTGCTACTCCTGTTGTAGATGAAGACTAAAGCCATGGAGCTGTGATATGAGGAATATCAACATGAAAATAGCAGGAAAATGCAGACCACCTGACAGCAGATTTGACAAGTCAGTGACTTGGTGCCCAGTGTTTTCCCCTGCATTAGCCCTGTGGGCTGAGGACTGGGTAATGCTTAGTCTCAGGCAAAACCTATTGAGAAATCAAGGGAGACACCTCTAATGTGCTGCCAGGGTTTTGCACCTAAGAGAACACAACCGTAGGCATTTTAGGTGGTGTGGTGACTTCCCTGTGCCTTACATCACGCTGACAGTCTCCCCAAGAAATGGGGAGTTTTCTCCAGCTGAGTGAGTGGCAATCTTCATCTGCCATGACAGTGCTCTACCAGCACAGCACAGGCTGCCCTGAGCAGCCTGAGCCACCTCCTTTCTTACATTTGTGTGGGGGAAAAGTGTAGCAATTAGAGACTGCTGTGAGAACCAAGCCTGAATTTGGGCAGCCTATTTCAGTACTGTTAACTCTGTCTTGGTTGTGGCATCCTGGGTTTTCAGCTTTTTTCTTCAGACCAAGGCTCAAGGACATCATCAAGCATAGAAATTTGGTATTTACAATCTCATCTAAGACACCTTCATTTATTTTCATAAGCTTAGTTAACACCTTGAGATGCTTTATCTGTTGATGGGCTTTTAAGAGTTGTAGAAAAGCAAGGTGATGTCCAGGTTCACTGTGGCTCTACTCTTCAGCTCTTCTAGAAGCTTTGTTTAGTGCCATTTTGAAGCATGAGATATGTAAAGAACCATCTGATCTATTAACCTTTCTGATATATGGAAAAATTCAAGGACATTTCCCTCCATGGTTGGACAAGGATTTATATAAAGCTTCTTGTCAGATGTTCCAACAGCCTGTGAGATACACAAAATCCATTTGAATATCAGTAAAATCTTTTAAAGACATGACAATAGTACTCTCTCTACCTCAGAGGTGTCTGTTTATACTAAAATTCAGGAACTGCCTTCCTGGTTATATATATATATATATAAGAGAAAAAAAATCTTCAAGTGTTTTATCAACACCTCTTTGCCTTTTAAGTGGATATTTTATGACCACATGCTTTTCCCCTGGTATTTGGGATGTTATTTTTATATCCCTGTTAACACAAGTTGAAAGCAGATCAATCTTCTTTGTTTATGCTTAACGTCTTCTGCAATTTCAACAGGTGAATGACAAAAGTGTAAGGGAAAAGAGAAGTATGGTGTGATTTGTTTTTATAGGAAAATAGGAACAATAACAGAAATGCTCTGCAGATAGTTATTTACATTTCAAATAAATGTTAAGTCACTGCTAATAAGTAACCTCATTATATCTGGTCACTGATGGAAAGGCAGAAATCTCTCTTTTTTTTCTATAGTCTATATTCAATTACAGCTAGTATTTTAAAACTCTACTGTTCTCGTGACTTAAAGCAGCAACAACTTACTATTAGTACTGAAAAACTAAGAAAACTGACATTTCCTTTTTTGTCCCAATTAATTTTCTCTCCTTGGCATGTTCTGCTGCTTTTTCTTTTAAATGTCAATATCTTCAGTAAATGCTATGCACCTAAATCCAGAGCAAGACATGTTCTGACAATGCTCTAATGATGTGGGAAGCTTAAAGAAGTTCAAGCCTTGGCTTCTACCACAAGTCTATTTGAGTCTTTAGATAGCCACTTCCATATCACTTCTGCTTTTATTTGTGCCTGTCAGTCCAGAAACACCTAAAGACAGTGTTAGCTAGAATGTTAGAAGGCCATGTGCTTGGAAAGGAATGCTTTAAAGCATAAATAAGGTGAGTCTTTCTCCTTATCATGACATCAAGTACTGTAAGAAAGCAAGCCTGGGCTGATGTTGGTGCATAAAGAAGCAAAAATCAGGGGCTTGTTCAGGGAAGGGGGTTCAGAAGGACCCAGCTTCTATAACTCATTAGAAACAGACAGCTTTATTGGGATCTGTGAATTCTCTTTCCAGTTTCCTGCCTGTTAAAGGCAATAAGAGGATTTGTTGTTGCATGGCAGATAAGTTGGGGAGAAAAAGTCAGTCAGACACTGGCTCCTTAGAAGCTGGGGGTATATTTATGTTCTTGTGGGGTGTTTTTTAGCTACTGTTAGGCAGAGTTGGAAGGATAGCTCCTGGCTTCCATAGTCAGAGGGGGTATGGCAGCACCCGGATAAGCAGCTCTCCCAAGGAACTGGCTGAAGCCCATTTGCAGGAGGTTTTCTTTGTCCTTAGCACACCTATGTGCAGCCCAAATGTGTTACCATAAAACCTCTTGGCACCTACATGGTGCTCCTCAGCATAGAATTTCAAAGCACTGTGTGCGTGCGGGCGGCCCCAGGCTCCCCTCTGCTTTGGGGGTGGGGGCTGTGAGCTCTGTGGATTACAGAGCTGGGGCTTGCCTAAGGGAGTTTCTTCCGCATGTGAGCCTTTAACCACTGGGGAATGTTCTCTCCAAGGTACTTATCCTTACCCTCAAGAGAGGATTTGGCCTCCTTGCCCTCCTCAGGGTCTATGCCTAGGTATTGCTGCTGCTGGCAGACAACACCGCTGCATCCTTTGTGTAGAGTAGACAGAGAAGCTGTCATGCTCCTGGATTCAGGTGGAAAGGAAAGCCCGTGGTGCTGTGTGAGGCTGTGCAAGCCTCCTGAATCCTGGGCTAATGCCCCACCTGCAAGGCCTCCTCCTTTGCACTGCCATGCCTCCGGCTAAATAGAGCAGTGTCCTGTCCTTCCAGCTGCCCCAGAGCAGCCTCTGGTCCCTGAGGTAGCAAAAGAAACCCAGAGTCTATTCTCATATTGCTGGTACCAGCAACTGCTCCCTCCAGCAGCACCAAGTGCCTGGCTCACGGCACTAAAGGAGTTGACTGGTACAAAATCCATTATATGTAACTGCCTCCTCTGCCCTGCCTTTTCCTTCCATAATAAAAGGGTTAGGGTGTATGTGGGGCTGAAATTCCTCTTTTCCCTGGCTTCTGAAACTTTAAGCACTCTGTGGTTACACCTGGTTCCCCCTCAGCAATTCACCTAGAGAGGAGGCAAGGGCACAACTCTGAGCATGAAGAACAGCTCAGGAAACAGCTGGTGGGGTCCTGTCATCTCACCTGATTTGGTACTACTTGCTCATTTCTCTTGCCCTCAGCCTGCTTCTGGGCTGTTTCTCTCTGGCTCAGTGAAAAGTGTATGTCTTAAAGTCTGGAAATACTTGTTTAAAAGGCAAAAAAAGTACTTATGTGCAGGAGCTCATGGTAATCACCTCATCAGTAAACCGAGAGTGAAGAATTTGTGGTTCAACCAAATTGCCAGGCTTCTGTATCTCAAGGCTTTTCCTGAAGCTGTAAAATGCATTTCAATTAACTAATTTCTTTAGAAGGGATTTCAGTGATGTGCTAACCTGCAAAAGGGTGAGCTCTTGGGGACAGAAGAGTTAATTTAATTGTGTAGTACTAACCCCAGTTCCCTTTCCTGTATCTTTTTAGAATGGTAAACAACTCCATCCCTTAGAGTGTGATTTATTTTTTCAGCCACGACCTTTCAGCTGTTTTAGCTTTATTTATGTGTGTATTTTTAATATATTGTGTTGAGAGAAGGTGCTTGTATGTGAGATATGTTCTCTACTTCTGTGACTTGTGCAACTTTTTCAGACTGAGGTTCAAATTTTTGCCTTTCTTCTACAGACTGTTGTGGTGTTGCTGTTAGAATTCACTACAGCTTTATGGACCTTACCATCCTGAAAGCTAGATCTCATAACTCTGAGTGGGGAACTTGATCTCTTTCATGTCGCTTGGATATCCTGAACTCCTGGCCCTAAAGGAAAAAGAAGAGGAGCCTTAACTGTATTCAATTTTATTGAGAATAATGAAATCCAACATTTAATAGCAGCAGGCCTCGTACTGTCTTGTACTGTGAATACAGTAGTTCAGATTATTTTCTCTGGATCAGTGGAACATGTATGCCAAGGGGAAGAATTTCAAAAGGTGAGGCTTACAGAGATGTTCTATGTTAGGCAGAGCAAGAATTCATTTCTTTCTGGGAGGGGAGGAACAAACCTGATGTATCCTGGGAAACTTCAGTCACAGGCAGGTACTAAACCTACTTCTTCCTCCTCTTCCCACACCTAAGTTGCACCTACTGCCCCCACACATGAAAGGAGCGCTCCCCTGAAAGGATCAAATACATGGTGCATGAGTACAACCTATTCTAATAAACTATCTGCATTGCGGATATGGTCTTTGGCCCCACTGTGGCACAGTGATTTAGTACAGCTCTTTCCCCAAGGTCAGCTTTGAGGCAGCCCTGTCTTTCTGGAGTCTGGGGCAGTGGCCCCTGGAATGCTGGGGCCAGGAAGCAGGCACAGCCAAGGTCTGGTTCACTGGCACAAAGGCAGCACAATGTTCTCCTGAGACTCACAGCCTTGCCTTGGTGATTACCTAGAGCTGTTGCTCCACCTTGGACCTGCAAGGAGACAGAGGAACTCCCTGGGCACCTAAAAAGTTACAGCCCAGCTCGTTCAGGGCCTTTACCTCCCTCTTCCGTGGGGGTGGTGGGAAATTCTGACTGAGGCACTCCTCAAAGGTGCAGGGTACCTCCTCCTGGGACAGTTTCTCCATACAGCATCACTCAGCTTTGTGAGCAGATCAGTTATCAGTCTTTGTTTGCAGATGGGTAAACTGAGGCAGCAATGCTGGATGACCAGTCAAGGTCATAAATAAAATAACAATGAAAGCAGATCCTTTTAACTACTTGTTTCTCTGCTTTAACCATGATTGCTATGGGCTTCCATAGCTGGAGAAGCATTGTCTCTACCTCTTCCAGGTGTGGAACATTTAAAGGACAAGGTTAAAAGTCTTCCCACAAATAGAGTTTTGGATCTCTGAGAAAGAATGCGGGACCAAGCTTTCAGTTCTAGTTCTGTGCAAGGTCCTATGGGTATTGTGCAGTTTCAATCCTTTGCAAAATAGATCCAGATTGACCTTCTCTATGGGGCAAATCTGCTCAAATCTGGATCAGCTGCACAGACTCACACTGAGGAATGCTCTGCTGACATTAGTGTTGCCACCTCATATCTCTAATTTGACAATTTTACAGGGCTTAAAAAAATTATTCTGCTTCTATTCTTGCTGAAACACTAAAGCCTGTAACAAATCTAACATGGGTTAAGTACAAACAGAAGCATAGAGGATAGGCTTAAATGCGGTTACATCTGAGTGACAGTGCTAGTTGCATAAATTTGAGGGTAGTTGCTTTTTTGGGATAGTGCTGGATTTCATTCTGATTGCTGCAATATGCACATACCATGTGATAGGAGCACTGAGTCATCTTAGGCTGATCCTTGGAAGTAAAAATATACAAAGTTGATTGTATTTCTATCCAAAAAACAGAGGGAAAGAAAAAAAAAAGGATGCAATAAAGTTTTAGCTTGTCATGCTCTGCTACAGGATTTATCCACAAACTTAAACCATCTGCCCCACACAGACATGGCTATCTGCGGGGAGACAAATCTGTTACCTTCCAGCTGTTGTGCCCTTTATGCCTTACATCTCCTCCAGCAGAAAAAGTTAATATGACTTAATTAACTCCCCACAACTCAGGTTTGCTCCTCTCTGGCTTGCTTCATAGACCAAGTCTTATGAATCAGTCAGGCAATGAGATTTACAAAGCAGTACATACTCCTGGTGCTGTGGTGCCCATCAGCTGAAAGTCAAAGTAATCAAAGATCAAAACTACACCCTCAGTTGCTGGTATTTTTTTTTTGTTTTGGAAATGTTTTGTGTGCATGTGTTACAGGACTGTGACTGGCTGCAGGAAACAGCTGCTCTGACGGCTTTTAATAGAAGACTAGAGCCCTCCTAGATTTCAGTACAACTTGAGAATAAAACTTTGCATCTTTGTGAAACCTGAATCAATTTATTTCATGACAGAGAGTAGGATATCTCAACCTAATCTTATTTGTTCAAGAAATTTGATGCACAAATGTCTTCCATCGCTTATCAGCATTGAAGAAGGGGTTTTTTACACATTAAATACAGAAAAATTATATACTTATGTATATATTAATAAAGAGAAGACTTAACAGCAATTTATCTATACAAAATGTCAGTTTGCTTATATTTCATTTTTAATATTTAGCAGTCATCACTAGCTTTTACTTATCTATCAATCAGATTTATAATACAGGATACAGACTATGACACTGATATTTATTTGTTTACATGCAAAGATGTTCTCACTATTACTTATTTTCTTGATTTTTAGGTACAGTAGAAACATGGATAAATAGACAATACTTGAACTAAATACATGCTCTTCCTTATCCTATTTTTAAAGTGCCTACAAATCAATACACTTAGTATTCTTACAAAGTTGTTGTCATTTTTTAAAATTCTGTTTAACACCTATGGATTTACTATTGTCCTTATAAAACAGGATCAGTCAGAACAGTGGCATGTAAACCCTAGGAAGATCAGTTGGCTTTTTTTTTACTTTTGTATCAGACTAGGTTTAATATTTCTCAAAAGCTTATTTAAAAAAAAAAAGTAAAAAAAGGCAAATACCAAGGCTTCTGTCTCAGCAACCTGTGGCTCAGGTTTTCAGGCAATCCTACATCACCTTCCAGCATTGCATCCCATGTACAGCGGTGGCTCCTCTTCGTTCGCGCTGTCCTCCTCTCACACCCTGCCCCACTGTACAACGAGGAAGGAATTTTGATGTTGTTTTGTTTGTAAAGACCCTGAGCATGCCAGGGCGGGTGCTCTCAGCAGGCTCTACGCCCGCTTGACGCTGTTGAGGAGCTCGGTCAGTTCGCTGATGTACTTGATGGTGTACTTCAGGGTCTGTATTTTGGTGAGGGGCTGGCCGCGCTGGCTGTAGATGGGGGGCAGGTAATTGCGCAGCGTGTGGAGCGCGTCGGCCAAGGTCCTCATGCGCAGCTTCTCCCTCTCGCTGGCCTTCCTCCTGCGCTGGGCAGACATCCGCACCTTGGTGCCCTTGGGCAGCCGGGCCTGCCCGGGGCTGGGCAGGTAGGCGGGGGGGAAGTCCACCAGGCCGTATCCCACCAGGCCGCTGCCGCCGCTGCCGTAGGGGGTCTCTGCCGCCGCCGGACAAGGGGACGAGGAGTAGGACTCGAAGGAGGGCGTCGGGGACAAGCTGTGCGGGGGCGAGATGGGGTGCAGCTCGAAAGACCCAGCAGAGCTTTTCCAGTCCCAGGATGATAAGCAGGCAGAGTGTTCCGAACCCAAAGCATCTTCCATGTTTATCAATGTCTCGTGCAATTTGTCCATGCTGGAGGAGCACTGGGGAGAAGCAATGCCCTCTGCCCACCAGCAAAGGCTGGAGCCGCCGGCCGCCGAGACCTTTTTATGATGGAGGGAGGAAAGTGACAGAGTGGGAACACGGGTTTGGTGCGAGGAGTTCAAAGGAGCGCCAGAAGTGCTAAGATAGAAAATGAACTCCTGATGTGCTAGTTTCTTCTCAGTGATAATTATCAACCTTCAGCTAAAAAGCCTTTAAGCTAACAGGCAACAGCAAGAAAGGGAGAAAAAAAGATTATCTTCTTGCAACTAAACCAATTAAGGCTGCGCATCTACATCGAGCGTTGCACTGGGGGGAAAAGTGGTGAGAGAGGAAAAAGAAAATGAACCATTTTACTGAACAATTTACAGATCTAGAATGTATTGGTTGCTGAGACAAACCCTAAATTTAAGCCGTCAAGCCCTGATTTCTGGGTAACTGAAGGCGATGGCACTACAGCAGTGAATATGTGATCCATGCTCACTGCTGCTGAGGTAGTCTCTTATCTGCACCTTAATTGTGAAAGTCAAAGATGGTTTGTTTGGATCTGTGTGTGTGTTATGGCTCTGTGGATTTCCCGTCTCATGAGAATGCAACTGGATCATTTTGGTTTTCAACACGAGAAAGGAGGAAAGAACTGCAATGCATCCCCTGCAGTTTGTAGCTTTATTTGCTATTTTAAAACATCACTGGGAAATCAAAAAGGAAATCTGTAATTGTAAACAAGGTCAAAGACCAGTTAAAAAAATAAGAAAATGTAATCAAAAAGAAAGGTTTAAGAAATAAATATATAGCATATAAACTTGGGTCTAGAAAAATGTTTTATTTAGAAACTTAATTCAAAGTAATATACAGATTATATACATGTTAGAGAAGACTAGAAGCTACTTCCGTAAAATTTTCTACCTCTAGGAATCTGTTCTTCTGGCAAAAAAACCCCTTTTCCAGCCTGACTCAATGCAACAGTGGTTATATGTTACACAGTTCAAGTGAAAATGTATAACTTACAAATGAATATCATTAATAACAAGCACTTTTCATCTCTAGACTTCAGTACAGCTTACAGTGATGATTAATGCTCTCTATTACTCTGGGGAAATGGATAAGTGGAGGCAAGGAGGAACTTTCCCCAAATCACACAGCAAATATTAGGAGAGCCAGGAAAACTGTCCAAAACTCCTGAGCTCTGCAGCTGTTGAGCAGCTCGGCTGCCAGCCATGACTTTGTGCTGGCACACAATGGAAGCAAAATGTAATATATACTGAAAAGAAGGTGAGAAAGTGTCAGCCTGGAGGAAAAATCAAAGTAGGATTTATTTCAGAGTTTCCTTCTGTGTAACAATCTCTGTGTGCTCCCTAATCCACTCCAAATAAAGGCAGGGAATGCCTCTGAATGGCACAGAGCCAAAGCATGCTGAGATTTTCTGGAACATGCCACTTCTTTCTGTGAAATCCGCACTACAACCACACAGAAAAAACCCAATCCAATACTCAGCATAATCACTGGGGGCTTTTGTGAGTTTTTATGAGTTTGGTATCAAAACGTTAGGAGGCAGCTTATGGGACACTTACTGATTTTATGCTGAGATGAAAAAGTACCAAAAAGTAAAGGATTTTTGCACTTCAGCCTGGGCTGAGATAGTTTGACTATCATGACATCTACCCCACACAAGAACTCAGGGCACAACTCCCACAGACACGATTGCTTTCTGGTTTATCATTTTCTGAGCTCTTCTTTGGTCCTTCTTTAAGGAAAATGAGATGAAACAGTCCTAAGAAGCAGAGATATCTGCTAAAAACTAAAATTAAGAAATATGAAGGACAGATATTTTCTGTGACTTCAGTGATCTGAATGGTTTCATTGAGTACCAAGACAATGGTCACAATGTCGTAAATTAGACACAAGGTCTAATTTTGCATAAATAGGGAACTTGTTCTGTCCCACTCTTTTTCCTTTTTCCTGCCCCTATTTCTATAGTGTCTTTTCCATGTTTCAGGCCCCCTGGTCTTATTTCATGTCTGTCTTTTTTCTTTTTTTCGTGTTAACACAGCAATTAAAAGACTACAAATAGAAAAATATCAGGAGGGGGAAGTGGAAGAGGAGAAACTTCTGTCAGGGTGTGAAAGAAAAAGAAGCTTCCAAATATATGTCTGTATATATGTATATATACATGTCTACATGTACATAATATATGTATTTGTAATATGTAAATATATTAAAACTGCACATAGTGAGCACATATAAAAACTGTTCTGCACAGTAATTTTCATTTTGGAACCAAATGGTAATTTAATTTAGAAGCAAAAACTTCACTTGTTTGCTGACTGTAAATAATGTACTTCACCAGTTAATTTATGGGTAAATCATAGAAAGTGTTGCTCAGACACCAAGGGAGGAAAAGATTTTGTGCTTGTCCAAGATTTTGTACAGAATTTTGCTGTGAATGACAGATGAACACATTCTGATTTCATCTCTGTGTTTTTTTATATATTGGGATTCAGATGAGGTTAGGCAGGGAAGAGGAATGCAAATTACAGCAATAGCTATATCTTTTCTTATATCTTATGAGTAAATGTTTAGAGCAACCAAGGCAGGATATGAGAGTATGTAGACAACTGCTCTGGTTGCATGAAAAATCACTGGATCTTATAAGCTTATGCTCTCATAAACTGTTACACAAGCAAGAAAAAATTACAGGCTTTTCTATATTAATAGATAATATGGGGCTAATACCTTGCAGTTGTTGTGCATCCTTTTTATGACTATCATGCTCCCCAACACTGTTTTAGCTTGGACACTTTTATTTATGTCCCAAATGCTGCCTGACTGTGGTCCAGGAGAGGCCACTGAGGGCACAGGGGTGGGCAAAGGGTTTCCCCAGACAAAGAATTGCCACAACACATCTTCAGAGCCAAAGAAGGGACTGAGGCCCTGTTTGCTCTGCTGGTGGAGATGCAGACATATTCTGTTTGGAAAACTCACCACCCATTTCTAGCCACAGCCCCCAGGTTCCCTAAACAAACTCAAATGAAGTGTGGCTCAGTTTTGGCTGAATTGGGAAGCTGTGTAATATCTCTCCATGATCCTGGTGTGATCCACAGCCTGCAGAGTCTCATGGTATGTAGCTGTTCTTGGATTAGTTAGATTTGGACATTTGCACCCACAAGTATGAGAATTCTCACTTAGGAAATAATCTTGCAAGTTAGAGACAATTATAACAGGAAAAAAATCAATGAGAACAGTTCTCAGTGTTCTAACACTTTAAAAAGTATCATCCAGAGGAAGGCAAGGCTACAGGCTGGATACCAGGTTTATTTTTCTACACCCTATGACAATTGGATGCTCTCATTAAAGTGCTAAGAAAGTCTAGTATTTCAGGTCGCCTCTTCCTAGACAGTAAATTCACGGCAAAAGAAAAAAAATAAAAGAAGTTTTGCGATCTTTATTTTATTCTGCTTCCTGCAAAGTTTAGGAATTTCATTTTTGCCCATTAATAATTTCACAACATTGAAGGAAAGTGAGATACAAGGCTAACACAAATGAAATATGAACTGAAAAAAAAGGATAAGGCATTTTCTTCTTGACCAGTAGTTTGGATTTTCATTTCAATAATCTATTCTGCAGTACAAAGGCTAACATCTCAATCTTCATCTCCTTTAAAATGAAATGTTCCCTGCTCATCTTTTTGAATCCATTAGAGGAACATGGATGCATAAAAGGAGAAAAAATTTTCCATTTGAAAAAACTCAAACTACCCATGGCATAGAAAATTTTTAAATTTTTAAAATACGAAGTCCAGATAATATGCCACGATTATGTACAGTAAAAAAATGCATTTTTGTGTACAGTAATTTACAACTGATCTATTTTTTTTTTCTGTATTAGAATGTGTTTCCACCAGAGTGTGATTTCGGTAGGAGAAACAGACAATGAGTAAAAAATTATGTTAGCTGGGAAGAATGCAGGCTGAAACTGAGGAAACATGGATAGATGTGTTTAAATAACACTAATCCCGTCACAGTCAGCCTCCTTTATAATTAGGACAGAAGTCCAGGCTTATTTTTTACAAGAAGCAGCTCATGCTAATATCCTTGTAGAGCACTTAGATGATACAGTCTCATCTTGCCGCTTGTAATGTGAAAAAAAATATATATACATCTCCCAAAAGCTTTTAAAGTCACTTCACCTCCTATTCTACGAGAGGTTTCCCAAGCATTGGCTGCAAAGCCGCCCGCTCGCTGCGTAGGCGGTTGTGGCCATCCTGGACGAGGAGCCAATCGCCACATATAAAACGTGGGGCAAGCAGCTGCAGGTCTCACTGACTTCAGCAGACGCAGCAGGTGTTCGACACTTCTGAAAAACAGTGTTGAACACCTCTGTTTACACCCAAGCCAGCAATAAAGGAAGGAAAGGATCCACCCCATTTGTTATCCAGAGTCACATTAACCACCAGACAATGCTTCTCTCCTTTTTAAGGTTTTGCCTCAATTTGGATAGAAGAATTTTTTTTTAGAATTTTTAGACTTTAAAGCTTCCTTCCTACTTGTGGAAGAAGGTTTAATCTGGGTCTAACCTCAACTGAAACAAATAAGACTTCTAAATAAGCAAGCTGGTCAACAAATCCGTATATTTGGGGGTTTTTGAGGTCAATATGCCAAAGAATGCAGATGCATAGCCACTTACAATTCCCAGACAGAAAGAAGGCAGTAAGAGAACAAGGACCAATTCTTAGTCCAGCCCTAAGAGAGGGAGCCCAAAATCCTTACTGTAATCATTGAAAATAAAGTGTAAATTGGATGTCTAATTGTTATTAGACAATTAGGCCATCTTCGGCCAAGCAAACCTCTGGCTAGCACAAGAGATAATGTTGTTATTAATTTGTAGTAAGACCAGAATTAGACTAGTTCTAGTGCTGTTAAAAAATCCTGCCATAAACATTTAAAATCTTTGATGTTCTCAACTCCAAAATGTCCAGACTGGACCCTGCTCATGAAGAAGAAACAGTCAAGTGAATATCACTGATTTTTTCAGAGCTTTGCATAGTGAACAAGCATCACTCTGGTGTTAGCCTGGCAGGATCAGGACTTATCTATTTGCTTTACATCCTCAAATGTAAGTATTTGATCCTCCAAATAGTGTCAGCCTCCATCGACTGACAAGTGACATCAGCTCTGCAATTCATTTAAAACATCTGATCTCCAAGCAACTGGCTTCCCAGATGAAAAGGCCTACATGTGGAATTTACACCTACCCACCTTTTAAGTAGAGAGTTTATTACCTAGTGGTTTTCAGCTGATATTTAGGAATGTCTTTTTAATACCCCTGTTAACAGAAGTTGAAAGGAGGTTTGGGTATGTGGTTGGTCTTTAATGTCCACTGGCTACTTCAGCCAGAAGGAAAGGGCAAAGCTGGGGGAGAAGCAGAGCCTAATAAGATTGATTTTGCACAGAAATGAGAAATAACAGATATTGTCAAAATAATAAAAGCTGTTTCTGCAGGAAAACTCTATCATCTCTTAGTGCAGCTTAATTAGATCAGCTTTCACTTTTAGTTTTAAAAACTGTTGTCTGCTGTAATGGAGTGGATATATCTCAGTTTTTCATGGGAGATGTGAAGGATTACCTGTTGCAAATACTTCAAGATCAGCAATGCCTCCTTTCCTACCCAAAAGCATACATTCAAATTTAATAAATTGTGAAGTACAATATATTTTATCCCCAAGTGTTTCTTCTACTGCCCCATGGACAGTAGGATGAACCATGTGTAACAGTGGTTTCACAGGCCTTATTGAAAAACTGCAATAGCACCTAAGGGGTTGTACTCTTGCTTTCCAGGTATTAAAATGGGTTTTCATGCATTCATTTTGCAACATGATGAATTTTCCAAAACTAGGTAAATCTTACAAGAAATTCCAATAGCCAGGAAAATCGCATTAAAAGCTCCATTGTGACTATTTGTAGTTGAGTTGCAGAGCTGAAGCTGGCTGTTTGTGAAGGGAGGTATTTTTCAATTGCTGCGATTATACCTCAGCTCAGGCTGTTCCTCTTTGTCCACTGAACCTCCTCATCAGTAGCTGCTCATTTCTTCCTCCCCCACATCCTAGCACAGATGTGCTGAATTGCTGTGTGCTGCTGACAGAAACCATGTTTCATCTCCGTGCTAAATGAAGTTATGCTCTGGGCACAGCCTACAGTTCAGTTTAATAATTATAAAATGGATCAATAGTCTGGATAAGAGACAACATACAAGTGTTAGATTACAAATTTTATTTAGCACTTACATATTTCACATTCTGAAATAAAATGCTGTGTGTCTGAGCACCTTTCAGGGCACGTGGTTAGCCAGCAGGTGAATGCCATTGTTTCAATCATAAATTTCTTGGCAAGTTGCTAAATCTTAATTTTAATCACATTCAATCCCACCAAAAAACCCAAGTCTGTCCTTCAGGCAGAATCTGAACGGGTTGTTAATCTGGGAATTTTTTTTGCATTTGCTCAGAATGCTTCCATGAATTTTGCCTACTGAATTACACTCAGTCTTAAAACAGTCCCATGAATATATTTGAGTAAAATTGTTCACATTTTTAATAAGTAATGCTGCATATGCAGAGGTTTTCAAATGGTATTGAAATGTGGGTAGTGGTTAATGTCTCGGAGAGCAGAGCTTTCATCAGAGGAACTGGAGAAAATTATCTGGGAGCAGCCTTGGGATGTGCAAAGAAAGCAAAGGCAAATCCCGGTGCTGTGGGGATAACCCCATGCAGCAGCACAGCCTCAGGGCAATAAGCCAGGAGGCAGCTTCTCAGAAGACCTAGGAAGTCTGGTGGGTTGAAACACTGGAGCAAGGCCAGAGAAGGGTCACAAAGCTGGCCAGGGGACCAGCAAATGTGGTGTGCGGGCAGAGGGCAGGGGAGCTGGGTCTGCCCAGGGGGCTCAGCACAGGCCTTATCACTGCCTGCAGCTACCTGACAGCAGGTGAAAAGAAGAGCAACCGAGCTCTTTGCAGGAGTTCACACTGGAAGAAAGAGGCAGCAAACACAATTTCTGAGTCTTAAAATCCTTTTACCTTTCAGTGATGTATTGTAGGTTTCCTGCTGGTGATAGAAGACAGATATTTTTCCTGCCTGATTTTTGGACAGTTGTGTTTGGGTTACAAGGCCACAGTGCAGAGATCTGTGTTCTCTACCACTGAAGACCCTGCTCCTTCTCTCTACCTCATCATCAACTTTTATTTTCCATCTCTTCTCAATTTTTCTACCCCTAGCTTGTCCCATCTATCGTTAAATATTATTCCTTTCCTGTTTTCTTTATCATTTAATTTCTCTCTCTCTCTCTCTCTTTTTTTAAGGTTTCATCTACTTGATTTTCAGTGTCTCACTCTTTTTATTGGTATTGACAGTAGAAAATTATGCTTCTTGGTATTGACAGTAGAAAATTATGCCTTTTCTTGACATCCCCTGCTCATACAAATCATACATCTCTCTTTACGCAGTTGCATGGATATAGTTAATGTTAGAAGAAGGAAACAATTATCCACTTGAAACAGGCTTTTCAGGCAGTTCTAAGCACAGCTTATCAAATAGTTATATCATTATAGTATATACTTACAGATAGGGACTCAGTTAATGTTGTAAAGTTGAAAAAAAATAATTTACTTTGGGTCACTGCTGTTCAGAAAACTATTATATTATTTTTATTTCTGTTTTTAAACACAAAAGAGAGTAAAAAATCTAAACTCCTACCAGGAATACTTATATATGGGGCATTAAGTCAAATTTATGAATCTATCAGGTCAAACAAAGAGAAGGTAAAATGTAGAACTAGAGGGGAAAAGGGATTACCAATCAAACCCAGCTTGCCTTCATTCTGAGAGCCCATTTAGCTGTGTGCTGCTGTCCCCATCACTCTGAAGAGACACAGACATCTGTTTTGCACCCTGCCTGAGTTCCTGCTTAGTTAATGGTAATTGGGATGTGTAAAAGCGGTGCATGCATGAATAAGCAGGTAGATTTCACAACAGCAGGTATGCAAATCCAGGAGGCAGCTGGTCCTGGCTGCAACTCCACTCTCTTAGGATCCAGTTTGCTGCAATCCAGGGAAAACAGTAAAGCACTGTCTGTAGAGGCAGCACAATCGGGGCACAATCAGGGCGGGAAACCAGGCCACCAGTGTCCCGTTCTAGCCCTGCCACTGACCTGCCTGATCACAAAGAGACCCCGTCTTCTGCTCTTGCTCCCCCAAATCTCTCCCTTCCTTGGATCCAGGCTGTGTCAGGGGAGGGATTACCTCTCTGCTGAGATTTTATAATGCCCACCACGGCGGTCAGCTTAAAAGACTGTATAAAATGGAGACGGAAATAGCAAGCAATTAAATCTAAATTCTCCGGCTGATACTTCTTTAAGCCCGCTGAGCTTCCAGAAAAGTGATTCTCTATAGTAATCAGTGCCAAATGGGTTGTAGCAAAAATAAAAACAAAGAAGAATAAAAAACAAAAGGAAAAAAAAAATAAACAAGAGGAAAACGTTGATTTCCCTGACATTGACCTGCCCTGTCAGGCTGGGACGCACATTCATCAGTCTCTCGGCTCTTATCTGGTATCTGACATTCTGTGATGAGTTGAAAGCAAAGTAACACGGATGGATGGCGTTCTCTTTTGAAGAACAAAATGTACCGGGAACTGAATTTTCAAGTACATTCAACGCGAAGTTAACTCCTAGATTGAAGGAGCATCTTTTAAAGGAAAGGGAGGAAAAAAATCCCCAGGGACTCAGAAGGGCTATTGGGGTTTCCCTACTGATGTGCATCCAAAGTAAGCTAACATTTACATAGTCCCTGCTACTTCCAGTGTACTCCAGACAATGGCTAACCAATACTCATTACACAGCTTTAAAAAGGCCGAGTATTCTGGGGTGGTGAGCCGCATCCTCCCAAATAACACCCAGAGCCTGAGGCTATTTAGCCAGACACCTCCACCCTTGGAGTTTTCCTGAGATCAGACTGGCTGTCCTCCTCCAAGGAACCTACGAAGCCTTATATTCTTTCAGAGGAAAACCTCAATCTGTAGAAATATCATTTGCCAGTGGCACAGGAAGGAATTTCATCCAGGGAATTTTTAATTAGTGAACTCAGACTACTTGAGGAGTCAAATCTGAGATGAGAATGAAATGAGGCACTGGCTCACACACCTGGAATTCATCATTATGATCCAGCAGAAGAATCAGCTAGTTACATGGAATTTTAAAGAATCATGAGGGATACTATAGTCCTGTTTCTAATACTCAGCTATATTCCTATTGAATCCTTAGACTCCCTATTTATTTTCGGGTCAGAGAGTAAATATTAAGAATATCTTTTATATATCCTGGGGTCGTGTGCTTGATTATGCTTGCACATGCTCATGGTGCCAGTAACACCCTGATTTTTTTTTTCAGGCTTCCTCTTTCAGCCCACAGATAGCTCTTTTGACCAGAGAGCTAATTTTTTTGGTTTTTTCAGCAAAACAAAAATATAAATAATATTTAATAAGTGGATCCATGGCTGCCACAGTCTTTACTCAAGTTTACTTGGCATCAAAATTCTTCAAGCGTCCTGCAGCAAGAAGATCCTTTCAATAATAAATTCAAACCTATGGAAGAAAATAATCTTTATAGCTAGTGGGCCATCAGACTGTATACTTTAAAATTTTCCATGAGGACTTTCTCTAATTTAAAATAAACTCTAATAAAAGAAGTGTCAATGTATTTATTTCTAGTGTTACATAAAGGTCACTCAAATTCAGCAATAAAATATTTCCTGGACACAAATAGTTTAATTATTTTTTTCTAGTGTACATCTTCAGGGTGACTCTCAGAGCTGCTTTTGCTCCTAGATCTTCCACCTGGTGAATCGTGCATGTAGGTGTCTGGCCAGGGGCACAAGCACTGAGGGGAAAAGATCAAAGGCCTATAAATGTGTCAAACTTTCAAATGCAAATCACCTTCCATAACGCTGCTGAGAACAAATCCTTCATTATCACCATTCTGTGAAAGGCTTAAATTAGCCTGAATTAGCTGAAAAGGGCAAGAAAAAGAAAGCCATCTATCTTCCTGTGAGTTTTATTACCTTTAGATTTATTTGGCTAATGGTTTGATAGCCCACTAATCCGAATATCTGCATAACAGATTCTTCAAATGACCCATAAATAAAATATGTGATCACGTAATGTTGGTATTAAAGTGAGATCTGTGACAATAGATTAATAAAAGAGCACTTACAATAAGCCACTCCTTTTCATTGCCAAACTATGAGCAACTGTGATTGATATAATAGCAATTATCAACTGGCTTCTCAACTTGAATCACATTTGGGGAATTTTTTAATGTGCACTTCCTAAACTGTGTGTTGTCCAGATAGATGCTGTACCCATCTTTACTTTTCGCTGTCATTCTGCAAACATAATTACTTTCCTAAGAGATACTATGTCTTGGGGTTTTTTGTGGATAGTTTCAGTGATGTAATAGAATATTTGAACAATCTAATTGACTAGAAGAGCAAGAGTTATAAAGCCCCACAAGTGCACTATACTTTATTTATAAGGGGAAATCCTAGCACTGTATTTTGTTAAATGATCATCTGCAGAGAGGTTTTGTTAAGTGAACTTTATTTGGAACTTGAAAGAGGATTGGCTGCTTTCAGAAAGCTCTTGGTTGGGTTGGACAAGGCAGTGTCTGAGAGGAGCTGGCTGGAGACCCTGAGCCCTGTAAGAGTTTTCAGAAGGTGCTCTTGTGTGGGTCTGGTGAGACTTCCCAGAACATCTGTGCTGGTAATTTCTATCTCCACCGTGGGCACTTTGTACCTCACTGGCTCTTCTGCTGGTCAGATTTTTAATATATCCCCTGTCTGACACATTCATCCTGTGACAGTCACTTACATGGGTTATATTCCAAGTTATATCCCCAGTTACTCACAAGATACCAACTCGGGTCTTTTCCCCAGGGGTGAGTAACAAGGTTGTAAGATTTCCATACAAGAGGGCTACACAAGGTCTTATGGACACCCACATGGATTGTGGCATATGAATGCGAGACTCACAAGCTGAGAGCAAAATGAATCTGTTTATTGCAGAGTTAAGACAGTGCTTACACATAGTGTGAGAATCTCTGTTCAGTCCTTTGCACACAACCTGGTTGCAGGCCTGTAATAAATCCGCCTGACAGTGTGTTAGCTTCCTCAAGGTTTGCAGGCTTCGAAGAAACGGGATGCCTTTCCTGTTCTTAGATAGTGTGTAATCTACTTTCTTCCGTGCTTCCCAGGAATTTTTTGCAGTGTCAGGCTTGTTTCTTTCTCACAATGGATGAGGACCCTACAGCTTTGAAATCTCCCTGTTCACTGACATGTCAACGCAGCTCCAAGTCTTTGGCTTCTGTGGTGAGAGTAGCCTGGCCATTGTAAGACACTAATGATTGTTGATAGCATTTTTTTCTGAATCTGTAACTTATGGCTTCCCAGCACAAACTGTTTGGTTTTGTAATAGAAAAGAAAAAAAAATCCCACACTTAAGTTGCTGGTATCTTACAAGGTAAATATATTATCACAAAGAAGTTTTTGCAAGATACACACCACTATTATTTGAAGAAATATAATATGCTTGATGAATTTGTTCAGTTCTCCGTAAAAATTCAAACATTTTCAATGCCAGAGCCACATGCCCATTTTACAGTTATAATCTTCATCTTATCATTGTGGGGAGAGGAACATTCTCTCTGTAAGACCTCAGTGGTGAGCTGTAGATAACAGAACAAGCAAAGAATTAGTGGCCTTTTAAATTTTTTTTATTAAATATGCTAGGTTGTTACACAGAAATCAATAGATTATTACCAGATAGTTTTCAGTCCACTTTCCAAACCACTAACACCAGAGATTACAATATGGATGGTGCTGGAATAGAAGGTTCTGGATAAAGGTTTGTTTAGTAAATAGAAACTTGGCCTTTGAAGCTGAAAAAGCCCACCACCAACTCCAAATAGAAAATGTCACTGCTTGCTTTCATCATTATTTCTCAGAACCTCTTATCTATGTGATTATTGTAGTGTTTTCTTCTGGTATTGCTAAAAAGAATATTCTTAAAACAGGACAGCAGAATAACATATTCTATGAGTTTTTACCATTACCATACCAAAAACTGTAACAGGTAGCAACTGACTGTAACACTAGGGGAAAATAATATGCCATCAACTGAAAACAGTATTCTTTTAGAAATCACAAACAAAAATCACGAGGCTACAACTTTTCCCAAATATCTTTCTTGCAAATTCTAAGCAATCTGCAAGAAGATTAGGGATTTTTAGAAATGGAAACAAAGTGACATCCTCTTTGATGATGGCATTTCAGTAGACACCAGAACAAAGTCTGTATTTCTGCTTGGAGATGTATGAGCACAAACCCATCACCTTCCCTTGGACTTGACAGGAAGGACATCTACAAATCCCACACATCTCAGGATAAATTATAAATGCAGAGAATACAAATCATTACCTGAAACCATGCTGTAAAATCTCGTATTTTTCAGGTTAAAAGGCAAAAGAAAAGCAGGAGTAGATGTTGGGCTGTGCATGCCTCACTAAAAATTGTTGTAGAAGCCGTACACAGGGAGGACAACAGTTTGGCTGGGTTTGTACAAAGGCAGAGCTGCTGATCTGCATGCCTTGGGCTTTCCCAGGGAGTTGTACCAAATCTGGCAACACAAGTGCTTGGGAATTCAGGATTCATATAAGCCCTATGTCCCCCCACTGTAGTATTTCCTGCTCTTCTGCTGTTATTTCCTCAACTTCTCTGTAATACCAGCATCACCTTTCTCAGTTTTTTGAGAAGGCAAAGCTTTTACATACTCATGTACCCCTCCTACACCCTTCGTATTTTTTGGTGTGACTAACAGCCAAAGACAGCCCCCATCACAGCTCAGGGAAGCCCATGTGAGCTGGCTGCCCAGCAGACTGTCAGCAGAGCCACTGCTGATTTCTTTCCATTAAAGAGTCATGGCACTAATTAGCAGAAATCAGACTATATTCCACATTTCTAACTGGCAAGTCTGACTTGGTAAAGAAGCCATTCAATAATTAGAAAAACTAGCAATACATTAGTCTGGAGATAAAGCCCCATGCAGCCCCTGTACAGCAGGTACGCATGTGGCTGTCACTCTCGAAGCCCTTTGTTCCATTAAACCCCAGGTTTTGGGGATTCTGAGACCAAGTTCAGGGCTCTTTCCCACACAGATGTAGATCAAGCAGCAAATTTAACTCTCCAGTGCAGAAGGTTCAAAGAAAATGTTTACAACACATTGCAGTGGGCTGAGAAACAGAGAAGCTTAAAGGCTAAAGCTGCTCTGGGACCTGGCATTCCTGTTGGACTAGAAGACAGCCTAAACTCAACCTCAAATGGGACCACAAATTTCATGTTCTTGCAGCTGATAAAACTTGGACTATTTCTAGGGTTGGGCTTATCTTGTCTGTCTGTTATTATGTGGTGTCACTGCCAGGGCAACACTGGGACGTTGGGATGGGGGAAGAAGACAGCATGTAAGGGTTCATCTAGTTTGCCCATGAAATCATCCAAAACAGACCACACTCACAGTTCCTTCTACCATGTGCCAAAGAATACCCAAAACTTACCCTAGATCCAATCTTTGTTAGAAACGTTTGGCGAGACAACTAACTGGGCTTCAAGCTTGGCTGCGGAGGTGCTCTAGCAGAGGAAACTGCATTTTAAAATAAGATATTAAAATAACAAATACTAATGTAGAGCTACTCCTACACAATGTTGGCATTAAAAATATTCCTGATTAACTTATTTTCCCTAATTGATTTTTATTCAGACAGCTAATAAAAATTAAATATCCATTAGGAATTTTAGTAGAGGTAGCTGTTTTTAATGAGCAAGATTTTCAAAGGTATGTCCGTTTCTCCAGTTGTGCACAGTCTCTGAAGTGACAAAACCTGTACAACTTGGTCAAGGGAAATTGGGGCAGGGGTGGAGACAAGGCTTGGGCTTAAAGAACTTTTAAAGTTTCATATGTGATTAATCTTAAATTTGGTACTGATAGTAGCTACAGCGCAGGATACATGGGCAGAACTGTGCAGAGTGGTTCTGTCACCCATCGTAATTTTGTTTTCTTGAAACAGTTAAAGTGTTTTGTTTCCTGAAGGAAAAAGCGCTAAATCTAGCGCCGAGTTTACGGTTTCGTCAGTAGCACTTGGGTTTACAACAACTCCCAGTAATATTCGAACTGCAGTTTCCTTTTATCTGCTGTTATAATATGGCAGGGCCTGACACCTTTTTAGACATGAAAAGACTATCTTGTCTCAAGTAACAGCTGCCATTAGTCTCTTTCGCCACTCCACTTCCAAGCATCTTCCTTGACATAAGAGCACAGAGCCAAGGCTGAGCAGATCCTAAAAGTTAAATAATCCCCTTCTCAAATTAGGAAATTTATTGGTTAACTAGCAAAAGATTTATTGCATTCACCAAATTTTTGTGTTTGTTAAGCACGTTCACATGTGGATAAGTATTTCAATACTTTCTACCAATGGGAAAATGTCAGTGGGATACATAGACATTGAGAGTTGGTCTTCTAATTTTTTTTCTTCTAGCTCTCTATGTATATATTCCATGTAAACAGCATTTATTTTCCTTTCGTGTTGATTGTGGACCTGAAATAGTGAGTTACAATCCTAAAGAAGGCCAAGTAAATGTTTCCCTTTATCAAGCTATGCTAAACAAATGAGCTGCATTTAATGTTTAATACTGTTTATAAGTGGAAATAATGATATTTATACCACTACGATAGAACCCATGGCTCTGCTCTGAATCTCTGTGAGCATCATTCAAGCTAGAGGGATGCCAGCACGTGGAGTGACAGATAGGTAAAGTGCTCGGGCTGGGACAGTAGTTGTGCAGAAAACCTTTCAGAAAACTACTTTAAGAATGATGAGCCCCTTACCTGCCCCACCAAAGTAGTAGGTACATTTTTATTTTTATTACTTTGAATGAAGCAGCCTGGTAAAGCCTATTAGGACAGATCAGGAAAGATAATAAATGAAAATCTATTCAGGCTCATGACGTTGATGCATCAATTGATTTATTCTTACAGGCAGTTTAACATAATCCTGTAGTAATATTCCCTGCAGAAGAAAGTTACCTTACATCCCCTCAATTTATTTAAACATCATTCTCACAAGTGTGAGATGTTGCAAAGCAGTAGAGTAAAAAGCTCCAAAGAAAAGTCATCCCTAATCCTTAGACTGAGTAAATTACATAAAGATGAGAAACCAAAACACTTTAAAAACTTTAATTACCCTTCTGTAATGAATCACAAGTTTAATTCAAGCAATAGTCACCCCCAGTGATAAATGTTTTTATTTGCTGCAATGAGCAGCTACAGCCTAAATAAAGGGAGCATCCTACACAGTTGTTTTTTCACATCTGCTGCTGCTTCTCAAGTAGTGGCAGAAAAGTGGCACAAAATTTGGATGCAGTACCCATGAAAAAAATTGAAAATTTTCTGCTTTTCATGCTTGAACTAGACTTGTGAAACCTGATTAATTAGTAGGAAAAATCAGCAGCATAACATTTTTTCCTCTGCAGTTCTTAATATCTTATATCTCATTTCTGACTTTCATCATCCACAAAATACAAACTTGTCATAATTCTGACACAGTATTTTCATCTCCTCATCCATTAAAGCAGTCATCCCAAGTCGATTTGGAACACAAAGAAAATTCCCTCCAAAAACCACTCTGGCTCCCCAATTCTAAAGAAAGCTCTAAATCACAGAAATCCACACATTGTGGGTGAAATTGAATGATTCCCCCAACAAAAGAGCCCGTTCCCATACCCTGGGAGGGAACAAAATTGAGTTTGTTCACGTGATGTTGGCATTTTTATTAATGAAAATTTAAACTCTTGGTTTCAACTTTCAGTATTCAAAATCATCAGCAAGAAAAAAAATTATACATAACTGAGAACAAAAAAAACCCCACTCAGATCTCTCCATTACTGTCCACTAAATAAGGAATGGTTCCCTGCCCATGGCACGGGGGTTGGAACTAGATGATTTTAAGGTCCCTTCCAACCCAAACCATTCTGTCATGCTATGAATCTCTCCATTTACAGTTCCCAGGTGACTCTTACTCTCCTATACTATTCTTGCAGCTGGGTGCTTAAGAGTCTCCACAAGAGAAAGACCGTCTTCAAAACTAAAAATAAGTTTCCAATATTTTTGTATTTTTGATCATTTTTCTTATTTCTAGAATACATTTCTCATTTGGAAAATCAAACACAAATAATATTTTCCATCTACCCACAGAGTAAACTAAGAAACTCCCATTTTGGCTGATTACAGACTGCATTACTTATAAGCTACCTATGTCTTCCTTAAACACATCCGGAATTCAGCTTCCGAACTTGGTCTTTCGCCATTATAAAGAATTTTCACCAAGGCACAGATATTCTAAATTTCTCTTGTTAACAATATATCTTAGCAAGATATATTGTTACATATCAGCATATATATATGTCTTCCTTCTGGCTGGTGCACAGAAAGAGTTACAAATACTTAAATATAGACAAGGAGGCATTCCTTCAACAGGCAACTGTTGAAGACAACGTTTTTTGGTGTATGAACAGTGATTGCTTCTATAATAAAAAGGTAGGAAGAGCACCTTCAAAACTATAATTGTACTGAAGTCTCCCCTTTAAAAAAAAACGCAAACGTTTACACGATATTATTCAAAAAATTTGCAATATGATAATTAGATTTTTCTGTAACTTAACTTTCACTTTATTATGAATTGAAGTGAATGTTAGATGGGATTACAACCTTCTTTAAGAAAAAATGCCCTAAACTATACTGATTAATTAAAACAGTCAGCAAATTTCCTTAAATATTAGATATGACAGCTACAAAACCAGAGTATCTTTACATGGCTTATTCCACCCTTTGGAAGAGGCACACCGCCAAAGAACAGCTTGTTATGGGGCATGGCAGATGTAAATTTAGCTACCCTGCAAGGCACATCTGCTGTGCGTCTCTATTTGGTCCTTCAGAGATCATCAACACAACCAGAAACACAGGATTTCAAAACCCATTTCAAAACTTGCAAAAATTAAGTTAGTGGAGCAGAATGGAGAATTTCAGTTAACACTTGTCTTATTTAGAGCACCCAACAGCACTGCAGGCACTATTCTCATGTGTTCATAAGCAAGACTAGTAGCTGTCACACAAAATCCTCACAATTGGTTTGGAAAAAACCCTGATTTCTTAAATAAATCTCCCTCATCCTTGCATATTGTATCCTGATGCTTATGTATCAAGTGCAGAATGCAAACATGGCCAGAATGACTGGTACTTGCCCACAATCAATTGTTTGGTACTTTTGTTAACATTTTAGTTTCAAACATCAGCTCCAGTGACAGCACTTCCTATTCATCAAAACCGTGTCCACACAAAACTGATAGAGCATAATGCAGAAACTTTAGGAAAGAACTCTTTAAGAACTGACAGTTAACCGATAGTTAACTGATAATTAATTGTTATCATAATCTATTTTATGGAGAGCCTAATTGATTTTGATTCTTCCTTTCAGTCTTTCAGACAGGGGAAGGGGACTGTCTGCCCACACGTAACTCAGAACAGCACTTTTGTCTTGCTGTATGGGATCAGAACCCAATCTCTCAACTGGTTGCTCTGGACTTTGGGGACAATTAACTTCCTCTACAGAGGATGGTTTTGGAGATACCTGCACTGAGAAACTAGTAACATCTTTCTTTAAATTGGTCGTTTTCTTCTTCTCCTTAATTGTAAGGGCTGAGTCACTGTTTGTCCTTTTGCTAGTAACAACACTACTCCTTTTCTTCGTAAAACATTTTTTAAACTGGCCAGGGTTCAGTTGCCTTTTCTGTTGCTCATAAACCAGGATTTTATCCACGTGCCCATCATCACTGTCTTCGCTAGAAGAGCACCTGTTCTGACAGACACTCTTTTTAGAGGAAGCTTTCCAAGCAGTTTCAATACAAGCTTCTTTAATGTGACAGCCAGTTGCACCTCCTGGCTTTTGAGGTGCTGGAAGCATGTCACACCCAGGATGAAGTGTCTCTGTTGTTGGCCCACTGAAGGCTAGAGATGTTGAACCACTTGTGTAAGGGCCTTTTTGCACCATTTCAGCCAGGATATCAGCTTTTTTGTACTCATCTAGATAGATATGCACGCTGGATTCACTTGCAGAGTTTTCTGAGAGAACATTTTTACTTGCCTGCACTGGTTTATTTAACTGACATGAGGAAGAGACACAATTTCTATCAGGATACAATGTTTCTTTTGTTTGTTTAAAACATTTCAAAGACTGCAGTTGCATTACATCTTCAGACAAAGGTTGTGAGGGAATGGGAGCCTTCTTCAGTATTCGTTCACTTAAAGACCACTCCTGAAGTTGTCCCATAGCATCATTTGAAAACAAATCATCTTCACTACCTGAATGTGTATCAGACTGTGTAACATCAGAATATTCTGAGCTATTTCTTACTGTTTCACGACCTAGCGGATGTGAGTGCTTTATGCATGTGGTTAAGTCAGCTGCTGGATCATGGTCATCACCTCCATGGGCTGGTGAAGTGCTGAAGGAGGTTCCTTTCCCATCAGTACTGCTCAGTTGCAGACCAGCTGGTACAGAGGAAGAGGATGATATCCCTGAATATTTAGTGCTTTGTGAGGGCACAGATGAGTCAGCAAGAGCTGCTGCTGATGCTGGCATGTGAACTGTTGTTAGGCAGGAAGCTGCAGCTAATGCTGCATCTTTGGATCCAGTACTTCTCTGCCAGGTCTGATCTTCTAAGGGAGCTTTTGAATCTGACATGGAGTGTTGCACAGGAAGAATTCTGTTTGTTGGCTTTAAATTAATTTGAGACAGAAGATTGGTAACTTCATCACAAGCATTTGGTAATTCCTTTCCTTCTGGTCTGTCTTTCCTTTCTGAAAAAAAAAATAAAAAGTGCACTTCGAATAGCATATAAATCACAGTTCAGGTTTCTTAGTGCTAAAGTATAGAATAGTAAGATTAAAGTGCAGTCCCTGCAAGGTATCATGACCTCATCTTTTTCTGGCACGATATTGTTCAAGAGTGGGAGATGTTTTTTGCTTTTTTGCATTCTGGCAAGACCCATAAATTCATAAGAAATAAGCTTCTGGACTTACTTTTCTGTTTCTTCTGAAGAACTTCTGACTTTTCCTCTTGATAGAGGGCAACAACACCAGGATAAGCAGCCTGAAACAAAGACTCTTCTTCTACTGTGACTACAAACAACTCCACAGGCTCATCTTCTGGATCAACATAATGTTCTGAAAAAATAATGAATGTACTTTTGATACAAATATACACACATCAAAGCAGGGAATGAAAAACCAAATGGCACAGATTTGAGTACAAAGAATAGTATGATAATTGAGATTTACCTACAAGGGAAGTCTTTTTCTTCCTGCCAGTCTCCTGGTACAAATGGACACACTACAAGGAGGAGTCTGGCAGCATAGAAAATTTTCTAGCCAGTAAATAGTGACAGCTTCAGGTACATAGTGAAATAAGGTATGAAATACACAGTTCAGATCTTATCAACATGTACCAGAAAAAGTAGCTGAAGACTGGGTCCCTTGCTTTCTAGGTAATTTTTTTTCTCTTTAAAGCATTGCTTTTACTTTCAGGGTATGTGAAATTCAATGCACATTTTCTGTTGTTTCCAGAGAACAGTTTCCAATCTCACCCACGTTTCATTGCCTCAGAGTGTTACCAAACTCTTGTCCTCTTTAAAGCTTGATTTTATCTTTTTCTATGAACTGTTTGTTCCATAATGTACATAGAAACCAGACCCACCTGGTTTTCGCCATTCAATTTCAAAACAAGGAATTCCATTTTTAATACGTGTCTTAACAATCCTGTAAGAAGAGAAATGACTTAATGCCATTAAATGAATTAAATCTAGACTTAAATACAAACATATTTTGATATTCTAATTTGGAATGATTCAGAGAAAAAAATCTCGTAAAACTGAAATTACTACACCTTTTAAAAAAATACACTACTCTGTATACAGTGAAATTTGGAGTACAGATTTGAGCACTGAAACATTTTTATTTAACACTCAGAAGACCATTTACACAAAATAAAAAAGCTCTTCCGTAACAGACAAACATAATGCAGACTTCTACAAACATCAGGTTTGGTATCTTCAGCTGACCTGCCTGAAAGGCAGATCCCGCTTGACCAAGCTGATCTCCTTCTTCAACAGGGTGGCCCACTCAAGGGGATGAGGGAAAAGCTGTGGATGTCATCTGCCTAGACTTTAGTAAAACATTTGATGCCAATTCCCACAGCTTTCTCCTGGGGAAACTGGCTGCTCAGAGCTGGGATAGGTGCACTGGTTTAAGAACTGTTTGGATGGTCAAACCCAGAGAGGGGTAGTGAGTGGAGTTACATCCATCTGGAGGCCAATCACTGATGGGGCTCCCCAGGGCTCAATACGAGGGCCAGTCTTGTTTAATGTCTTTATCAGCGATCTGCATGAGGGGATCAAGTGCACCCTCAGTCAGTTCACAGACGACACCAAGCTGACTGAGAGTGTTGATCTGCTGAAGGGCAGGAAGGCTCTGCAGAAGAATCTGGACAGGCTGGATTGATGCTGAGGCCAACGGCGTAAGGTTCAACACGGCTGAGTGCCGGGTCCTGCCCTTGGGTCACAACAACCCCTGCAGTGCCACAGGCTGGGGAAGAGTGGCTGGAAAGGGGCCAAGAGGAAAAGGATCTGGGGCTGCTGATCAACAGCAGCTGAATATGAGCCAGGAGTGCCCAGGTGGCCAAGAAGGCCAATGGCACCTGGCCCGTATCAGCAGTAGTGTGGCCACCAGGATCAGGGCAGTGACTGTCCCCCTGTACTTGGCAGCACTGGTGAGGCCACACCTCAAATCCTGTGTCCATTTCTGGGCCCCTCACCACAAGAAGGGGTGGTGCTGGAGGGGCTGAAGTGTGTCCAAGAAAGGGCAATGGAGCTGATGAAGGGTCTGGAGCACAAGCGTGAAAGGAGTAGCTGAGGAAGCTGGAGGTGTTTAGTCCAGGGGGACCTTATGGCTCTCTGCAACTGCCTGAAAGGACGTTGCAGCCAGGTGGGGGTCAGTCTCTTCTCTCAAGTAACAAGTGGTAAGACAAAGGAAATGGCCTCAAGCTGTACCAGGGGAGGACTAGATTGGATAGAAGGAAAAATTTTTTCACAAAAAAGATTGTCAAACATTGGAACAAACTGCCCAGGGAAGTGGTTGAACCACCATCCCCAGAGATATTTAATTTAGAAGATGTGTAGACGTGGCACTGAGGGACATGGTTTAGTGATGGACTTGTCAGTGTCAGGTTAATGGTTGGACTTCTCCAAATTAAACGATTCTCTGATTTTAAGATACTGCTGGCAGAGAAAGCTGTGGCCCTGGACAGTAATTTTCTGAATGACCAGACAGGGTCATTTAAATCTTTTGCGTGAGAGCATGAGGAGAGAGAGAACTTGAACTGACCAGGGACAGTCACTATGAGATTTTTTCTAAAGACTATCTACACCCCAGTTTAGTAGGTTCCTATGTGTGAAGAGTAGGATCATGCTGATCCTGCTGAACCCTTACTGCATTTTTAAACACTTGTTAACAAAAGAAATCTTCGAGAGCACGCACTGTCTTTTAAACTCTTGAGACAATAGAAAGTGTTATAAACAGAGAATGCCAATGAATTCATTCATCAAGGTAAATGCTGGTAATTTATCTTGCCAATCTGTTTAAAAAGCATCCCCCAACCAGTCTCCCCATTCTTTTGAAAGATAACACTGAATATAACAGCATCTCTGGAAGTAATAATTCAAGACTATGACACATCAACCCAGAAGACATACTATCACACTGCTATTGACTGTCTTCTTGTGACCTAAAATTAATGTCTAAAAATCTTGACCAGCATGGAAAAACTACTAACCTTGTTCCAATAGAAGAATTAGGGGGGCAAAGGGAATTTGCGTTTGAGAAATGAAACCGTCAGATAAAGTTAAAGTCACAATTCCCTTTACACAGTGAAGTTCAGATCTGCTAACAGACACTATGGATTCTAGAAGTTTATTTAAGAAAAGATTTGATCATTAAAAAAAATAAAATACATTGAGGGCTGATAGAATAAGAAAATACTAATTCTGGCTCAGAAAATTCCTGAGTAACAGAAACCTGGATGGCAGGAATTATTCTGGGAGAAAGTAATTACATGCTTATCTTGCTTTTTTCCTCTGCACGTCCATTTTTAGTAACAGTATACTTGGCCATTTTTACATTCCTAAATGCAGCAGCCCTCAATGAAATGTAGTTTTGACACATAATACAATGACAGCTGATAGGTCTGATAAGCAATCAGAGACTATGAATCTGCAGATGCTTATTTCTAAGCCTGAGCTCTTAGTTTGAGACACTGAATTGAATTAAACTTCTGCTAAGAACCTGAGCAGAGGACCTGGCAGATCCAAGGAAAAGGAACAAGGAGCAAGCATAGGAGAACACAAGCACTGCCAGTTAGAATGAAAGGAAACTTCTCTATGTATTTATTACTTTGTGCAGCCGTAGTAGAATTGGTGCACTGATGTGAATTTTTAACTGCTATTCAAAACAAGCAGAAAGCTTGAAACAAAGATGGAAAAAAATCGTATTTCCTTTTTTTACCCAAAAACCTTGTGGTTTTGCTCTGTCAGCAGAAATAAACATATTAAGTTCAAGTAATCAAGCTACATTACCGTATTGCCTGCAGCTGTTTCGAGTCAACGTATCCAGATTTTCTCTGGATCATATCATAACGTGTCAACAGTGCTAACAGCTTCTTACAAGCGTAATGTTTGGTCCATTCCATTTTCTCTGAAGCAAATATCTGTTAATATTAAAAAAAAACCAAAACCAAACTTTAAACCTTTCTTTATTCTGTTAGATATCATGCTTAGACAGTTATGTAGTTGGGACACCGGAGTAAATAATTAAAATACCTAGGGTGCTTTTATACATTAGTGTAATGCCCAATGATACCTCACTGCCAAGGGAGGGAACAGCCATCCCTACCAGGGCACATCCATCAGCTGCCAGTGACAAGCCAAGACAACAGTTGTGTGGCAGCAGCAGAAGGGATAAGACAGTTGTTAAACTCCTTGTCAGACTCACATCAGCTCTGCCAGGAGCTGTGAAAGTTACAGATTTCACATGTGAGAGAATGAACATGGATTCTCATTAAAGTCAAATTGTTTAACTGTGGTCTACTACACTATCCGTAACTCTTACACGGTCATCAATCCCAAAAAATGAAAAATTGTAAGGGAACCGATTTTGTCAATAAAACCAAGTAAAAAGCCTTCCTAAAAAACAATGCTAATGTGCATATATTAACACCCTCATCCCCTTCTAGTAATATACTGGACAATGAAAAACAAACACAAATGAGCTTTCTCTTCATTCCACTTTTCTATCCACCTATTTACAGCAACTGATTTTTTCCAAAGTTTTCAATTTTAGGCTTTCAGAACAGTGAGGTATATTAAGATGTTGTAGCAAGATTCTTTAATTCTTATTTCCAGTAAAATTACTAATGAATATCACAATTATCACAGATACTTTCCTTAGTAATAAACAAAAGACTACAAAGCTGAATATCCAATATTTTTTTATATACCTGAAAGGACAATAAATTTGGCCTTCGACATTCCTTTATGCTGACCAATTTGTTCTTGTTTACAAGAAACTCTTGGATAACCTTGAGATAAAACAAAAAAGAGACAGTTTAGGAGAGGGCAGAAAACTGAAATTTCAACTAATCCATTAAAAAAATTAATATTTAAGTAGGCTTGTTTGTTACCTCAGAGAATGGAAAGCCCTCACAACTCTTGGCTTTTCTGCAGGTAAAACAAATGTGTTAGGAACGGAAGGCAAATGGGAAAAATGCAGAATCTAAATGCTCACCCTGCACACAAATGCAGGGAAAAGCAGTTAAATTCTCAGGCCATTCCTACTTTCTGATACTGTCCTCCACTGCATATGCTTGTTTCACTTGCTCCAACTCATGCCATGCACAGGGGCAGCAGTGTTTGGAGTCACTGGGTTTGCAGCATCTCACAGTTTCACAGAATTTACATCCATTGTGCTCATGTTCCTTGTAAGATCCTGTAGCAAGAGACACACAAAGTGAGGAGAAAAGGGGTCTCCAAAATCTCCAAAGCTATAAAGCCAATATCACAAATATAAAGCTCAGAACATGTATGAATCTGTTGTGAATAGCAGCTGTAAGCAGATCTGAGTGCATTAGCTGTATTTATGGATCTACAGTAAAAACTGAAAAAGACATGCAGACTTCTATTTTTCTGAAGACTTTTTCCCTCAACAATTTCAGATCTTAAGATGAAATGTTATTATCTAAAATTATAGAAGTAATGTGTGATAACCTGGGAAACACATAAGTAATATATTTGAATCACGCTTTTCCTCTGCCAAATGATGGGTTTGAATGAGTTCACTGATCAAAGAGATGACACCAAAATGAAGGCCCTTGGGATTAATTTCTTTTTAAGAAAACACTGCTGCAAACCTCACCAATGCTAATGAGATTAAGTCCTCTTGATGTAGGACCAATTCAGGCAACAAAAGAAATAGCTGCTGGGCAGTATAGAGTATAACATGCTTTCTTCACTGATCATGTTAAAAAGGCAAATATCTGGGATCCCACAATAGCATTGTGATAACATTCCATCTGCTGTCAACTAGTTTCACATTTGAAGAAAAGGAGACTCAAGCCTTAAAAGTGTTAATATAAGGGTACATATATACAATATTGAAAACGTGAAGATGGAAGCTGAAAAGCATTTTTAGTGCTAGTAGTAAAAAACCCTACAACCCAGTAAAACAAAGAAAAATCATTACCCCTCACCCTATAACAAAAAGTAAACAATTAGGCTGAAAGTACGACTCAGCTCTTGTCACACTGACCTGGATGATGGCACTCTGAACAGTGAATTACCCTTTTAACAACCAAAGGTGGATTATCATCATAGTGAAATTGTTCCTTCCACTGCTCAAACCTAAAAGGATGATGTTAAAAGGATCAAGAAATATTTTTAACTTTCACACCTAAAAAACTGAAAAATAATCTCTTTATACTTCTCAAGCATTTATCCAAGAGTTTTCCAACGTATGAAACACGGTTCTTTTACAGTACGTTATGTTGGATTTCTAGTATTGACACACACATTAGGATAACAAACACAGAAAGCACTTGGTATCTCAAATCCTTATCCACAACCCAATTAAAAGTCTCTCATCAGTCCCTACAACTTTCACTCCAATATATCAACATATACCTGCTAGCTCAAGAGCTAGGAGCCAGCTAATGTTTAAAACAAATAAGAGACTTGCCTAGCAAAACAGCCAACTCCTTTAGCAAACACAAGGTAAGGAATGTGGTAATATCCCCCTTAAATTAAAGTATTACAAATATTGTCTTGGAGCTGAAGTACATACTATTAAGTCTTTGAATAAAAAAGTACTTACGTAAATTTCCATTTTACCTTTGCAGTAAGTTTTGACCTCGCAGAGCCTCAATTAACTTTAAAGCTTGTTCCTTCCCAACTCCTGGAACCCCCTTATAGAGAAACACGAAACATTATTTAATTAAAAACAAAATATTCATATTCTCACAAAAAACACCTTTATAAGATTACATAGAGAAATGACAAAAAGTCATTCCAGATGTTGAAATAAATTGAGAAAAATATTTTTGACCAAGTTGTAAGGGCAGAGAAGGTGACAGACTACAGTTGTACTGACAGTGTAACACACAAGCTGTTCTTACACTCAATAGCACCCTAGATAAAACAAGGCAAAGAAAGAAGGAGAAAGCAGTAATAAAATAAAAGATTCAGAATAGAGAAGTTACAGTGAAGTGGTGAAACACTGGCACAGGTTGCCTGGAGAGGTGGTGGATGCCCAGTTCTGGAAACATTCAAAGGTCAGGTTGGAATGGGGCTCTGGGTGACCTGGTTTAAGTGAAGATGTCCTCGCTCAGTACAGGGGGGTTGGACTAAGTGAGTTTCAGAGGTGCCTCCTGACCCAAATTCAGTCCATGATTTAAAACACACATAGTGCTTTCCAGTTCTTCTTTCCATCAGTACCCTATTTTGCCAAGAATCAGTACAGTACATATATTACAGTATATATAAAGACTGTATTGATTGTACTTTCTACAGCATCATTACAAATAGATCTATACTTGTTCAGCTGTAATGGCAGAACTGAATACATGCAACCACATAAAATAAATCTACATTCCAAATCAAGTCCTCATTGGACTACAGTCAGTCATTCAAGTAGAATCAGATATTCAGCTTCTGCAAGGAAAGCATTGTTTTGATGTGTTTTCAACAAAATAAGTGCAATTATAGCATGATATTTACCTGTTCTGCCCATCTCCATTCCCAAAGCACTCCTGTAATTCAGCTTTCCTTATAAGTTTCTGTCTTCATCTACTTTGCTGAGCTGCAATAACTCAAAGGACCTATCTGACATAATTGTGACACTTTAGGACTATGTAAGAACCTGGCATTCCAGGAGCTGCTTTGGTACAATAACCACTGATTATCCACTGGTGTTTGTTTTACTCCCTCTCTTTACACAGTAGTAACAAACTATTTAAAGATTCATGTAACAGAAGCAAAACTAAAAAAAACCCAAAAACCCAAACAAACGCCCCTGCAAAAATAATGAAAGGTATGTGTTTTTCCAGCAGTATCAGTTGTTTAAAGGACAGTTTTATCAAACTGGGACACAATTACTTAAGAATAACTAGATATCCACTGTAAGCCTGAATGGGAGCAACTACTGCCTGAAGTCACTACATGATAAACTGTATGGAAATCAAGTTTCATCCCACTTCTTTTCCCTTTCAAATAGCCATTACAAGAGCTTCAAAGTCTCAAAAAAGAATTCAAGAGTTTACAGGAAAGAAGAAAATAAAAAAAGTGAAGCAGTAATGAGTGAGATTCCTCTCAGTTAACTAGATAAACTTTCAAAGATCACTTCTAATTGTTTCTAAATTATATATTTACAAACAATGGAACAGGAATACATCCAAATTGCATCCAGAACTGCCTTTACTAATAACTATAGCTCAAAACCATCACTACTAAGTCCTCCAAACAGCACAGAAAAAGCCATTTTTTCTCATTTTCCACGGCTACTCTGCCAGGGATGCACTTGTATATGACTTGTTACAAAGCATCCTCACAAACAATGGAGTTCTCACACTTTGGCTCAACGTAATCGGCATCTGAACTTCTGCCTTCACCTCCATTATAGGAAAGGTTTGGAACAATACAAAACAGTCTTAGAAAGACTGATGTTCATGAACCATTTTGAATATCTTTAGCCTTTCACAAATAGACTTACAGCGACTTACTATGCATATTCTACTGGATCTCAGCAACCATGCATTGCACACAGCTTTGCCAGCATGCACATCCCCCTTGATACACTTCGCTGTTTTTCAAGACAGTGTAAGCACCTAATAAAAAATAATTATATTGCTTACCTTTGGAAGATAATCACAGCCCAGAAGAACTGCTAGCCCAATCAAAGACTCTCTGTCACAACCAAGTTTCTCCTTAATAGAGGACATTGTGTAACAGTCAAGATGTGGATCCTGCAAGAGAAATTTATTGCACATTATTTCTGTTACATCAGGGAAGGAACTGCCCTGAGTCACGTTCAGTTGTGATTGCTTACTCACCCCTGTTCACTCACACCAAAGGAATCTTTAAAGGGTAAAGGGACTCAAAACCAAAATGAAAACTTGATTAACATGAATGAAAACATAGGCCACTGCCTTTTTCCCCAGAAACAACAAAAAACATCCCCACACAAACCAACAACCCGAAGTGATCCATTTTTCTAGAACAGATGACCCAGACAGACACACACTCAAAAATTATTTTTTTATGCTTACTTATATATGTAGCTAAGTACACCTGGAAGACTGAGCTTGCCTTCATTGTTGGTGAAAAATTGCAAGGAAGCTGAATAAAACAACCAGGTCAAGGAAGAACTCAAACATGGTACCACCAAAGCAAATAACCTTCCACCAACTTTAATTTTTTTTAAGAGTTAATTGTTTGTAGTGCATTTCTTTTGTTCTATTGATTTTCTCAAATCTCTGAAGTATTTTCTCAACAAGTCTTTTAGATGAATATTATAAATTACAGAAATTTGGGCTAGCCTTTCACCAGTTCTGGAAAATTGTATTCGTAACAAATGAACAGTTCAGTTCAAGGCCATAAATTAATTAGGTTTTTGAATAATCACAACAACTGATTATGATACAGATATACAATTCCTACCCTATTCATGTTCAATGGGGACAAACAAAATTAATTACAAGTATATTCATGTTAAAATGAACCTGTAAGATGCAAGTATGCAAACACGTATTAGACCCAGGAGGCTGACCACTCCCATATGACCTAAGGGTAAAATTTCTAAGAAGCAATTACTTCACGCAACTTTTTCACTGTAAAGAAGGAAACAGGAAAAGTTTGCTATTTAGCTTTATGAGAGACTCCACAGGGTACTAAAAACACAGGTAATATTACCCTGTTCTCAGTAGTTTTGCTCTCCTAGCTAATACAAGAATTACCAATGAATCAAATAAAATGTTCCTGTCTTATTTTAAACAAACCCAGCCACTGCAAGGTAAGTTCAATACCATCTAAGTATTTTTTGCTAGTCCCTTTCTTTCTGTTTATGTTTCTATAAAGAGCCTATAGCAAGGATGGGAACAGGGTGAGGTACATTACCTTAGCATTCATGGCAAAGTTCCTATAAACTGTTTGAGCCCCATACAAGAAAACATCTCCATCATTGGTAATGCAGCCATCAACATGTCCTTTTGCATTTAGGTAGGCACACATTGCCTCTGCTTCTCCAGCTGCTTGAACCCAAGGGACACCTAAACACTCCAGCAGTTCAAGACACTAAAAGAAGGAACACAAAAGGAAAGAGATTGAATGCTGAGCTATTAAATTCAGTTATTAGCATGCATTTTCTCAGACACAAGTGCATATAAAAACTGCTACTGTTGCACTGCCTATGTAACACTACATCAATGAAAGCACTACTTTAGCAAAAATAGTTTATTTTCCTGTAACAGTGAAAAGTATACGTGCACAAAGAGCTAAGTATTAACTACAGGACTTGAACACAGCATGATTAATGGGCACCCCTTCACAAAAACCTTTTCATTTTAAATAGATATTCAGGATGTTTTCAGAAGAAGAGTAGCAAAGGAGTATTTATCTTTGTGAAGCAATGCTGTTCAGCCAAGAAATAATGCTGAGCCAGAACAGACATCTTCCAACAGGTGCCAAACTCCCCAAGAATATCAGGCACATAAGTACAATGCTGTCATCCCACCAAGACTGGACCACTTTACAAGACACACCAATATATACTTACAAATTTCAGAGAAAATAATTTATTTTAGAATTTAAAAATAAACATGAGTTGGTATCTATAGGGTAGTGAAGCCCTGAGTGTCCACAAATTTCACTTCATAAAATTTTGAATAGACAAAAAAAGTTAATGGGAGTGGGAGGATACAAAGAAGTATGGATACTAACACTGTAAAAGAACAGCAAAATTAAATTTTGCAATAAATGCTCAATTATCATTGTCAATCACAACAGCACAACATGCACGGGAACATATCAGATGAGAAAATTATTCTGACACTGTTTCTCTTCTACAACACTTAATAGATGCTGTAAGGCCTGCCTTCAAAGGTGCAAGTTCCTTAAAACCTCGAAATATTGTTTACATTTGTTGTGAATAAAGCTGTGAGAGACCGAAATGTTAGGGGTTAATGACTCAAACAACTGGCCATTTGCAAAAGCAGCAGGTGCTGTGCTGAGGCCAGGTTTGCACACCACCCCTCTCCCCCCCACCCCCGCCCCGTGAAGAGGAGGAGAGTTTTTGGGTGTGTGCTGGTGAAATCTCTGATCCAGTATGACAGAGGGGGTGCACACCCACCATGGGAGGATGACCACAACAAACCAGCCTTTGTTTAGCAACGAGCTGGTTTTTGAGCTGGGTGAGGCCAAAAATAAACAGATCCTGTGAGGTGGGATAATGCTTTTTATCTTTCCAATTTCCTCCTTTACACAACTGGCTCAAGTGTAAAAGATGTACAGACCAGTCTTTCAGTGTCATTTCACCCTAATCTGCGCCAAGGGATCTATTAACAAGAACCTCAGTTACCTGGCCTTCAGGGGTGGGTTGTAACAAATGCTATTAATTATTTCAGGTTCCTGTATTTAATTTGGTTAAGATTTCTTTCTATCACATTAAAAATGCTTAAACACTCAGTTACTCACTTCTTTTAACATGGCTTTAAATAAAGATCTCCCTGTTCTTGCAGCTCCAACTTTCTTTGAAGGCCCATAGCGCATCTCATTCCTCTTGCTCATGGTGTCTGCTTTCAACCTGGGGGCCTCTCCTTCCATGACAAACACTAGTTTAATTCCCATTGATGCAAAGAAAGAGAACCGAAAAAACAGGTTTCTGCAATAAAGCAAAGCGTTCCATAAGCTGTACTATTTGTGAAGCCTGATTTCTTCAGACATTTTCCTTATACCCCCAATATTTTCCTGAGCCTACTTCTAGAAAAATCCTAGCATTGTCTTCACCTCTTATGATTCTCTCACCCCCTAGCTAAACAAAGCTTTCATCTATATTCCTGTCTTTGGTGGAAGTTGTTATACTACGAAATTGTAGCAGCTTTACAAAATTCTCAAGAAAATACCACATAAGGACAAGAATAATCTTTTTTGGGCGTAAAGATGTAAGCAAACTTAAAAGGCTTTATAAAAAATCATTCCATATCCAAAATCTGCTTCCAAACACATATTTACATTGATTCTTTTGTATCAAATATTAATCCCAAATCTATCAATACAGGTACATCTGAAGAGAGTGAATGCTGTGGTATTGGACAGACTTACAGATACCATTACCATGCCAACTTATTTCATATGCAAACCAGCACCACTGATGGGTGGGATTTTACAAGCCTGCAGTAATAAACATTGGGACTACAACAGTAAAATTAATAGCAGTCATATCAAACGGCATAAGCCAGTAATTCCAGTATCAACCTTTCAAAAGGAGTAGATCAAACACTTATATCTCTTTGACTGACATGGAGAGACCATTACTCTAGATATAATTTTGTACAGTTACTATTGGCAAAAACCAGTAAGCTGGTCTTTTGAGGTTAGTTCTATTTCCACATATGATGTAAAACATAAATCCATACAGTAAGCTACTCGAAAACACAAATTCTCAAAAAAAATGCACTGATGAAAATTGATGTATATTTTCATTTTTGTCAGCACTGTATGCAGAAACAGTGGTTGAAGTTCTAGATGCTTAGATATGCTCATTCCTTGGGTGAGTCATTTAAATTAAAAATATGTGTATTCTTCAAGATTGTTCAAATGCCTGAAGAATGATTTAAACATATCTAATTCAACATGGCAGTCTACTCAGAATTAAGTTCAAACCCTTTACATATGTAGCATAAGTGATAACAGAATCAAAACACCAGTCATCTGAACTTCAGAGCTACTCTTAGAAGTCTTTTGAATAAGTAGCACATTTAAATTATACAGCTCCAAGACTTTTGGCTTGAATAATTTATATGGATACCATACCTGAGATGTGGCTTGGTAACTACTCCAACCATCTTTTTAACGGTCTGTGCTTCACAAACCCACAAACTTAAATCAACAGCAAGTGTTTTCCCTCTGAGACTGCTTAGGTTGACAGGCTGTCTCACAGGTTCAAGGATTTGCCACAAATAAGTCACTCCCATAGTTTTAGCTTCCTTGTTGTCAGAATGTAGATTTTAGCTGTGAAGACCAAACAAAATAGAATGGTTTCAGAATACGACATGAAGTATTACGAATGCCAGGTTCTGAAAATAAATATGTTTGCCATTATCGGTTCTACTTTTATGATCCAAGAACACTTGCAACCAAGTCTTCTAAGTGTAGTGACTCAAGTTCACAGATTATTTATTACTAAATACCTTCTCTGTATTAAACAGTTGCATTACTAGTAAGCCAAGCATAAATAAAAACAAACTCGGTTGAAGAAATGAAAAAAGTTAAACAATGAAAAAATACTCATTTCCAAGTCCCATGTGACCCTTACACACACACAATCCAAGTTTAATTTAAAAAATACTGGATTCTTGATGGAATTACTTCCTGATTTGAGGTAGGATTCACATTAAAATTTTCTGTTCAAACAAAAGTATCTTAAAGCTATTTGAGGAATATTTACAATGACAACAGAATTTAAACTGTCCTTGCATTCCAAGATGACACAAGAAGGGTCAAGACCAAGAGATTCTGGCTTGGGAAATTCAAGCCAGAGTTCAGGAAAGAAAGACGGTATTGCAGTGGTTGCTCACAGGTTGCAGACATTCTTAGCACCCAGCTGGCATACTGTCCTACTGCTTTAATCCAATGCTGGTGGAAGTCTCTCTGAGCAGGGAATCAGCAGTGATTGGCACTGAAATTTGGGAAGAGAACTCCAATGTAGTACTAATAAGAAGGCATTACTTTATTCTGGCCCTGTATGCCTGGGGAATAGCTCCACCCAACATGCTCACCTAGCTCACGATGGTGCACCTCTTTCTTATCCAGGGATATCAACATTCATCAGAAAATTGTTACGTTTCTGAATAAATTGTTACTTAAGGCAGGCACAGAACCCAAATGTATTACTTCAGGCAATCACAGAGCCCTTAAACAGTATTGGGCCAACTTGATTTGTTACTATGCTCCCAACACAACACGCTGACCTCTGACTGTCCCTTCCAACAAATGTTTTGACATTTCTAACACTGTGATTGGAGGGAAACACCAGTGCGTATGTTTTATTGCGTCAATTTTGGTATTGTGTGACCAGCACTACCTGTAACGCATACTAGTTGAAAACATATACCCATTAGGTGGTATACTTCTTTACCTTATTTAAGTTATGCAGCTCCACTCTCCATGGCACCCCCATTACCACACTCAATTTCTTCTGTGTTCATTACTCTTCTGGTTTTCACACCTTGCCAGTATTACACAAGGCCTCTAGCATACAAGCTGCTTTCTCCCCTGACAATACCAATTTATTCCTGCACTGTATTACTGTACAAAGTTAGTCTTGTGCCTATTTATTTTCTCTCTTCTCCCCCAATATAAAAATCAAAATCTGGAATGTTTTGTTTTTCTTTATGATTTTGACACTACTGTATACTCAGATAAACTAGAATGCTCCTTTGAATAAATCAGACTAGATGATCTACCTGCTCTCAGAGACCTGCTTAAGACACGTGAGGAGCTAAGCCACTGTGTGGTCTCTCATATTTAACACCACAGTCTGTCAGAACAGCCAGCCTTTGGAGGGTGCATTCTTTTACACTCTAATTTGGCTTTAAAGTAAGGCAGCTATTCAATTCCAGGTTGTTTTTAAATCAAGTCCTCATGCTAAGATTTTCTTTTAACAGAATTTAGGCCTCTAATCCACTTCTTTAACTACTACAATCACTCAACCTCATTTTAGTTGTATGCATACAGAGCACAGTGGATTGCTTTTGTTGTTATACGTCAAGCACATAAAATTAGTTAAAAATACAAATTAAGCATACAAATACAATTTCTTGAAGTACAGGATGAACAATTTCCCTGATGCACAGGGGAGGTATCCAAACCTTCCCACAAGACATGCACAATAATTCAGCTTCACTGAGAAAACACCTAACAAAGAAGGAAGTTGCCTTTGTGGTGCTTCATCTGGTTTCTGCCAGTCTGCATCAATAAAACTTCTTAAAAAACAACCGTGTTAGTTTCTAAATATTGTTATGGAGTGCCACATGGTACTTAATTAATGGGAAAGACAAATACACTGCAAACACCCTACATTCCATTACATTGCAAATTTTTAAAAAAGTATGTAAGTTGAAAACAAAAAAAAAGGCTGACTTTTTCATTGTAAAAAAAGTATATTTGAGGACTATAAATAAAGCTATTTGAGGACTTAAGTTTTTCATATCCCATTGAATGTATATATAAGGGTGAGTTATGAAAGCCTGCCAAGACCTACCAGTCTTCGCTATTTTTGAGTCTATTTTGTAAAATACTTAAATTTGGATTCTGCATATAAATAGCTCAACTACTCTTAATATGAATGATCTGTCTACTCAGATTTTATTTAAGAGCTTCGTTCACCCCAAGTCTCCACCCCTAGAGAGATGCCAACTTCCACAGAAGTAAGACTGAACTTGATTTATTTTCATATACTTAGAAATCACTGAAGATCATAAACAGTAAACGTTAACATCCCCCTACAAAACCTTCTCAATATCTCTTTAGGCCAGAACGCGCTAAAGCTATAAAGCTTTTAGGTTTCATATCGTGTTTTAAGACTACATTCTGCTCTACTAAGTTTTTTACACAGCCAGAAAAGCCAGTTACTTAAAAATAACTACAGAAAGCATTTAACGCTGAAATTCAATTCATACAGAGATACTTTCACACATTACCAAGGGAATTTGCAAAGACCGCCAAGCATATGCTTTATGTCTCACCCGGAAGCCTTTAAAAAGGAGGAAAAAGAGAGGGAGGGAAAGAGAGGAGGAGAAGGAAGAACACGGCTGAGGAAACACGAAAGTCCAGACGTTTTTACCAACTCTCCCCCTCTCTCTCTGCCCTACCCCAGCACAGCTTTGCCAATAAACCCGCGCACCCGAAGGACAGCAGTGGCGTGCTCCAGCGTCTGCAGCTTCCTCCTCAAACGCCTACGGATTTTTCCCGCTGGATGAACAGAACCCGGAGCAGCTGCCCGAGAGCGAAGCGCCCGGACGCGCGGGCTCCCCGCACGCAGCGTTTGAAACTCCCGCACGCAGCGTTTGAAACTCCCGCCCCGCTGCGCCAGCGCTCCCCGCGCACCGCGCCCACAGGAACAGGCGTGCCCGAGCTCCCCGCGGGCCGCTCAGCCTCGGCTCGGGTCCGCCTCCCCGGGGACGAGCAGGGGCCCACGCCCCGGTG